>CM069135.1:15139210-16339210 GCA_035221665.1 Okamejei kenojei | reverse complement strand
GTAGGTCGGGGCATTTTTCTAGCATGATGAAAAATGAACACAGATGAAAAAGGTGGTGAATTAGGTCGTGAAAGTGGGGCAGGCCCTTTAGTGGGTCTGGCAGCATTTCTGGAGAAAAGAAATAGGTGACATTTTGGGTTGAGACACTTCTTCAGATTGAGAGTCAGGGGAAAGGGAAACAAGAGATATAGACGGTGACACAGAGAGAAATGGAACAAATGAATGAAAGATATGCAAAAAAGTGACGATGACAAAGGGAACAGGCCATTGTTCGCTGTGGCCCAGGTGCAAACGAGTTACAGGAATAAATGTTTTGACAGCCATTGCGGCGAGCAACCAAGAGAAATCTATTTTGTGGAGTGATTAGAGTATTGGAAATGTGCCATAGGCGATACAAGGAAAACCTTTCATACACACGCTGACCAGCAGGGCTCTGGAATGTACTGTTCAAGAGTCAAGATAGTCAAGAGTGTTTTATCGTCATATGTCCCGGATGGGACAATGAAATTCTTACTTCCTGCAGCACAACAGAATATGTGAATATGTAAACATTGTACATAGCAGGGGAAAAAAAAGAAAAAGTTCAATAAATAAAATATAGTGCAAATAATAAAAATAATAATATAGTCTTTTGCAGTTCAGAGCTCATAGCTTATTCGTTGTGTTTAATGGCTGTGGGGAAGGAGCTGTTCCTGAACCTGGACGTTACAGTTTTCAGGCACCTGTACCTTCTTCCTGATGGCAATGGTGAGATGAGTGTGTGGCCAGGATGGTCTGGGTCCTTGATGATGTTGGCTGCCTTTTTGAGGCAGCGGCTGCGATAGATCCCTTCGATGGTGGGGAGGTCAGAGCCGGTGATGGACTGGGCAGTGGTCAAAACTTTTTGAAGTCTTTTTCGCTCCTGGACGTTCAGGTTGCCGAACCAGGCCACGATGCAGCCAGTCAGTATGCTCTCTACCGTGCACCTGTAGAAGTTTAGGAGAATCCTCTTCGGCATGCCGAATCTCCGTAATCTTCTCAGGAAGTAGAGTCGCTGATGTGCCTTCTTTACAATTGCATCGGTGAGCTGGGACAGGATAGATCTTCTGATATATGCACGCTCAGGAATTTGAAGTTATTGACCCTCTCCATTATCGTCCCGTTGATATAAACAGGATTGTGGGTCCTCATCCATCCCCTACCAAAGTCTACATTCAGTTCCTTGGTCTTACTGATGTTGAGAGCCAGGTTGTTGTGCTGGGACCATTTGGTCAGACAGTCGATCTCACTTCTATACGCTGACTCGTCCCCATCTGTGATTTGTCCAACCACAGTGGTGTCGTCAGCGAACTTGATGATGGAGTTCGCACTATGACTGGCTATGCAGTCGTGAGTATAGAGTGAGTACAGCAGGGGCTGAGCACGCAGCCTTGAGGTACTCCCGTACTGATTGTTACTGAGGATGATGTGGTTCCTCCAATTCAAACAGACTGTGGTCTGTGGATGAGGAAGTCGAGGATCCAATTGCAGAGGGATGCGCAGAGGCCCAGATCTGAGAGCTTGGTAACCAGCTTGGAAGGAATGATGGTATTAAACGCCGAGCTGTAGTCAATGAATAACAGCCTGACCTAGGTGTTTTTATTGTCCAATTGGTCCAGTGCGGAGTGGAAAGCCAGTGAAATTGCATCCTCCATTGACCTGTTGTGACGGTATGCAAACTTTAGTTGGTCGAGGTTCTTGTCGAAGTAGGAGTTGATGTGCACCATAACCAACCTCTAAAAGCACTTCATCACCACAGACTGGTCGATAGTCATTGAGGCACGTCACCTTACTCTTCTTGGACACCGGTATTATTGATGCGCTCTTAAAGCAGGTGGGAACCTCAGACCTGAGAAGTGAGAGATTGAAAATGTCTGCAAAAATTCCAGCCAGTTGTTCTGCACAGGTCTTGAGAAGTCGACCGGGTATACCATCAGGTCCAGGCTCTTTCCAAGGGTTCACCCCCCGAAGGATCTTCTGACGTGGGCCTCTGTGACTGTGACTGTAACACCATCAGGGCGCGTTGCGGGGGGCAGTAGGAGGAGCTTCAATTGTAACATTCAATAGAGAGCTGGATGGGCAACTGAAATGAAGGAATTTGCAGGGCTATGTGGAGCGGGTGGGGCAGTGAGACAAGGTGGATTACCCTAATGTGGATCCAGCATAGTCTAACATGGCTGAATGGTCTTCTGCTGTGCTGTTACGGATCTGTGCTTCCATAAATGGAACAAGGAATCAAGGGGTATGTGGACAAGGGAATGAAGAGGAATGAGAAGAGGTTTACATCCCCTTCATCTCGTATCTGTGCACTGCGAATGGCTCGATTGTAATCATAGTCTTTTCGCTGACTGGTTAGCACGCAAAAAGGGCTTTTCACTGTACCTGGGCACAGGTGACAATAAACTAAACTCAAACATGGAAGACAAATGGGCAAGTTTTAAATTGGAATTCCAGGTCATTGATTGAAAGTGATGATAATACTCTGTAGCTAAATGTGGCACACAAATGTGGGGGCTTTACTGAAAGGTATTTAAGTTGACATATAAACTGGCAACATTACCCATTACAGGACTTTATTTTAAGCATTCCATCCGTCTAATGGGGGTGTCCCACTGTATGAGCTAATTCAAGAGTTCTCCCGAGTGTCCCCTGATTCGAACTCGGAGATTTACGGTAATGGCCGCTCGTAGGTACTCAGGGCTCTCGTGGACATTTTTCAACATGTTGAAAAATCTTCACGAGTCTTCCCGAGCTTACCGCGTTTCCCGAGAACCTGCCGTTAGCGTTACGAGCCGCTAAGAGATGTCCCGAGCTCTGACGTACCAGCAACGTACATTCTATGTGCTTACCACGAGTTTGATTTTTTTTTTTAACTCGGGAGAGCTCTTGAATTAGCTCGTACAGTGGGACAGCCCCATAAGTTTGCCAGCAACTCTTGGGGTTGTATTCCTGAAGGCAGCTCTGCTGTCTCCAACCGCATCGCACTCGCCCGCCACACTGCACCAATAACTCCCTTCCCCATGGTCACCCAGTAGAACCACCCATGCTGTTCCCTTCCTTCCCATACCTGTTGCAGTGAGCAGCCTGTCATCTGAATGCCTGAAGATGGGTGCCGACCCAAAACGTCGCCTCTCCATGTTCTCCAGAGATGCTGCCTGACCCGCGCTATGTGCTTTTTCTGTAAACCATCATCTGCAGCTCCTTGTGTCTCTAAAAAGTATTTAGTTGAAGCAAGGAAAACTAAAAGCTGAGTGCTGGGAAATGGGTTTGGCATAGACGGAACTTGATGGCTGGTTTAGAAACTGTAGGTCAAATGGCTTGTTTTTATGTGCTGTATAACTCATAAATCTATAAAAATAAGGATGAAGTGCAAGTTCCCTGGCCATCTGGAACTGACAACTAATATCAGCAATAATGAACATCATCTGGTTGCTGACCCATCAAATAATAATGGAGCAAAACCCACTCGCGGATAGAGTCCTAGAGTCATACTGTATGGTAACTGAATCATTGGCCCAACTCGTCCATGCCAACAGGATGCCAGTCTTAGCAAGTCCCATTTGCCCACATTTGACCCATGTCAACCTTTCTATATCCATATCCACCTGTCCAAATGTCCTTTAACCTTGTTATTGTGACTCCCACAATTCCATCCCCTGGCAGCTCATTCGATATTCCCACCACTTTCTATGTGGAATTTGTAGCCCCTAAGGTTCCAACCGGTGTCCTCTAGTTCTTTATTCTCTTACCCTGGGGAAAGAATGTGTGCATTCAACTTATGTATTCCCCTCATGACTTTACACACCTCTATAAGATCATCCCTCAGCCTCCTGAACTCTGAGGAATAAAGTCCTAGTCTGCCAACTTCTCCCTATAGCTCAGGTTCCTGAGACTTGACAACATCCTTGTCAATCTAATGCCATTTTTCCTATGGCATGATGGCTAAAACTGAACGCATTACTTCAAGTGTGGCCTCAACTACATCTTGTATAAGAGTAACAGAATGTCCTAATTTTTATACATAGTACCCTGACTGTTGAAGACCAATGTGCCAAAGCCTCTTCGCCTCACTACCTACCTGCGATGCCACTTTCAGAGGACTATGTCCTTAAAACAGAGAGTTTCCTATCTGTTCCTTCACTGAAACGTTTCAGAAGCGTTAATGTTTCTTGCAGATAATCAGCAAAACTCTTCAAATAATATTCGATTTAAAACACGTCTCCAGTAAATTATATCTTGTAAATTATTGCCAGAGTTGCTCACAACAGCAGTCAGAAGATTAGTCTTTATTTCCTGAAAGCTCCCAGAAGATTCTGGAGAGTCGGTAAATCTATTTCAAACCCCAGATAATTTTAATGAACCAGAATGTCATTTGCTGTCTGAAAAAGCAAACACGGCTGAGCACTCTCCGTTCTGCATACTTTGACTGTAATGCTGCCAATTGTGCCTCATTTTGCTCACAGATAGTGACTGATGTTCCACCCTGCTGAGCAAATTAGGCATTGGAGTAAATGAGAGATAAAACAGGCCTTTCAGCCCACTGAGCCCACACCTACAATCAATTACCTATTTACACTAATCCTACCCGAGCCCATTTTTATTCCCCTCACAATCCTGTCAAGTCCATCTCCATGACCCACACAAAATATTCTACGACTTTTGTACACACTCAGAGGAATTTAGTTTAGTTTTGAGATACAGTGCGGAAATCGGCCTTTTGGCCCACCGAGCCAAAGGAATCAGCGACCCCAGCACACTAGCACAATCCTACACACCAGGGAAAATTCACAATCTTTTACCAAAGCCAATTAACCTACAAACCTGTATGTCTTTGGAGTGTGGGAGGAAATGCTGGAGAAAACCCACGGGATCACGGGAAGATTGTACAAACTCCATACAGACAGCACCCGTAGTCAGGGTCGAACATGGGTGCCTGGCACGGCAAGGCAGCAACTCTACCGCTGCACCCATCTGCTGCCCACTAACAGTGTGTAAAATCGACGAACTACGGCTGCGGATCACCACACACAAACGGATCGCCGACTGCAACGCCATGGTCTTCACCGAAACATGGCTCACCGACAACATCCCGAACAACGCCATCGAGCTGGAGGGGCGCACTGTCTTCAGGGCCGATAGAACAGCGGAGGACTCCGGCAAGACCAAGGGCGGAGGACTGTGCATTTATGTGAACAACTCATGGTGTGCAGATGTTGTCAGGATTGGTAGTCACTGCTCTGCTGACCTGGAATACCTGATGATAAAGTGCAGGCCCTTCTATCTGCCCAGGGAATTTACACCGATTGTTATCACTGCAGTCTATGTACCCCCGGACGCTAATGCCAGGCTAGCAATGGAGGAGCTGCAAGCTGCTATCAGCAAACAACTAACTGCACACCTAGAGGGGGCTTTTATTGTTGCGGGTGATTTTAATCACTCCAACCTTAAAACTGTACTCCCCAGATTCCACCAACATGTCTCCTGCCCAACCAGAGGAAACAAGATTCTGGACCTAGTATTACACCAATATTACTGAAGCATACAAAGCCCTCCCCCTCCCCCACCTGGGTCAGTCTGACCACCTCTCTCTGTTCCTTCTCCCCCAATACACACCTCTGATCAGACGTGTGAAACCTACCGTGAGGACAGTGAAGGTCTGGCCTGAGGGGGCTGTCTCTGTTTTACAGGAACTGTTTCAGCAAACAGACTGGAGTCTGTTTGCCACCTAGGCCACCTTCAACTCCCAAGTGGACATCAACTCATACACCTCAACCATTCTGGACTATATAAAAGTCTGCACAGACAACGTCACTACCCACAAAGAGATAAAGACCTTCCCTAACCAGAAGCCGAGGATGAGCAGGGAGGTCAGACTCCTGCTGAAGGCTCGCGACGCCGCTTTTAAATCTGGCGATGCTGAGGGATACAGCTCATCCAGGGCCAATCTGAAAAAGGGAATTAGGAATGCTAAACTCAATCACAAACGGCGGATCGAGGAGCATTTCCGAAACAACTCTGACCCCAGGCGCATGTGGCAAGGAATCAAATCCATTGCCGATTACCATAAAATCAACACCCCCCCCCCCCAGACAACGCCTCCCTTCCTGACGAGCTAAACCATTTCTACGCCCGCTTTGACCGGGACAACAAAACTCCAGCCATCAAAGTTGCTCCACCCCCGCATAAAAAACCCCTTAGCCTCTCCACCTCTGCTGTACAAGATGCACTGAGCAAGGTGAATGAGCACAAAGCTGCCGGCCCCGATGGCATCCCCGGGCGGGTGCTCAGGGCATGTGCTGGACAACTATCCCTGGTCCTCACTGACATTTTCAATCTGTCCCTGGCCCAGGGTGTCGTCCCCACTTGCCTCAAGACATCTACCATTGTGCCAGGGCCCAAACAATCAGTGACAGGGAGTCTCAATGACTGCCGGTCAGTGACACTCACCCTTGTCATCGCCAAGTGCTTAGAGCGGCTGATCTTGACTCATCTCAAAGCCAGCCTCCCCCCCACACTGGATCCCCATCAGTTTGCCTACCGGACCAATAGGTCAACAGAAGATGCCATATCGGCGGCCCTACACTCTGCCCTGACCCACCTGGACAGTAATAACACCTACATCAGGCTGCTGTTCATTGACTTCAGCTCCGCCTTTAACACTGTCATACCCGCTAGCTTGATCACCAAACTCAGCGGTCTTGGCATCTCCACTTCGCTCTGCAATTGGACACTGGATTTCCTCACTAACAGACCACAGTCTGTTAGGGTCAACAACCTCACATCCTCCACTATAACACTGAACACTGCGTGCCACAGGGCTGTGTGCTCAGCCCTCTCCTCTACTCTCTCTTCACCCATGACTGCATCCCTAAGTATGGCCTCCAACGCCATCATAAAATTTGCCGACGACACCACGGTGGTAGGACTGATCAGCGACAACGACGAGTCAGCCTACAGGGAGGAGGTCCAGCACCTGACAACCTGGTGTGCCAATAATAACCTCGTCCTCAACTCCCAGAAGACGAAGGAAATCATTGTCGACTTTAGAAAGAACAGAGGGGGCAGACACACCCCCATCCATATAAATGGGACTGAGGTGGAGCGGGTCTCCAACTACAAATTCCTCAGGGTACACATCTCGGAGGATCTGTCCTTGGTCCCTCAACACCTCCAAGCTGATCAAAAAGGTGCACAGCAGCGCCTTTACTTCCTGAGGAGGCTCAAAAAAGCCCACCTGTCCCCCCAGATCCTGACCAACTTCTACCGCTGTACCATCGAAAGCATCCTGACCACCTGCTTTACGGTATGGTACAGCAGTTTGCACCGTAGTAGACAGGAAGGCACTACAACGGGTGGTGAAAACCGCCCAGTACATCATCGGTGCCCCGCTCCCTGCCATGGATGCCCTCCACCGAAAACGGTGTCTGAGACGGGCCGGGAAGATCATCAAAGACCCCTCCCACCCTAACCATGGACTGTTTGCCCTCCTACCATCAGGGAGGCGGTACAGGAGCCTCAGGTCCCGCACTAGTAGGATGAGGAACAGCTTCTACAACAACGCCATCACACTGCTGAACTCGGAGTCCCGCCGATAGATTTCTCCAGTCTCTCCGTCCACATTGTCTGCATTCTGTATTTATTTCTATATTGCTATTACTACGAACTGACGCTAAACTGCATTTCGTTGTACCCATACTTGTATCTGTGCAATGACATTAAAGTCGAATTGAATTGAAGATGCCCGATCCTGCAACTCACTGAGTTGATGCTTGCCTTGCCTCTCTGGGCCAGTATAATCCTATCATTGCCAAGTGTTAACCATACTCAAATCTAGCCTCTAGCCTCAGGAGGAGCACATTCTGGCAATCCACATCACCACCAAATGTGCTCTTTAATAGCAACTTCAATTATAATTTTGATAATGATAATAGCAACTTCAATGTTTCATTGATAATTAATTTGGGTTTGATTTCTTTGGAGAGTACTTCAGTTCTCACATGCGTGAGGAAGTGACAATTAACTGGCTAAAGAATGCCGTGCTGGCATGGAGAGTGAGTGGACTCTCACTTCAGGCGCTCCTGTTTACCGGCTGGAGGGAGAGGAGACAGGCCATCTTGTCAGGAGGAGGAGGAGGACAGCAGGAGGATGCCGGCCAGCTTCAGGCGGCACTTCTCACATCACCATAGTCCAGAGGAAACATCATGCACGATCCCATACAAAGGCACGGAGAGAAAGCTGCCAATGTTTGTAGCCCATTGCACAAGACAGTTGATTCCAAAGGGGGAAAGATGGCACTGCACCGAGTGAATGCTGACCCATTGTGTTGGCACTGCACCTATAGGCTGCAGGAGCTTGTGGCAGAGTACAAGCTTCCCTCTACTGATTCATCGCTGGGTATAAAGCCCACATTTACACTGGTCTAGGAACCAGCCCAAGAATTGGGGCCCTTGGCCAAGATTTGTTCATAGAAACATAGAAACATAGAAAATTGGTGCAGGAGGAGGCCATTCGGCCCATTCGAGCCAGCACCGCCATTCATTGTGATCATGACTGATCGCCCCCAATCAATAACCCGTGCCTGCCTTCTTCCCATATCCCTTGATTCCACTAGCCCCTAGATTCCATCAGCCCCTAGTCACACTAGCAAAATCTGTTCGTGTGACTAGCAGATTTTGCCTTTAATCTGCAGGTGGAGGATGAGGAACTGTATAAATTGCACCATGGGTGTGGATAAAGGTCCAACACAGCGAACAAAAGCTAACTGGTGTCAGTCCCCAGGTAGAACCTTGTGATTATGTCAGGAGCAAGATATCACCCTGAACAGAACTGGTGATGAACAATACTTGCTCTCTAGTGTACAAGATTTATTTGTGGTATTTACTTCTCAATATCCTAGGGAGCTGGACATGTTTTATGTACATTGCACACTTGACCCGCACTCAGTCATGTAATTGGCATGTATAGGCACAAGGGACTATGTGCACACAAGAAGCAATGAGGTTAAGTCAGCCCCAAAGATCTTTCTTTGTCAGTTGCGTGCGGAATTGCAAGGGATCCTGGAGTGTCTCTTTGTAACCAAGGCAATAACTCATTGCCATAGAGACCGATCAGTCATTAGTCAAGTGGGTTGCTTTGACCTGTGTGATGCTGAGCTTCCTGAGTGCTGTGAGACCAGCACGTCATCCAGGCAAAGGGAGGCGACTCTGTCACACAGGTGACCCATTTCATGTGGAAAGGCACCTACTGCAGAACATCCAAGTTTGTAGCAACTCTCATCGCTAGTCCAGGGAAGTTGTGATCCCGGCATGTTGATACTGAAGGATCAGTGGAGCCATGGATTGTTGTGTGGACCTGATTGGACTCCAACTTGTTAAGATGGTCAATGCCTGGCACTTATGTGGTGCAGATATTTAAGCACCTAAGAACATAATTTGAATGTAGACGTTATTGTGCATAATCCCTTCAATTAATTAAGTTAAATGCAAGTGATTAAATTAGCTGGGGAACTTTCCCTTTTTCTTTTTTTTTCCTCTCCAGGGTCTATCTCTGAATCTCCAGTCTCTAACTCTTCAAGGGTTTCCTTTCCCTCTGTCACGCTTTTGCACTTTCACATCTCTTTTTCACTCTTCTACTTTCTTTGCTGGTATTTCTTTCTCTTTTGTCTCTTTTCTTAAAAAAATGAAGGGGTACAATGACTGTGATACAATATAAGGGATGTACACTGATGTAACTTACGGTACCTCTAATAAATAAAGATATATATTTTTTTTAATTAGCTGGGGAAAAAACAATTTCAGGAGGATATAAATTTTTAACATTCCAGAAATTAACCTTTATAAGTCTATGTGAGGCCCATTATGCCAGTTATGATTCTTCACAGAACGCTTTCATCTCGCTGATTCAAAGCTATGTTCAGCTTTCTTTCGAAGACGCGTTCAACATGATCAATGTTGAGATCGTCTTTGCTACTGAGATGGAGTTATCTTTCTTCCAGCTCTCCCTGACATTGAACCTGTCATCCTGCTGGTCTCCCTTATTTCTGTTTTACAAATAATTCTTGCGCATTTTAGAATTCTACTCAGAAACCATTTCAGTCATACTGCTTAACACTTCTAGTGCCACTGTTCCCAGCCCATGTACTCACGTAGCAATGAAGAGCCCTTCCCCAGCTAGACTTTTATCTTCCATCCTTCATAAACTTGAGTTCAACCTTGTTCAACCTTGCTGCTCATATCTTAACCCATGCCAAATATTGATCAGTTGCCAGCTCTCTGCTCACTGCCCCGCATCTACTCATGGTCCAGGAAAGGCAAGGATTTATATATGTCAATTTTGTTGTAAAACTCTGCATAAGCTTTTGCTTGTAATTCAATCCTACAACCTGCTCCACGTCTGCACTGTGACCTCTTTCAAGTTACACATTTTTTTTTAGTCCAGTATTAATGAAGTTCTCTTTTGGGCACAGCTGTGAATCTGTGTAGTGAATCTGTGGAATTCTTTGCCTCAGAAGGCTGTGGAGGCCAAGTCAATGGATATTTTGAAGGCAGAGATAGATACATTTTTGAGTAGTACGGATGTCAGAGGTTATGGGGAGAAGGCAAGAGAATGGGGTTAGGAGAGAGAGATAGATCAGCCATGATTAAATGGCGGGGTAGACGATGAGCTGAACGGCCTAATTCTGTTCCTATCACTTATGACCTTAGGCACACTCAGTGGTCAATACCTTTATATAGCTAACCATCACATCATCTGTTAGACTTGCTCTTGAAGCATCTTGCGAGTATTTTTTCTGCATTAAATACACTAAATAGATGCATTCTGTTACGATTGCTGTAAATTTCAATTTGATCTGGTGCTGACACATTGACATAAAACCCAAGAAAGTACACAAGGTCATGATCGTACTGAGCTCTGAGCCAATGGTTCTACCAGCTGATCCACATTACAGATCCTTTGTGTCAGAACCGTCAGATTCATATATGGTTCAATCAAATCCTCTCTTACCTTCCTAAATCCCCGGCTGATGATATAACATGAAAACTAAAATAAATAGCTGGTATCTCAAATGAAAGCATAAATTACTGGAGACACTCAGTGGCAACTGTGAAATAAGAGACAACATTTCAGCTCAAAGACCTTTCATCAGAACTGGTGAAAAGAGAAAACTTGAAAGCAATTCCCACATCAATATCCACACACCCATGCTTTGCTGTTTACTTTTGTGTCCTTGCCAGTTTTATTGGCTCCTAAATACATTCCCATCTTCATCAAAGAAAGTATCCTGTGAAAAGTTATGACATGAAATAGCACTTTGTAGAGTTTCACAACACATTGACATGGACGAGAGGTTAGTTACAGGGCAGGAATCAGCGACTATGCACAAAGGGGTCATTTTCTAATTTTAAGTGAGGCTGTCACCAAAATCTGAATTGCACAGTCAAATAAAATGCATCAGTGAGTTAAGTGAATAGGCAGATTGTTTTATATCCATGTTTGTTGATATAACGCACAGGCCAGATCTGATAAAGACTACACAGATATTGGATGTATGGACATTAAGATGGCAGTTGACATATCTTGTAGGAAAATGGCAGTTTATTTTTTTGGTAAAAGAGATTGTCAAATAAAATATTAAATGACAAGAAGTTAGAGGCACAATGGCACACCTGGGAGAGCTCCTGCCTCAGCACCAGAGACTCGGGTTTGATCTCGGGTGCTATCTGTGTGGAGTTTATACATCCTTCCTGTGATTGCATGGGTTTCCTTCAGGTGCTCTGGTTTCCAACAACATTCCAAAGACGTGCAGGTTTCTAGGTTAATAAGGCTCTTTAAATTGCCCCTAGTGTTGCAGGATGTGGATATGAACGCGGGTTAACATATAACTATTGTGAAGAGGTGTTCAGTGTAGACTTAGTGGGCTGTAGGGCTGGTTTCCATGCTGTATATTTTGTGAAAAGGGCTTGGTGTCAGGCGACGACTCACACTGCAGGATAACTGCTCCCATAGCCCCATGTGCCAATCTACTGTATGATCATTCATGACCTCCAGGATGTTGGTGTTGCCATTTAATGCTAAGAATAGGCGATTAGGCTCTCTTTATTGGGGGTGGCACAACTGCCTGGCACTTTTCTGGTGCCCATGTCACGCCCCATTGCAGTCCATGCCTGAATATAGTTGACGTCTTGCTGTTTGCAAACATGGACTTCATTTGTTGAGAAGTTGCAAATTAAATTGAACATTCAGTAATCATCAGTGAATATCCCATTTTTGACCTAATATTGGAAGGAACATCATTGATGAAGCAGCTGGAGAAGGTTGAATTTTGGACACTGTTCTGTAGAATTCTTGTCCTCATGTCCTGGGGCTGGATGATTGTCCTCTGCCAAGAACCACCATCTTCTTAGTGCAAAGTGCCCAGTCCATGCGGCATACCTGGCCAAATGTTGAAGACCTGAAAAATGATTCAGTAACATCAGCGAGTCGGGCATCATGGCTGGGGAAAAGGAATAGGTGACATTTCAGATCGAGAACCTTCATCAGACTAAAAGCCCTGTCCCACGGTACGAGTTCATTCCAAGAGCTCTCCCGAGTTTAAAAGAAATCAAACTCGTGGTAAGCACGGAGAATGAACGGGTACGTCGGAGCTCGGGGACGTCTCTTAACGGCTCGTTACGCTAACGGCAGGTACTCGGAAAGACTCGCTAACGGCAGGTAAGCACGGGAAGACTCGTGAAGATTTTTCAACAAGTTGCAAAATGGCCACGAGAGCCCCAAGTACTGATGAGTGGCCATTACCGTAAATCTCCGAGTTCCAATCATGGCAAACTCGGGAGAGCTCTTGGAATGAACTCGTACCGTGGGACAGGGCTTTAAGAGTCTGTAGACCTGTGCAGATCAACTGGCTGGAATATTCAGGGACATCTTCAACCTCTCGCTTTTGCAGTTCCCAAGAATATGCTTCAAAAGAATATCTACTGCTCCAGTGGCCACAGAGCAGTGACCTCTCTCAATGACGACCATCCAGTAGCACTTATGTCCATTGTAAAGAAGTACTTCAAGAGGTGGGTTATTGCACAAATTGACACCTGCCTTAGAAATGACCTGGATTTGCTTGACTTGCCTATTGTCACAACATGTCAACAGTAGGCGCTATTCCATTGGCTCTCCACCCTGCTGTGGACCATCTGGATAGTAGCATACTCCAAGCTGCTGTTCATCGACTATAACTTCAACATAATCATCCCCTCTAAACTTACCACCAAGTTCCATGACCTGGGCCTCCGCACCTCCCTTTGCAACCGATCCTAGACTATCTCATCATCATGCCACAATCAATGCAGATTGCGTCTCCTCTTCATTGACCATCAACACACGTGCACTTCAAGGCTGCGTGCTTAGACGTACAAATGTAGGCTTTAGAGATACAGAGTGGAAACAGGCTCTATGGCCCACCGAGTCCACTCCGACACTAACACTATCCTACACACTAGGGACAATATTACATTTTTACCAAAGCCAATTAACCTACAAACCTGAACCTCTTTGGAGTGTGGAAGGAAACCGGAGATCCTGGAGAAAGCCCATGCAGGTTACGGGGAGAATGTACAAACTCTGTTCAGCCAGCACCCGTAGTCAGCACCTATAGTCAGGATCAAATCTGGGTCCCTGCCGTTTTAAGGCAACAACTCTACCGCTGCACCACTGTGCTGCTTTGTGTACCCTTGACTCTTCAGGGGTCTTATTTGACTCCATATTTCAACAACGTGTTGGTAGCAAATCTGATTATAATAACTGTGCCCTTAGCGTGGATTAACGTGAAAGAAATAGAAAAAGAGAGACTGTGGTGAAATATGCTAAGTTATTGGGTTAGATGGGTATAAGCAGAGGGGAATGGGACTAACGGAATTGCTTCCTTAGCCAGTACCATTGCCTGAGGGGCCAAATAGACACCTCCTCTGTGGCTGTAAGATTGTTATCAGTCATTTGATTGGAATCATATCGAGTTGGCGACTAATTGTCAAATACACTTGAGAAATGCTTGTTGTTGACGTGGCATTTTTCTTTCACATTAAACAAAAGCAGAGGTGACCTTGGTGGGTGGGTGAGCGAGTGGAATCTGCATACTGGTGTAATTTGTTTATAACCATATATTGGTTGTAAGCAGCTGATTTCTGTTAATAAGCATTTGTGCATGGAGAAGCTGTTTGTTTAATTATCAACCTCAACTGTAGGGCTATAAATTGATTAACACGATACAAAATGTGTTCGGGGGTATAGGAATTTGACTTAAAAAATGTTTGCAAAATTATCTATAATTTGCATTGTGCAGAACTTGCAGTCTGTAGCTGAATTTAAAAAAAAATTCTGATAATTATAAATGGCCAAATTAAGACAACACATTTTTTTGGAAGAATCATATCAATCTTGTCACTATTTCATTGAAATACATTTCTTTCCACCAACATATCTAAGTGTCACGTACAATTGTATCCTGTCTGCTTCAGTAGTTTTACATTATTAATTCACCACAGAACCCTCAGTTTGAAAATCGTTCTACCTAATCGGAGGAAGGCAGGATATTTAAAAACATATATGCAGATTCAAAAATCAGTCTGAAGAAGGTTCCTGACCTGAAGCATAGTCTGTCCGTTACATCCACAGATGCTGCCTGACCCGCTGAGTTCCTCCAGCACTTTGTGTCTTGCTCAAAAATAAACAAACACATAATGAACAAATAATTAGTTGCCACTGACAGAATATGCAGCCCTTCTACAAGAACACGTAAAACAAAACTTGATGCAAAAAAACAAAGTGCAGGAGGAACTCAGCTGGCAGGCAGCTTTTGTGGAGGGAATGGACAGTTGATGTTTCAGGTTGGCCCCCTTCAGACTGAGATGCAGGCAGAGTGGTGCTCTGCAGAGGTAGGATCGCTCTGATGGCAACATCTTCACTTCCCTCATTGCTCGCATTGGGGGTTCTGGAACCAAATTGAATGTTCTCAAATTGATTAAGTGCCAGTAAATTTTTTTTTTCAGAATATACATAAACGAAGAGTATTACCATTAGTATTAAACCCGTTTCAGACTTCATTCAGAAATAAATAGGGTAAATGAAGAGAGAGGACTTCAAGTGTTAAAATAGATTAATCTGTTGAGTGACTTCAAAGAAAGAGTATAATATACATTTATTATAGGTTAATAAGAAAATGTATACGATAAGAAAAGGACTGATAAGGACAATAAGAAAAGGACTGATATCAGGCATGGAAAAAAGGCAATGCTACGGTGGTCATGGGAGATTTCAATATGCAGGTAGACTGGGAAAATCAGGTTGGTGCTGGACCCCAAGAAAGGGAATTTGTAGAGTGCCCCCGAGATGGATTCTTAGAGCAGCTTGTAGTGGAGCCTACCAGGGAGAAGGCAATTTTGGATTTTATGTTATGCAATGAACAGGATTTGATAAGGGAACTCAAGGTAAAGGAACCATTAGGAGATAGCAACCACGATATGATAAGGTTTAATCTGCAATTTGAGAGAGAGAAGGTGATATTGGATGTGTCGGTATTACTGCTGGGCAAAGTGAACTACAGAGATATGAGGGAGGAGCTGGCCAATGTTGACTGGAAAGCAACCCTAGCAGGGATGACGGTGGAACAACAATGGCAGGAATTTCTGGGAATAATCCGGAAGAAACAGAATCTTTTCATTCCAAATGATGAAGGAAGAAAGATTCTAGGGGGAGAAAGAGGTGACCGTGGCTGACAAGGGAAGTCAAGGATAGTATAAAGCTAAAAGAGAAGGCGTATAACATAGCAAAGATTAATGGGAAGCCAGAGGATTGGGAAGCTTTCAAAGAACGATAGAGGGTAACTAAAAAGAAAATACGGGCAGAAAAGATGCAACGCGAAGGTAAGCTAGCCAATAATATAAAAGAGGATAGCAAGAGTTTCTTCAGTTATATAAAGAGCAAGAAAGAGGCAAGAATGGATGTTGGACCACTGATAAATGATGCCGGAGAAATGATGCAGGAGATAATGGGGAATAAAGAAATGGCAGAGGAGTTGAATAACTTTTGCATCAGACTTCACAGTGGAAGACACCAGCAATGTGCCTGAAATTCAAGAGAGTCAGGGGGTGGGAGTTAGTGGAGTGGCTATTACCAGGGAGAAGGTGCTTGGGAAGCTGAAAGGGATGAAGGTGGATATGTCACCTGGACCGGATGGACTGCACCCTAGGGTTCTGAAAGAGGTGGCTTTAGAGATTGTGAAGGCATTGATAGTGATATTTCAGGAATTACTAGAGTCAGGAGTGGTCCCAGTTGAGTGGAAAATTGCCAATATTACCCCGCTGCACAAGAAGGGAGCAAGGCAGAATAGTGGGAACTATAGGCCAGTTAGTCTGACCTCTGTGGTTGGTAAGATTCTAGAGTCCATTATAAAGGATGAGGTTACAGAGTACTTAGAAGTTCACGCTGAAATAGGCCGAAGTCAGCATTGCTTTGTGAAGTGGAGGTCTTGCTTGACATATTTGCTGGAATTCTTTGAAGAAGTAAATAGCAGGACAGACAAAGGAGAGTCAGGAGATGTTGTCCACTTACATTTTCAGAAAGCCTTTGATAAAGTGCCACACGTTAGGCTACTTAGGAAGATGAGAGTCCACGGTATCATAGGGCAGATACTAGCATGGATAGCAAGTTGGCTGGACGGCAGAAGGCAAAGAGTGACAATAAATGGGGCTTTTTCTGGTTGGCTGCCAGTGACTAGTGGAGTCCTGCAAGGGTCGCTGCTGGGGCCGCTACTCTTCACATTGTATATTAATGATTTGGACGAGGGGATTGAAGGCTTTGTGGCAACGTTTGTGGATGATACAAATATAGGTGGAGGGCAGGTAGTGTAGAGAAAGCAGGGACTCTGCAGAGGGACTTGGACAGGTTGGGAATGTGGGCAGAGAAGTGGCAGATGGAATATAGTGCAGCAAAGTGTGGAGTCATGCATTTTGGTAGTAGGAATAAAGGCGCAGACTATTTTCCAAATGGGCTGAGAATCCAGAAATCAGAGGTGTTAATGATTACTGGAGGTGGTTATTCATCTGCGGTATGGTGACATTTGCTACCTGAAAGCTCATGCTAAAATAACTGTTCAGAATAAATAATCAGAACAACCTGGAGCTCAATGTTCTTAAGACAGTGGAATTGATTGTAGACTTTAGGAGAGCTCCCCCTCCCCTCCCCCAACTCACCATCAACAACACCACAGTCACATCTGTGGAGTCATTTAACTTCCTTGGAACCATCATCTCCAGGGACCTTAAATGGGAGGCCACCATCGAATCCGCAGTCAAAAAGGCCCAACTGAGGATGTACTTCCTGTGGCAGCTGAGGAAACACAATCTGCCACAGGCAATGATGGTCCAGTTTTACACTACCATCATAGAGTCTGTCCTCTTCTTCTCCATCATGGTCTGGTTTGGCTCAGCCACCAAGCACGACATCCGGAGGCTGCAGCGAATCGTTCGATCAGCCGAGAAGATTGTTGGCTGCAACCTTCCCCCCCCCTCCCCCCCAATCGACCAACTGTACATTGCATGGGCCAGGAAGCGAGCGGGCAAGATCATCTCTGACCCCTCTCAACCCTGCCACAACCTCTTTGAAGCACTTCTCTCTGGAAGGCGAATCCGGACAGTCAAAGCCGCCACAGCCAGACATAAAAACAGCTTTTTTTCCACGAGCAGTAGTTCTACTCAACAACCAAAAGTCTGCAGCCTCCTTTTGCTCTGGTATTTTATTTAATTCTTCACAGTTTAAATTAGAATGCTTTATTCTTAATTGGTTACTGTATATCGTGTTGTTACTTGTGAGTAAAGCACCAAGCCAAATTCCTTGTATATACACATACTTGGCTAATAAAATGTATTCCATTTCAATTCAATTATTCAATTCAAATGTTGCTGTATGCAGACACTCATTGGTCATCAGTCATGCTCATTGGTTCATTATATAAAGAGTTGTGAGTCAAACGGATCATTGCGCAATTGTGAAAAATAATCTTGTTTCTAACCTAATCATTGATGAAACACCTTTGAGCCTGGGTGCATTACCATGGGAGCAAAACGGACTAAAGGGCCTATCCCACTTGGTCGTTATTTGTGCCTCATTTACGCGTTATATGTAAATTAGGTCGACGCGTCGTGACGCGTAGGGTGCGCATGTGTTGCGCATGGTGAGGCGTGGAATTGTATGCGGTGGCACGCGGCACTGCACGATTTAGTACAGGAGCGAAATCTGCGAGCGCCACCTGCGTGAAGTATCGCTGACGCATTGGGTACATGCGCTGACACGTTGGCGTCGTACGCTGCGTCCCGACGTCTCACGTGTATCATGTGGTGACATATGGTTACGTCACCATGCATCAACGTCCTTACGTTCTTGCGTCAATGTCCTGCAGGGTATTCTAATTATGTCACGTGCACCAGATGACTGTGATGACGCGTGATTTGTGCGCGTCTTTGTGCACCACGACGCGTTGACGTATTTTACATATGACGCGCAAATGAGGCGCAAATGACGGCCAAGTGGGACAGGCCCTTAACTTCCAACAATCACCACCATCGTCTTTTGAGAGGAATATTACTTCAGCCAAAGACTTCAGTTTCACCCTGGTTTGGGGCTAACTAGCTTTGGTAGAACATGATCTGGCTATCTTTGTGTAAATGGGACTTCAAAGCACTATTTTACTTCGGAGTCACGTGAGTGACTACATGAAGAAGCCCCGCCTGGCGCATGCTCGGCATTACATCGACGCATGTGAAGCTCCGACAGGGTGGAGAGCGCAGGTAAGTCGCTGTTGAACTTTCTTGCTAGTGGGTTTAAACTCTGTAAGTCTGCAGTGCCGATGTATTTAAAATTTTTTTTTAAACTGTAACTCTGGCTCGAAATACGGAGCCAGCTAGAGTGAATGTATTTTTAAACTGCAGTAATTGAATAGAACGCGCTGGAACCGCAGTTTCCGATTTAGATCGGATCGGGAGATAAGGTCTGCTTTAAAAGCCGGCTCCCGCTATTTACTGCTATTTAGATCGGGTTTGAAGATAACGGCTGCGCTAAATGCCGGCTCCAAATACCCAGTAATTGTTAAATAAAGTCTGCTCTGAGTATATGTTACCAGATGCAGTTTTCTCTATAAAAATGTATATAACCCTGTGTGATACTGAGGTTAATACAAATATTCTGCAAGCAGAATCTGCCTGGCAGAATTACAATTTTAAACATATATGGTTTGTACATAAATACAAAACAGTAAAGAAGTAACTCTCCTCCAAGGGAAGACAAGAATGTGGGGGAGACTGGAAATTGAGGAAATGCTCCACACTTGACTTAGTCAAGGGTTCTTGACCCAGGTATGTCTTCCTGTAAGGCAGGCTCCAAAGGAGTTTCCATACGCTGAGTATGGTGCCTATGAAAATGGGATTCTGATTCTCCAGTACCTTGGTTAGGTCTGGATGAGATCCCTAGAGGAAGATAAAATGCTCCAAATTCTAATCAGTCAAGGGTTCTAAAGACCCATGGCAGGCTCCGAAGGAGTTTCCATACACTGAGTATGGTGCCTATAAAGAATGAGAATCTCATTCACCAGTGCCTTACATAGGGGTCTGGATGAAGTATTTAGAGCAAGATAAAATGCTCAAAATTCTAAACAATTAAGGGTTTTAAGACCCATGAGATTCTAAGGCAGGCTCCGAAGGAGTTTCCATACACTGAGTATGGTGCCTATGAAAAATGAGAATCTCATTCACCAGTGCCTTGTTTAGGTCTGGATGAAGTCTCCTAGAGCAAAGACTCGGGAGTACCAGGGCAGGATGAAACTGACCCTGAAGCTGGTGTCCCTACTTATGTGTATACACCAGAGCACAATAGAAACGCTCCGGGTGTTCCCGATGTAGCACCAAGTTTTGCTATATCGGTATGGACTGGTGAGGCTATGGATGAACCTGGCGGCCAACATTATTTGGTTTCTCACCTACTCCAAGAAACTGTTATGACTGAAACAGTAAAAAAATATATAAAACACCCGTCTATTGTGCCTCGCTCAGGGTGCCAACAGTAGCTCAGTAATGGGGCACCCATGAGTGTAACAATGCGATGACAGGAAATGTGTTCCAGCATGTCCTCTAGCTGATATTCAGTTGGCATCACTGCATTTGGGGAAGACATACATGGGTCGATAATGTCCACTACTTTTAAGACATGCTTGCGTTACTCTGCAATGCATATTCAAACCCAATTGTATGATGAAAATTTCCATTTGGCTAACATTATACCCAAAAAAATGCAGGATTATGTGGGCAAGCTATAATCAGATTTATGACTGATGAAAAACTGCCCAAACAATTAAGGATATTTGCCTTATAAAACTTCTCATCCCTGCTTTGAGAAAGCAAACAGGTTGAATACGAATCCCTATATTAAGAGAAGGAGATCTGCTGGTTCATTTACGGAAGTACAGAAACGTCATTCCATCACACATGCAATTTCTGGGAAACAACCTCTGGTCGTTTGTAAGATTACAATTGTTTTGTAATTCTGCATTAAATCTGATCGGCTTGGTGTTTGAATGTACCAGGAACTCGTCAGGTAGAGATAATATATCCCAGACACAAGTATGGGGGTTGCAGAGTCATTCTGGGACTCACAAACTTAAATTTATAGTTCAGTATAGGCAATTAAAAAAAAGTACACTTCAACACTGTAACGAAGTTGTTATCACAAGGCTGCTATATGGCTATTATTAGACCTAAAAAAGATGCCTTATTATTCAGGTACTTAAATTAATTGGATGGGTCAGCTGAAGGAATGACCTAATGGGTTAAATTCAGCCCTCAGATTGCTCACACAATTATTGAAACCAGCACTGGTGTTAATGAGGGCTCAGAATCACATTGTAATGACTTATCTAGAGGATATGTTAATTATAAATGGGAGACAGCTGAAGAACTGGGTTCAGCAACCATAAGCCTATTGAAAGGCTAAGGTTCTGTACATCCAAATAACATGTAAGTTAGAGGCATCCCAAACAATTGATTATTTGGGGTTTGTCATTAATACAGTTGATATGTCAGTAACTTTACCAACAATTAAGGTTGGAGGTGTTACAAATGCCTGTGTTTGTCTTGGTAAAAAAAAAACAAAAAAAAAACATTATCCCACCATCCAAGAAGTAGCTACGGTTACTGGTAAAGTGATAGTGGTAAAGTAAAGTGATCAAAGTCTGCAAAGACCAGAGAATAACTGTAAAAAGCGTGCAGGTCATTGATTAGGTCCATGCAGTTACCAACAAAAAAGGCTGAGCTGAATTGCAATGATGGATTCTCAATGTTGCACAAGTTACTAGAAGTAAAAATGTGCTTGTTCAGTAGTCTTCAGTGGTATTACAGACTGATGGGAGTGCTCTCGGATGGGGAGCCAAGGACAGCGACGCCTGTTGTGGTGGTCGATGGACTGTCCAAGATGATTTAATTCTCCAAACACATGGTATGAATTATTTGGTGTTATTGGGAGTAGACAATACCACAGCTGTGGGAGAAGACAATATTGTGGTAAGACAACAGATCACGAAAGTTCAATGACAATACAGAATGAATGTTAAAATTCAAAAAGTTTCAAAAAGATTGTCAGACAGTATGAGTACCAAATGTTGATCTGTTGTGTCTGGATTAAATCTCCAGTGGTCTAAATGTGTCTCATGGGAGCCAGACCCAGGAGCATTAGCGGTGGATGCATTCTCGCTACATTGGGGAAGTATAGTCTTTTATGTTTTCGCCATTTTTGCCTGATTAGGCAATGTGTCACCAAATTAGAGCAAGTCTCCGCCGCAGGCGTTTGGTGGTTCCAAACTGGTATTGCTTCTCGGCCTTTTGGCTAAGGTCAAGTGTAGTATCTGTTCTTATCAGTTCAATATCTGATACGTCCCTTATCTAGGGACCATTACTACACAGCCATTGTTCCCATTGGTGCTCAGAATGATGATTCAGACATTCATGACAAATCCCAGGTGCAGTAATTGTTGGTACATCCAGTAACAGCAGAGGTCATCCATTACATGACTGTATTAATTGTTAATCTGCAGGTTCTGATGGAATGTCGGATAGGACCATGGATGTCATAACTGCAGCTTGGAGATATAGCACTAAGAAACAATATATGTTTCATATAAGGAATGGGAAATCTTTTGTATACAGGCAGATATATTTTATCATACTACAAACATATCGGATGTATTGGAGTTCCTTGCTATGTTGCACCTGAGTTATAGTACCATTAATGGAGCTCGGAGTGCTTTTTAGGACAATTTTCAGAACGACAATTTATCAGGTCTCATCCGTTAATATCCCGATTTCTGAGAGGAATTTAATAAAATCCTACCAAACCCAGATATACAGAAATCTGGGATGTCAGTATAGTTCTCACATTGCTTCGGCAATGGACTCCAATTACGTCACTGTCTTTTCAGAAGTTAATACTTAAAGTGGTTATGCTGATGACATTAATATCAGCACAATGAGTACAAACATTACAAATGTTACGGTTACATTGTATGCAGTTGTCTGTAGATAAAATGACGTTTTATATCAATGATCTAAGCAAGCAAAGCAAGCCAAGAAAGGCTGGAACCAATGTAATCTTTAAGACATACTCTGTCAACTAAACATTATGTGTGGTTAAGCATCTGATTTAATATATATTGAATTAAGAGTCTCCGAGATTGTGAGACACCAATGTTCATTACCCACAAGAAACATATAAAAAAGTGACAGTACAAACTATTTCTAGATGGATAAACAGATTCTGGATTAACTGGAGTAGACACTGATGTGTTTAAATCTCACTCCACAAGGGCAGTATCAATGTCCGCGGCAAAGGTGCAGGACATGCCGCTCGACCAAATTCTGGAGACCACAGGATCGTCTAAAGAGGGACTTTTCTAGATTTTATGATAAACCTGGTGTCACAGTGCCAGGGTTGCACATGCTGTGTGGGTTCTGTTCAAATTGTTTGCTTTGTTGCATATCATTTGTTGTAATTTCCCCAGGGATAGAGGGGTTATTACTTTTCTTTTTATTATTATTATTAAAATATTAAAATATTTATTGCATAATTTCAAGCAATATATATTATTTACTCACTACTGTGTAAACTCAAGCAGTGTGTCATATGGAATGATCTACGGCATGAAAATCACAGAGCTTCAAAATCTTCACGTAGTCACTCACGTGACTCCGAAGTAAAATAGTAAGATTAAATGAGAACTTACCAGTTTGAAGTTTGATCGTTATTTTATGAGGAGTTACGATGAGCGATTACGTGCCCTCCACTCCCAACCCTCATAATATAAATGATCATCTGGTAGTTCTAGTCTATGTTATCTTTACTATCTTACTCCGGCTATTGGTTTTTTTTTTCATGCCGCTGCTTTGAAGTTTGCCGAGCATGCGCCAGGCGGGGCGTCTTCACGTAATCCCTCATCGTAACTCCTCATAAAATAACGATCAAACTTCAAACTGGTAAGTTCTCGTTTAATCTTACTATTAATGGCTGCTGCACTCACTTGGTTGATAATTGAGAGCAGGCTGAATTGTAGTGAAAGATTGGATTGGATTTATTCTGCTTTTTATGAAGTGTGCTTCTGGCCAGCATTTCACTGTGCAAATAGTATTGTTATAGCTGTAGAAGAGGCATGGACTGCAATTAGATGCACACACAAACATCTCGATTGTAATTGTGTATTGTCTTTCTGCTAACTGGTTAGCACACAACAAAAGCTTTTCACTGTACACTGAACTCAACTCGGACTTGGTGTAACTGAGATTGTTGATCACATCTACCTGCTCAAGTTAGTTAAAAACACTTCAGGCATATCTGTTGAGTTCACCTTGCCGGGCTCTGTCACCATGGACCCTGGGATGTTTGATTGCTTCCTCCCCTCCTGTTTGTTTTGTAATGGTTTGCCACTGATCAGAATTGCGTGAGGCTAGACTGCAAAACCTAAATGAGATTTGTTACTTGTGGGAGCTCTCAACTCTGTTAAAGCATGCTGTTTGGCATAAATTATGTGAAGGTCTCCTGTACTGATTGAGCTAAAAGAACCTGATCGCGTTAATGCTGTGTAGAATAAAAAACCCTTAATATTTCATACTTTGCTTAGACCTTTCAACATTGACCTGCATTTGGCAGCAGCAATGATAGCAAAGCCAATAGTTCTGGCATCAATACTCTGCAAAACTGACAGGATCTTTTAAGATTTCATAAGAGTTTTTAAAACATAGAGCAGGAGTAGGCTAATTGGTCCCACAAGTCTGATCCACCATTCAGTAAGAAAACGGCTGATGCAATCTAGGTCACAACATCCGTTTTCATGCTCTCTCCCTATGGATCTCGGTTTCGTTACAGATCAAATATATGAGAAAGACACAGAATGCTGGTGTAACTCAACAGGTTAGGCTGCATCTCTGGAAAAGATGGGTAGGTGGCGTTTTGGGTTGGGATCCTTTTTCAGATTGAATACGGGGCAGTGGGAAAGCTTCGGAGGCTCGGCCGCGGGCCTGGTGGACGATGACATCGAAGGCCTGGATTGCCTCAGTACAGAGGGGGAACAAGTAGGGGAAAATGACAAAGACTTTAAGATTTTTGCCTTCCACCACAGTGAGGAGGTGCTTGGTGAACTCACTGTGGTGGATGTTAAATTATGTGTTTATTGTGTGTTTTGTTTTAATTTATTACATGTTATGACTGCAAGGTAACAAATTTCGTTCAGACCGAAAGGTCTGAATGACAATAAAGGAATCTGAATCTGAATCTGAATCTGAATCTGAAAGCTGGAAAATAGTGTGTGGTGGGGGGAGGGGGAGTGCAGGACAGAGCATTGGCCATAATAGGTGGACACAATTGAGGGAGTTTTTTGACCTTCATCTTTTAAGATTTGTTGACTGACTTTATAGCAGAATTAGTTTGGGGAAACCAACATCATCAGTTCAGGAACCACGATAGTTGTGAAGGATTGCCCTTATGTCAATTTCCCAACCACGATCAGATTCAGATTCAAAACAACTTTATTGTCATTGTGCAGTGTACAAGTACAGAGACAACGAAATGCAGTTAGCGTCTCACCCAGAAGTGCGAACACAGAATAATGGAACAGTAAAATATATATATGTATATACAGTAGCAGGAGTGCAATTTTCGGGGGGTGGGGAGATCAGTCATTGGGGGAAGGAGTGTCCGGGGGTGGGGGGGTGACTGGCAATCACCAAGGTGCAGAGTTAAGTAGGGTAACAGCCGCAGGGAAGAAGCTGCTCCTGAACCTGCTGGTCCGGCAACGGAGAGACCTGTAGCGCCACCCAGATTAGAGAAGGGTAAACAGTCTGTGGTTGGGGTAAGACCAGTCCTTGACGATGCTGCGCGCCCTTCGCAGATATTGCTTGCTCTGGACAGACTCAATGGAGGGGAGTGAGGAACCGGTGATGGGTTGGGCAGTTTTCACCACTCTCTGCAATGCTTTCCGGCCGGAGACAGAGCAGTTGCCATACCATACTGTGATACAGTCAGTAAGATACAGTGGGATCACAGTGGGAAAACGTATTTATGTAGATAGTTACCTACTGCTGAATTACTGGCACATAGTAAGAGCTAGAGATGGCAGTTGAATAAGTCTCCTCAGTTAGCTGAACTTGGAGGCTATTGCAAAATGTTCATGTCATTATAAGTTCTCCCAGGTAAAGGTGCAAGCATATTTTCGTGGGAATAGATTAATGATTGGAGAAAGCACATTTCCAGTATTTATTGTAATAAAATACAAGCAAAAGAATTTATAAAGCAATTAATTTACACAAGGTTGGTGGTTATATGGAATGAGATGCTGGAGAAGAGAGTTGAGGCAGGTACTATCGTAACGTTTGAGACGTGGGCAGGTACATGGATAGAATAGGTTTAGAGGGATATGGGCCAAACATGGGAGGTAGGACACGTGTAGATGGGACATGTTGGTCAGTGTGGGCAAGTTGGGCTGAAGGATCTGTTTCCAATCTGTATGATTCTATGACTCTAAATCCCATGCCCTTCTGCTCGTCGAGTCTTCTC
This sequence comes from Okamejei kenojei, assembly GCA_035221665.1. Lineage (NCBI taxonomy): Eukaryota > Metazoa > Chordata > Chondrichthyes > Rajiformes > Rajidae > Okamejei > Okamejei kenojei. The sequence continues at coordinate 16,313,065 of CM069135.1, read as the reverse complement.
TGATACAAGCAGCGGTTGGAAGCAATGAGTCTCATGGCCTTCTGCCCATCAAGGATTCCGGTTTGAGATGGCTGGTCTGAAGAACTCCAGGGTCCTAGCACTGGTCAGGATGATGGTCTACGTTCTTTCCCATGAGCTCACTCACAGCTCAATAAGCTGTGCTTCTTCCTTAATCCACAAACAACAGTCAATATTGTTTTAAAAATCTAAGTATCTTGCGTAGTGACGGGAACAGCAGTTATTTATAACGTTAGGATCGAGCTAAGTAAGTAAGTTTATTGGCCAAGTATTCACATACAAGGAATTTGCCTTGATGCTCTGCCCACAAGTAACAACATGACATACAGTGACAGTTACAAATGACTCAGAAAACACTAAACTTTAATAATAATAAAACATTCTCCGATGTCTCAGTTAAATAAAGTTAGCCTTGTTTTACCACTATATTCCTTGAGGCTGCATGTTCTGAGGCCTTTGATTTACTCATTCTTCCAAGTGTGCCCAATTATTTTCCTGAGCACTTAATTGATTTTCTAAGTGAGCCTACTTGCTTGACATAAGGACTATTAGCAGACAACTTGATTTTAGCTGAAGGTCTTGTTTTAACCCTTAAATTACAATATTTCCATCCCTTCACATTTCATTGGCATTGACAGAAAATGTCAATATGCAAGTTCGGTATTCAGAAAAATGCAAGGAATCATGGGATTTGTCAAAGGTCACTCGCTATAAAGAAAAAGCTAACAAAACACTGACTGTAAAACTTTGTATAAATTCTTATCTTTATTCATGATTTAGGTGTAAAAATATATTAAATCTGAGGAACGGGGATGCTAGGTAGCAGGAGAGTGGGGTGTAACAGTGAGGTAGAGGGGGCAGATGCGAGTGGGAGACCGGGGCGGGGGGGGGGGGGGGGGGGGGGTGGTGGGGAGAGAGACTGGAGAGACATTTTCGCCAGCTGCGCACACACAGACTCGTGCCTCATCCGCAGCCAGGATCGAACCCGGGTCCCCAGTGCCACAAGCGCTGCCAAACTGCCATTAGACTGTCATTGTTTTCTCCACTTTGAAGCTTCTTTATCCAAGATTACGAAGTCTGCTTCTGTAGGTTACTGGGTGGTTTTAATCTCCCTGATATAGACTGGTCCACCAATTCTCTTTGTACTGGGGGAAGAAAGTAGCAAGATTATGTTGGATTTAGCCAATTATTGTAACCTCACTCAAATGGTTGATAAACCCACCTGAGACAGAAATATACTTGACTTGTGTTTTGTCAGTCATCATATAACCATATAACATATAACCATATAACCATATAACCATATAACAATTACAGCACGGAAACAGGCCCTCTCGGCCCTTCCAGTCCGTGCCGACCTTTGTAGAAAGTTGTGATGTGATATCAGGCATAAGCGACCATGATGCTGTTATTGTCCAAGCCAAGATGACAGCCAAAGCAGTTTGACCACCGAGAAGGAAGATTTTCCTCTACAAAAAGGCGATTTCTCTTCCATAGATGAACTCATATCAGAATTTAATGGGAAATTAACAGGAGATTATGTGGCAGCAACAGACATAAACACGGTGTGGTTAGATGTTAAACAAGGTCTTGTCGGGCCATGGACCGTTTTATTCCATCAAAAATGTGTTCCACCAGATATAATTTACCGTGGGTAAATTCATCAATTAGGCGTGCAATTAAGAAAAAACAAAGGCATTATAACAGAGCAAGGAAATCTGGGTCAACTTCTGCATGGACAGATTTCAAGAGATTTCGGCGTTCAATTGACAGACAAATCAGGAAAGCGCATCGAGAATACATCCATGATGTGATAGGGGAATGTTTGAAATCAGAAGACACAAAGCCTTTCTCGAATTGCATCAAGAAGATGAGCCTGGAAGTATTTGGAATCTCAAGTCTTACGTCGATGGGGCGGGCGGACAGTATCTTTTGCAGCAGACAAGGCTGAAGTGTTAAACCAGCAGTTTCGTTTGTTTTTTACTGAAGAAAACCTAGATGAATTCCCATCATTGAACTCACAACAAAGTGCAGATCTTAAGGTAACAACGAACGCGGTGCAGAAATTATTGGAAGAAATAAAACCAAAGAAGGCATCAGGGCCAGACCAGATACCAGCCAGAATTGTGCAGCAAGCTCAGCTCCAGTCTTCCAAAAGATTTTTCAGAAGTCTGTGGTTTGTGGAGAACTCCCAGAAGATTGGCTGAATGCTAATATTGTTCCCATCTATAAAAAAGGAGACAGGATAAATCCTGCAAATTATCGCCCAGTTTCACTGACCACCATGCCACGCAAGATTCTCCAACATATAATCCACCGACATATTATGGACCATAATGACTTCCACAAGGTACTAACAAACCACCAACATGGTTTTAGAAAGGGTCGATCATGTGAAACCCAACTGGCAGACTCATGGATGATCTAGCCAGGTCACTCGATAACAAGGGTCAGACTGACCTGATTATATTAGACTTCAGTAAGGCTTTTGATAAGGTTCCCCATAAGCGGCTCCTGTACAAGCTCAACCATGTAGGAATAGACGGCAACCTCTTAAAATGGATTGAGATCTTTTTGACAAGGAGACACCAGCGAGTTTTCTTGGAGGGAGAGACGTCTATTGAAACTTCTGTGACATCAGGTGTACCACAGGGGATTGTCATGGGTCTTCCTACTGTATATCAAAGACATTCCAAATGCAGTTTCATCCAGAGTGAATAATATGCTGACTTCTCTCGGATGGGATACCCTAGAGCTCCGCAGAATCAGGCTAAGACTTATTGCAATTTACAAGGAGATTCAGAAAATCACGCCATCAAATCTCCCGTCATCCCAGAGCACCAACTGCCATGACACAAGACAAAATAACGGTCCCTACATCATCAACTCGCTAAATTCCAATAAACTTTGCTACCAATATTCCCTTTACCCAAGGACGATAAGGGAATGGAATGTGTTACCACCCAACACGGGTGCTGCTGCCGATGTTAAGTCATTTAAAAAGGGGATTGAGCAACTAGATCTCCTCAACTTGGTCAAAAAGGCCCACTTCAAAATGTAATCGCTACTCTACTCACTCCGACCTGCGCAAGATAACCACTGATGAGGTGTTTGTGCAGTAATCAACCAGACTAAATGCCCCCTCCCCACCGAGCGCCCCATCCCCGTCCAGAGACGTCCGGACCGATGGGACACCGGCCTGGAGCAGCAGCCGCCAGCCAGCGCGGAGAAGCGCCAACCCCAGCTCGACTCCGCCTGCCCCGCCGGGCCAACCGACAGCCCTGGACCGATGGAACAGCGGCCGATGACCGGTGCTCGGCCCCTGGCGGCACCGTGGGTGCCAACCGACATCCACCAGGCAAGGCGAGAGGCGCAGCTGACGGTCCCCGGCCCGCGGGAGCCGGAGCTAGCACTTCCCTCCCCCCCCCCACCCCCCTGCCGACCATCACCCATATCTGCCCAGGGCCACCCTGGACAGGGACGATACACCCAGGAGGGGACGGAGACGATCCAGCAGCAACTCAACACCACCCGCCGCACCGGAGGCCCGCGCCCGACCCCGACCACGGCCGAAACGCAGGTCTGCACCCTTGCAGATTCACAGCTACCAAGAATGGTCATAGCGAGTGACCTATGACCTGAGCATGCGCAGTCGGAATACCAAACTCGCTTATAACTCAGCTGCCGCCTTCATGGAGAGCACCCACACAAATGTCTGAAACAACAGTTTGAATTTATGGCCCCATAGCTATGCTCCCTATCATGGACAGGAGAAAGGTGTTCCAATAACATTTCAAATGCACATTTCAAAAAAAACTATGTTATATGCTCACTGAAATTAAACAGTTTTCCCATGAATTTGAAAATCTCTTATTGATTAGTAGAACTGGATGTTACAATCCCTAAGGTTTTTCATTACAATTGACATTTGGTATTCTTGTGGTTGACCACTAGGTGATTTTGCCACCAATCAGACGCATCTTCAGTTGTGTACCTCAACGTCACTGGGTGTTTCGGCCTTTTATCACAAGACACCCTCAGTCGAGTCAGGCCCACCGCAGGGTGGTCAACCCCGGGTGTGTGTCTTATGGTTAGCCTCTAGATGGTCACATGGCAGCCCAGACAACATCTTTTCTCTTCAGCCACAGCCAGTGACTGCTCCATTCGGTTTTCTTTTCCTTCCATCTTCCTCTCTACCGCTGACTTATGGATTTATGGTTTGGAGAGGGCAGTTCAAACCAGAGGGACAGACATGTCCTCATCCAAGCAAGCAACAATTGGGTGGAACTCAATAAAAATACTTGATATTTAGTAAAGGACAACACAAAGATTTGTCTGAAGAAGAGTTCCGACCAGAAATATCACCTATTCCTTTTCTGAAGTGAAACTGACCCACTGATTTACTCCAACATTTTGTGTCTATCTTCTATGCCACAGGAGGTAGTTGAGGCCAGTTCGTTGGCCATATTTAAGAGGGAGTTGGATGTGGCCCTTGTGGCTGAAGGGATCAGGGGGTATGGAGAGAAGGCAGGTACAGGATACTGAGTTGGTTGATCAGCCATGATCATATTGAATGGCGGTGCAGGCTCGAAGGGCCGAATGGCCTGCTCCTGCACCTAATTTCTATGTTTCAGTATAAACCAGCATCTGCAATTCCTTCCTACGCAAAGATTTAAAACTGAGACTGACGCTCTTCGTTAGATAAGCTGCACATTAGATGTCAGTCAAAATAACTAGGGTGAATAGATCGAGTTACAATACAGGTTATACAGCAATGAGCTCCGCAATAAAACTGCCACTGCATGTCGTATGTTCTCACCTAGCACTGCTGTGGAACCATGTTTCTCCAGTGTACATTCACTAAATCCTCTCTATTATTCCCTCCACAGACTGAAGAGTCATTTGACATTTGGTAAAAACTAGGAAATTTACTAAGGGTACACAAAAGGCTGGAGAAACCCAGTGGGTGCAGCAGCATCTAAGGAGCGCAGGAGATAGGCGACGTTTTACTAAGCTGCCTTGCACCAAAAAGCTGCATGGATTTGACTGGAGCTACAATTTTAATGAGGTAAGATATTGCAGCTAGCTCTTCGTTCTCATTGCACAACGGCTAACGATTTTCAACACAGGTTATGAATCTACCTATTGTGCGCAATAGGACTTTCTTGTTTGTCCATTCCTTTAGAGTATATTTTTAGAAAACCCCCTTGTGCATTCTAGATGTGCAAGATAATCCACTTACACATCAGACGGAAAAAAAGAGTGATTGTATTGGACAGCAGAAACGGTTTTTAACGGCAAATAAAGTAAAGCTCCAAAAGGAACAATTTCCCATACTTTTAATACTGTTGATTTACAGGACCTTTTGTTTGAATATAATTTTAAGTGCGTGCATTTTGCGAATAACAATTGCAATTTTATAATTGCATAAAGGAAAAAATGTATTTGATCTACTAAACGTTTGATAAAGCTGTTCAGAATTGCCCAGAAAATTCACTTCATATGCACAAGTATTCGTGCTCAGCATCAAATTAGTTGTATTCATAATTCTAAATGAATGTATTCATCATGTAAAATCGAATTTTGCTTAGAAGATGTCAAATGAGATCCTTAATTATTTTTAAATTATAAAGAATCACCTGATGGAGTAAAAAGGCAGCTTGACAAGGTAATTTGTACAATCCCATTTCACAAAGGGCTATTTTTCTTTTTTTGCTGGGGGGGGGGGGGGGGGGGGGTTAAGCACATCATAAATGTCAGTGAAATAACAAGCAGTTTTAGGATTTGTCATCAAAATTTACTGGGAAGCAATAAGGGCATATACTGACGATGCAATCAGAGTGTGCTTTTTCTAGGTGCCATGAACTCCAATCCAGCAATCTCCAATTATATCTTGTATTTTTACAGCACCAACCTGTAAAAGGGATGCTTGAGAAGGAAGTTTATAATTTAACAGAGATACAAGAAATGGCAGATGCTGGAATGCTGAGCCAAAAACAAACTGCTGGAGGACCTCGGTAGGTTAGGCAGCATCCTTGGTGGAAAATTGACAGATAACGTTTCTGATTGGGACCCTTCTTCAGGCAACGTATTCTTAAACCATCTTCTTGTAGGTGGTTAACGATCTCAAATTTAATTCTGCAGTCAAATCTACAAAATGTTCAATTTACAAAAATTGAGTATAGTAATCAGGAAGTCATGCTGCAGGTTATAAATATTTGGTTAAGCCACATTTAGAGTATTGTGTACCAGTAGTGGTAGCCCCATTACAGGAATAATGTGGAGGCTTCAGGAGGCTGATTGGGTTTACCAGGTTGCTGCATGGATTAAGGAGACATTTGGCTTATTTTACTTCGGAGTCACGTGAGTGACTACGTGAAGAAGGCCCGCCTGGCGCTGGAACGGCATTACGTCGACGCTGACGGCAGAAGCAGGAGCTGCACAGGCAGCTCCTCGACAGCGGTAGATACGGAATCGGCAGGTAAGTGCAGTTGAAAAATTTTTAGGAAGTCTGGAAAACTCCGTGCCTGGTGTATTGAACCAGGATTTTAAATGAATTTAAAAAAACAAAGTAAAAGTTTAAATTAGAACAGAAATATACTCTGTTAAAAACAACGGAGTTTGGAAAAGAACGTCCCGGAGAAATACCCCAGCGATTGGGATTGAGAGATTAATTACGGGGCCGGTTCCGATACTGGTACCGTTAAAAATACGGTAGGGAGGTTAAGATGCTCCACAAATCTTTTGGCAGGGGGGGGAAAATTTTAAATAAGTCAGAAAGGCTGTAATTTAAAAAGTTAATAAATTTCGCGATATGGAGAAAGTACTCCAAAATATTAAAAAAAAAGAAAAAAAAAAAAAGACAAGGGTCACAGTACCCAAACAGTTTTCCCAAAAAGACCCTGAGGGGCTTGAATATGCAGAATATGGCTATGTGCCAAATTGGGAATTTGAAACTCCGACCCAGGATTTTTAGGGTGGAGGAAGTCTCTTTGGATATAATTTCAAGTGGATCAGGGCTGCAAAAGACAGACCCTGCAAGTGGTGATGTGGATTATGAATGCACACCAACAAATAAAAAAAGAGAAGGCCAGATGTGCCTGAGATAGCAAAAGATTTTGCTATATCTGAAGGAAGTGGTGAGGCTATGGACAGAAGAAAAACCTAGCTGCCCAACATTAATTATATGGTATCTCACCCAACTTCAAGAATACGATAAAACTTTTATGTTTTATTAAGATGTCAACGGTAAAATCCGTTTATAATATCCCATGTCTCAAATTATATGAGATATAAGAAATACAATTTCAAAGTATTTCAAAATGGTGCAAATAAGTAATACTTTCCAAAATAAAATAAATTGCCATCAGTTATGGAGCTCAATGGGAAGAAATATATATAATTTACCAAATCTGCACTATAGGTTCGCAGATCAATACAAATCAGGTTATATTAAACTCCTGATTATTAATGGAATAAACCTGCCTTATGATAAATCAAAGATATTAATTACAAAAGAACAGACTACTGATCTTTAAACTTTGGGGGGGGGGGGGGGGGAAACTATGATCCAATGAAAGATTTGATAATGGATCAAAACAAAGGCGAAGATCTTTAAACTTGGGGGGAAAAAACTATGATCCAATGAAAGATTTGATAATGGATCAAAACAAAGGCAGAAGTGGTATAATCCAACATAGCCTTACCAAACCTATATAATTGGGAAAAGAAGGCTTGAAGTACGTTGAAAGAGGTGCAAACATCTGGTTACAAAATAAGTTCATGAAATCTCCAATTATGGGGGATTACAGGTGTATTATGATTATTAATTTAATATAACTAAGGAAGGATTGGTTCACCTGTATAAGAAAACTTAAATAAAAAAATTGATTTTAGGTTTGCACTCAAAAGTAATTTCAAATAAAGAAGTGGGTACGTACATGTAATATTACTAAAATTACCTCAGTGTAAAGATTTCATGGTATAAAAACCATATAAAACATCATTTTATATACACTTTCACAGTGTGTAAGAAAATGGAAACATCTAGAAACATGGAAATACAGTTGTGATTAACAAAGTGTTAATCAATATTACAGGTGCTTGAAATTAATTAAAGTGGGTCAAGCTGTGCAAATTAAATACATTGTCCAAAGGATCAAATCAGTTCAAGGCTGTTTAAACAGAACACTGAAGGAACAATTATACCTGATAAAAGATCAGCAACTTGCACTAATGAGGTCATGGTCATGGGTTATCTCAATTACATTTAAATTGGAAGGTATAAGAGAGTCAGCTGCAAATATTAGTGCTGCAATTACAAACCTGGTGGCAGGTAAGGACCTGACCCATTACATAAAGCATATGCTTAGGCATTAATAAAATATTCATAAATTACTATTCTGAATTTAGAAGTAATTCAAGCACCATAAGGGAGTGAAAATTTGTTCCATGATACAAATATGTCTAATTGTTGTTGACAATGCTTTGTCCCTCCATTAGGTTAGGGTAAAGAATAAATAAAGTTCCAAAAGAAGGAATACAGAAGCTTATAAGAATATGTATTGCCCTTGTTGAAGAGGCTTATGCAAATATCAAATGATACGTTATCATTATTAAAGTAATGTAAAAAAGGTTCACAAGCTGCTTCAACTATAAAGATTAACAGCTGTTGCAAACTGAAGCAAGTGTTACAGATGATGTACAGCTTCTGTGAATGTTTGGGTAAAGATAAGAATATTATCTATTCTTATAACAATAATTGATACGTCTCTTGTTGGGACTGCGGACAAATAATACCAGGTGAACATAAATGGTTTTGTCCTAAGAAATTTTCCAAACATTCGTATTAATTGTTGAAGTATAAGGAGTTTATGGATTAAAGATCGATTGTTTTATTATGGAAGTGTCCATGTCGTATCAAGATGAACAATACCACAGCTGTGGCATATGTTAACAATGGTATCCGAGACAACAAATTTGGGAGAAAAACATATTGTCATTAATTGGATTACTTACGATTAATCTGGTTGTATACAGATTAAATCACCGATCTTTCAAATGTTTCTTGTGGTCACAAGATAAGTCAAATAACAATCATGGGATTATCTGAGTAAACAGATGTGGCATATTTTAAAGTTTAGTCCACCTGTTTATCTCTAAGGATGAGACAATGGTATCGGAGACAACAAATTTGGGAGGAAAACATATTGTCATTAATATGGATTACTTACGATTAATCTGGTTGCATACAGATTAAATCACCGATCTTTCGAATATTTCTTGTGGGTAAACCAAGAACACCGAAGGTGGATGCTTTTCTCCCAATTACATGAGGAAAAGATTTCTTTTATGTTCCTCATTTTGTTTGATAGGGCAGTGTCTGATGAAAATGTAGCGGGACAGTGCCAGAGGCATTTTGGTGGCCTAATACGGATCCTTTATGGTTTCATAAATATTGTGTGATGTTGAACTACTAGTGATGATTCATAGTTGCAGCAATTTATTGAAGTCTGAGAAGGGGTCTCGACCCAAGGCGTTGCCTGTCTCCTTTCGCTCTTTGGATGCTGCTGCACCCGCTGGGATCTCCAGGTTTGAGAAACCCTGCAGTAATTTATTGTTGTACAAAAAGCATCCATGACATGAAAATATGAATTTGACTATCTGCAGGTTGACCAGACCATTACAACAGCTGATGGTCAAAGAAGTCCTATGAATGTTAACTAATATAACAACATATCCAATAAAATAATTATGTATAAAGAAGTGTTATACCTGCAATTTGCAGAAATAAGTCTAAAAAACAATATTTTGTTATAAGAAATTGGAGGTCTGTGTATACAGTAAAGTTATTTTATCATATTAGATATATGTGAGTTCCTTGTGGATTGCATTTTCTAAGTATCTAATTGATAGAGCCAATAATAGGGCTCAGAGTTTACCGTCTTATTAACGGACAATATATTAACCAAGAAGTTATCAGATGCATTCATAATATCCCGATATGGAAAGGGATATATATGTAAATGTTAATAAATATATATATATATATATGTGTGTATATATATATATATATATATATTATGATATATATATGTGTGTATATATATATATATATATATATATATATATATATATATATATAATCTGTCCAAAATTGTAAAAAATATAAAGGCAGGAGATAAATAATCTTGAATTGCCTTAGGAAATGGACTCTAACTCTATCTAGGATTCAAAAAAGTTAAACATTGAAAATAATAATGCTGATGACTTTAGTATCAATATAAGAGTGCAAACATTGCAAATGTTACATTATAATTGCATGTGGATACAGATTGCATTCTCATATATGTTTATGAATCTACCAAACAAAGCACACCAAGAGGAGCTGAAACCAAGGTAAACCTATAAGCATATCCTGTCGGCTTTAAGTTGTGTGTGTGTGTGTGTGTGTGTGTGAACATTGATGAAATATGTTGCAGTAGGTAAGAGTCTCTGTGGCAATGAGACTGCTTATTACACACAAAAACCACATTGGGTTCAGTAAAAACTGATGGTTATAGAGGAATGTATTTCTAGATGGTTAGAAATTGGATACACTCAGTAGGAACTAGACACTGAAAGGTGGAAAATCACTCTGTTAATGAGGTAGATACATTCACAGGAATGGCACGGGATGAGCCACTCGAGCAAAGATGCAAGGCCGCAGGAGGCTGTAAATTAATGTTAAAGTAAAAAGGAACCAGTCATGGTGTCAGATTTTGGACACGCAGTGTTGGGTTCTCTATAATTGTTGCTTTGTCATGCCATCAAAATATATATCAATTGGTATTTTGTGATAAACTTGCCTTTCAATGGAAAGGGCATTACTTTTATTCTTTATAATGTGAAATAATTTATCACATAACTTGAGGCAATGTTTGGGGAAAAATGTGTTATTCGCTCGTTATTGTGTTAAATGAGCCGGACTGTCGTATGGAATAAATTCTACGACATGAAAAACACAGAAAGCTTCAAACTCTTCACGTAGTCACTCACGTGACTCCGAAGTAAAATAGTAAGATTAAACGATAACTTACCAGTTTGAAGTTTGATCTTTATTTATGAGGAGTAACGATGAGGGATTACGTGCCCTCCACTCCACACCCTCATAAAATAAGTGATCATCTGGTAGTTCTAAATCTATGATGAGCCTTACTATCTTACTCCGGCTATTGTGTTCTGTGTTTTTCATGCCGCTGCTTTGAAGTATGCCGTTCCAGCGCCAGGCGGGCCTTCTTCACGTAATCCCTCATCGTTACTCCTCATAAAATAAAGATCAAACTTCAAACTGGTAAGTTCTCGTTTAATCTTACTATTTTATCTGGAACTTTGGACAGAGGGGGATCTGCTAGAAGAGGTGATGGTGAAAGTGGGATAGCGGCATTTAGATAAACATATGAATATGTAGGGAATGGACGTATATGGAACATGTGCAGGACAAAGGGATTAGTTTTACTCCGCATCATGTTTAACACAGCCATTGCGGCCACTTCGGGGAAACATAACTTTCTAAATAGAATGGGCTTTTCTTGCTGTAGCGTCCCAGCAGATTAATAATACATTTGGAATTGTATATTTTATTGGACTTATTTTAAAAGAGATAAGGATAAGAATGTGATCTAACAATATTTTGCACTGTTTTTGGAATGCACCAATTTCAAAACCATGACATAACCGTTTTCATATCTATGAAAGCTGCCTTAATTTTATGTTTGAAATATTTGTATTAATATAGCAACTCGCCATACAATTTAGTGATGTCGTAACTGATAAAGTAGGAAGATTCATCAAAATGCTGACACTTAAAGAAAATTTGATCCTACATAATTTTAAGGGCGGTAGGGTATCGCAGTGGTAGAGCTGCTGCCATATATTGCCAAAGACCCGGGTTCAACCCCGACTATGGATGCTGTCTTACAGTTTGTACCTTCTCCCCGTGACTCGTGGGTTTTCCCTGGGTGCTCCAGTTTCCTCCCACACTCCAAAGATGCACAGGATTGTAGGTTAATTGACTTCAGTAAAGAATGTAAATTGTCCACCCTATGTAGGATAGTGCTAGTGTACGGGGATCGTTGGTCGGCACAGACTCCATGGGCCGAAGGCCCTGTTTCCACGTTGTATCTCTCTCTTTGCCTCCAAAGATGCTGTTTGACCCACTAAGTTCTTACAGTATTTTGTTTTTTTGCTACACATGACAATAATACAGGAATGCAAAAGTGCATCTTGTAATATTTATAAAAATTACTTATTATGTAAACAACATGATATTTTGCATTAGTGTTGAAAAATATTATAATGGATCACAATTAAACATGCCAGCACCTTTTGCTATCCTGAAGGTTCAATACATCTATATTGTACAAGTAGCGTATCTTATCAGCGTGAGTTGTTCGAGGTTTGGATTCATTCCATATATTACTTTTGTATAAGATTGCTTTTTCGAACTATGTTAACTGTTCTAGTTTTTTTAATCCAGAGAGCAGGGGTGCAAATCATCTTTGTGACCATAAGTTCAACTTCTTGTCTTCACTTTAATGCACCTGTTGCTGCAATGAACATGGGATGAATGAACCAGAGCCATACTGACATGCTTCACTTCTGAAGCGGAGTGCGACTTCCATGCAGCAATGATTCTCACCACAGTCCAGACACTCCCGACTTGAGCCACTGCCCATGGGATGTTAAGAATAAGTGCGTGTAACACTGGGTTGTCAGAGAAAACCAAAATCAAAAATAGAAAATGAATCTTGTATGTTTCAATAATATTTTTATTATAAAATTAACTTATGTCACACAACCTTTTTTAAATTGCTCAATTGGACCTGACAGTCAGTGATTACTTAAGTTAAATTCACCATGAAAACTGTTAACCAAAGCATACATTGCAGTATTTGGTTTTGTATGTATCCATAACATTAAAATGAATCTGCAACCCAATGGTAAGAGGCAAAAAAACATTTAATAGATGTAATTCCAGAGATTACATGCAGTGATCATCAAATTATTTTGCTTCATTTGCAGCTATTTAAAAAGTTAGCAGCCCCTTCCAATGCATTTGAAAAAGGTTGGCTGCTTAAGATTTGAATGTAATACTTAACATTGCATGGATTTTTTTTTAATATACACCCCCACACATCCATCACCTGCACCCCTTCTTCAAAGTTTTCACTCAAAAGAGAAACAAATACAACACATTTTCCACACCCTTTGAAACACTGCAATATAGAGATTTTTTTTCACACAAGAACCAGAAGGTAAGCGTTGTGGAGTTAAACATGATGTCTCTCCATTAAATCGTCATCACTGAAGTCCGAGTCATCATCATCTATCTCCCCTTCAATGACTGATCGCTTTCCTTTGCAGCAAGAGATAATTAGCCCAATTAAGAAGACCTGCAGACAGAAAACAGTCCTATTAATGCCAACCATTAATTGTGAATTTAAAAAGGTGACATTTAAACCAAGAAGTGTCACAGTAACATTGCTCTGTATGCTACATAGATTGAATCAATTGAATAAATTGTATTAGCCAAGTATGTATACTTTCGACCCGAAACGTTGCCTATTTCCCTTGCTCCATAGATGCTGCCTCACCCGCTGAGTTTATCCATCATTTTTGTCTACCTTTTATACATACAAGGAATTTGCCTTGGTGCTTTACTTCTAAATGATAAAAACACGATATACAGTAGTCAATTAAAAACAAAACATTATAATTTAAACATATGAAAATAAAATACCAGAGCAAAAAGAAGCTACAGACTTTTGACTGTTGAGTAGAGCTACTGCCTATACAGAAAAAAAAGCTATTTTTATGTCTGGCTGTGGCGGCTTTGATAGTCTGGAGTCGTCTCCCAGAGGGAAGTACTTCAAAGAGTTTGGGGCCGGGTTGAGAGGGGTCAGAGATGATCTTGCCCGGTCGCTTCCTGGCCCTTTTAGTGTATAGTTCGTCAATGGGGGTAAGGTTGCAGCCAACAACCTTCTCGGCTTTTTGAACAATGCGGTGCAGCCTCCGGATGTCATGCCTGGTGGCTGAGCCAAACCAGACCATGATGGAGAAGGTGAGGACAGACTCTATGATGGTAGTGTAAAACTGGACCATTGTAGCCTGTGGCAGGTTGTGTTTTCTCAGCTGCCACAGGAAGTACATCCTCTGTTGGGCCTTTTTGACTATGATGGTTGCCTCCCATTTAAGGTCCCTGGAGATGATGGTTCCAAGGTACTTAAATGACTGGACTCCACAGATGTGTCTGTGGTGTTGTTCATGGTGAGTGGGGGGAGGGGAGGGGGTGCTCTCCCAAAGTCTACAATCAATTCAACCGTCTTAAGAGCATTGAGCTCCAGGTTGCTGTATGGCACCAGGACGCCAGCTGTGTCACTTCCTGTCTGTAGGCAGATTCCTCCCCATCCTGGATCAGTCCAATCAGGGTTGTGTCGTCCGCAAACTTGAAGCTTGACAGAGGAGTCTGTGGTGGTGCAGTCGTTGGTGTAGAGAGAGAGTAAAGGAGAGGAGAGTACTCAGCCTTGCGGTGCTCCTATGTTGAGAATCAGCAGGTCCGAGATGTACCTTCCAAACCTCACATGTTGCTTCCTGTCTGTCAGGAAGTTGATGATCCACTGACAGAGAGGTTCAGGCACAGTCAGCTGGGAGAGTAGCTCTGGCACAATGGTGTTGAATGCAGAGCTGAAATCCACAAACAGAATTCTTGCATAGGCCCCCTGGCGGTCTAGGTGCTGGAGGATGAAGTGCAGGCCTAGGTTGACTGCTTAGTGTAGCAATGTTACAAAATTGTGAGATTTAAAAAATCAAGTCTGCAATTTATCCCATCAGATAAAGCATAAAAATAAGTTTAATTTGACACCTAATTCACTTTCATATCTTCAGTATTAAAAAAAGTTATGGCCATTTTCATAGTCGGAAATTAGCATCTTGTTCCCCATTGCCTTTCCATTGACGACACAAAAGCTGTGGTCTAGGACAGTCAAAAGCCCATAACTTTCTTAAAAATTAAGAGAACTCAATGAAATTTTCAGTTATTATAGATTGAAGCATTCTGAAACAAATATGAAACAATATTACTTGGATGACCTGAAATTAAAGCATATAATTAGTTAGTTACCTAATTGTAGCTAATTACAAAATTCAATTACTAGATCTAAACATCTATCCATTTCTTAAGAAAAGATAAACTTTTTTAAATTGCCTATGTGTCCAGATAACATTCACACAATAATTCACAACGTGATTTTTAAATCTCATTTTCATGAATTTATAGGCCAAATGGAAAGAATTTAGCGTTTAATTCCTGTAAATTAATGGCCATTTAAATCAATTTGCGAGTGGGTTTAAAGTGGAAAACGGTGGATTAGAACGTTGTGGTTTGTGGTGAAGTCGGCATGAAAAACACTGCCGGTTCATACATTTTTTTTGTCCCCATTTCGCAACATGAAAATGTGATTAAAGGCTTCCTAAAAACCAAGTTTTAATATAAAAATAAACTGTCCTTTATTTTCTCCCCTACGTAAAATCCTTCCCGTTGTCAGCGCTCACGGCTTTAGAAGATGATTTTTTAATTACTCTAGCTAATAAATAATCTAGCGTAATTTAAAAATACCTTCATGAATGAAATGTCGGAGCGATTTTTCTTCAGCAACGAAATCGCCTGACATGGATCGATTTGCCCTGTCTGTGGAAAAACTGCACTTTTAACACGCCCCCCCCCCCCCCACACACACACGGGGAGCAGCAGAACTGCAACGCTGCTCAAGGTAAGTTTTGTAACATACCTACTTAGTGCACAGGGATAACAATGTTACCATCAAGCGCTCCCAGGCAAGGTAAGCATTGTTAGAGTTCAGCTCTATTCTCCAAATCAGACTTCCCACAACATAGGGGTGGCACAGTGTCCCATCGGTAGAGTTGCTGCCTTACAGCGCCAGAGAACCGGGTTCGATCCTGACCGCACATGCTGTCTGTATGGAATTTGTACATTCTCCCCGTGACCTCGTGGGCTTTCCCCAGGTGCTTTGATTTTCTCCCACATTCCTAAGACATACAGGATTTGTAGATTTATTTGGCTTTGGTAAAAAAAATTGTAAATTAACACCAGTGTGTAGGATAGTGCTAGTATACGGGGATGGCTGGTCAGCACGGACGTGGTGGGCCAAAGAGATTGTTTCCGCGCTGCATCTCTGAACTAAATGAATTTAAAAAAACCTCCGGGGAAAAAAAATTCAGAAAAAATTATTCAAGGACTAGTCAGAAATGGGTTTTATGAAGGGGAGTGATAGAAAGTGGAAAGATTTAGTCAGATAATTCCAGAGCACATCTGGAACAGAATGGGAACTGTTCCATGAGTTATTTAATACTGTAATTTAGATTACTTCTGTATTTAAAATTGAATTTATAATTACAACTCTCAACATCTTTCAGAATTTTAGTCAATAGTAAACTAGCTATCTGCAAGAGGCAGATAAAGTCGATTTAGCAGTCAATTATGACTGGTTATCTGAGTAGGTGGTAATTAGTCAGATGCCGTTTAAAACTTGGCTAATTTGAGTGTGGCTTAAAGTGCATTAAAATATATAGGCTCATTCTCTTGCATTATATTCCATTTGAGTAGGGTGTGAAAGCCATAAATCTGGTGCAGACTCAAACGTGGTGCCCTTATTGTGGTAATTCATGTCAGCTTTAAACAATAGTATTTTTTCTATCCAACTTTTAACAGTTGACATGTTTTTTATCAAAGTACATAAAAATACAAATATAGCTAAAATATGGAGTATCCTGGCCAACTGTTGTCTTCACAATCCTGTCCATTTGACTCATCACTTTCACAAGATGGCAAAATTAAAAGATATAAAAGTGGAGGGGCTTAAAACAGCAAAGATGATTTGTAATCCACCGTTTAAAAAATTCAAATGCCATTTTATTTCTTTGAAGATCAAGTTAAGTATTTTTGTTTATCTATCCACATTATTAACATAAATAGTTCTACACATGTTATTTTGGGAGGCTTGCCAAATTCTTGATGATGAGATTCAACATTGATTGGGGACTTTTATCTCACCACTACTCTTGGTCTACTGATAATGCAAAAATTGTTGGTGCTGTGGACAGCAATCGTCAATAAAACAGTAAATGACCCTTGTCGGTTACACATAAAGCTGGAGAAACTCAGCGGGTGCAGCAGCATCTAAGGAGCGAAGGAGATAGGCGACGTTTCGGGTCGAGACCCTTCTTCTGGCGACGTTTCGGGTCGAGACCCTTCATCTGACACAAATAAATTGTAATCTTTTGTTCTTTATGAATGCCTACAATATGGTGCTTTAATTTAATTTAAAATCCCTTATCACTTCTGTCAAGAAATCTCAAGGTGGCAAACTAAATGATTGGAGAGCTATAAATTTGGTTTCTGGTGTCTTTCCCACATCATTGTTTCTGGAGATACATTGGATTCATGGAAGACCTGCAGAAGAACATCTACACTTTAAGGAAAACACAAATAAAAGTGAGATTGGGGGTTGTCTACATGGATTGTAATAAGGCATTTGTGATGTAGGGTTGTAGGCTAAACCAGAAGATTAAGGTGCACGGGATTTATGGTGACTTAAGGGCCTGTCCTACTTGGGCGACATCACTGACACCCGTAAAACCGTCAAGTTGCACGACATACACGCTGACGTATGCTGTCATGCGGGTGACGCCCGGTTAGGGTTGACGCTGTAAAATATTCTTCCTTCAATACATGGATTTTAAACATTAATATATTAAATTTAATACAATAAAATTAATTGCGCAAATGAAAAGATGTCTGAGTCGTTCAGTTTTATTTATAGATGTATTGGTCCACTTCCAGATCCGATCACCAGGGATGGATTCAGTGAGTGTAGACTGAACTCCCCTCTCCCGCCCCCATCCCTCCCTCTTCCCCTTCTCCCCTCCCCTCTTCTTCCCTCCGCCCCTTATCCATATCTCCTCCCCTCTCTCCCCCTCCTCCCATTCTCCAGTCCCCCCTCTCCCCGACGCCCCCCCATTTGTGGACCCAGCCTGTGACCAGTGATCCCCCGCACACTATCCCACACATGCTAGGGACAATTTATACAAACCTGTGTGCCTTTGGAGTGCGGGAGGAAATCCAAGCCTCCTAACCCTAACCGTAACCCTAACTCGAGGTTGATAGGCTTGGTATAAGTATAAATTGTCCCTAGCACGTGTGGGATAGTGTGCGGGGGATCGCTGGTTGGTGCGGGCTTGGTGGGCCAAGAGGCACTGTATCTCTGAACTAAATGTGACCCAGAGGCCCCAGGGGTTGGACTAAATGGAGAATGGGAGAAGGGGAGGGGGAGAAGGGGATCTGAGGGGGGGGGGGGGGGGGGTAGAGGAAAAGGGGGGGGAAGGGAGGAAGAGGGGGGAAGGGAAGAAGGGTGGGGGAAGGGAGAAGGGTAGGTGGAGTGGAGAAGGAGGGATGGAGGCGGGGGGGGGGGTGGGGGGAGAGTGGAGTTCGGTCTACACTCACTGAATTCATCCCTGTGAAAAGAGACGGTGATCGGATCTGGAAGCAGACCAATACATCTATAAATAAAACTGACCGACTCAGACATCTTTTCATTTGCACAATTGATTTTATTGTATTAATTTTAATTTATTAATGTTTAAAATTCATGCATTGCAGGAAGAATATTTTACAGCCCATCTGTGGTCCCTAACCCCAAACTTAACCCTAAGCCTAACCGGGCGTCACCCACAGGACAGCATACGTCAGCTTGTGACAGGGCGCACGACATGATGAGACACCCAAATGTCGCCCCAGGATTTTGAACATTCCAAAATCCTGGGGCGACAGGGAAGCACCGCGTATTACCGCATGTCATTGCGTGCGACACCACGCGTCATGTGCACGTCACGACGCGCCAACCTATTGCAAATGGCGCCCAAGTGGTTCAGGCCCTTTAGTCATATGGATTCAGAACTGGCTTACTCATTGGGTTGTTTTAGAAGGGTGTTGTTCTGGCTGGAGAGTCTGTGACCTGTGGAGCTCTGCAGGGATCTGTGGTGGGACCTCTGCTGCTTGTGATATATATAAAAATGACTTTGACATAAATGTAGATAAGTTGATGAGTAAGTTTGCATTCGACACCAAGGTTGCTGGAATTGCAGACAGTGAGAAAGGGTGTCAAAGTATGCAGCGGGATACAGATCACCTGCAGAAATGGGTGGAGAAATGGCAGGTGGAGTTTAATACCAGTCAGTGTGAGGTGTTGCACTTTGGTAGGTCGAATGCAAGGGTAAAATATACAGTTAATGGCAACCACTCTTAACAGCATTGATGTGCAGAGGGAGTCCGGGTCCATAGCTCCCTGAGAGTGGCAACACAAGTAGATAGAGAGGTAAAGGTGTATGGCATGCTTGCCTTCATTGGTCAGAGCATTGAGTATAAGTCAGGAAGTCATGATGCAGCTCTATAAGGCTTTGTTTAGACCACATTCAGAATATCGCATGTAGTTCTGGTCACCCCATCACAGGAAAGCTGTGGAAGTTTTGGAAAGGGTGCATAAGATATTTTTCCAGAATGCTGCCTAGATTAGGGGCATTAGCTATAAGGAGTGGTTGGACAAGCTTGGATTGTTTTCTCTGGAATGCCAGAGGTTGAGGAAGGGGAGACCGTTTTCCAGGGTGGAAATGTCAAAACCAGAGGGCGTAATTTTAAGGTGAGACAGGCAGACTTTAAGGGAGATGTGCAGACAGGTTTCTTTGCACAGAAATTGTGGTGGAGGCAGATAACGATTATGTTTAAGAGGCTTTTAGATAGGCACACAGATATGCGGGGAATGGAGGAATAGTGATCACGTGCAGGCAGAGGTGGTTAGTTTAACCTTGCATCATGTTCAGTTCGGGAATCACTTGCCAATGGGCCAGTTTCTATGCTGTACAAGTAAAATGGACAAGGGAGAACCAGTGGATGTAGTGTACCTGGACTTTCAGAAAGCATTTGATAAGGTCCCACACAGGAGATTAGTGGGCAAAATTAGAGCACATCGTATTGGGGGTAGGGTATTGACATGGATAGAAAATTGGTTGGCAGACAGGAAACAAAGAGTAGGGATTAATGGGTCCCTTTCAGAATGGCAGGCAGTGACTAGTGGGGTACCGCAAGGCTCGGTGCTGGGACCGCAGCTATTTACAATATACATGAATGATTTAGATGTAGGAATTAAAAGTAACATTAACACATTTGCAGATGACACAAAGCTGGGTGGCAGTGGTAACTGTGAAGAGGATGCTATGAGGATGCAGAGTGACTTGGACTGGTTAGGTGAGTAGGCAGATGCATGGAAGATGCAGTATAATGTGGATAAATGTGAGGTTATCGAGGCAAGAAAGGGAAGGCAATTATCTGAATGGTGTCAGGTTAGGAAAAGGGGAAGTACAATGAGACCAGGTGTCCTAGTACATCAGTCACTGAAAGTAAGCATGCAGGTACAACAGGCAGTGAAGAAAGCTAATGGCATTCATAACGAGAAGAGTTGAATATAGGAGCAGAGGTCCTTCTGCAGTTGTACAAGAGCCTGGTGAGACCACACCTGGAGTATTGTGTGCAGTTTTGGTCTCCAAATTTGAGGATGGACATTCTTTATATTGAGTGCAGCAAAGGTTCACAAGGTTAATTCCCAGGATGGTGGGACTGTCATATGATGGAGCGACTCAGCTTTCATTCACTGGAATTTAGAAGGATGAAAGGGGATCTTATTGAAACGTATAAAATTATAAAGGGATTGCACAGGCTAGATGCAGGAAACATGTTCCTGATGTTGGAGGAGTCCAGAACCAGGGGGCGCATTTTAAGAATAAGGGATAGGCCATTTAGAACTGAGATGAGAAAAAGCTTTTTCACACAGAGCTGTGAATTTGTGGAATTCTCTGTCGCAGAAGGCAGTGGATGCCGATTCACTGGATGCATTCAAAAGAGACTTAGATAGAGCTCTTAGGGCTAGCGGGATCAAGGGGTATGGAGAGAAGGCAGGAACAGGGTACTGATTGTGGATGATCAGCCATAATCACATTGAAGGGCCGATTGGCCTACTCCTGCATCTATTGTCTAGGTACTGTTCTGTTCTGTGTCACCTACACCATAAAGCTATGAAGCCTGCCATTCCTCCATTGGCAAACTAATATTTTCTGCTGGCCTCAGATTGATTGTAAGCATTGGAAATATCAATTCAAATGTAAGAACTAACAAGCAGGCACATTCTAACGGTACTTACTGCAATAAAGGCCCAGTTTCCAAAGTAGTAAACGACATTGAAGAACCAGAACTTGTGAAGGAAGAGGTATGTCCGTGTCACTGTGCACTGATCTAAAGATCAAAATAAAAATAACAATCAAAGGCTGGAAACCAAAAAGGTCAATGACTCTTGTGAAACAAATCACAAAAATATAACGATTTCATAATTTCTTCCCAGCTCCAATGTTCTTCCCTTATTCTGAATTTGCTAATCCATTCTGAATTTGCTCCTTTGGGTTTAGTGTGCAAGTGTTCACTTAAGCCCAAATAGCAGGTTGTTCGGCTGCAGCAATACCTTCACCGTCAATCACAATTATATATTTTATTAGCCAAGTATGTTTTGCAACATATGAGGAAATTCATTTGCCAAGTCAGTCATACAAATAAAAAGCAACGGAACACACAAAATACATTTTAAGATAAACATCCACCACAGTGACGACTCGATATTCCTCACTGTGATGGAAGGCGAAAAAAAGTTAATTTCTTCCGTTCTATGCTGTACTGCGGGTCGGGGGCCTCGAGCCCTCTGCTGATGGGACGATCTCGACTCCTGTAGCTGGCGACGTTTGGGCCCTCTGCATCGGGGCGATCAGCTCCTGAATATTGGGGAGGAAGTCAGCTCCCCTCTCCCGAGACTGCAAGCTCTTGATGGTAAGTCCGCAAGACGTGGTTTGAGCGATCCCAGGCAAGGGATCAGCTCCGGTGTTAAGTCCACGCCCCGCGGTAGGCCTCAAAGTCAGTCCGAGGAGGCCTCCAGCTCCATCGATGGTAGGCCGCAGAGCGACCAGGACATGCGACCCGAAAATTAATCTCCGGCAAGGTATTTGAAAAAAGTTTCCCTCGACCCCTCCCCCCCACATAACAGGTCTCTATTGACGGGGCTGCCAATCTTGCAGCTTGAACACAACCACTTCTAAATTTTATTTAAAGATTCCGAATAGATTTCCCTCAGAAATGATGTAACTGTAGCCTTAAACTTAATGTCTGTTAATTACATAGATTTCAACATAAAACCTCAAACCATTGCAGAAACCAATATGGGAGCCAGCATGAGAGTCTTGTATCAATGCGTTTTATTTCCAAAGCATTTTTTGTTTTCATTTTGCACTGAGAATTTTATCAATTTAATTTGTGTTTAAAGGAAAAAAAAATGCATGGCTTATTTTCCTATCATATATTAATCACCGCTATTTCAAAAACAACCCATTAAATAATGCTTTATTATTACCAAGCTGAACAAACACAGCAACTCTGCATTAGATATGTTAGCTTGCTGCAGATTTGCTGTTGCGAATTCAGAATAAATAATAATAACGTTTAGCCTTATTTCAATTTGTTTACTTAATTTAGAATATTTACATAATGTGCAATAACATAAAATATAATGTAATATTTTTAATAAATAATAGATTTTTTGGCAAGCTTCTTATACTCCAACTAATTTGAATGCTCAAAGGGAAATTTTGCTAGAAGTGATCTGAAGACATCCTCAGAAATCCAAACTTGAATCAAGTGCAGAAATCGCTAAAATTAACAGTAAAAATGCAATCATGTTAACAAATCTCTCACGCCAGATGCTTTCAAGGTTGGAGCAGAAGTGAGTTGGTCAGAAGAATGTGTCGCCTTATCACAAAGATTGGTGACATTTATTTTAGATTGGAAATCCTCATGTCACTGTGGCAATCTAGAAATGGCGAGAGAAAGACAACATGAAGAGGTTGTCTGTCTCATCAGCTGACTAGAGAGAGCCAGCATGGGTTCGTAAAGGATGAAACACGACTGAAGTATTGGGAAATGTCAATATATATATATATATATATATATATATATATATATATATATATATATATATTATATATATATGGATTTTGAGAATGCACGAGTGCTTTCAGCATTTTCTATTTTTTAAATTCAGATTACTGCAAAGCTGTCCGTATTAACCGTGGTATAACAGGCATCAATAACTGCTGGATTTAACACTGCTCATTCACTCTCTTTTCTCCATGAATCTACTCAAAATATCAGTGTCACCGGAAGTATTTTTTTCATCAAGAATTTAAATGCTGAGGCTCTGGAAAACCCACAAAGGTCTCATCTCAGAAGCAACTTATCAAATCCTAACCTGCACGAGCTGCAAATTATCCTTTGCCTATGGGTTGTCAACCATAATTATCACTTTGAACAAACTCTTGGCTTGTCCTGCAAAAGACGCAAGGCTGATTTGATGACAAAGACCTGGAGAACCAGAACCTAATGGGCATGTCTCACTTAGGCGACTGCAGGAGACTATGCAGTCGCCACATGGTCACCACATGTTTGTGGGTGGTTGCCGGGGAGTCGCCTTCATGGTCGTGAGGAGTTCCCACAATCTGGGAACTAGTTGCGGCCTCATTATGGTCGCCGCAAAATTTTCAACATGAAAAATTAGCGGTGACTAGAATGAAGCCGCCATGGAGAGTAGGTGGGTCGCCAGGAGGTTAAAGGCTCTCTTAGGTTTTTGTAGGTTGTAGCCAGTGCTGACCGGTGAATTTCATTGGCTCATTGGGGAAAAAAAAAACGGAAGCAGTAGTTTTCAGAACCAAGGATAACCGGCCGGTAATGTTAATGTCCGCCGAGCTTCACAGCCGTGTATCTCTGGCTTCTTAAAAGTTGGCTCCACTCCTTCTCACCCTCTCTTTTAAAGAACTTACCGTACACTGTACTCTTTAGCTTCATAATTACAGCGCCAACCTTCCTGTTCATTGTCTGTATCACAGTGGCTTTGCACCCTGTGAATTTCACTCTGACAGCGCTCCTCCCGCTTGCCCTGTGCCCCGCCTGCATAACTGGCGAAGGAAGCGATGTGTGTGTTCTACTCTGACAGTCGCCATTTTTTCAGGTGACTGCCGGCAACTTGACAGTCACTGGAAGTCGCCTGAAAAATCACTAAGTGGGACAGGCCCATAACTAACAGCATATGTGAAATATTAGATTTCAGACTCTGTCCTGTAAATTAATTTACTGACTTATGCATTACTATGCATACAATGTGTGTTTGGGGGTGGAAGGGGGTAGAGGGATTGGGACCTGGAGGATGGGGAAAAACCATTTAGCACTAATACTGGGGCTTCAGGCCAACTTTGAAAATAGGAAAACAATATTTTCTAACATCTGATGCATGGAAAATGTAATCCACCTTTTGACGTTACAATGTTTTTTTCACTATAGATGTAAGCCTGTCTTTGGTACCATTGCAAGTTTCATAGTTTTAGAAGACTCATTAAATGAGCATAAGCCACATTAGTCTGCATGGTTTCAGATAGACACAAAATGCTGGAGTAAGACAGCGGGATAGGCTTCATCTCCAGATATAAAGGAATGGGTAATGTTTCAGGTTGAGACCCTTCTTCCGAAACATCACCTATTCTCTCCAGAGATGCTGCCCTGTCCCGCTGAGTTACTCTAGCATTTTGTGTCTATCTTTGATTTAAACCAGCATCTGCAGTTCCTTCCTACACATTCCTTCAGATTTTTCAATGTGATCTAATGCTTATACAATTCCATCGCTATATGCTTTAATCCATTAATCGGATATATGTTTACTCCAGTTTACTTTTTCCTACTTAATTGATTCACACAACTTTTTATAGTGGATATGAAGCTAGTGAAAGAAATGTAGGTGGAAGGGGGTGGGGGAGAGAGATTCTTACTACTTTCTACAGGGTGGTGGGGGCGCTGCGAGCCAGACAGCCCTGCCAGCAGCGTGTTAGTTTTTCTACTTTTTTTGTTTTTTTAGTGTGTCTTAATGTGTGTTTTTAATGTCTCTCTGTGTGTCTTGTGTGGGGGGTGGTGTGGGGGGGGGGGGGGGGGGTAAGGGGGAAACAGTTTCGGTCGCCTCCTCCATGGCCACATTTTGTGCCTTCCACCACAGTGATGAATGCTGTGGTGGATGTTTGTGTTCAATTTTTATTGTACCGCTGCTGGCAAATTTGTTTCACTCCTGCCCTTCCACTCTTCCAGCTTTCTTCTCCCCACCGCCCAACAAACAGTCAGAAGGGCCCTGACATACAGGTTTGTAGGTTGATTGGCTTCGGTAAAAAAAAAGTAAATTGTCCCAAATGTATAGGGTACTGTTACTGTGTACGTGGTAATCGCTGGTCAGTGTGGATTCAGTGGGCCGAGGGACCTGTTTCTGTGCTGTATCTCTAAAGTCTAACACATGGTAGGTGCCTGGAAATTACTGCCAGGGGAAGTAGAGGAATTAAATATGATAGTGATGCTTAAGGCATTTTAACATTCACACAAATAGGAAAGGAATCAGAGGATACAGACCACATGCAGGTAAATGTGATTAGTTAGACTGACATCATGGTCAGCACAGTCATGGTGGCCCAAAGGGCCTGTTTGCATGCTGTTCCAACCTATGTTCACTCTGGCACACAATATTTGATGCCCACTTTGAGAGCTGTCTTCAGTTCTTTCTCATATGATATTTAGAACCATCAACTCTACAAATCCTCTCCACTGTTTCACCCCCTGCTAAAAATCAGTTTTAGAATATTAACAGTTAATTGTTATTGCAGAAGCAATAAAAGCTCATACTTTGGGGAACAAAGACAAATAGATTGCATTCCACACCATCTGCCGTTCTCCTGTGATTCACTTGAAATGTGAATGCCATCTACAGATGGTTCACTATAGTGGTCTCAGTAATCAAATCATTACAATAAAGAGCTGACCTATCTAACCTTCAAATGGCAGAACTTGATGTTGAATTATGGTAAAAGGACACTCACTTTATAGCAATGGAATGTATAGTTCAGTTAAAGTCATAATTAAAATAACCCAACAAGAAAATTAGCTCTTTTTGGGAGAAGTCACGGGTATTAGCATAACATTTTAATACATAAAAACACAAAATGATACAGTTTAAAAAAATAATAGTTTAAGTTTATTAAATGAGGAAAGAAATGCCAAAGCCAAACTTAGGAAGACTTAAGGGGCTGTCCCACTGCGGCGAACTTATCTACGAGTTTAGAAGAGTTTGCCTTTGACTCAAACTCGCAGCATGGTCGACACGTGGTCCTAGGAGGTCCTATGAGGTCACTGGAACTCTCCTTCATGCTCGAGGGAAGTTCCTACATACACGCGGCCGTGGACATTTTTATCAGCATGTTGAAAAATTTTCCGCGAGTAAAAATTGGTCGGCATGGTTCTTTTTAACTCGTAGTGTAGTGGAGTGGTGTCTATGCAGTTATAGGCAGTTGAGGGCAGCCGTAGGCAATCTCCTTCGCCGACCGGGCATTTTAATTGGCTCATTGGAGTTTTCAGGACCAAGGAAAACCGACTGGTAGGTTAAACGCCCGCTAAACTTTATTAAACGTTGTCTGACTTCTTAAAAGTGTCTCCACTCCTTCTCCTCCCCTTCTCCCCCCCCCCCCCCCCCACCGCGCTCTGTAAAGGACTTAGCGTACACTGTGCAGCCATCTTTTACCTTCCTCTTCACCGCGGATGTGATTTTCAGAGAGCGTTCCCCCACTTTCCCTGGCCCCTTCCCTTCCCTTTATCTAACACATTGGCTACTAACATAGTTACATAACACATGCTGCCAAAATAATTACACAATAAAGAATGCCACATTACAAATTTCCCCAACCCTCCCAATAGCTGCTATTTAATTCCCAAGCAAGTGAAAAAGCACCAAGATTGATAGACTGAAAGTTACAGTAAATTGTACACTAAATTCTCCAGTGCTGATAAACTGGTGTCTGCAAATTAAGCATACACATGTGGGTATAAGATTTCCCATAAAACTGAATGTAAATTATTCTATTCCACTTATGTTATTTTAATGCATCATAATTATACATACTCTAGTACTGACATATGTCTAATAATTTATTAATTTGAATACCGCAGATGTTTTACAAGTATTTGAGCCTTTCCACGAAGAATACTAATACTTTGACTATATGACACATAAATGTACAGAATAGATTTGTAACATCATTTTTTTAGGTATTCTAAAAATAAATACTAGTAAGGGATAATTTATCCAATCGTATAGGATATACTTGTATTTGTAAAAAATTTAGTTTACGAGGAAAAACTCTGCGTGGCATTGGCTAGGGCTGGGGAAGATGTCTTATCAACCTGACAGTTTTTTTGAAGTAGTGATGAAGATGACTGATAAGGCGGATAGAGTAGCGGAAGCGTCTATATGGACTTTAGTGTGGTGGCACCAGGTGGCTAGCCACGGGCATAGCGAACCCTCGGTTGAGGGAGGGGTTGAGCGTCTCGGAGTGGGAGGCAGAGGGGCACGGGATCTGGCCCTGGGTATTTAAGGTCGGTTAACGCCCGTGCACGTTGTTGGAGTAGGGAGCAGCACGGTAGTAGTAATAAAATACATTTCATTCTCACAACTTTGTATTCGACTAATTCTTGGCTGGACTCCTGTGAGTCCCCACTACATGAGTAAGATTTTCGATAAGGTCCCTCAACACAGGTTGATCCCAAAGATTTAAATGCGTGGTAACTTGGTAGATTTAATTCAATACTGGCCTGATCACAAAAGACAGGTGGTAGTGGTGATTTTTCTGACTGGAGGTTTGTGACCAATGGCGTTCCACATACCAAAACCTCTGTTATCTGTGATATATATAAATGACATGGACAAAAATGCAGTAGGCTTGATCAGGAAGTTTGTAGACAACACAAAAATTGGTAGAGTTATGGATAGTAAAGAAGTCTGTCAATGGATAGAGCACGATGTAGATCTGTTATACAGTGCATTCAGGAAGTATTCACACCCCTTCACTTTTTCCATATTTTGTTACGTTACAGCCTTATTTTAAAATGGATTAAATTCTTTTTTTTTAAAATCATCAATCTACGCACAATGCCACAGAATGAAGAAGTGAAAACAGGTGTTTAGACTTTTTTGCAAAGTAATTAAAAATAAATAACTGAAATATCATATTTACATAAGTATTCAGACCCTATGCTATGACATTCAAAATTGAGCTTAGTTCACCCTGTTTCCATTAAGTATCCTTGAGATATTTCAACAACTTGATTGGAGTCCACCAGTGGTAAATTAAATTGATTGGACATGATTTGGAAAGGCACACACCTGTCTATAAAAGGTCCCACAGCTGACAGTGCATGTTCAAGGACAAGCTTTTCCAGTAAGTAAAACTCCTACGCATGCCTGGAACCCCCGCACATGTGTGTACTTTATTAAGTCGTTAAAGGCACATTACACATTTCATGACATCCCCCCGTTTTCCAAAAGAAAAAAACGTACAGCTGTACAATGTATATATCTGTCCAAGTGAGAAAAGAAGACTTTTTCTAAAATAAAATTTCCTTTCCTTCTCATTATCTTATTTACACTTGTTTCATCATACTGGCAACACCATACACA
This sequence comes from Okamejei kenojei, assembly GCA_035221665.1. Classification (NCBI taxonomy): domain Eukaryota; kingdom Metazoa; phylum Chordata; class Chondrichthyes; order Rajiformes; family Rajidae; genus Okamejei; species Okamejei kenojei. The sequence continues at coordinate 16,284,314 of CM069135.1, read as the reverse complement.
CATGACAATTGATAAGAACTGAATCAATGGGTCACATAGTCTCCAAAATACTTAGGTGGTCTCGCAGCTCGACCTGAGCGAGTTCTCACTGTTTCGTTTATGTCAATGTCCTTGTTTTTGTCTGTTTGCTCAGTGGCTGTTTGCTTTACAGTAGGTGCTGGCTGCTGTTTCAACGCCCGTGTCGCGTTAGTTGTGGTCGGTGTAGCAGATTCACCCTGGTCTTTGATCGTCTGGCCGTGCTTCACGTGTTGACGTGCGACTAGCTCGTCTGGTGGATTTTCGCAGGTCTTGCGGAGATGTACGCGATTGCGTTGGTATATGCCAGATGGGCTCTGAACCACATATGAACGCTCGTCAAGCTGGCGAGAAACGATGGTTTTCTCCCAACTCTTCTTTCCTTATACGAGGGTTTGCACTCGCACTGTGTCGCCCTCATGAAGTGTGGAAAGCTGACTTATTGTAAATGTCAGCTTGCTGCTGAACTCGCTGCTTCATGCGTTCATGTTCGTACACAACTCTGGGTTCAAGTAGTCTTGCTGTCGTCGGCAGAAGTGTACGCATGTGACGATTCATGAGGCGCCGAGTGGAACGTGCTCAGCCCTTGCGAAGGCGTATTTCGATGATTCAACATCGCTAGGTGAGGGTCGGATTGCGATTTGCTGCTCTTCCTCATGATTCGCTTCGCTGTTTTGACGGCTGATTCTGCCTTCCCGTTCGTTTGCTATTACCGGGACTGCTGCACAGGTGCTCAAAATCCCATTCCCTCGCGAACTGGCGAAATGCGACCGATGTGCACTGCGGCCCGTTATCGCTCACAACTTGTGTCAGGGTGCCGTATCTCACGAAATGAGCTTTCAACTTGTGAATCACGATTGGACTGCTCTCATCCGGTCTACTTCGACAAAGCTGCTATGGTAGTCTACGGTGACGAGCTACGCCAACCCTCAGCTGTCGGGGATAGGGTCACATGACTGGGCAATGGCGGGAAGGAGTTGTCACAGGGTATAGGGGTATGCCCTATTATATAACGAACCCCGGGCAACCTTGCCTCTCTCTTGCTCTTCCTCTCTCTTCACCCGAGGGTCCTGCCACCTCAGCAGGAGTTGAGCTCGAGCCCACGAGGTAACAGCCTTGAAGCAGCAACAATGACTTTTGTTAGTGGACTAAACGTGCATGTATATCTAACCTATAATGCCTGAATAAATAAACCGTTATTCATGACATTTGGTGTCTCTACATGTGTATCGATGCTTCCTATCCAACCTGACAGAGTTTGCGAGGGGATGCAGAGAAGATTGGGAGAAATTACCCAAATACAGGAGTGCCAAGCTTCTAGAGTCATACTCAAGAAGACTTGAGGCTGTAATCGCTGCCAGAGTTGCCTCAACAACATACTGAGTAAAGGGTCTGAATACTTATGTAAATGTGATATTTCAGTTATTTCTTTTTAATTACTTTGCTAAAATTTCTAAACACCTATTTTTGCTTTTTTATTATGCGGTATTGTGTGTAGATTGATGATAAAAAAGAATTTAATCAATTTTAGAACAAGGTTGTAACGTAACAAAATGTGGAAAAAGTGAAGGGTCTGAAGACTTTCTGAATGCACTGTAGATATGGTCAACGAAATGAGAGATGACATTTAATCTGGACAAGTGTGAGGTGATGCCCGGCATGGCCGGGGGGGGGGGGGGGGGGGGGGTTCAAATACAAGTTAGGAAGAATGTACAGTTAAAATGATCAGTTTGAAAATAATATATAGCAAAATACATTGATATCTTATAAAGAAATGAAATGGTTTCTTATTTACATTTTATACTTTAAATATTTACGCTCCGTTAAGATTGGCCTGCTTGTGTTGAAAAACTGACAAAGCAGTCTCTTCATGCAGCCATTACAGACCTGCTTCACAAGTATTTTGCAATGAATCAGTCTATTTTAGGAAAATAAAAAATTCTAATTACATTTATAAATACTGCTGTTACTGCAATGGGGGTAAAAAAAGGATTTTATCCAATCCCACTCAAATACTTGTGTTAACATTAAGTTAACACTTCACACAAAAAACTGCTTGGTACCAAGCATCAAACGAAACCTTACATCCACGACAGATTGTGATTTACTTCAGAACGTAATGACAAAATAATCCAATGAAGATACCCAAAGCTTTAAGCTCTGGTGTTGAACTAATTAAAATATATATTTTTAAATCAAAGAGTACTGACTACTTTGAAAAACAAAATCTAAAAAAACCAAAGTAAATAAGACTAATAAGACTAATTTTAAAATCTGGTAGCTTATATTTTCTGCTCCAGATACTATTCATCCCTCCACGGCTGGCACCCTATGATCGCAGTGGGCAGTTGGTAGCAATTCCCAAGGCTTCCTCGACAAACATTACCAAACAGCTGACCTCTAGCACCCAAAAGGATAAAGATAGCATACTCAGGAAAACACCAATATCTTTAAATTCCACAAATGACACACAAAACCAACTTTGAAATCTATCATACTTACTTTATAACCACTGGGGCTAAATACTGTCACTCCCCGATCAACACAAACAAAGACTGAACAGACTATAGCTACATACTTGGAGTTCAGAAGAATACATGATGATCTTACACAAAATCTTAATGGACATATACAGGGTGGATGCTGAGCGTTTCCTTCACTTAGTGGGGGTACTGGAACTAGAGGACATTAGTTCACCATAAGGAGTTGCCCATTTCAGACAGATGAGGAGCAATTGCTTCTAGAGTCAGAGTTGTACAGTGCAGGAAGTCCAAGGATGCTCCCTGATCCATTGAGTTTCTCTAGCACTTGTCTATTTTTTTTTTTGCAAACTAGCATCTGCAGTTCTTTGTTTCTACTCTTCCCTCCTTTATCCTTGATGGTCCTACCTTCTCCATGGTTCCCATCTTGTTTTTAATGTACATTTAAAAGCCTTAGGATTTTCTTTAATCTGACTCCCAAAGAAATTTCAAGGCCCCTCTTGGCCCTTCTAACCATCCACGTAAGTTCTTTCCTACTTGGTTTATGACCAATGTGAAATTCATTGCCACAGAAGGCTGTGGAGACCATCAATGGAATATTTTTGAGGTGGCGGTTGATAGATTCTTGATTAGTACGGGTGTCAGGGGTTTTGGGGAGAAGGGAGAAGAATGGGGTTGGACTGATGAATTGAAAAATTACAAATGGTTGAGTGTTTAACAATAGATGTTTGAAATTCACAAAACTCATTTCAGTTTGGGCTCTTCACAGCAGCTAGTCGGAGTCAGAGAAAATTCAGACCAAGTTTCACGTCTGTATTAAAATGAAGATCCCATTGATATAATGCTATTCGCTATTCAATTCTCCCTCAAAACTATCCACCCACACAATCTTTTACTGCTAATTGTAAAATAAATTGCTTGTTCTTGTGTATTGAATGACATTCTGTAATCTCAATCTCATTTTCACAAGCACTAATAACATGATGCACTTCAGTGGGAGGAATCAAAAGGTAGATATCAGCTAACTGTTGAGAGACTGCAAATGGGTGGTGTACAAGGGGAATGAAACACAAACATTCAGCATCCAAGTACAGAAAGTACATTCAGCATGCAAGTACAGAAATTCCGGAAGTGGCGGCGCTGCCCTGCAGCTGCGGCTTGCCTGCAGTCTGTTTGTCTTTTCCTTTTTTGTTTTCTTTTGTCCTGTTGTTTCAGTTTATCTCAGTTTATTTTAGTTGTGTATGTGTGGGGAGGGTGGGAGAAAAGTTTAGTCTCTTCCTTTGGGGGGGATGCGACCTTTTCTTGTCGTATCCCCCGTCTCCGTCTGCGCTGAGGCCTTATTGTGGAGCTGGCAGCTGGGACCGTCCTTGAGGCTGCGGAGGCAGAGAAGGACTTACCAACCGCGAGGCTGGCCGACTTCGTGGCTGTGGTGGCGTTGCGGTGGCGGTCCGACTTCGGAGCCTCGGAAGCTTCGGCCGCGGGCCCAGTGGACGACAACGTCGGGAGCTCGCAGGTCCCAGGCCGGTGACTGGTTCTCTGGAGCTCCCGCAACAACAGCTTCGTCCGCTGGACTGGAGGGTGGCAGCTTCGTCCGCCCCGGGCCGCAGAGTTTGAACCGGCCCGTTCGCGGAGCTCGGATTCGGCCGCGGGACTTACCATCAACCGGCGGGGTCACAACATCGGAAGCCTGGATCGCCTCAACTCAGAGGGACAACAAGGAGGGAAGAGACAAGGACTTTAAGACTTTTGCCTTCCATCACAGTGAGGAGGGCCTGGTAGACTCACTGTGGTGGATGTTAAATCTGCGTTTATTGTGTGTTTTGTTATTTTATTCTATGTTATGACTGCAAGGCACAAAGTTTTGTTCAGACTGAAAAGTCTGAATGACAATAAAGGATATTTTACTTAAGGAGTTAAAAGGACAAGTGGCACCTTGGTCTTTATTTTAAAATTCCCATGCCCAGCCATAGAGAAGTATTGCAACAATTGCACAGAGTGTCGGTGAGGCTGTACCTGAAGTAACACGTCCAGTTTTGGTCCCCTTGTTTAAGAAACCAGTCCAGGCGACATTCACTGGGCTAATTCCTAAGATGACAGGGCGTCTTAAACAAACAGCTAAAAGCTAAAAACAAAAGGCGCTACTTTTACTTCTGTGTCTTGCAGCATTGTGTGCAATTTTATTTTAAACTCAACCTTTAACATTTGATTCCTTCTTGCCGCTCCAAGCACCTCCAAGGCCTTTCACATCTCAATCCTCAATTAATCCAGATCCTCTTGTTTCCTGGCAGCTCTCTTACACTACTACAGATCTTCCTCTTCTCCTTTACAACTTTTGAGTTACTAGCCTCAGTGAACACCACCCCACAACACAACCCATTAATTCCTCTTTCTGGTCTTCTAGCCTACATGTTTCTGATGCCTATTCACACTTCCAATACAATATATTTATTGGACTTGGACAGCTTTAACCTGCTGGGCCTTATCTCTGGGTTGAAAGACTTGGAATCCTTCTTGACTAACCTCAAAACCTGCACAATTTCCCAATACTATAAGAGAAAAACACCACGAGTTCTCAAATAATTCTCAGCATTCATTACATTTACTGAAATAAACATTTGATAGACTATAGGGATGATGGAAATTGATCTACATAAATGTATTGAAACCACAATGTGAACAGATAGCGGAACTCAGCTTGTGGGTATTTCAGATTCACTAGTACAAACTGTTCAAAAAGTGAAAACAGTGGCATTTGGTATAGATATAAAAATGACCAATAACCATGAAACTACCAGATTGTCATTAACACCTGTCTGGTTATTTGTCTTCTGGCCTATATATACAGTTGACTCTTAACTGCTGCTCAGTTTCTCACATTTCCAGTAATATCCACATTCAGCAAACAAATAAATGAAACTAAAACATTAACAAAAGTTTGCAACCATAAAAGACCTAGCAGGCCAAAATGTGCCCCTTTTCAATAAAAAAATAGCTAGTTAAGACATTTAAAAGTGTTTTTACAATTATAAAAGTGATTAATGCCAATGGTGTAGAAATAATTCCAAGAGCGATTAAATCGTTGTTACTAATAAATCTTGAAGGAATTTGGGAGAGGTTTCCTTATCCAGAAAGTGGTTGGACTGTGGAACCTTCAACCATATCAAACACATGAAGTCAAACAGATGATAAAGATACATTTAGATGGGGTACAGGCAAAGACTGGGTGGTTGAGACTTAAGTGGGACAAAACTATCATAGGAAACTACAGAAAATTAAAATTGAAAATGCTGGAAAAACTCAGCAGATCATGTTTGAGATCTTTCATCAGAACGGAGAAAGATAAACAAATTAGGGAGCAGAGAAGGCTGCGAGGGCAATTGTAAAACAAAAGGAATTATTTTCATAGGGCAATGTAACTGTTAAGGAACATTTCTGCTCCTTTGCCTGTGTAACATGCTCCTCATGGTGTAGAGTCTGTACAATGTGGTAGTCTGGTCCACTGTATGGCCAGAATATACAAATGGAGGAGAAAGGATTAAAGGAGAGTAGCAGGCAAAAATGAATTTTTAATACAAGAAAATAGAAAGAACAAGTTATATTTTGTGAAATACCAGCAGTATAAATCATGTTGTAGTGGTTTGACCAGAAACATTGACCATTCCTTCCTCCCCACTGATGCTGCTGGAGCCGCCGAGTTCCTCCAGCAGATTGTTTGTTACTCCAGACTGCCGCATTTGCAGTCTCTTGTGAAAATAAATGCAGCTTGGGAAATCACTTTGCAGAACACCGACACTCAGTTTGCAGAAGTGGCCCCGAGCTTCTGATGCCAGCCATTTGAAGTCGCGATCCCACTCTGTTCTGCTTGCCTGTGACCTCTTGCACTAGTACATGAGGTCAAATGCAAACTCCCGGAACTCCACCTCATCATCAATCTGCACACAGTGCAGCCCGCAGGACTCGATATACAAATTCTCCAACTATATATAACTCACTCTTTGTTTCTGCTTGAATTAAAATTGTTCAATTTTTGTCTGCCATCCCCCTTTTATCGTTTTCTTTCCTTTGGACAGCATGGCCTGCTTGGCATAGTGTGTGGAGTTCGGTTCGCTTTGCAAAAGGAAGGATGCGCTTAGCAAAAGGAAGGATGGCTTTATTCAAGGTTGAAAGTTTTGAAAGTAGCAGTGAAAAAAGCGAATGGATGTTATTCATCAAAAGGATTTTGGGTCAGGGAGGGTTCTACTTGAGTGTTAAGGTGAGATCTGAGGAAGGACATTATAGACTGTTGATAGAACTTTATTTCAAAATCTAAGGGGTGGCGGAGATTGTTCCGATGTTGGGGAATGTTATAAGGTAAGGGGGAAATCCTTTAAGACCGAGATGAGAAAGACTTTTTCACACAGAGAGTGGTGAGTCTCTGGAACTCTCTGCCACAGAGGGTAGTTGAATCACTATATAAGAGTGAGTTGGATGTGGCCCTTGTGGCTAAGGGATCAGAGGGTATAGAAGGCAGGTAGGATGGAGATCAGCCATGATCATATTGAAAGGCTCGAATGAATGGTCATTTCTATTCTTTTTCCCTGAGTAGGTGAGTCTAAAATGTGACGGCTTAGTTTTAAGGCGAGGATAGATTTAAAAGGGATCTGTAGGTTACACAGATTTTTACACAGTGGGTATATGAAATGAGCTACCACAGGCTGTAGGGGTGAGTACAACTACATAGGCCAAATACAGGCAAATGGGACCAGCTCAGATCGTGAATTTGGTCGGCGTGGGTGAATTGGGCCAAAAGGTCTGTACAAGTTTGAGTTGTGGAACAAAGACATCTTAGATTTTTCAATAGATCCAATTTAAAATTGTACACTGATTATATTACTCAAAAACAAAACTAAATAAAATCTTTCCAAACGTCTCTCCCTTCTGTGTTAAGTGCCTAACTAAAGAGGCAACAATAGCACACTCATTTTTTTCCTGTGCAAAACGTCAGAATTTTTGGAAGGAAATTTTTGAAAGCTTTCCAAAAATATTTAAATCAAGACTGGACCCAAACATAAAATTGATTATCTTCGGAGCAAGAGAAGCCTGTTCTGAACTAACCATATTTCAAAGATGTTTCCTAAACTATGATAAAGATGTTTCCTAAACTTTTTTGATAACGGCAAAAAAACGTATACATAAATTCTGGAAAAACGCTCCTATCCCAACGTTTAAAATGTGGATCACAAATATGTCGGAAATATTACATCTCACAAAAATGAGACTCGTTCTAGCAGGAAAACAAGAACAACTCTTAAGAATATGGTCACCTTTTATTGATTTGTTACAAGTATAATTTGGTGCAGCATAACCCTAGTAAATTATTGTTTTAGAACTAGGTGATGGGTGTGAATCGTTATGAGTTAGGCACATTCCCTTTCTTTTTTGTTTAGCTCTACCTTCTTTGGATTTTTTACTTATTTCCTTTCCCTTCTTAAGGCCCTCTTCTCTTTGGGGCCTTTGTTTTCTTTTCTTTCTTTTTGTTTTTCACATTCTCAAGCACGCAGTCTACTTAACCATCATCATTCATCTAACGTCAACCACTGCGGACTACACTTCACCACTATTCTCATTCTTCTCTTCTTTCTCTTTTCTTTTTTTCTATTATAGGTTAAAGTGTATAAAAGAAAAAAAAGAGAAGTTGCACACGAAAGATATTATGTTGCAAATCATGATTAAGATGTATGTACAATGCTTCTAATAATTAAAAAAAATAAAATAAATAAAGATTTCAATAAAAAAATATTTTACTCGGTTGATTAATATGGTATACCTCAGAGGTGAATATCAGCTGTGGCTTTAGTTGGGGCAAGGTTGCTATAAGGAAAGTTGAGAAACATCTCCAACAGTTTTCCTGTTAATCAGTTGTGAGGACCAAATGTCATATTTAATCTTTGGGCAAAAGCAAGTCATGTGGGCTCTCCCATGTGCTAATGAACGATTGAATAAAGTGGCTCAGCCTGTTGAATTCAATCTAGACTTCCTGTCAATGGACAGCTGGTTGTATTGTTGCAGCTGCATCCAATGGTGATTTAAGGGTGTTGTCTTGTCAGCTGGATATTCTGCTTCTTGGCAGTCTTCCTATGTGATTTCTAACAAGTGGAAGTCCCAGAGGAGCAATATGGAAAAGTCTATACCCGTCATAGTTTCATGATTTCAAATTACACTACCCTTCCTTCATCATCAGAAGTTCAAAGACTTGAAATACCTTATCTAACACCACTGCAGGAACACGATCATAGATTGCAGAATCTTATCGACACTGCCTTCAGACTACCGAGGCTGAGTAATAACTGGAGCTCTGCCAGTAAGCTCCATGTTCTAGTAACAGTCAACTTGGCCAACAATACGATGTGCGGTCCTTTAATTGCCATGATATTATTTTTGTTAGATTTCCTTCACCTTAATTAAGATTGACAAATCTCAAACAACAATCTATACATATCTAAAATGGAACAAACAGATCAGATGAGGGATGTAAGAGAGATCCGGTACACAATTTTGCCAAACATGCATCTAATTATCTGATCAATGTTGAGATATTTTTTTTTGAAATTACTTACTACTAATTAAAACACCACTACATTTTACAAAGCAATATTTTCTGAGACCTAGTAAATCTTGTAAATAATTTCAGTAAAATTCAGCCACTGTCACTATAGAAAGATCGCAATAGATTGTAAACAGACTGTTTTAGATTCATAAACATGTAGCGTACATGAAAATACTAGAACAAGAATATATCACGGTTACATACACTAAGCATGAGGGAATTTACAAAGCAAATAAGCTTTATGAAAAAAATGCACACTAGCATTAAAAACGGAACATCTTTAACAAGGCTTAAATGCTGCTGCCTAAAAAATAGTCTGGAGTTTGATATTTGAACATTTCAAACTGATTTGGAAAATAATTCTTAAAAGGTGATATCAGAACACTTCCTTCAGTTTCAAAGAGCAAGCAATCCAATTTAAAAATAGGAAATAACTAGAAAAGATAATTGAGAAAGCTTTGTTCATGATTTCAAGAAAAACCATTTGTAAAACAGAAGTAATTTTTACACTGCAATGAACTGTGTAAAAGAGGTAAGAGCTGGACAAAGTGCTTGATGTGAAAATGTAATTAGGACAGCCTGAGATTGGTCAACGTGTGTTGCATGAATTAATGAATGTGTCCCAAGCTATACATAGAGCAGTACAGCATGGGAACAGGCCCTTTGTCCCACAATGTATGTGCCAAACATATGGCCTAATTAAGCTAAATACCTTTGCCTGCATGATCCATATCCCACCATTCCTTGCAAAACCATGTATTCCTATATGTATTCCTATATAAGCCTATTAAATGCCACAATCATATCTGCTTTCACCACCACCCCTGGCAGCATGCTCCAGGCACCCACCAAAATAATTGCCCTGCATATCTTCTATGAACTCTCCCCTTCTGAAGTTAAAGCGAAGTCCTCTCGTCTTTGACATTTCCACCCTGGAAAATAAGATTTGACGGTCTACCCTACCCACGCCTTTCATAATTTTATATACTTCTCAGGTCTCCCCTCAACCTCTGGCGTTCCAGAGAAAGCAATCCAAGTTTGCCCAACCTCTCCTTATTGCTAATGTTCTCTAACTTGACGGTCTCATTTGGGGGCGTCCAGAACCAGGAGCCACAGTTTAAGAATAAGGGGAAAGCCATTTAGAATGGAGATGAGGAAACACTTTTTCACACAGACAGTTGTGAGTCTGTGGAATTCTCTGCCTCAGATGGCGGTCGACGCTGGTTCTCTGGATACTTTCAAGAGAGAGCTAGATAGGGCTCTTAAAGATAGCGGAGTCAGGGGATATGGGGAGAAGGCAGGAGCTGGTATGAATGGGGATGATCAGCCATGATCATATTGAATGGCGGTGCTGGCTCAAAGGGCCGAATGGCCTATTCCTGCACCTATTGTCTATAATCCAGACATTGCTCTGATAAGCCTCATTTGCACCCTCTCCAAAGCGTCCACATCCTTCCTATAATGGGACGACCAGCACTTCATACAATGCTTCAATGTGGCATAACCCCAACATTTTATAAAGTTGGAACATGACTTCTTGCCTCTTATAGTCAACTCCCTGACTGATGAAAGCAAGATGCCATACACCTTCTTAACCACTCTATCTCCATGTGTTGGCACTTTCAGGGAGCTCCTATTGTCTATTGTCTAAGGACTTGGACCCTAGGTTCCCTCTGTACATCAATGCTGTTAAGGATCTTGGCATTATTTAATTTATTACATTGCATTTTGCCATTAATTAAACTCAATTCATTTATTTGCCAAAATTGCCAAATGGGTGCAGATTGGAGCACAGTTCCAGGGACCCAAGTTTAATCCTGACCATCAATCCTGTCTATATAGAATTTGCTCCTTTGCCCTGTGATTATGTTGATTTCCTCTACTGCTATAGTTTCTTTCATCACACTCCAAAAATGTAGATTGGCAGATTAACTGGCCACTATACATTTGCTGATGTGTAGATGAGTGGTAGCAACTACGGAGGTAATGGGAATAGGAATACTTTATTGCCACATGTGACCTGGCACAGTGAGATTCTTTGCTTGCATACACAATGTATACAAATACAAATATATGGAGAATAAAAATGCTAAGGGCAGGATTAGTGTAAAATTACTGTATGATGGTCAGAATTAATTCGGTGAGCTGCAGGACCCATTTCTGAAATGCATCTCTACAACTCTAAATGTATCAGCTTACCTTCAGGTGCCTTTGCATCACACATCTTTGTTACCCAGGTTGTATTTGAATCTTCTTGCCTCGAGTTAGATAAATTCTGGTTCATCTGAATACACAAAGAAAAACATAACCTTTATTGGCTATGGGTTTACAAAACTTAAGATGGTATTCACAAACTCCTGTCCTACCCAATTATTAGGACAATACTCCAAAGCACTAATTTGCAGTCAAACTTATATCGTAGAAAGGGGCAGGAATCTAATTCACTATGTCTCTTAATGTAATACCTCAGACCACCAAGCTAATTTCTTCACCCGAACAGGTGATTCAACCTAGCCATTTGGTGGAAACTTAGTAGCAGATTTATTATTGTTTTCCACCATCACATCACCTTAAAAGTTAGAACTATTTACCCTAGTAATCAGCAACCATGGCATAAGGGTGAAAAAGGAACTAAGTACAATTTACTCATTTCAATCAACTAATAGTGCAGAACACAACTATCCAGTTATCCATGGGCTCAATTTAATGCTATTCAACTTGGAGATCTCACTCTGGCCATCATCAGAAGTTTGCAGCAACTCCAGAACATGACTTGATCCACTTTCTTAAAACAATTAGGGATGGGCATAAGAGTGTTGCAGCCAGTGATACAAGCAAAGCACGCATTCCAACCTATTGTAATCCATGCAGGCACTTAGCTGGAGTCTTCATATTCTAAAGCTCGATTCGGTCCTCTTCTACAAGTGTATTATGTTCAAAGATTCAAGTTTAAAATGTCATTAAAAAATAATTGTTTCACATGCCAAACCAAATAAAATAAAAATTCTGAAGCAAACTGCAGTTATGTTTAATGAGTTTAATTACAACTAAAATATTCGAATGTTATTCAAAACCAATGTCAATTCAATAATCTAAAAATGATTTGATTAAAATGCTGCCTTGATAAGAAAATATTATATATAATTGTTTTCAAGCAATGACAGAAAAGACCACATGAAGCAGTCTTCGTAAGAATTAAGTGAGCATGATGTACTCTTGCTATGCTATCATATTTGTTCAATTTACCACTTGCGAGTGAATAATGATATGGATGAAATAAACCGTCACTGTCTTTTTCCCAGGTAGAGGATTCAAAAACTAGAGGGCATAGACTTAAGGTGAAATAGGGGAGATTTAAGAGGGACCCAGGTGCAACTTTTTCACTCCAAGAGTCTTCTGTATCTGCAAACAGCTATCAGAAGAAGCTACAAAACAGATATAATTGTATACATATAGGGGTAGGAAGAGTTTAGAGGGCTATGGGTTATTTGCAGGAAAATAGGACTAACCCTGTATGTCAGCTTGGTCGGAATGGAAAAGGTGGGCTAAAGGGCATGTTTCCATGTAGTGTAGGTCAATGCCTCTATATCCTCAGCAAGATATATTAATAGCTTCAGCAACATTCTCTCTTGTCTGGATGCAATAAGTAAAATGAACACAAGATTTTGGAAAGATTGCAGGCTTCTCCATATTACAGGATAGTATTCCGGGTGTCATATTAAAAATTGGGAGATGGAACTGAAAAGGATTTACACTCTCAATGCCTGGCTGGTGAGCAACATGCACAGTACATCAAGGAGATTAGTTTCTGGCATCCAGATAAAAGACACAAAGCTTTAATTTTTCAGGAGGGAATAGAGATAGGTAAAACGTGGCAAACAGATGAAGAAACACAGCGAGAGAAAGTGATGGAGAGAAAAATGGTTACTCAGTATTAAAAAGGGTACAGCAATCAGTAAACATCAGAGATTACGTTTCACTTGATGGAAAAACTCCTTGTCTTTTTCCATCTGTATCTATTAGTGCAAACATAATTTTCCCTCTCCCTTAAATGTATCTACTTACCTCAACCTCCATCCACCCCTGCCATTTTCACCACCAAATAAATTAATTTTGAATTCTTTATTGGATTTTGAGCTTTTTCGGTCACTATTTTATAATGGCAACCTCTGCAGGTTAGCATAACATGTTAATCCCGTTTTCATGCCCTGGCTGTCTGAGTAACATCCTTAAGATTTTATTTAGTTTATGAATTTCACCCTCTATCTTTGTGCCACTCTCACATTGTCTTCAGACTTGGTCTTTTAGTGCAATTTATCAATGTGTTTTACCTCATTCTATTTGCCTTCACTATAGCTGTGCCTTTTGTTGCCTACTGCCATTGCTTTTGCTAAAAAGCTCCTAATAGGTAATAGAAATGGTAGTACAGGAATCGGAAGTAGGGAGGAGGAATGAAAGATAAGTTGGCGGAGGAATAGGAGTGGAAGTGTGAGGAAGAATAAAGAGAGAAGGAAGAATGAGTGAAGGAACACAAATGGAATAGAATGGAGGATAGGTGGAGGTGGAACCGAAGAGAGGAGGAGCTGAGGTGGAGCAAAGGGAGGAGGAGTGGAGAGGGTGAGTGAAGTGGATGGGGACAGTTCAAGGACAGTTCCTACGTGCTTTCTGTTGCCAGATCCATTTGGTCTTAATGCCAAAATCGAAAACAACACCATAAATCCAAGCTAAATCTATGTAATAAATAATACACTATGCTCTATTAGCAATAATTAATCAGTATGGGAAAAAATGCCCTGCCCCTGCCAGTTAGAATAAGGTACTGAAAAAATGAACAGATATCTTGTAAGTAAGAAACTGACAGTCAACAATAATTGAAATTATTTTAGATTAATGCATCAAAAGCCATAATCTCACATTAATTGAATTAGATACATAAAAGGGGAAATGCTAATTATATTTTGTCTGAAATGGATTAGCTGTAATAGGCTAAATGGTCTATTTCAGTTGCCGTCCAGCTCTGTAAAAAAGAAATGACAAAATATATGGCCATCTGACTTTGGGATTGGATAAAGATATGATTAGACAATACTTACGTGCTCTTGATACTTTTGGCTTCCATACATAACATACTGTGGTGCAAGACTGTAGATCATATAACTTGTGTGAAGAACCATCAGGAGCAAAATCATGCAAAGGAAAAGAAGAGCTTGGGGGCGTGTTCTGCCTGGTCTAATCTTGTACAACTATTTGAAAGAGGCAAAAAAAAAAGCGAATTAAACCACAGACAATCTAAAACACTGCATGGTGGTGCAAAACAAATAATGAATTCACAATGTGAATCTCATAAATTGTCAGGATGGAATCCGACCTTAAAGATTTAATTTCTCAAAAAGCAGAGTTTTAGATTTTACACCAAACTAAGGTCAGCATATTATGCTGCGATAAATATACTTAAATTTTAAGTGACTTACTGAATCATAAACCTGAACTATTACAATACAAATTGAATTGTAAGTAACACATTTTAAAACATCTATTTGTCCTACTTCAAGTTTTAATTATTCTAATTCCAGATTTTTCTAAAATCTGATGAAACATTGTTAAATTAATAAAGTGAAAGACACCTTCATTTCTGAGCTCAAATCGATCCTAGACCATGAAATCTAAAATTAATCATTTATACCATTATTATTGCTTCACTGTTTCAAAAATCAGCATTTGTCAAAATGCTACAAGTCAGCTACTTGCACAAGACCACATCTCATCCACTGAATTTGAGCAGAATGTGATGGTTTAGATCAATCATTGCTTGCTTTATCATAAAAAAATCTGCTATAATTGATGTTCTCCTTATCCTTCTCCCCCACACTGACTCTCAGACATGTAACACGCAATCAATAAATGAAATTACCCTTATCCAGAAAAACCAGATCCCCATGTTTCGGATTCCTGCCATGGATGTGAAGACTATGTACATAGTAATGATAGCAATCAGAATATAATCCAATGGGAATACCTGAGGAGAAAGTTTAAAAACACAAGGTGAATGCTGTGTTTGTTACAACAATTTGCAACTTTAACTAGCATCATTAAACTGGAGCAAAACAAAGCATGCAATGTCCTGAATTGCGTCAACTCATTTAAAATTCTAATTCAAAATGAATACAATTTCAGATTCTGATATCTAATTGAGAGAATTATACATTAGATGGACCGTGCCTATCATACATGAGATTTTGTTAGAAAATAACAGTTTTATTATATGCAAATAGAATTCTAGTGCATGTTTATGTTATGACCATCTCCACTAATCCAAGGCATGGAGCGTTTTTCTCAAGAAAGCCACTCATTAGAGATTCACAGGAATAAAAATGATAATACTGTAACGATGAAAATGTGAATAAATGGAGAAATACATAAGCATTATAATCAAAACACTGCATGTCAAAATAATCATGGACACGTGCACCAAGAGGAACACCCTGCTTCATGTACCGCCATCAATTTGAATATTTATAAAGCCCAAGAATGAAATTGATAAATTAATCTACGCCTTCTAGAAATATAATGCATATTCATGCACACATTTTATCTAAATAGCAATAGAAAGGAAAACAATCCAATGCCATTTCAGACTCCTGCCCTCATCCGCTGAGTAGTGGGCATCTTGGATGAGAGATGCGCATGTATGGAAGATCGTAGAAACAAAGAACTGCAGATGCTGGTTTATAAAAAAAGATAATGTGCTGGAGTAAATCAGCGGGTCAGGCAGCATCTCTGGAGAACATTAATTGGTGATGTTTCAGATTGGGACCCTTCTTCAAATATGATGCTTTCTAAGTAAATATGCCTTCTTCACAAAAACAAAATAAATGTCACTGTCTCAATCTGAAGTCAGAACCTTCATAATTGGTCAATTTGCTCAATTTAAATATTTATTTATAATTTAAATACGCTCATTCCATTTTAATGTAGGGTATTCAATCTACAATATTATGTTTCTCCCTCCACAGATATGTCTGACCTGGAGAGTTTTTCCAGTCTTTTCATTAAAAAAAAAAAGATTTCCAGCATCTTATAACAATTTTTAGATACTTGTAAATGGGACCAAAACACCAAAATTAGTTGTTTTCCATCCAAGCAAATTTAAAGATCAAATTTAAAGAAATGGCACAAAAAGATAATCACATCCTTGGCACAATCTTTGGGGAATCATTTCAAATTGTTAGAAATTAAAATAGCATTATTTTTTAAAAGTCATATGAAATCATCAAAAGCACCATTGAATTGTGAAGCCATGGGCAGGTATTGGAAATCACCATGGACAGGCATTAACTGTTGATGAGTCAGCCTGTGAAAGGAGGGAATTTTTGTTAAAACATTTTGTTTGAACTACTATGCAATGAAATGAAGGAGTTTGATAGTTACAGAATAACTATCTGCCTACTGTGAAAACTATTCTTAATTCAGGGTTGGTTAATTGAAATAAACTGATCATTTAGTTCTTAACTTGTTTTTGATGTGTTACTAAATATAATATGCATGTCACAATACAGCATAACTCATCTTCTAAAACACAAAATATACAGTATATACAACTACCAGTGTTCTGGATTTATTTCCAGGGAGGCATCTGATATGTGCAAGGCATTTGAGGGTAGGTTGGGGAGGAAGAGAGAACATGTTGGCAAGCTTATGTTTCACTTCACACATATATTTTGCACAAAAGCTAAATTAAGAGTCCAGAATGGGGAAAAATTGAAGTGCAAACAACAGGAAGCATGCAGAAATACACTAACATCTAAAGAGTGGGGAAGTAGACTGATGAGAAGCAAATTAAATTTCATACAGAAGTGCAATGATAGTGGAATATAATGCCTAAGGCAATAGTATTATAGGATTGAGAGGAACAGTGGATTATACATTGAAACCAATGCCACAGAGAGATACTGGTAAGGATCTAAATGCTCAATAGAACTATCAGGAAAAAAAATCCATATACATTGCAGCATCTTATTGTACTATCATCTTGTAGAATTACACAATTTCATACTTACTGTCTGCAGAATAAGTAAGAGTTCATTTAAAGGATTTCCCAAGTTAGTTTCAAATATTATAAATCCAGAATCAAAACCCATTGAATGGAGTGCTTTATCCAGGCTGCAAAATATTTTGAGAGATAGAGTGAGAGAGAGAAAGAACAGTTTATATATCTCCACTAATGATTGAGGGGGTCTGTTCATAGTACAAATGTACATTCTACACAAGTAAGTAGATGGTAAACACAACGTGAAATGCTGATGAGTTAGTGAAGCATCTGACAAAGGAGCAAGGAAAATTACCCAAAGCTTATGTTTATTTGCTGAACACAGGAATTTAGGAACAGGTGTAGACTATTTAAGTCTCAAGCTTGTTCTGCCATTCAGTGTAATCATGGCTCATCTGCCCTGGGCATCATCTCTTCTCCTATTCACCTAGATTTTAATTCCCCAATCTTTAAAAGATGCTTCACTAAACTTGAGAATATATGTCAAGTGAGAATCACTTCTCATGGGACAATCTATCATCCCCGGAACCAACATCTCCCTTATCCATTCCCTCTTTTGCTTAGCTCTTACATCCTCTTGGTCTTTTCACCAAGAAGTTTCCCTCCTTCTTGCTCCCTCATTGCTTCACAAATTAACCTCATTCTGTTCCGTTCCTTCAAATAATAAGGGTCATTACTACTGACAGCTCAAATCAAGAACATGCAGTGATAATTGAACACTTGCAACGCTGAATACTTTTTGTGTTCTTTGTCAATAGCCGCGATTAATAAAAGTATAAAGGGGGTTAACATTCTTTAAAGGTGGATACATTGCCAGGCATAGCAGATTGTTAAAAGTAGCAACGTACAGAATAACAAAGCCTATAGCTACAATGTTTCTGTCTTCTGCAGCCAACAAAAAGTAGGGAACTGTAAACATTATGCAGATGTTTTATAAGGGAAGAATGGATATACCAAGTAATTAAAGAGTTTAATGGCCCTGTCTCACGGTGGGAGTTAACCCACGAGGTACCCCGAGTGAAAGACTCGTGGCTGTGTACGAGACTTCAAGTTTATGATCAAGTGTGTAACCGAGTTCCCACGGGTATGTCATTGCTGCGATGCTCCAACTTCCTCTCCCGAGTTACCAAGTTCTCTCCCGTTACTCTTGAGCCAACCGTGAATGAAGGTATGTTTTAATAAAGCAACAATGTTAAAATACATCTCCATCCTGTGGCTTTGAGTTATTTCAGCGCGGCCGCATCTATTGATATGACCTACAAAGGGAAAATGCGCACCCTCCAGTAACCAATAACGTGGTAAGTGCATTTCTTGGTGCTTTATGTTTTTAAATACTGTATTTCCCGGGGTGGGGGGAGAGCTCAGTTCATAGTATTTGGGGAGTCTGGCGTTGTGAAGGAGGGGATTGGGGTCAGTAACCCACTTGCCACGCTCCGGTCTGAGTGCAGGTAGATGGGACTAGGTGAATAGTGTTCAGCACGGAGTAAAAGGGCAGTGATGGCCTGTTTCCGTGCTGTCATTGCTATATGGTTTTATTGTGGCCGGGGAGTGAATTAGCTTGGGTGGCTGCCACAGCGCTCCGGGCACGGACAGCAGAACTGGCCGCCACTTCCGAGGAAGGAAGCAGCTCGCGTGACTGACTTTGAGTGGCCGCCGGCACCCGACAGCAGACACACACACACAGATACACACAGACAGAGAGACACACACACACATACACACACACAAATACACACAGACACACACAGACAGCAGAACTGGCCGCCACTTCCGAGGAAGGAAGCAGCTCGGGTGACTGACTTTGAGCGGCCGCCGGGACCCGACAGCAGACACACACACACACACACACACACACAAATACACACAGACACGCAGAACTGGCCGCCACTTCCGAGGAAGGAAGCAGCTCGGGTGATTGACTTTGAGCGGCCGCTGGGACCCGACAGCAGACACACACACACAGATACACACAGACAGACAGAGAGAGAGAGAGAGAGAGAGAGAGAGAGAGAGAGAGAGAGAGAGAGAGAGACACACACACACACACACACACACAGATACACACAGACAGCAGGACTGGCCGCCACTTCAGAGGAAGGAAGCAGCTCGGGTGACTGACTTTGAGCGGCCGCCGGGACCTGACAGCAGACACACACACAGATACACACACACACAGACACACACACACAGAGAGACACACACACACACACATATATGTGGCGTTTCTGCTCGGGACCCTTCTTCAGACAATCCAATGTCCCATAATATATTCTTTAAATATTAAGGTTTCTGTTGAAAGTGTGGTGCCATGGTTACGGGTTGTCGGAAGGAAGATGATGAGGTCTGGTACAAGTTGACTTTGTTTTCAGTAATCAGGCCTCCGTGTTGGCCGACGTCTGGTTGATCGAGCGCTCATACAGTTGCGAGCGAGCGAGGTCCATATATAGGAGCAAGGAACGCGAAGCCTCTGAGGGTTCATTGTTCCCCTGGTTTGGATTGCTCCCAGGAGAGCGGGCACAAAGACAAATTTAGGCATTTTTCTGTGGAAGGGGGTGGGCAGAATAGAATCGAAAGCATTGTAACAGCAGCGCTCTCCTCAACACGAAACACAGCGCAGCGTAAACAATTAAACAGCTTCACTTTTAAAAGCAAAGACACACGTTAAACCCAAGAAATCGCCTCTCAATTGCTTCGGGGTTGGAATTGAAATATATATAATATATATAATATGTATATACATATTATACTACAAATACATATATATATTATATATACTGCAATTGTGAGAGTGGTGAATCTGTGGAATTATCTGCCACAGAAGGTAGTTGAAGCTAGTTCATTGGCTATATTTAAGAAGGAGTTAGATGTGACCGTTGTGGCTAAAGGGATCAGGGGGTATGGAGAGAAGGCAGGTACAGGATACTGAGTTGGATGATCAGCCATGATCATATTGAATGGCGGTGCAGGCTCGAAGGGCTGAATGGCCTACCCCTGCACCTATTGTCTATGCTTCTAAGTTTCTATATATATATACTCTCTCTCTCTCTCTCTCTCATTTTATATATAGGCAATATAGTAGGCAATATAGTTATATATAGTAGGCAACCCAGGAACCACGCAAATGTATATATACAGCACATGGACATGTGTATGTGTGTATATATATATATATATATATATATATATATATATATATATATATATATATATATATATATATATAACTTAAGTAACTTAACAGCGGGAAGTAGGACATATGTGTGTGTGGTGTGCGCTACTGAATACTTTCTATCCAGTGTCTCCGCTGCAAATTGCAATGCATACGCGTTTGATATTTAGACAAACTTAATTTTATTTCCAGTTTTGCATTTTTAGTTTGTTCCACACATTTAATTAGTTTTAATCCCTCCAGAAAAAAACCTGAAAGTGGAGATGGTTCTCATACATAAAGCCCAAGAGATGGCTTCTTGATTCTAACGAGTGTTTGGGAAAAATAGACACAAAAAGCTGGAGTAACTCACGGGACAGCCAGCATCTCTGGAGAGAAGGGATGGGTGATGTTTCGGGTTTAGACCCTTTTTCGGACTGGTGTTTGGGAAACGTGGATTAGGTTTGTTTTCGGGGGGGCGAGGGGGGGAATACATTCGCCTTTTTCTCTGAATTTAGGAATGAATGCATGTTGACACACATAACACAGAGAAGGAGGGATCGCTGCGTTTAGGTCTGAGGAGAAGGGAGCCAAGAAGTTCTCGATTTTCCCTGGGGATAGTTTCACTTTTTTTGCATTTTTCCTTCTCTCCTGCCGCCTGTCCCGCTGAGTTACTCCTGCTTTTTGTGTCAAAGTTGTCTTGTTCAATCTCATTTCATTGCAACTTTCAGCTCTGGATACCCCGCGTTGATCCGCGCGTATTTCAGCATTTATATTTCTCAAGCCTCTTTACCTCCCGGAGCCACATGTAACTTAACCACATGTAATTACTCCAGCATTTTGTGACTATCTTTGGTTCAGTCCCTTTAAGATTATAAAAAAGTTCCCACGATAGACTCACGAGACACTAAGGTAAACGCACGGGCCATTACGTTATTGCAACGAGTTTAAATGTTTCCATTTTTAACTTGAACAGTTAATTTGACTCGTGGAAAAAATCAAACACGTTTGATTTTTTTCACGAGTTAACAAGTTTCCCAAGTACCTGCCGTTAGCGCCACGAGTGGACAAGTTGAACGCGCGAGTTCCGACGTTGCCGCTACGTTCATCGTACGTGATCACCACGAGTGAAAACTCGGGGTCACTAGTGGGCCAACTCGCACTGTGAGACAGGGGTTTAACTTTGACAAACTTTATTTTTTCTTGGGTGTCGGAGATTGAGGGAATGTTTTATCTAACTTTGATGATCATTACTGGAAAACATTAAAATATATATTATTAGGCACTTAAAAGGCAAGATTAATGATGTAGAGCTTCATTAATCTTGCGTATTTATGGTTTATATTATTTTATAAACCCCGTAAGATTTAATTTTCTGAGGTGGTAAAAAGCAGTATTGATGTTTGATGTTACATTTAACATGCGTATTATCCCACTACCTTCCTCACCCCGTCACCATGCTCTTTTTCTTCCTTTGTACACTCTTCCTATATTCCTAAATCCCCCATTTCACTTTTATTCCCCCTCTTCCTTCACCCAAAGCCCTCACACTGGCTTTACAATTCACTCCTCTTTTCTTATCTTTTATCTCAGTTTCATCTCTTCGTCACATACTTCACCCCACTGCCAAAACCCAGCCATTGCCTGTATCCACCCAACTCATTGTTCCTTATCTCTCCACATCACCGTCTATATCTCTCGTTTCCCTGATCAGTCTGAAGAAGGGTCTCGACCCGAAACGTCGCCTATCTCCTTCGCTCCTTAGATGCTGCTGCACCCGCTGAGTTTCTCCAGCTTTTTGTGTACCCTCCACCCAACACATGCTTTGCAGGTAATTTACAATGATCAGCTTACTTTGATAGAAAGAGTGCAACAATGAATAGAAGAGCCACCAGGATGAAAAACGTCCCCAGTGCAATCTGTAAAATAAGAAACATTCTTAACTTACTGCCACAATGGATACTTTAAATACTTCATACAGAATATAAACACATGAGAGAATCTGAGGGAAAAGAATATACAAAGGTAACTTGGAGATCAGAAAAAACAAAAATATTTTGAAGTATAATTTCTCAATGATGAAACGGTTGTAATTTTAAAGACTATAAAGCAAATATTTCAATGACAGTAATTAATTCGGCAGTAAATGAGGAAAATAATTAGCATGTGAAAATTGCAGTCTTCTGTTTTATTTTGACAAGTTAGGGTGGCATAGTGGGGTGCAGCGGTGGAGTCGCTGCCTTACAGTACTGGAGACCCGGGTTCCATCCTGAATATGGGTGCTGTCTATACGGAGTGTGTACGTTCTCCCTGTGAACGTATGGGTTTTCTCCAGATGCTCCACATTCCAAATACGTACAGGTCAATACTGTAAATTGACCCTGGTTTGTAGGATAGAACTAATGTACGGCTAATCACTGGTCAGCGCGGACTCAATGTGCCGAAAGGCCTGTTCCCACACTGTATTGCTAAACTACACTTAATTAGTATCATATATTTATAATACAGGAAGGAAGCCATTTATCCCAAGGTGTCCATGCTGGTCAAACAGAATAGCACTTGAATTGATTCCACTTCCCAAATCTCAGCCCATCATCATTTAAGTTATGGTTCTTCTTGTTGTGATTTCAAACTTAGACATACAGTGGCTTGCAAAAGTTTTCATACCCCTTGAACCTTTCCACATTTTGTCACGTTACAACCTCAAATGTAAATGTATTTTATTGGGATTTTATGTGATAGACCAACACAAAGTGGCGCATAATTGTGAAGTGGAAGGAAAATGACACGTGGTTTTCAAATTTTGTTACAATTAAAAAACTGAAAAGTGTGGCGTGCAAAAGTATTCAGCCCCCTTTACTCTGATACCCCTAAATAAAATCCAGTGCAAACAATTGCCTTCAGAAGACACCTAATTAGTAAATAGAGTCCACTTGTGTGTAATCTAATCTCAGTATCAATACAGCTGTTCTGTGAAGGCCTCAGAGGTTTGTTAGAGAACATTAGTGAACAAACAATGTTCCGTGGGCATCATGAAGCCCAAGGAACACACCAGGCAGGTCAGGGATAAAGGTGTGGAGTTTAAAGCAGGGTTAGGTTATAAAAAAATATCCCAAGCTTGGGATATCTGAACGGAGCACTGTTCAATCCATCATCTGAAAATGGAAAGAGTATGGCACAACTGCAAACCTACCAAGACATGGCCGTCCAACTAAACTGACAGGCCGGGCAAGGAGAGCATTGATCAGAGCAGCAGCCAAGAGGCCAATGGTAACTCTGGAGGAGCTGCAGAGATCCACAGCTCAGGTGGGAGAATCTGTCCACAAGACAACTATTAGTCGTGCACTCCACAAATCGGGCCTTTATGGAAGAGTGGCAAAAAGAAAGCCATTGTTGAAACAAAGCCATAAGAAGTCCCATTTGCAGTTTGCCACAAGCCATGTGGGGGACAGAGCAAACATGTGGAGGAAGGTGCTCTGGTCTGATGAGACCAACAATTAAGTTTTTGGCCTAAATACAAAACGCAATGTGTGGCGGAAAACTAACACTACACATCACCCTGAACACACCATCCCCACTGTGAAACATGGTGGTGGCAGCATCATGCTGTGGGGATACTTTTCTTCAGCAGGGACAGGGAAGCTGGTCCGAGTTGATGGGAAGATGGATGGAGCCAAATACAGGGCAATCTTGGAAGAAAACCTGTTAGGGTCTGCAAAAGACTTGAGGTGGGGCAGAGGTTCACCTTCCAGCAGGACAACTACCCTAAACATACAGTCAGAGCTACAATGGGATGGTTTAGATCAAAGCACATTAATGTGTTAGAATGGCCCAGTCAAAGTCCAGACCTAAATCCAATTGAGAATCTCTGGCAAGACTTGAAAATTGCTGTTCACAGATGCTCTCTGTCCAATCTGACTGAGCTTGAGCTATTTTGCAAAGAAGAATGGGCAAAAATTTCAGTCTCTTGATGTGCAAAGCTGGTAGAGACTTACCCCAAAAGACTTGCAGCTGTAATTGCAGTGAAAGGTGGTTCTACAAAGTATTGACTCAGGGGGCTGAATACTTTTGCACGCCACACTTTTCAGTTTTTTATTTGTAATAAAATTTGGAAACCATGTATCATTTTCCTTCCACTTCACAATTATGCACCACTTTGTGTTGGTCTATCACATGAAATCCCAATAAAATACATTTACATTTGTGGTTGTAACGTGACAAAATGTGGAAAAGTTTAAGGGGTATGAATACTTTTGCAAGCCACTGTATATACGGACTGGAGTGCTGCAGATCACACAGCCGCTGGATGAGAACCTGCTCACAAGGCTGCCAAAATAAATTACATATAGTATAGATGTTTAAATTTCTCATTGAACAACTTTTCCTTTTTCCTAACCCTTTGCTTTCAATAGACACAATGTGGAGCAATTTAATACTCGTAAAGTTTCTCATTGAACATAGTACGGAGTATTCAAAAATTGTAAGTTGCTGCGATCAGCAATAATAGTCAGGAAAATTTGCATGCCGAAATTCAGAGAGATTTTTTTATAATGTGAGATATGCTGCATTGTTTGAATTATATCACGATGGAAAAATCTCAAAAAGATTTCCAGATCGTATAAACGAAGGTCATACGTGATAGGAGCAGAATTAGGTTACTAGGCCCAACAAGTCTACTCCGCCATTCAATTATGGCTGATCTATCTCTCCCTCTTAACCCAATCCTCCTGTCTTCTCCCCATAATCCCTGACACAACTAATTATTCAGTTACGAGGAATGCAACACCAAACAAATCAGAAGTGTTCACTTTAATGCGCACAGGTAAAAACAAGTTTAGGGCAGGTGATGGAAGAAAAGTTACATAAAATACACGCATTAAAGTTTATAATATTTTCTTTGCACTAAAAATGTTGTCAAACTATCAGAATTAAATAATTGGCAATTAGGAATAAATAGTAGTCATTAATTGTCAAGATTTATGACATCAAAATAATATCTTCAGAAATTATTAGTCGGTGGTATAACATTTTAACTGAAAACAGCAAACAGATCAAGTTGTGAGTGGAAGCTGTCGTTTTTTTTAGAAGGTTTTGACATATGACCGTTTCAATTTATTATACATTTGATTTTTTTTCCCTATCCATTTTGTTCATTCCTTAACTCAGGTAACCTTAATATTGAAACTGTTCTTCTCAGTTTGGATAAAGGAGTAATATTACCACAGGTGCTACCCATGACATTCTCCTCTGCTACTATGTATGAAATTAAAAATAAAATGGCACCAGAGATAGAGGGAATTAAAAATACTAAGTCTGTATGGGAGTGAGGGCAATGCGGAAAAATAGATGTTTATTAACAAGCAATCACAAATAGCGTAATTATGGGTTAGAATGCAGATAATATTTTAATATTTATTAGTTCCAGCTGCATTTAAGCAGCAAATTAATTTTCCAGTTTTCCCTCATTCAATGCATGCAAATGTTTGAATAAATATCACATTAAATATTGTAAAATTTCAAGATGTCCATGCGTATTAAAAATGTAATATTGATACACTTGCCTGCAGCTAAATATTGAGGCAATTCAATTTTTTTAAGTGAAATGTACCTTCTGGTGGCTATTGAGTCTTTGTGAGGAAGGAGGAAAGAATGCATTATCGACTATTTTATCAGCATTATGCATGGCAGTTGCATTATAACCATCAAAATTTGTAACCCTGCCTACCATGTAGTTATACTGAGGCTCATGGTCTAAATCAAATTAATAAAATATATTTATTGGATCGAATGTATTCACCTTAAAAGGCCGTAGAGCACAGCAAAATTTCAACCAGCAACTTTTCTCAGCAGTTTCCAGATGTCTGTCTCTTCTTCTAAGTGTTCGCAACTTCTCCTCTAGTTTCTGTAAAGATTTTCGGTCTCCTGTGGCTAAAGGGCGGCCATCCTTACACTGTGAAAAAATGAAGGACATGCATACGAAAAGATCAGGTAATAGACAATAGACAATAGGTGTAGGAGTAAGCCATTCGGCCCTTCGAGCCAGCACCTCCATTTAATGTGATCATGGCTAATCATCCCCAATCAGTACCCCGTTCCTGCCTTCTCCCCATATCCACTGACTCCACTATTTTTAAGAGCCCTATCTAGCTCTCTCTTGAAAGCATCCAGAGAACCTGCCCCCACTGCCCTGTGAAGCAGAGAATTCCACAGACTCACAACTCTCTGTGAGAAAAAGTGTTTCCTCGTCTCCGTTCTAAATGGCTTATGCCTTATTCTTAAAGTGTGGCCCCTGGTTCTGGACTCATCGAGAACATGTTTCCTGCCTCTAGCATGTCCAAACCCTTAACAATCTTATATGTTTCAATGAGATACCCTCTCATACTTCTGAACTGAGTGTACAAGCCCAGCTGCTCCATTCTCTCAGCATATGACAGTCCCGCCATCCCAGGAATTAACCTTGTAAACCTACGCTGCACTCCCTCAATAGCAAGAATGCCCTTCCTCAAATTAGGGGACCATAACTGCACACAATACTCCAGGTGTGGTCTCACTAGGGCTCTGTGCAACTGCAGAAGGACCTCTTTGCGCCTATATTCGACTCTCTTGTTATAAAGGCCAACATGCCATTCGCTTTCTTCACTGCCTGCTGTACCTGCATGCTTACTTCACTGCCTGCTGTACCTGCATCTTTTTCTCATTTAAGTCTACAATTTAAGAATAAAAATGTGCTCTCAAGCTTTAACAGGTGTTAAGCTAGTTTGTAAATGGAATTAGGATTTCTTAAAGATTCATTCAATTTCCTTGGGTTTTGAACTGGAAAAATAACTTGCACGTTCTTAAAAGTATGAAAATATTCTGTGTGGCCACAATGTACCTGCATCTGTTAGACACCGGTTAATGGTATTGAGAAGATTCTTTAATATTTGGGTTGAGCATCCCTATAATACTATAGACAGATAAATTATGGTTGATTGTATCACACTAATAAATAGTTGGAAGATCCACATTCCTGTTTCATTTTGAGAATAAAGGTGACAATTGTTATCACAGCTCATGGCCACACTCATCTTTACATTAGACATAGAAGCAGGTGATCTCTTTCGGCCTCAGGTGTCTGTTGCGCCATTCAAAAAGGCATGCCTGACATCTTACCTCATGGACACTCTGCTGAACTAATCCCATATTTGTTGATTTCTTTCATCTTTAAATATATGTCCATCTGCCTTGAGTATACTCACTTGGGATGAAGAAATGTATTCTTACATCAGTCCTAAATAACCTATCCCTTTTTTAAAGACACTGACTCTGTTCCGTTCATTCCAGCAAGGGAAAACATCCCTTTAATTACTATCTCGTCAAGCCCAATGCAGCATTTAATGAGTCCATTCTTCTTTACGTCAAGTTACTAGATCAACATTCAACATTTTAGGTGAAGGCCCTTATGTAATTAGGTCTAATCTTCCATACTCAAAATTCTTTTGCATTAAAGGCTAACATTTTAATATTTAAAATACTAATTAAAAAATTGCTAACTGCAGTTTAACTCTCTTCATTGATTTGTGTACAAGGAAACCTAGATTCTTCTGAACATCTTTCACATCTCAATTACAAAATACTCCATACTCCTACTTTTGTCCTACCAAATCTTTCCGCATCATACACTGTCATGTCCATTTGCTTAGAAGTACCTATATTGCCCTCAAAAACCCTTCTTCATTCTCCTCCAAACTTACCATTCAGCTATGTAATCACATAGCTTTGTATCATCACTTAATAAACTTCTTTAGTTTTACAATGTCATGATATAAATACTTGTTCATAACTTTTTTTTAATGCATCTGAATTAGACAATATTCTATATTATAAGTTGAACGGCAGAGGTCGAGAATTGATTCATGAAATTAGGGGCAGTTAACATATGACAACTAACTAGAGCAAAGAGTATGTACTGGCATATCTATATAATGAAAAAAAAGAATGGATTAAATGCAAGGAAGGTCATGTAAAGCATAAATACAGATAAAGACTGGTCTGGGAAGAATTATGTTTCTGTATATAAATTCTGTACAAAATTAAACCAATCTAATTCACTGAAGTTTTCTACCATCACCTAAAGCATAAATACAGATAAAGACTGGTCTGGGAAGAATTCTGTTTCTGTATATAAATTCTGTACAAAATTAAACCAATCTACTTCACTGAAGTTTTCTACCATCACCTAAAGTCTTTTAGTTCTACCAGTTTGGCTGCTATAAAGTATGGTAAGTTTAAAAAATAATGGAGTTTTCTGTTAGGATCCCATTCCACATTATTATTAAACATTTGGAAATTACATGGAATGCATAATGTAAGCACAATTCATTAGTATTTTAATTATTCAGCTCTCTGGAAACTAACAATCAGTACTTTGAGAACATTTAAAAAATGCTGGAAATACTCAGCAGGTTATGTTGCATGTGGTGCAAGAGAGATATTACTTCTGGTCAACAGCCTTTGATCAGATCAAGATGAAAGTTCTGATGGAAGGTCACCAGCCTAAAGAATTAATTCCATTTATCCCACTACAGATGCTGCCTGCCTGCTGAGTATTTTCAACATTTACAGTTTTTATTTCAGACTTCAATCAACTCTTAGCGAACCCTTTGTTAAAAAAGTCCTAAATTATATATATATATATTATTGACATTTAACATTATAACCTTGGATTTAATCTTCTCCATTTGCTGCTCCACTTCTTCAAGGTCTTCAGTATTTTGCAGTCGTTCATACACCACATTCTTTGTACCTTTTATCAGATTTAATGGCAATGCAGACATTCCATAGGCCTTGAAGAAAAAATACAAAGGATAAGTGCACAAGAGGAATGCTAAGAACACTACTACAAAGTCAGTTGAGAATGCTTTCATAAGTAAATGTATTCTTCATGTCATTTGAAAGGAGCTACCTATGCTGGAAATTCATGTAATAAAGGTATAACAACTGCAATACATAATTAAAGCATCCAAAGCAGTGCATACAACTTTTCCCCCCCGCACTTAGCGAAATATTATTTCAGATAACTATAGAGATTGAATTATGAAAATCACTATAACTATTATAAATCACTATTAATGAGTAATTCTCTGTCATGATGACTGATCACAAGGAGATAATTCAACAGTAAAATTGCATCACTAAATGGGTTCTTATTGGAAACCATAACAATATAATGTGGAAGATAAATAACTTGGAAATGTTAGCAAGAGATCAAAAGGAGTTTAAGGCTATTTCTTAAATTGCATAATTAAGCATACATTTTGCAAAGATTTGTAAAAGCTTCCATAATTAGTACTTACGGAAGGCAACTGACATTTATAAGATACTGGAGCATCATTTTAATCACAAACATAACTTCTATCTTACTCCATGTAATTTTACATAATCCTGTTGGAACGGTATCCTCTCATCAAGCCTTTTAGTGGGTCAGAGGGGCCTACCGTGCGCCGCCCCCCCCCCCCTCATGATCCTACTTCTTGGGTGTAATTTTGTTCTTTTGTTCTTTGGCATCTCTGCTGTCGGAAAAATTATCTTCCTAAGAAAAAAACAATTCATTTGGACTATGTTTTTTAACCCCTTATTTCAATCTATGCCAAAATTGTGTTTTGTCACACTTTGCCCTCTTTCTTGTGGCCCTCTTCCATCATCCTATGTTAACCGGTAAGCAAATCCAGATTTTCGTGTGCAGCACTGGAAGCCTGATGATGGGGATGAAGCATTCAAACAGTGTACAAGAAAAGATCTGGCATGGATGCTTTCCCAGAAAGTGAGTAATGAGAAAGGTTAAGAGCTTCCAGCTTGGGCTGGATTTGTCTCAGCAACAGGTGAAGTGCCTTCAAATGTTACCACAATTGACTACTATCCTGTAATCAATCATTCCATCACAGAATTTAGTACAGTTCAAGAGTGTTTACGAGCTTCTGAAGAAGCAAGTCATGAGGTTGGCCAAGAATATGTCATTACAAAATTCGACTTGGGTGTCTGCATGAAGGCAAAAAAGCGAATGGTATGTTAGCTTTCATAGCAAAAGGATTTGAGTACAGGAGCAGGGAGGTTCTACTTCAGTTGTACAGGGTCTTGGTGAGACCACACCTGGAGTATTGCGTACAGTTTTGGTCTCCAAATCTGAGGAAGGACATTATTGCCATAGAGGGAGTGCAGAGAAGGTTCACCAGACTGATTCCTGGGATGTCAGGACTGTCTTATGAAGAAAGACTGGATAGACTCGGTTTATACTCTCTGGAATTTAGGAGATTGAGAGGGGATCTTATAGAAACTTACAAAATTCTTAAGGGGTTGGACAGGCTAGATGCAGGAAGATTGTTCCCGATGTTGGGGAAGTCCAGGACAAGGGGTCACAGCTTAAGGATAAGGGGGAAATCCTTTAAGACCGAGATGAGAAAGACCTTTTTCACACAGAGAGTGGTGAGTCTCTGGAACTCTCTGCCACAGAGGGTAGTTGAGGCCAGTTCATTGGCTATATTTAAGAGTGAGTTGGATGTGGCCCTTGTGGCTTAAGGGGATCAGAGGGTATGGAGAGAAGGCAGGTACGGGATACTGAGTTGGATGATCAGCCATGATCATATTGAATGGCGGTGCAGGCTCGAAGGGCTGAATGGCCTACTCCTGCACCTAATTTCTATGTTTCTATGTTTCTATATCCTCTCGTGTGGAGTCATCTTGCAAAGTACAAGAAACACATTGTGTTGATTGCCACATTTCATGTCATTTGTGCATACTTCTAAATCCTTGGAAAGAAAATGGAAGGATCCGGACTTCAGGAGACCTCATGGAATCAGGACTCATGTCTACTGGTTCTATGAAAGGTGTTATGACAGGAAAGAACTACGACATAAGTCTGCACTGCTACAAGACGATGGTGGAGTGCTCAGAGAGGCTCCTTCTTGATGAATTCCTGTCTATGGCTGGAAAAGATGCAGTGCTGTCCAGTATATCAGAGAAATCAAAGGGCAACTTTCAGGAACTAATCTGATCGCCAGGCACTTGCTAAAGTCATGACCAATGCAGATCTCAACACATTGATGGAGTCGTATGAGAGCTTCAAACCTGATGTTCGAAAAGGATCTCTCGGGAAGATTGCACAATTTTGGTTGTCGTACATGGACTCTGTGTGGATTGCTCTCTCATTGATTAGGTCTGCGAAAGAGAACAACTTTCCGTTGTACTTGCACTGTTTCTGTTTCTTATGCCCGATCTCTTCTTCACCTTTGGTGGTCAGTTAACCCCGCTATCTGACCTACCTTGCTGTGTTCTTGGCAAACATTGAAGAATCACATCCCGGTGCCGTGGCCTTCCTCGAAAGAGGTGCCATCGGTGTCGCTAGGTCGCTTATACCAGGAAACCGATGTGCTGCTGACAAAACGATTGAGGAGACGATCATGAAGCACGACAAATCTCAAGGTGCTGGTATTGGTGTTAGGCTCTCTGGCATCTTGGAGAATCACCGTGCTTATCAGAGATGGGTTTGAACTTCAACAGAAAGGGCACACTTTCTCTCTGCAACTCTCTGCCTCGCAGACATGACTTCTGGTACCAATCGCGGAAGCAAACACAGAGATCAACAAACGACTGTGATAACGAAAAGATGACAAGACTCGGTTGTATGTACTCTCTTCTGGTGAACGTGTTCCCGCTGAAGTTGAGAAATATGTCATAAAGGTACTTATCACAGGGAAAAAACAGAAAGAGAAGTTCATCAGAGAACGACGAGAAAAAGACAGCATTCTCCGAACCCATCAAGAATCTGAAGCTCAAAACCATGGCAGAAACAAAGAGTGAAGCTGAAAACATTTGAACGAAAGGTTATAGAGTACAAGCAACAAGGAGATATTGCTTTTCAATTGATGGTCAAAGCACAAAGGTCTGGCAGTCAACTCAATCTATGAATTATTCTCTGACCCCTGTACCATACTCCATTGGTACATCAGACAACTTATTTGCAAAGACTGATAAATCCAAGGGCCTACACTTCCTATTGAAAGATGTAGACAACTCACAACTTCCTGCCAGTAACAAGACTTTGATAGTTAAAAATGGCAATGCTGCATTCTACTATCTCAAAGAGATTCCTGCAAACTTCAAAGAGATTGGAATCAAAATCTTCAATGCCTTGTCATCTAATGATGTAGTCTTCAGTACCGATATGTACAAACCAGATTCAGTGAAGTCAAGTGAACGGACACGACGTGGGTGTGTGGAGAAGAGAATAATCAAAGGAGGAAAGACCAAAAAACCAAGAGATTGGAAGCAGTTCTTGACCAATGATGAGAACAAGAAACAGCTCATTGAACTTCTTCTTGATGTATGGAATGAGCATGACATGGCAAAGAGGCTACATGGAAGGAAGGTGATCTTCATTAAGGAAGGAGAGACCACACTTCTTACTTCTCAGAAACATAGAAACTAGGTGCAGGAGCAGGCCATTCGGCCCTTCGAGCCTGCACCGCCATTCAATATGATCATGGCTGATCATCCAACTCAGTATCCTGTACCTGCCTTCTCTCCATACCCCCTGATCCCTTCAGCCACAAGGGCCACATCCAACTCCCTCTTAAATATGGCCAACGAACTGGCCTCAACTACCTTCTTTGGCAGAGAATTCCACAGATTCACCACTCTCTGTGTGAAAAACGGTTTTCTCATCTCGGTCCTAAAAGACTTCCCCCTTATCCTTAAACTGTGACCCCTTGTCCTGGACTTCCCCAACAGCGGGAACAATCTTCCTGCATCTAGCCTGTCCAACCCCTTAAGAATTTTGTAAGTCTCTATGAGATCACCCCTCAATCTTCTAAATTCCAGCGAGTACAAGCTGAGTCTATCCAGTCTTTCTTCATATGGAAGTCGTACCATCCAAGGAATCAGTCTGGTGAACCTTCTCTGTACTCCCTCTATGGCAAGAATGTCTTTCCTCAGATTAGGAGACCAAAACTGTACGCAATACTCCAGGTGTGGCCTCACCAAGACCCTGTACAACTGCAGTAGAACCTCCCTGCTCTTGTACTCAAATCCTTTTGCTATGAATGCCAACATACCATTCGCTTTCTTCACAGCCTGCTGCACCTGCATGCCTACTTTCAATGACTGGTGTACCATGACACCCAGGTCTCGCTGCATCTCCCCTTTTCCTAATCGGTCACCATTCAAATAATAGTCGACCTTCCTGTTTTTGCCACCAAAGTGGATAAACTCACATTTATCCACATTATACTGCATCTGCCATGCATTTGCCACTCACCCAGTCTATCCAAATCATCCTGCTGCCCCCCAGCTTTGTGTCATCTGCAAACTTCGAGATGTTGCATTTAATTCCCTCGTCCAAAGCATTAATGTATATTATAAATAGCTGGGGTCCCAGCACTGAGCCTTGCGGCAGCCCGCTAGTCACTGTCTGCCATCCTGAAAAGGACCCGTTCACTCCTACTCTTTGCTTCCTGTCTGCCAGCCAGTTCTCTATCCATATCAATACTGAACCACCAATACCATGTGCTTTAAGTTTGTATACCAATCTCTTGTGTGGGACCTTGTCGAAAGCCTTCTGAAAGTCCAGATATAACACATCCACTGCTTCTCCCTTATCCACTCTACTAGTTACATCCTCAAAAAATTCAATAAGATTCGGCAGACATGATTTACCCTTCGTAAATCCATGCTGACTTTGTCCAATGATTTCACCACTTTCCAAATGCGCTGCTATCCCATCTTTAATAATTGACTCTAGCAGTTTCCCCACTACCGATGTTATACTAACTGGACTGCAATTCCCTGTTTTCTCTCTCCCTCCCTTTTTAAAAAGTGGGGTTACATTAGCTACCCTCCAATCCTCAGGAACTACTCCAGAATCTAAAGAGTTTTGAAAAATTATCACTAAGGCATCTGCTATTTCTGGAGCTACTTCCTTAAGTACCCTGGGATGCAGCCTATCTGGCCCTGGGGATTTATGAGCCTTTAATCCATTCAATTTACCTAACACCACTTTCCGGCTAACCTGGATTTCACTCATTTCCTCCATCGCATTTGACCTGCGATCCCCTGCTATTTCCGGCAAATTATTTATGTCTTCCTTAGTGAAGACAGAACCAAAGTAGTTATTCAATTGGTCTGCCATGTCCTTCACATATCGATAAAAACTTTTGCAGTCAGTTTTTATGTTTCCTGCCAATTTTCTTTCATACTCCATTTTCCCTTTCCTAATTAAGCCCTTTGTCCTCCTCTGTTGGTCTCTGAATTTCTCCCAGTCCCCTGGTAGGCTGCTTTTTCTGGCTAATTTGTACGCTTCATCTTTTTCTTTGATACTATCCCTGATTTCCCTCGTTATCCACGGATGCGCCACCTTCCCTGATTTATTCTTTTGCCATACTGGGATGAACAATTGTTGTAGTTCATCCATGCAGTCTTTAAATGCCTTCCATTGCATATCCACCGTCAACCCTTCAAGAATCAATTGCCAGTCCATCTTGGCCAATTCACGTCTCATACCCTCAAAGTTACCTTTCTTTAAGTTCAGGACCCGTGTTTCTGAATTAACAATGTCACTCTCCATCCTAATGAAGAACTCAACCATATTATGGTCACTCTTGCCCAAGGGGCTACGTACAACAAGGCTGCTAACCCTTCCTTATTACTCAATACCCAGTCTAGAATAACCTGCTCTTTCGTTGGTTCCTCCACATGTTGGTTTAGAAAACTATCCCGCATACATTCCAAGAAATCCTCTTCCGCAGCACCCCTGCCAATTTGATTCAACCAATCTATATGTAGATTGAAGTCACCTATTATAACGGTTTTACCTTCGTTGCACGCATTTCTAAATTCCTGTGTGATGCCATCCCCAACTCCACTACTACTGTTAGGTGGCCTGTACACAACGCCCACTAGCGTTTTCTGCCCCTTAGTGTTTCGCTGCTCCACCCATATCGATTCCACATCCTTCAAGCTAATGTCATTCCTTTCTATTGCGTTAATCTCCTCTCTAACCAGCAATGCTACCCCACCTCCTTTTCCTCTCTCTCTATCGTTCCTGAATATTGAATATCCCTGGATGTTCAGCTCCCAGCCTTGGTCTCCCTGGAGCCATGTCTCCGTGATCCCAACTATATCATAATTATTAATAGCTATTGGAGAATGGGAAAGGGACACTGCAGTCTGAGATCCAATCCCTGAAGTCAAACCAAGAAGAAACAGACTTGCAAGTCATCCTATGATCAGCCATGATCATACTGAATGGCCGTGCAGGCTCGAAGGGCCGAATGGCCTACTCCTGCACCTATTTTCTATGTTTCTATCCTATACTGCAACTATGGCAAAGAGTAAGGATATGACCACGTACAAGTCAAAAGCCCAGACAGCGATATGTTTTTCATATTGCTTCATTATGCAAACAGCATTCAATATACCACAGTGTTCTTAAACACAGGGAGAGGCAACAGGCAAAGGCTAATAGATGTCACCCATTTTGCAAAGCAGTCCTCCTCAGAATACTGCTCAGCATTACTTGGACTGCATGCGTTCTCAGGCTGTGACTCAACAAGTGCCTTCAAAGGAATCGGCAAAGTCAAGCCCATCAAACTGATGCAACAGCGTAACAAATTTGTGAAACCTCTGGCAGAGCTTGGTGATTTTCATAGAGTTGAAGATGATATGGTCCTAATTTAGTGGATTTTTTATGTATCTTTACTAAGAAACAGACTCAATTGCAAATACAAAATTCACTGACCCCAAGAAAGAGGGCAAAGTGTGAAAAACACACAATTTTGACATATTTAAATAAGGGTTAAAAAAATATATATAGTTCTTGGGACTATCATTTTTCCAACAGAAGAGATACTGATGAACAAAATGACACCCAAGAAGTAGGATCATAGGGGGGGTGCACGGTAGGCCCCTCTATTATTTCTTTATTCAAAGATTAAATTACCATATTTCCCGGCAATGAAGACACACCCACATTTTGAGTTGCTAAATTTTGAAAAAAGGCTGGCGGGACAGGATCAAGGGCTTAGTCAGCAGAAAGGAAGATGTGAAACGCCTCCAAGGAGGCAATGAGGACCGGCGAGCCTCCACCTTCGCCTGTCCCACAATGCGCTGTTCGGTTCAGGTCTGAGGGACGGGGACTTCCTGTCTCAGGGAGATCACATAATGTGGAGAGAGAGAGCCTGGGACGGAGCAGCCAGCCTTCCGCTCAGTAGCTACCCGCCAATCACCACCTCCACCGGTTGCGCCTGTGCCGAAGGACACTGTGGCTGGCTGGCTGGC
The DNA here is from genome assembly GCA_035221665.1 of Okamejei kenojei. Classification (NCBI taxonomy): domain Eukaryota; kingdom Metazoa; phylum Chordata; class Chondrichthyes; order Rajiformes; family Rajidae; genus Okamejei; species Okamejei kenojei. Next base: position 16,247,730 of record CM069135.1, on the reverse strand, counting down.
GGGCCGGCCGGCCGGCAGAAGGCGCTGAGGTGGCGGCCGGTTCCATTGTCCAGTCCCGGCGGCCGCTCGCAGCCACCCGAGCTACTGAGTGAGTTGCTGGCATGATCCCCGACTCCCTCCTTCTCAACGCTCCTGCCCTCCCCGCAACTGTACCCCTGGCGGCCCAGCCGTGCTGACCCGGGCCAGACTCCCCACACGCTGTGGAAGGAACTCTCCCCCACCAGCAGTGCTGTCGTTTTACAGTCGTTGTACTGAGGGATAGCCAAGTCTATCTTTCTTGGCTAACAATCTAACCTTCGGCCTCCAAGACGCAGGTAAATTTTCGGGCCTTATTTTAGGGTAAAAAATAGCATCTTCATTGCCGGGAAATACGGTACTTGTTATTCAAAATTACTTGAACATCCTAACTTTGCACACAAATATTAGTTTGGATCATCTTTGAGTAACTTTAAAACTACAAAAGTGTTTTCTAAATGTCATTCCATCTCAAAAGTCTCCCGTGTCATAAATGTTACATTACAGTTACATTGCCATCCTGAAATAAGGCTCAAATGTTGCCTTAGATTTTACCATTCCACTGGGACAAGAGAACAAAGGGACTTCCTCTCTATTTTTCTGCACTTTTGCATTTAACTTCAGAATTTACTTCAAGAATAGTGACAGAAAAAACAAGGAATGCTTCTGGAAAATGGAACTCTTCAATAGAGCCTTGGCCTCTTCCCTCATATTTTCTTTATTCCCAATATAGATGGGCAATGTGAATATTAATAGCATGTTAATATTATGCACACTCACCAATATACAAATTAAAACAAAAAAATTAACTTTTGAGCAAAATACACATTTTACTTCGGAGTCACGTGGGTGACTACATGAAGAAGCCCCGCCTGGCGCTGGAACGGCATTACGTCGACGCTGACGGCAGAGCATGAGCTACAGAGGCAGCTCCTCGACAGCGGTAGGTACGGGCCCGCAGGTAAGTGCAGTTGAAAAACTTTCAGGGTCTAAAAACTCCGTGGCTGGTATTGAACACCAGGATTTAAAACAAATTTAAAAGCAAAAAATAAGTAAAAGTTAAAATAAAAGGAAATACTCTGTATAAAAAACAACGGAGTTTTAAAAGAACGTCCCAGGGGAAGCGATCGGGACGGAGATTACGGAGCCGTCAAAATTACGTTAGGAAGACTTTTAGTCGCTCCACAAACTTTTGGCGGGGGGGGGGATTTTATAGTCAGAAAGGCCATAATTTAAAAAGTTCAATAAAAGGCCTTCAGACTAAAAAAGCTTTATGGCTTGAAAAATAATGGAAAAAAGATTCCAAAAAAATAAAAATAAAATAAATAAAAAATTCAAGCCAAAAAGGTTTAAAAGGCCCAAAAACATTCCCTAACCTACCTACACTAAGGGGGTTTCATATATTAATATTTATGATGAAATATTGTGGGAATATCTACCTCAGATATGTTTGAAGGTAGTCTCCTTGAGGGAAAAACTCAGGAGTAACAAGGGCAGTAAAAATAAAATGGAAAACTGACCCTAAAAGTGCACTGATAGTGGTGGCTGGTCATGAAGTACCCACCACAGCACAAAATATATATATATATATATATATATATATATACATACATATATATATATATATATATATATATATATATATATATATATATATATATATATATATATACATATACAGGTGTAGGTACAACACCTGAATAAGAAGTGAGGCCATGGAAAATAACCATGGAAACCAAAATTAGTTGGTCTCTCACTAAAGCTGTTATGGTTAAAACAGCAGAATAATAATAAAACTTTTATGTTTTATTCAAGTACACTTCAGCACAAAATATATATAGAGGTGTACTAGGTACGATACCCGAATTAACGAGTGAGGCCATGAAAAGTAAACATGGAAACTAAAAATTAATTGGTCTCACCAAAGCTGTTATTTGTTGAAACAGCAGAATATGATAAAACCTTTATGTTTTATAACGATATCAACGATGAATCCGTTTATGATAAGCCATGCCTCAATTATATGATATAAGGAAATACGATTTCAAAGTATTTCAAACTGGTGCATGGCATTACTATTCAATGGAAAACAAATAAAACATTGTGCAAATAACCAATACATTTAAAATAAAAATAAATTGCCATCAGTTTATTAGCTCCTCCCCCTCCTCTTCTTCCAACGGCTCCTGTGAGGCCCACAGGAGACGTTGGAAGAAGAGGAGGGGGAGGAGCGACACCCGACCGGTAAGGTTAAAAATCAAGCGCGGGGCTTGTTTTTTCAGAGGCCTAAATCCATAACATTCCATTTGGGTTTTTTTGAGGAAGCCGCTGATTGGTAGGAAGTGGACTAGGGAAAGCAGCTGAATGGTGGGAAGTGGACTAGGGTAAGCAGCTGATTGGTGGGAAGTGGACTAGGGTAAGCAGCTGATTGGTGGGAAGTGGACTAGGGTAAGCAGCTGATTGGTGGGAAGTGGACTAGGGAAAGCAGCTGATTGGCAGTCAGATTCCAGCAGTTTGTTGTGTACTTTGAATTGTGTTGCTATTGTATCCTGTGTAAGAGGGCAGTATCAAGGCCAGGGCAGTGTACTGTTCTGGATGTCAGATGTGGGAGGTCAGGGAATCTGATAGCCCTCCAGACATCCACATCTGCGCCAGGTGTGTTGAGATGGGGCTCCTAAAGGACTGTGTTAGGAACCTGGAGCAGCAGCTCGTGGACCTCCGTCTTGCCAGGGAGAGTGAGGAGGTCATAGAGAGGAGCTACAGGGAGGTAGTCACTCCCAGACCACAGGAGGCAGACAAGTGGGTCACAGTTAGGAAGGGCAAGGGGCAGAGGCAGGGGCTAGAGAGTACCCCTGTGACCGTACACCTGGAAAATAGGTACTCGGGTTTGAGTACGATTGGAGGGGACAGCCTAGCTGGGAGCAGCAACAGCGGCCGGGCCTCCGGCACAGAGACCGGCCCTGATGCTCAGAAGGGTAGCAAAAAGAGGAGGGCAATTGTAATAGGGGACTCTATAATTAGATGGTCGGATAGGCGATTCTGTGGATGCAGTCGGGAGACCCGGATGGTAGTTTGCCTCCCTGGTGCCAGGGTCTCGCATGTGTCAGAACGTGTCCAAAAGATTCTGATAAGGGAGGGAGAGGAGCCTGATGTTGTGGTACACATAGGTACCAATGACATAGGCAGAAAAAGTGACGAGGTCCTGAAGGGAGAATTTAGGGAGTTGGGGGGAAAGTTAAGGAGAAGGACCAAAAGGGTAACGATTTCAGGATTACTGCCTGTGCCACGTGACAGTGAAAGTAGGAATGAAATGAGGTGGAGGATAAATGCGTGGCTGAGGGACTGGTACAGTGGGCAGGGATTCAAGTTTCTTGATCACTGGGACCTCTTTTGGGGAAGGCATGATCTGTACACAAAGGACGGGTTGCACTTGAACCCGAGGGGGGCCAATATCCTGGCAGGGAGATTTGCAAAGGCTACTGGGGTACTTTAAACTAGAAAGGCTGGGGGGAGGGACTCAGGTAGAGGGGGCTAGGGGTCAGGGTGTGGGGCAAGAGGCAGAGAAGGGAAGCACTCGGACCCAAAATGTAGGCGAGAAAGATGAAAAAGATAATAGACAGAGAATAAGGGATGGTGGGTTTCTAAAATGTGTATATTTTACTGCTAGGAGCATTGTAAGTAAGGTGGATGAACTTAGAGCCTGGATTGACACCTGGAAATATGATGTTGTCGCAATCAGTGAAACATGGTTGCAGGAGGGCTGTGATTGGAAACTAAATATTCCAGGATTTTGTTGCTTCAGGTGTGATAGAATTGGAGGGACCAGAGGGGGAGGTGTTGCATTGCTTGTCAGAGAGGATATTACAGCAGTGCTTTGGCGGGATAGATTAGAGGGCTCGTCTAGGGAGGCTATTTGGGTGGAACTGAGAAGTGGGAACGGTGTAGCAACACTTTTAGGGGTGTATTATAGACCGCCAAATGGGGAGCGAGAATTGGAAGAGCAAATATGTAAGGAGATAGCAGATATTAGTAGTAAGCACAAGGTAGTGATTGTGGGAGATTTCAATTTTCCAAAAATAGACTGGGAAACACATTCTGTAAATGGGCTGGATGGTTTGGAGTTTGTAAAATGTGTGCAGGATAGTTTTTTGCAGCAGTACATAGAGGTATCGACCAGAGAAGGGGCAGTGCTGGACCTCCTGTTAGGAAATGAGGCAGGTCAGGTGACGTTGGTGAGCACTTCGGGACCAGTGATCACAATACCATTAGTTTCAATATAATTATGGAGAGAGTCAGAACAGGACCTAGGGTGGAGATTTTTGATTGGAGAAAGGCTAACTTTGAGGGAATGCGTAAGGATTTTAAAGGAGTGAATTGGGACACTTTGTTTCAAGGGAAGGATGTAGAAGAGAAATGGAGGACATTTAAAGGGGAGATTGTAAGAGTACAGAATCTTTATGTCCCTGTTAGGTTGAAAGGAAATAGTAAAAATTGGAAAGAGCCATGGTTTTCAAGGGAAATTGAACACTTGTTTCGAAAAGAGAGATATCTACAATAATTATATGAGGCATGGAGTAAATGAGGTGCTAGAGAAGTATAAAGAATGTAAAAAGAATCTTAAGAAAGAAATTAGGAAGGCTAAAAGAATATATGAGGTTGCTTTGGCAAGAAAGGCGAAAGTAAACCCAAAGGGTTTCTACAGCTATATTAATAGCAAAAGGATAACGAGGGATAAAATTGGACCATTAGAGAACCAGAATGGACAGCTATCTGCAGAGCCAAAAGAGATGGGGGAGATATTGAACACTTTCTTTTCTTCGGTATTCACCAAGGAGAAGGATATTGAACTCTGTGAGTTAAGGGGAAAAAGTAGAGTAGCTATGGAAACTAAGAGATTCAAAGAGGAGGAAGTACTGACACTTTTGAAAAATATAAAAGTGGATAAGTCTCCAGGTCCTGACAGGATATTCCCTAGGACATTGAGGGAAGTTAGTGTAGAAATAGCAGGAGCTATGACAGAAATATTTCAAATGTCATTAGAAACGGGAATAGTGCCGGAGGATTGGCGCACTGCGCATGTTGTTCCATTGTTTAAAAAGGGTTCAAAGAATAAACCTAGCAATTATAGGCCTATTAGTTTGACGTCAGTGGTGGGCAAATTAATAGAAAGGATACTTAGAGATAATATCTATAAGCATCTGGATAAACAGGGTCTGATCAGGAACAGTCAACATGGATTTATGCCTGGAAGGTCATGTTTGACAAACCTTCTTGAATTTTTTGAAGCGGTAACTAGGGAAATTGATGAGGGTAAAGCAGTGGATGTTGTCTATATGGATTTCAGTAAGGCCTTTGACACGGTTCCCCATGGAAGGTTGGTTAAGAAGGTTCAATCTTTGGGTGTTAATGGCGGAGTAGCAAGATGGATTCAACAGTGGCTGAATGGGAGATGTCAGAGAGTAATGGTGGATGGCTGTTTGTCAGGTTGGAAGCCGGTGACCAGTGGGGTGCCTCAGGGATCTGTGTTGGGTCCACTGGTGTTTGTCATGTACATCAATGATCTGGATGATGGGGTGGAAAATTGGATAAGTAAGTATGCAGATGATACTAAGATAGGTGGTGTTGTGAATAATGAAGTAGATTTTCAAAGTCTACAGAGAGATTTGGGCCATTTGGAAAAGTGGGCTGAAAGATGGCAGATGGAGTTTAATGCTGTTAAGTGTGAAGTGCTACATCTTGGCAGGACAAATCAAAATAGGACGTACATGGTAAATGGTAGGGAATTGAGGAATGCTGTGGAACAGAGGGATCTAGGAATAACTGTGCATAGTTCCCTGAAGGTGGAATCGCATGTAGATAGGATGGTAAAGAAAGCCTTTGGTGTGCTGGCCTTTATAAATCAGAGCATTGAATATAGGAGTAGGGAAGTAATGTTAAAATTGTACAAGGCATTGGTAAGACCAATTCTGGAGTATGGTGTACAATTTTGGTCGCCTAATTATAGGAAGGATGTCACCAAAATAGAGAGAGTACAGAGGAGATTGACTAGAATGTTGCCAGGGTTCCAGCAACTCTGTTACAGAGAAAGGTTGAACAAGTTAGGTCTTTATTCTTTGGAGCGCAGAAGATTAAGGGGGGACTTGATTGAGGTCTTTAAAATGATGAAAGGGATAGACAGAGTTGACGTGGATACGTTTTTCCCATTGAGGGTAGGGAAGATTCAAACAAGAGGGCATGACATAAGAATTAAGGGACAGAAGTTTAGGGGTAACATGACGGGGAACTTCTTTACTCAGAGGGTGGTGGCTGTGTGGAATGAGCTTCCAGCAGAAGTGGTGGAGGCAGGATCGATTTTAACATTTAAAAGTAAAGTGGATAGGTATATGGACGTGAAGGGAATGGAGGGGTATGGAGGGAATGGAGCAGGTAGATGGGACTAGGGGAAAACAAATGGTTGGCACGGACTGGAAGGGCCGAGAGGGCCTGTTTCTGTGCTGTAATTGTTATATGGTTTGTTATATGGTTATAGTTTGTGGAGCTCAATGGGAAGAAATATATAATATTAATTTTAGTTATATATATGTAATTGTATAGGGACCAAATCTGCACTCTAGATTTGCAGATCAATACAAATCAGGTTATGTTAAACTCTTGATTATTATGGAATAAAACCTTATATACATTTTGATTACAAAAGAACAGACTATTGGTCTTTAAACTTTGGGGGGAAAAAATTATGATCCAATATAAAGATTTGATAATGGATCAAAACAAAGGCAGAAGTATGATAAATAAATATAATCCAACATAGCCTTATCCGAACCCATATAATTGGGAAAAGAAGGCTTGAAGTATGTTGAAGAGGTGCAAACAACTTGTTACAAAATAAGTTCATGAAATCTCCGATTGTGGGGGATTACAGGTGTATTATGATCATTAATTTAATATAACTACAAAACATTGTAGAAGGGACTGGTTCACCTGTATAAGAAAACATTAAAAAAATGATTTTAGGTTTGCACCCAAAGTAACTCCAATAAAGAAGGGGTATGTACATATATATATATTATAAAATTACCTCAGTGTAAAGATGTGATGGTATAAACCATACAAAACATCATTTTATATACACTTTCACAGTGTAAGAACATTTTATTAAAATGGAAACATCTTCAACATTGAAATACAGTTGTTATTAACAAATTGTTAATCAAATATTACAGGTGCTTGAAATTAATTAAAATGGGTCAAGCGGTGCAAGTTAAAACATTGTATAAAGGATTAAAACCAGTTCAAGGCTGTTAAACAGAATACTGGAAGAACAATTGTACTGATAAATTTGCACTAATGAGGACATGGTTTATCTTGATCACATTTAAATTGGAAGGTTATAAAGGGTCAGCTGCAAATTAGTGCTGCAATTATAAGCCTGTTGAAAGGCAAGGACCTGACCTATCACATAAAGCCTATGTTTAGGCATTAATAAATATTCATAAATTACTATTCTGGATTTAGGAGTAATTCAGCACCATAAGAGGGGGGAAATTGTTCCATGATACAAATATGTCTCATTGCTTTGTTGACATACTTTGTCCCTCCATTAGAAAAGGAGCCTAGGTAAAGAGTAAATAAAGCTCCAAAAGAAGGAATGCAGAAGCTTATAAGAATATGTATGCCTTTGTGAGAGGCTTATGCAAATACCAAATGATACATTATCATTATTAAAGTAATGGATAAAAAAGGTTCACAAGCTGCTTCAACTATAAGCTTAGCAGCTGTTGCAAGCTGAAGCAAGTATTAACAGATGATGGACAGCTTCTGTGAATATTTGGGTAAGATAAGAATACTATCTATTCTTATAAAGATAATTGATACATCTCTTGTTGGGACTACGGACAATAATACCAGGTAGTTGCAAATGGATTGTCCTAAGAAATTTCTCCAAACATTTGTATTAATTATTGAAGTATAAGGAGTTATGTATTAAATATTGATTGTTCTATTATGGAAGAGTCCATGTCATATCAAGGTGAACAATACCACGGCTGTGGCATATATTAAATCACATAAGATAAGTAAAATAATAATCATGTGATTATCTGAGTAAACAGATGTGGCATATTCTAAAATGTTTTAGTCCAGCTGTTTATCTCTAAGAAAGAGACAATGTTATCGCAGACAACAAATTAAGGGCGGAAAATACATTGTCATTAATATGGATTACTTACGATTAATCTGGTTGTATACAGATTAAATCACCGATCTTTCAAATGTTCTCGTGGGTAAACCAAGAACAGGAAAGGTGGATGCATTTCTCTCAATTACATGAGGAAAGATGTTCTTTTATGTTCCTCATTTTTGTCTGATAGGGCAGTGTCTGATGAAAATGTAGCAGGACACTGCCAGAGGCATTTTGGTGGCCCAAAACGGATCCTTCATGGTTTTCATAAATATTGAGTGATGTTGAACCACTTGTGATGATTCATAGTTGCAGTAATTTATTGTTGTGCAAAGGCATCCATGACATGAAAATATGAATTTGACTATCTGCAGGTTGACCAGACCATTACAACAGTTTGATGGTCAAAGAAGTCTATGAATGTTTAACTAATATAACAACATAACAATAAAATAATTATGTATAAAAGTGTTATACCTGCAATTTGCAGAAATGTTTAAAAAAACAATATTTTGTTATAAGAAATTGGAAGTCTGTGTATACAGTAAAGTTATTTGTCATATTAGATATATGTGAGTTCCTTGTGGATTGCATTTTTTCTGAGTATCTAATTGATAGAGCCAATAATAGGGCTCAGAGTGTTTATCGTCCTATTTACGGACAATATACTAACCAAGACGTTATCGGGTTCAATCGTAATATCCCGATATGAAAAGGGATATATATGTAGATATAAATATAGATATATATATGTATATATATATATATATATATATATATATATATATATAATCTGTCCAAAATTGCAATACATAAGTCGGGAAATCAATATAGTCCTGAATTGCCTTAGGCAATGGACTCCAATTCTATCAATGATTCAAAAAAGTTAACATTGAAAGTAATAATGCTGATGACTTTAGTATCAACATAAGAGTGCAAACATTGCAAATATTACGTTATGATTGCATGTGGATACAGATTACATTATCATATATGTTTATGAATTTACCAAACAAAGCAGACCAAGAAGAGCTGAAACCAAGGTAAACCTGTAAGCATATCCTGTCGGCCTTAAATTGTGTGTGTGTGTGAACATTGATGAAATATGTTGAAGTATTATTGGAAGGTGATGTTCCATCAACAGAAATACATAGACAATCGTGGGAAAATGAATTATGTCAAACTATTAGACCAGAAATATGGGATGATAGTTTACACCATATACATCATTGTTCGCTAAATGCTAAACACTCTCTTATACAGTTTAAAATATTACATAGATTATATTATTCAAAAACCAAATTACATAATATGTTCCCAAAAGTATCTCCTATATGTGATAAATGTCAACAATTAGAAGCCAATCTGGCACACTCATTTACAAATTGTATAAAAATTACAAAATTCTGGATTGAAATATTTAGGATAATTTCAAATGTTGTTAATATATCTTTGACACCCGATTCAAAGCTAATAATACTAGGAATATTGGAAACAGAACAAATAGTAACAACAAACCAGAGAATTTTTATTGATTATGGGTTAATAAATGGGAAAAAATTAATATTAAAATTTTGGAAAGGCCCTACATCCCCTACAATCAAAATGTGGAATACAGAAATGTCGGAGACTCTTCATCTGGAGAGATTGAGGCTTGTCTTAATGGATAGGTTAGATCTCTTCAGAGGGATATGGTCTCCATATATTGAATATTTACAGAGTCATAATGGATCGGTACGAGGGCTTGACTGAGGCCTGAATATTAGAATGGATGAAGAAAGAAATATAATAAATCATGCCTATATCTCCAATGACGGAATAACGATTAATACTCCATTCGTTTTCATATTTTTTTCATTATTTATCTCTATCTTTTCTTACTTTATAAAAAATAATTAAAAAAGCGTATGGAAGCATATAGTCCTAAATCTCAATATTAGTAATAATATTAATATTATTAATATTATTATTAATATTATGAAAGTATTTAATTATGTAGTTTCGTTTATGTAAAATATTGCAATTTTCATACATATGTTTCTATAATCAAAAATATTCATCAAAAAAAAAGAAAAAAAAAGAAATATGTTGAAGTAGGTAAGAGTCTCTGTGGTGATGAGACAGCACTACTTATTACACACAAAAAACCACTTAGGTTTCAGTAAAAACTGATGGTTCTAGAGAAATGTATTCTAGATGGTTAAAAATTGAATAACACTCAGTGGAACTTGACACTGAAATGTGGAAAATAACCATATAACCATATAACAATTACAGCACGGAAACAGGCCCTCTCGGCCCTTCCAGTCCGTGCCGACCATTTGTTTTCCCCTAGTCCCATCTACCTGCACTCAGACCATACCCCTCCATTCCCTTCATGTCCATATACCTATCCACTTTACTCTTAAATGTTAAAATCGATCCTGCCTCCACCACTTCTGCTGGAAGCTGATTCCACACAGCCACCACCCTCTGAGTAAAGAAGTTCCCCCTCACGTTACCCCGAAACCTCTGTCCCTTAATTCTCATGTCATGCCCTCTTGTTTGAATCTTCCCTACCCTCAATGGGAAAAACGTATCCACGTCAACTCTGTCTATCCCTTTCATCATTTTAAAGACCTCAATCAAGTCCCCCCTTAACCTTCTGCGCTCCAAAGAATAAAGACCTAACTTGTTCAACCTTTCTCTGTAACATAGTTGCTGGAACCCTGGCAACATTCTAGTAAATCTCCTCTGTACTCTCTCTATTTTGTTGACATCCTTCCTATAACTAGGCGACCAAAATTGTACACCATACTCCAGAATTGGTCTTACCAATGCCTTGTACAATTTTAACATTACTTCCCTACTCCTATATTCAATGCTCTGATTTATAAAGGCCAGCACACCAAAGGCTTTCTTTACCACTCTGAAATCACTCTGTTAAGGCGGTAGATACATTCACAGGAATGGCACAGGATGAGCCGCTCGAGCAAAGATGCAAGGCCACAGGAGGGTGTAAAATAAATGTTAAATTAAATGGAACCAGTCATGGTGTCAGGATTGGACACGGAGTGTTGGGTTCTCTATAATTGTTGCTTTGTTCATACCATCAAATTATATATATATCAATTGATATTTTGTGATAAACTTGCCTTTCAATGGAAAGGGCATTACTTTTATTCTTTTATAACGTGAAATAATTTATCATATAACTTGAGGCAATGTTTGGAGGAAAAAATGTGTTATTTTGCTCATTACTGTGTTGAATAAGCCAGAGTGTCGTATGGAATGAGTCTACGACATAAAAAACACAGAAAGCTTCAAAATCTTCACGTAGTCACTCACGTGACTCCGAAGTAAAATAGTAAGATTAAACGAGAACTTACCAGTTCGAAGTTAGATCGTTATTTTATGAGGAGTAACGATGAGGGATTACGTGCCCTCCACTCCCGACCCTCATAAAATAAATGATCATCTGATAGTTCTAAATCTATGTTGAGCCTTACTATCTTACTCCGGCTATTATGTTCTGTGTTTTTCATGCCGCTGCTTTGAAGTATGCCGTTCCAGCGCCAGGCGGGGCTTCTTCACGTAATCCCTCATCGTTACTCCTCATAAAATAACAATCAAACTTCGAACTGGTAAGTTCTCGTTTAATCTTACTTATTTTAAATGTAAAATCAAGTGCACAGAAACTGCAGCAGGGACCACTAGGTTTTGTTCTTTCTTGGTCTCTGTTCAATTCATGCAAGTGGAAACAATCCTGGTCAAAAAACATACATGTGTGAAAGCAGTAGAAATTTTCCAAACTCTCACATTCAAGGAGTTTCGAACAATGGCTGCATTCAATTGCGATAATCTCAACAGTTTGTTACAACATTGGACAGAATTTCAAAATATCTATCAACATTTCTTAATATCTAGCACAAGCAGACAACCAACACTTTGAACACAAACAGGTCAGAAAAATGAAATAGCTGTTCATGAATCCTAATGGAAATGGATTTTTAAGATAATTAAACAAATCCTAAAGGTACTTAAAATAACAGGCAATATCTGAAATGCAATCAACTTTATTGATCTGTGTGCAGAGTAGTTTTCTGCAACCTTATGAACTGTTAGTAGATGCATAATTTCAACCAATCAAGATACACAAGTCAAAAGAAAAGATATGTTAATTGGAATTATGAGGGAAATGCAGGAATTTTGCAGTAATTTAAAAAAAAAACGCATTACCTAAAATCACCAGCTTGGGAATTCTTTCAATGGATCACAGGCTTTGACAAACTAAATTGCCCAAATATTGATGGGTGGTGGCATATCTTCAAGAGATATATTTCAACTGTGAACCAGTGCAAATTCCGAGAGCCATACCTTTTTTCATATTTAGTTCACTTTGATTAAGAACTATAGAACCTCTGAAATCCCACATACATGGGTATTGGGCAACTTGGATAATCCATCCAGATTTCCTTCTCTCCAGGGATTTGTTTTGTGAATACAAGGAATACTGAAGCTGCAGCATAATTTGGAGTCACTCCTTTCCAATATAATCAACTGCTGCAATCTGGATAGAAGTAACCTTAGGCCAAGTACAACATCTCAAGTGTGGTTATGTAAAGGTGGATCAAATCAAAAGACTTGCATTTTTACTAAACTATTTTACAATATTCTAACTGGTTAATTAGGCGTACAATCTTTTCTTTCCTATAGTGACAAAAAAATAATAATATCTTCATATTTTTTGCTTCAATTGCGTATTTCATTATATTTATGGACAAAAATACTTAGTTTATTCTAGAAGGTGAAAAAGATTATATTTTCTGCAGAATAATACAACAGACATATTTTACAGTCTGAGATTGGATGATGCATTTAAGGATTATAATTACCCTTAATCAATCCAGACCTCCGAGAAGCAGATATAGAATGCAGGATCAAATGGGTTTTTGCTTTTCTGAGAACTTTAGCTTTCTGTATGATCATTTATCCTGTGTTCAATCTAGTGGTGCATGGTCAGAAAGTCAACATTGTTTGTAATTGAGCATGTTAGTTAACTGCTACCAACATAAGTAATTGGATTTTGGATCGAAAAGATTAATTAAAGTATTCTCTCCCCAATAAAATTGCAACACGCCAATTCCACCAGACCAGAATTTTTGTTTTCTGACCATTTGTTTTCAATCGACACTACCTCAGTGCAATTTAACACAATTAAATATTAAACACAGGTCATCCTTAAAAGTAAATGCATTTACTAGCATTACACTTCCTAATATGCAGATTTATTCTCGGAAACGTATCCAATATTATATTTCCATTGGCAACATAGATATATCAACATTCAGCAACAAGGAGATAATTATTATGGCCTGCATCCTCCATTTTCCCATAAGTGAGCCTGCATCACCAAACATCTGAATAATAAACTCAAAGCCTATAAACTGCTTGTCAACTGCTGCATGCAACTCTTTCCACACACTTAAAATGCCCCCTATTCTGATATGCATTAAGCAACTCGGATCAGCTCTCAAATGGTTGTAACAAATAGGATTCCCCTTACAATATTTCTTCAGCAGTGTTCAATTTTCCACCCAGTAGTATTCTGGAATATTTTAAGTAAAAATATCAAATGTGAGAGAAATTCAATTAGTGGAAATTAAAAGAGAAATCAATCATAATTTACAGCTGATATTCAGTACTTTGAATACTTCAAATGTCAGAGTAATAAGCAACTTTTTTTATTATAAATTAATTTTGCTCAGTTCAGAAATTTGTTGGAAAAACTGTTTTTGGAAAAGCCACCAGTAAATTCTCCAACTTTCTCAACCCAATGGGAATACTGCAATTTTGGCTCAGTTGCACACTATTTGGACTCACAGTAAGACACCTCTGAATAATAATTCATACTTTTAAGGATGTTCAGATTTAGACCAGAGTGCTGCAGTTCACCAAGTAATTGTGCACTAGCCATGCACGTTGTCCAGCACCTACAGTGGCTTGCAAAAGTATTCATACCCCTTGAACTTTTCCACTTTTTGTCACGTTACAACCACAAACGTAAATGTATTTTATTGGGATTTTATGTGATAGACCAATACAAAATGGCACATAATTGTGAAGTGGAAGGACAATGATACATGGTTTTCAAATTTTATTACAAATAAAAAACTGAACAGTGTGGCATGCAAAAGTATTCAGCCCCCCTGAGTCAATACTTTGTAGAACCACCTTTCGCTGCATTACAGCTGCAAGTCTTTTAGGGTATGTCTCTACCAGCTTTGCACATCTAGCGACTGAAATTTATGCCCATTCTTCTTTGCAAATTAGCTCAAGCTCAGTCAGATTGGACAGAGAGCGTCTGTGAACAGCAATTTTCAAGTCTTGCCAGAGATTCTCAATTGGATTTAGGTCTGGACTTTGACTGGGCCATTCTAACACATGAATATGCTTTGATCTAAACTATTCCATTGTAGCTCTGGTTGTATGTTTAGGGTCGTTGTCGTGCTGGAAGGTGAACCTCTGCCCCAGCCTCAAGTCTTTTGCAGACTCTAACAGGTTTTCTTCCAAGATTGCCCTGTATTTGGCTCCATCCATCTTCCCATCAACTCTGATCAGCTTCCCTGTCCCTGCTGAAGAAAAGCATCCCCACAGTAAGATGCTGCCACCACCATGTTTCACAGTGGGGATGGTGTGTTCAGGGTGATGTGCAGTGTTCGTTTTCTGCCACACATAGCGTTTTGCATTTAGGCAAAAACTTCAATTTTGGTCTCATCAAGCCAGAGCACCTTCCTCCACATGTTTGCTGTGTACCCCACATGGCTTGTGGCAAACTGCAAATGGGACTTCTTATGGCTTTGTTTCAACAA
Organism: Okamejei kenojei; assembly: GCA_035221665.1. Lineage (NCBI taxonomy): Eukaryota > Metazoa > Chordata > Chondrichthyes > Rajiformes > Rajidae > Okamejei > Okamejei kenojei. The sequence continues at coordinate 16,232,685 of CM069135.1, read as the reverse complement.
TGGCTTTCTTCTTGCCACTCTTCCATAAAAGTCCAATTTGTGGAGTGTACGACTAATAGTTGTCCTGTGGACAGATTCTTGAGCTGTGGATCTCTGCAGCTCCTCCAGAGTTACCATCGGCCTCTTGGCTGCTTCTCTGATCAATGCTCTCCTTGCCCGGCCTGTCAGTTTAGGTGGATGGCCATGTCTTCGTAGGTTTGCAGTTGTGCCATACTCTTTCCATTTTCGGATGATGGATTGAACAGTGCTCCGTGAGATGTTCAAGCTTGGGATATTTTTTTATAACCTAACCCTGCTTTAAACTTATCCACAACTTTATCCCTGACCTATCTGGTGTGTTCCTTGGGCTTCACGATGCCCAAGGAACATTGTTTGTTCACTAACGTTCTCTAACAAACCTCTAAGACCATCACAGAACAGCTGTATTTATACTGAGATTAGATTACACATAAGTGGATTCTATTTACTAATTAGGTAACTTCTGAAGGCAATTGGTTGCACTGGATTTTATTTAGGGGTATCAGAATAAAGGGGGCTGAATACTTTTGCACGCCACACTTTTCAGTTTTTTATGTATAAAAAAATGTTAAAACCATGTATAATTTTCCTTCCACTTCACAATTGTGCGCCACTTTGTATTGGTCTATCACATAAAATCCCAATAAAATACATTTACGTTTGTGATTGTAACGTGACAAAATGTGGAAATGTTCAAGGGGTATGAATACTTTTGCAAGCCACTGTAAATGTCCACATTTATAATCAACTAAACATTTGCAGCATTTATGCAAAAATGAATATCTGATTTATATACAGAAAATTATGAGTATGCACCATTCCTTAAAACCAAACAGCAAAAAATTCATGGATCATTATCAAAATTTCTACAGGTAAATCCAAACTCATCAACAGAATAGGAAAAAGTAATAATTAAAATAGTGGAGGCAAAAGAAGTAGTTACAAATATGCCAAACTTGCTTCTTTAAACAACATCCTCATCCTAGCCAGACCATTTGCAGCCAATAATAAAACACTTGATCTGGTTTAATATGTCAAAAAAGTTTGGAGTATTTCAAGATTTCACTTGTATTTCAGGTAAGTTTCAACAATGCACCTTACTTGTCACTAAGATGGTGGGACATCCTCATAATAAACATTGAGCAGCAAATGGCGCAGAGATTCAACGCTTATGTTCCCGTGAACAAATAGGTGCTGGACAGCTCTTTTTATTCTTCCCTCCCTCTTTCAGAATTAATCCACAGCGCTACAAATTAAGTTTATAGAACATGGCACTATGAAGAATTCACGTGAAAAATGCAAGATGTGGCTTTTTCACAGGAGCAATGTTTACAGGAATGAAATAAATGTATATGCCATTTAGATAACTATGAGTAAACCATGCTAACAGTAAATGAATTACTCCTACGGCAAAATGGCGTTCAGAATAATATAATTATTGGTTTAATTAATAATAAAATATGGTTTAAAATCAAGCGCGGGGCTTGTTTTTTCAGAGGCCCACAGGAGCCGTTGGAAGAAGAGGAGGAGGAGGAGGAGCGACACCCGACCGGTAAGGTTAAAAATCAAGCGCGGGGCTTGTTTTTGCCTAAATCCATAACATTCCATTTGGAGAAGTGGTTTTTTTTGGTTTTTTTTGAGGAAGCCGCTGATTGGTGGGAAGTGGACTAGGGAAAGCAGCTGATTGGCAGTCAGATTCCAGCAGTTTGTTGTGTACTTTGTATTGTGTTGCTATTGTATCCTGTGTAAGGGGGGAGTATGAAGGCAAGGGCAGTGTACTGTTCTGGATGTCAGACGTGGGAGGTCAGGGAATCTGATAGCCCTCCAGACAACCACATCTGCGCCAGATGTGTTGAGATGGGGCTCCTAAAGGACTGTGTTAGGAACCTGGAGCAGCAGCTCGATGACCTCCGTCTGGTCAGGGAGAGTGAGGAGGTAATAGAGAGGAGCTACAGGGAGGTAGTCACTCCCAAACCACAGGAGGCAGACAAGTGGGTCACAGTTAGGAAGGGCAAGGGGCAGAGGCAGGGGCTAGAGAGTACCCCTGTGACCGTGCACCTGGAAAATAGGTACTCGGGTTTGAGTACGATTGGAGGGGACAGCCTAGCTGTGGGCAGCAACAGCGGCCGGGCCTCCGGCACAGAGACCGGCCCTGATGCTCAGAAGGGTAGCAAAAAGAGGAGGGCAATTGTGATAGGGGACTCTATAGTTAGGGGGTCGGATAGGCGATTCTGTGGACGCAGTCGCGAGACCCGGATGGTAGTTTGCCTCCCTGGTGCCAGGGTCTCGCATGTGTCAGAACGTGTCCAAAAGATTCTGATAAGGGAGGGAGAGGAGCCTGATGTTGTGGTACACATAGGTACCAATGACATAGGCAGAAAAAGTGACGAGGTCCTGAAGGGAGAATTTAGGGAGTTGGGGGGAAAGTTAAGGAGAAGGACCAAAAGGGTAACGATTTCAGGATTATTGCCTGTGCCGCGTGACAGTGAGAGTAGGAATGAAATGAGGTGGAGGATAAATGCGTGGCTGAGGGACTGGTGCAGTGGGCAGGGATTCAAGTTCCTTGATCACTGGGACCTCTTTTGGGGAAGGCATGATCTGTACACAAAGGACGGGTTGCACTTGAACCCGAGGGGGACCAATATCCTGGCAGGGAGATTTGCAAAGGCTACTGGGAAGACTTTAAACTAGAAAGGCTGGGGGGAGGGACTCGGGTAGAGGGGGCTAGGGGTCAGGGTGTGGGGCAAGAGGCAGAGAAGGGAAGCACTCGGATCCAAAATGTAGGCGAGAAAGATGAAAAAGATAATAGACAGAAAATAAGGGATGCTGGGTTTCTAAAATGTGTATATTTTAATGCTAGGAGCATTGTAAGTAAGGTGGATGAACTTAGAGCTTGGATTGACACCTGGAAATATGATGTTGTGGCAATCAGTGAAACATGGTTGCAGGAGGGCTGTGATTGGAAACTAAATATTCCAGGATTTTGTTGCTTCAGGTGTGATAGAATTGGAGGGACCAGAGGGGGAGGTGTTGCATTGCTTGTCAGAGAAGATATTACATCAGTGCTTTGGCAGGATAGATTAGAGGGCTCGTCGAGGGAGGCTATTTGGGTGGAACTGAGAAGTGGGAACGGTGTAGCAACACTTTTAGGGGTGTATTATAGACCGCCAAATGGGGAACGAGAATTGGAAGAGCAAATATGTAAGGAGATAGCAGATATTAGTAGTAAGCACAAGGTAGTGATTGTGGGAGATTTCAATTTTCCAAAAATAGACTGGGAAACACATTCTGTAAATGGGCTGGATGGTTTGGAGTTTGTAAAATGTGTGCAAGATAGTTTTTTGCAGCAGTACATAGAGGTATCGACCAGAGAAGGGGCAGTGCTGGACCTCCTGTTAGGAAATGAGGCAGGTCAGGTGACGGAGGTATGCGTTGGTGAGCACTTCGGGACCAGTGATCACAATACCATTAGTTTCAATATAATTATGGAGAGAGTCAGAACTGGACCTAGGGTGGAGATTTTTGATTGGAGAAAGGCTAACTTTGAGGGAATGCATAAGGATTTTAAAGGAGTGAATTGGGACACTTTGTTTCATGGGAAGGATGTAGAAGAGAAATGGAGGACATTTAAAGGGGAAATTGTAAGAGTACAGAATCTTTATGTCCATGTTAGGTTGAAAGGAAATAGTAAAAATTGGAAAGAGCCATGGTTTTCAAGGGAAATTGGACACTTGTTTCGAAAAAAGAGATATATCTACAATAGGAGGCATGGAGTTAATGAGGTGCTAGAGGAGTATAAAGAATGTAAAAATAATCTTAAGAAAGAAATTAGGAAGGCTAAAAGAAGATATGAGGTTGCTTTGGCAAGAAAGGTGAAAGTAAACCCAAAGGGTTTCGACAGCTATATTAATAGCAAAAGGATAACGAGGGATAAAATTGGACCATTGGAGAACCAGAATGGACAGCTATCTGCAGAGCCAAAAGAGATGGGGGAGATATTGAACAATTTCTTTTCTTCGGTATTCACCAAGGAGAAGGATATTGAACTTGGTGAGTTAAGGGGAAAAAGTAGAGTAGCTATGGAAACTATGAGATTCAAAGAGGAGGAAGTACTGACACTTTTGAAAAATATAAAAGTGGATAAGTCTCCAGGTCCTGACAGGATATTCCCTAGGACATTGAGGGAAGTTAGCGTAGAAATAGCAGGAGCTATGACAGAAATATTTCAAATGTCATTAGAAACGGGAATAGTGCCGGAGGATTGGCGTACTGCGCATGTTGTTCCATTGTTTAAAAAGGGGTTCAAAGAATAAACCTAGCAATTATAGACCTATTAGTTTGACGTCAGTGGTGGGCAAATTAATGGAAAGGATACTTAGAGATAATATATATAAGCATCTGGATAAACAGGGTCTGATCAGGAACAGTCAACATGGATTTGTGCCTGGAAGGTCATGTTTGACAAACCTTCTTGAATTTTTTGAAGCGGTAACTAGGGAAATTGATGAGGGTAAAGCAGTGGATGTTGTCTATATGGATTTCAGTAAGGCCTTTGACAAGGTTCCCCATGGAAGGTTGGTTAAGAAGGTTCAATCTTTGGGTGTTAATGGCGGAGTAGCAAGATGGATTCAACAGTGGCTGAATGGGAGATGTCAGAGAGTAATGGTGGATGGCTGTTTGTCAGGTTGGAAGCCGGTGACCAGTGGGGTGCCTCAGGGATCTGTGTTGGGTCCACTGTTGTTTGTCATGTACATCAATGATCTGGATGATGGGGTGGAAAATTGGATAAGTAAGTATGCAGATGATACTAAGATAGGTGGTGTTGTGGATAATGAAGTAGATTTTCAAAGTCTACAGAGAGATTTGGGCCATTTGGAAAAGTGGGCTGAAAGATGGCAGATGGAGTTTAATGCTGATAAGTGTGAAGTGCTACATCTTGGCAGGACAAATCAAAATAGGACGTACATGGTAAATGGTAGGGAATTGAGGAATGCTGTGGAACAGAGGGATCTAGGAATAACTGTGCATAGTTCCTTGAAGGTGGAATCGCATGTAGATAGGGTGGTAAAGAAAGCCTTTGGTGTGCTGGCCTTTATAAATCAGAGCATTGAATATAGGAGTAGGGAAGTAATGTTAAAATTGTACAAGGCATTGGTAAGACCAATTCTGGAGTATGGTGTACAATTTTGGTCGCCTAGTTATAGGAAGGATGTCAACAAAATAGAGAGAGTACAGAGGAGATTTACTAGAATATTGCCAGGGTTCCAGCAACTATGTTACAGAGAAAGGTTGAACAAGTTAGGTCTTTATTCTTTGGAGCGCAGAAGGTTAAGGGGGGACTTGATTGAGGTCTTTAAAATGATGAAAGGGATAGACAGAGTTGACGTGGATACGTTTTTTCCCATTGAGGGTAGGGAAGATTCAAACAAGAGGGCATGACATGAGAATTAAGGGACAGAGGTTTCGGGGTAACGTGAGGGGGAACTTCTTTACTCAGAGGGTGGTGGCTGTGTGGAATCAGCTTCCAGCAGAAGTGGTGGAGGCAGGATTGATTTTAACATTTAAGAGTAAAGTGGATAGGTATATGGACGTGAAGGGAATGGAGGGGTATGGTCTGAGTGCAGGTAGATGGGACTAGGGGAAAACAAATGGTCGGCACGGACTGGAAGGGCCGAGAGGGCCTGTTTCCGTGCTGTAATTGTTATATGTTTATATGTTATATGGTTATAATGCCTTGTATGGCCTGGAAATTCATACTAGGAAGGTAGCTGTATTACAGCTCCCTCTACTGGTAAAAATGGATGCAAATTGAGCAGAAATCAGTAAAAACTTAAATTAAATCCAATTGAAACTATTTAATTTTAATAATCACCATTTTTATTTACAATCATTTGAATCCATAAGACTAAGCTCAACCTTACCTTGCTTTGGTTTCTTCATTTGCTTCACAAGTTTTGGATCTATGTTCTAATAACCCTGAAGCTGATGTTTCTTAGATTCATTGAGATGGGCTATCTCATGCTTGTCTGATAAGCCTCTATCCAATGTTACTTCCTAAATTAACACTGGTAGCAAGCTTGGATAGGGTCCACAAACTAATTATGCATAACAATTCAAGTGCAAACCAGGGACTCTGACCAAGAATAAATTAGCCCCAACTTGCAAATGAATTTAACTGTGGTTTTGTTACTCCTGCATGGAGATATCTCTCTAGTTTTGAGAGCAATGCAATCCTGCTGTTAATGCTACAGAGAGAACTTTTGTAAAAGGTCCAGAAGGCTGTCATTTGCCAGTTCAGAAAAGGAGCTTACACTGATTTTTGTTGAAATAGCATAGGAGGCCAGGAACAAGGGGGTCAGAATGAGAGTAACATGGGGAATTAAAGTGACAGGTAACATAAATCTCAGGATAGCATTTACAAACCGAATGGGGGTAGGAGAGTGTGGGAAGCAGGTAGTGTTGGACTATAAAATAAAGCACAGAAGCAGAGAGAAAATCTAAAGGCTGTCAATGCTGGAAATATGCAATAGAATCAGAAAATACAGGAAACACTCAACATATCCAATCCAGCACATATCCATTCCCAACCCACCTGGCAATCCTTATCCAAGTCTATCCATGTACAAATACTTGTACGGAGTAGAAATAATTATGGTAGAGACATAACAACGCTTCCGCTGTGTATAAGAACTGCACCAATGACAATGAAATTCATCCCATGAGAAAGAAGCCAGTAACCAATTCCTCATTTTGAATCAGCACAATTTTTTATAGAACCAAAAAAAGAAAACATTCAAGGTCCTGTTCCAGTGTGTACTAAATGGAGGCCTTCATTAGAACAAAGTTCTGTATTGGTTCCTGGTAGCAGAGTTTGACATCAGGTTAAAAAAAAGTTGATAGCTGTTTGGGTAGCTGTGAAAAAAAATATTATGGGTATAATTTGTATCCCATACCAGAAATAGCAACGATGGAACACAAACTGCAAGGCCAAAAGGACAAATGTAGCCCAGCAGCAGACATGCCAGGAGGAGCAAAAGACCAGCACCATGGACAGCACCTTGCACCCTGGACAGCGCTCTCGTCTGAGCAAAGGCCACAGCCAGAGGATCAACAGCACTGTCCAATTGGTGGGGATCAGATTGGTTTACCTGCACCTTGTTAACTTCACTCCTCATAAAACAAGGCAAATCGAGCCACAAAGAGAAACAGGTAGAGGGGAAAGAGAAGCGCGGGGGGGGGGGGGGGGGGGGTGGAAGAGAGACGAAGGAGCGGAAGACAGATGGAGGAGAGAGAGGAAACAGGAGAAAGATAAGAAATAAAAGAGAGAGGAAGAGGGAGAAAGTGGGATGCTACCCTACTAGCTGTATTGCCCTTTTGCAGGCTTGGAGAAAGAATGAGCCACTGGGACAAACACGACTGCCAGAGCCCCCTTTGAGGTCAAAACCGAGCTGCCAGCACAAGCCAGAGTCTCCTTTGAGGACAAGACTGAGCAGCTGGAGCAAGTCCAAGACCGCCAGAGCCATCAAGCCTGCGCATAGACAACGAGGGACTGCAGCCCCACACTAAGTGTAAAGACTGAGGCCCCAGCACAAACCTGAGTGCCAGCATACCTTCAAGAACAAGACTGAGCCGCCAGTACAAGCCTATGACTGTCAATGCCTCTTTGAAGTCAAGGCAGAGTTGCAGGGACAAGCCTAAGACAGCCTTCTTGAGCCCAAGCCTGTGCTGCCAGAATAGGCCCGAGACTGCGAGCACCATCTCTTCAAGTCCAAGATCACCAGCGCCTCCACACTTGCCCACATACCAGGCATCATCCCCGACACCATAATGCATATTAGTAAGGGAAGCAAAGCAAACTGAATCATCACATCAATGTCGTAGCTATTTAGATTAACTCAGGGTGTCATCATTATATTCAGTTTCCTTTAATTTTATCTGCCTGTAATTATGTGGGATTTATACGTAGTCTGGGGCGTGTTCGTGTTTAGGATTCTGGCGCAGTTTAGTTTAGTTCGGGGAAGACTATGGGAAGATTCAGTTTTCGACCATGAACACGAGCATGATCACGAGTACTATTGAAATGTATATATGATATACTTATACAAGAAGAAATTATTATGAGTGACTTTACTGTTTTGTACTACTACAATAAACAAACTATTAATCAAAAGACTGTTTCTGGAATACTCATCTTTCGACGACTTTGAATGTCTTGTGGAGAGCTATTGGAATGCTAGGATTACCTTTTGATCCATAGTCAGCACATTAGTGACATCGAGGACTAAATCCTTGAGACGTCATAAAGACTGTCACTACAAACGAGTTCATAGAATCATAGAAAATAGGTGCAGGAGTAGGCCATTTGGTCCTTCGAGCCTGCACCGCCATTCAATATGATCATGGCTGATCATCCAACTCAGTATCCTGTACTTGCCTTCTCTCCATACCCCCTGATCCATTTAGCCACAAGGGCCACATCTAACTCCCTCTTAAAATTAGCCAATGAACTGGCCTCAACTACTCTCTGTGTGAAAAAAGATCTTCTCATCTCGGTCATAAAAGACTTCCCCCTTATCCTTAGACTGCGACCCCTTGTTCTGGAGTTCCCCAACATTGGGAACAATCTTTCTGCATCTAGCCTGTCCAACCCCTTAAGAATTTTGTAAGTCTCTATAAGATCCCCCCTCATTCTCCTAAATTCCAGCGAGTTCAAGCCAAGTCTATCCAGTCTTTCTTCATATGCAAGTCCTACCATCCCAGAAATCAGTCTGGTGAACCTAAGGTCTGGAGAAGGTTCATCCTAAATAAACTTTATTATACTCACTCAGATAACTAAAGGTGGAGCTAACCCACTGAATCAAAATTCCTGTAAAATCAAAATTCCTGTAATATAGTTGACTTTAAAAAAAAAAATCAAGTGTGAAACAAAATGGAACGGAACAAAAATCAAAAATATGCAGAGAATTGGACAACAGACTATTATATAGGCCTTATTTCCTACAATTTAAGAGAGCTCAAACTGCAGGTAGTAAAGGCATGGATAAAGTTTCAACAGCAGATAAGACGATTGCAATTATTTTTAAGTACAAATTTGAAAAATTATTATATTAGCAACTGGTCTTCACATCTTTGGGACAAATAATGACATGCCACCTAATAGCCATACACAGGTTTAGTGTAAGGGGTAAGAGATTTAGAAGGGATATGAGGGGAACTTTCTTCACCCAAAGAGTGGCAAGCATCTGGAATGTACTGCCTGAGAGAATGGTTGAAGCTGGGTTGCTATATTCACGTAGTATCTATGCGAGCGCTTGCATTATGTGGGCATAAAGGCTATGGACTAAGTGCTGGGAGTGCCCTGGCCGGCGTTGGCAAGTTGGAATGAATGGCCTGTTTCCACGCTGTTCAATTTTACTTCGGAGTCACGTGAGTGACTACGTGAAGAGCCCGCCTCACGCTGGCAAACGGCATTACGTCGACGCTGACGGCGGAAGGAGGAGCTGCAGTAAGGAGCAGCTCCTCGCAGCGGTCGGAACGGCCCCGCAGGTAAGTGCAGCAAAGTCGGGATGTTTTTTAGCGTACGCTGGGTGGGTCCAGCAGTAAAAGTAAAGTAAAATAAAAGTCAGAGTCACGTTAAAGTGCTGTTTAGCACAGATTAATGAAGGAGAAATCGGCAAAGAAAATTCGCGGGTAAAAAGAGCTTCCCGGGGTGAAAATAAAAATACGGGAAAAAAACTAGTGCGGATCCGGTTCCGATACCGGTGGCCGCTGATATACCCGTTAGCGAGTTCTAGATTCTCCAGAAGTTATAACCACGGAGAGAAATGCTCCTAAAAATGTAAAAGAAATCTGAGAGGCCCGTGGTTCTGATGACTCTGATACTGAAAGTCCTCCAGATAATTAAACTATGTGGAACTAATAATGGAGCATATGGAGAAACTTCTCCAAAAAATTATGAGACTAGGGTCACAGTACCCAGAAGGTTCCCAAAAAAGCCCTGAGGGGATTAATTATTCTGAATATGGCTGTGGGCCTAATTGGGAGTTGGAACTCCGGACCCAGGATTTGGGCCGAAGGAAGTCTCATGGGATGAAATCCCAATTGATTTAGGGCTGCAGAAGGCAGACCCTGCTGATGGTGATTTGCATTTGAAAGCACACCACAAAATAAAAGAAAGGCCAAATGTGCCTGGGATAGCAAAAGAATTTGCTATATATGAAGGAAGTGGTGAGGTTATGGAAGGAAAACCTAGCTACCAACATTAATATATGGTATCTCACCAACTTCATGATTCTGTGATGATTGAAACATCAGAATTATAAACGCACAGGAAATTGTGCCTCATTGGAAGTGCCTACGGTTTATCCGTTGATATGGGCATCCATGACCCCAAATATGAGAGCTCAAGAAGTGAGATTCAAAAATCCTCACAAATTATTCTGCTGCCATTATGGCTTTTGGGGAGATGGATAAGTTTAAAAAAGAGGGCCTATTGTGCAATGAAATTATTGTATGAGGAAAATGGCTATTCGGCCCATATTTCACCCAAGGTTTGCAAGCCTGTGTCGAGCAAGTGGTGTTCAAGCTCCTGGTTATCTGTTTGGAGTAAATCTGCCTAAATTATTAAAATTGGATGAAGAAGCTAAAAATTTTAGCTGCATGAAACCTTCGTCTTAGGACAAAAAAGGTATTTTTTCGCCCAGAAGGGGATTTGATTTTGGAAATAGAGGCAGAAATATGTCAAGGGAATATTATTGTACTGCACAGCCCAATACTTACCCGTATTCGGGGAAAAGGAGACCACCACGCTCATATGGAGAGGTATTAAAGACTTGTTCTATCCTTAAAGAAACTGCGGATTAATCTCCAGTTGGAGGGAGATTACAAAAGTTTTATAAAGACTGGCTTACTATTACTTCTGATCGGTTTATTTTTACAAGCAGTTTCAGGAGCCACTATTACATTTAAAGAAGGGGTTAATCCTCCAGTACAGATAAACCTGCCTATGCTTTCGTGTTTACTGCAATTGGAAAAGCAGAGATTAATGTGGAAATTGACAAGTTATCTGAAAAGGGGTTATTGAAAAAACTTATGAACACGAGCATCAATTGTGTCTAAGATATTTCAAAAGACATAAAAAGATGGTGATTGCAGAATTATTCTGGACCTTACAGATCTAAATAAGTGGTAGAATACAAACTTTTAAATGGAAACATTTAATACTGCAAGATATTTAATATCAGCAGGTTGTTATATGGCTACGATTGATTTGAAAAACGCCTATTATTCTGTACCAATACATCAGTTTCTGGAGGTACTTAAAATTTAATTGGCTGGGACAATTATGGCAGTTTAAAGCTTTGCCAAATGGATTGAGTTCAGCTCCCAGGCTCTTTACTAAACTGTTGAAACCAGTTTTAGCCCAATTAGGAGTACAAAAACACATCGTTATGGCTTATCTCGATGACATTCTAATCATTTATGGCAATCAAGAGTCAGCTGAGAATTAGTTTCAGTACAAAGCTTTGTTAAAGCTAGGGTTCTTGATTCATCCAATTAAATCCCAGCTGCAGCCAGCACAATCAATTAACTATTTGGAGTTTGTAATTAACTCAGAAACTATGTTAATACTTTACCAACAAAGATAAAGTTGATGATTTTTTGGTGACTTGTAATAATCTCATTCACAAACTTATCCTTCCATCCGAGAAGTAGCGAAAACTATTGGTAAACTAGTAGCAGCATTTCCTGCAGTAGAATTTGGTCCATTACATTATCAAAATCTTCAAAGGGACAAAATAAGAGCTCTCAAAGAGAGGGCAGGCCACTTTGATAGGCCTATGCAATTAACAAAATAAGTTTTTGTTGGAATTACCATGGTGGGTTAAAAATGTCCCACAAGCTGCTAAAAACATTCTGATTAAACAGCCTGAAATTGTTTATAAATAGATGCTAATGCTCTCGGATGGGGGGGGGGGGGGGGGGGGGGGGGGGGGGGGGGTAACAGATTCATCCTCCAGTTGTGGAGGTAGATGGAAAGTCCAAGAAGAAACGTTTCTTCAAACTTATGGTATTAACTATTTAGAGTTATTGGGTGCTTTCTATGGTCTAAAAGCATATTGCTGTATTAATACAGTTAGACAATAAAACGGCTGTTGCATATATTAATCACATGGGGGGAGTCAGATCAGTATCATGTGATTGTCTGGTCAATGAAATATGGCAATGGTGTATTGATCGCCAAATTTGGATTTCAGCAAACTACATTCCAGGTAAAGACAATGTGGGGGCAGATAAAGATCAAGGATATTTAAAGATAACACAGAATGGATGCTTAATCCAGCAATATTTAAGAATATTGTAACTCAATTTGGTTTACCAGAAATTGATTTGTTTGCATCAAGGCTTAATCATCAATTGCCTAAATATGTGTCTTGGGAACACGATCCAGATGCAGTAGCAGTAGATGCTTTTTCATTGAACTGGGGGAATATGCTCTTTTATGCTTTTCCACCTTTTGCTTTGGTTCAGCAATGTCTGAAGGAAATAGAACAAGATTCTGCCACAGGATTGTTGGTAGTTCCAAATTGGCCAACACAACCTTGGTTCCCATTAATGCTGAATATGATTAAAGAACCATATATGTCAATTCCTAACTGTAGTGATATTTTGATTAATCCAGTAACCAAAGAAATTTATCCATTATATGCATATATGAATTTATTAATCTGCAGGTTTTGACCAGACCACTACAGGAGCTGGGATTGTCGGACAAAACTATGGAAGTTATAGTCGCATCATGGCGAGATAACACACAAAAACAATATATGACACATATTAAGAAATGGGAAGAATTTTGCACACAGTCAAATATTTCTTATGATACTGTGAATATTGCATGTTTGATATTGTGATACTGTGATATTGCATGAAAAATGTATTGGAGCTCCTTGCTAAATTGCATTTTGAGCAACATTTAAGTTACAGTGCCACTAACACTGCACGCAGTGCCTTATCATCTTATTTAGGACTTATGTCTGACCAGAAATCAATTGGATCACATCCACTAATATCTAGATTCATGAAAGGAATCTTTAACATTAATCCACCCAAACCTAGATACACAGAGATTTGGGATGTGAGCATTGTACTTACCTTACTTAGACAGTGGACTCCAATTGAAGGATTGTCATTGGAAAGATTAACATTCAAATTAATAATGTTAATATCATTGGTTTCAGCTCAAAGAGTGCAAACTTTACAAATGTTGCGTTTAGACTGTATGCATGTGACTACAGATAACATTGTGTTCTATGTTTACGATCTGATCAAACAAAGCAGACCAGGGAGATCTGGAGCTAAGGTAACCTTTCAAGCTTATCCTATTGATCCTACTTTGTGTGTGGTTAAACATTTGAATCAATATGTTAAAGTTACTGAAACTCTTCGAGGAAATGAAAAAACGTTAATGATTACGCATAAAAAGCCACACACAAAAGCTTCAGTTCAAACTATCTCAAAATGGTTGAAACAGGTGTTGCTTTTTAGCAGGAGTAGACACTGATGTGTTCAAATCTCACTCCACCAGGGCTGCAGCTACGTCCGCGGCGAAGGTGCGGGACGTACCACTCGAGCATATTTTAAAAATCGCAGGGTGGAGTAAAGAAGAAACTTTTTCAAAGTTCTACAATAAACCTGTTCACACTATGACAAGCTTTGGCCACGCGGTGTTGGGATCAATATAATCACCTGCTTTGTATACTATTGATTACTATAACCAGTTATGTAGTCACTTATATCTTTTATCACTTCTAATTATTCCCTCGGATATAAGGAGGGTTATTATATGTTCTTTAAACCATTAAAAAGTTAATTATGGAAAGAACTAATATTAGTCTGGTTTCTCATGTATGTATTTACTTAGCCGGACTGTCGTACTGATTAATTCTACGACATAAAAAACACAGAAAGCTTTAAAATCTTCACGTAGTCACTCACGTGACTCCGAAGTAAAATAGTGAGATTAAACGAGAACTTACCAGTTCGAAGTTTGATCGTTATTTTATGAGGAGTTACGATGAGGGATTACGTGAAGAGCCCGCCTCACGCTGGCAAACGGCATACTTCAAAGCAGCGGCATGGAAAACACAGAACACCAAATAGCCGAAGTAACATAGTAAGGCTCATAATAGACTTAGAACTACCAGATGATCATTTATTTTATGAGGGTGGGAGTGGAGGGCACGTAATCCCTCATCGTAACTCCTCATAAAATAACGATCAAACTTCGAACTGGTAAGTTCTCGTTTAATCTTACTATTCTATGGCTCTGTATCAACAAAATCCACAGGTATTTTTAGATGAACCTAAACATGGTTTCTTCTCGAACTACTACTGTAATGTACCTCCTCCTCCTTATCGAGCCCACACACAAGATTAGAAGTTGTTCAGCCAGTGCTGAACACACTTCTCGGCATCTGCATACAATGGTGTCCTTCCTGCGCTTTTTGTGCGTGGTGGTGGAAAGATTGGTGAAAACAGGGCTGCGACGTGAACGCTCTTTCCTTGACCTCAGTAATGTTCCTCAAGGACTGGTATTGTGTTCAAATAAAATCATGTACTTCCCTATCAGAACAAGCACACTTTAAAGCTTTCCTATAAACTTTTACAACTCCATGCAGCTAAAGGAAATGAAGCACTGTCATAACAACTAAAATTAAAAGCTGTTCATGGAGCTTAAATAAATTTGGGAAAGCTTTATTAGAACAGCAGTTAAATTGACAAATCGTGAGGAAAACCTTTCCAGCTAGTAAAAAGGTATAATTTTATCAAAACAGCAATATTTGTATTTAGATGGCAAAAGTATTCTCCAGCTGTCAGGGCAAGATATTCCAAAAACACAACTCACTGAGAGAAGTCTTAAATGGTCACCTCAGTCTTAAATGGGCACCTCACATTCTGGTCCTCGACCATCCGATGCATACTCCCAGCATTTACGAGGTGCAGTCCTCCAAGAATTTTACAATGCTGCCAATAAAATTATCCTTCGCTCTTCCAAGTTTAAATGACTGCAAAACCAATTCATTCACCCTTTCCTCACTAGCAAATTCCAACATATGTAGAACTCCCTCCAACAATAATTTATTTCCATAAGGAAGACAAAAACTGCATAGTGCTCTAGATATGGTCTCACTACTGTCTTGAACTGATGAAGAATAAAATTCTACTTTATACTCCACTGCCTTTGAAGTAAAAGCCAGCATTCCATTAGTCTTACGTTACCCACTGCACCTGTACGCTAGCTCTCTCCCTCTCATATTCAAGGACATCCCAAGCCCCTTTGTATACTGCTGTGTGCAGTCTATCGCCATTGAAAGAACAATCTCCTCTGTCATTCTTCCATCCAAGTGAACAACTTCACATTTTCCTTTTATACTTCGTTTGCCAAATGTTTGCCCACATATTTATCTTAGCAATATCACTCTGCAATTGTTTGCTTTGTCCTCATAGCTTTCCCCTAGTTTTGCATCATCTACAAATTTGTCAACAGAATATCAACGGATCAGAATTGTTCTGTGGTTATCTGTTATTCAGTGTTCTGTTGTTATCTCATTAATAAATTATTCTACTATTTTTCCAATATTATACTAACCAAACTAATACTTACCCAATTTTAGTCTCATACTTTTTTCAATAAGGATATTGCAACTGGTAATTTTCAAATTATTTGGAACCTGCCAACGCAAAATATTTTTAAAAGATTGTGACCAATGCATTCACTATCTTTGCGGCGAACACGTTCAGGATCCAAGCATGCAAACCATTAGATCCAGTGGATTTATTAACTTTAAGCAAATTGAAGCTGTTTTATATTAATTCATGGTCGGTCCGGTAATTAATTTTTCATGTTTTCCTTGACATCATCTTATTTATGGTTGCATTTGCACTGCTATTACACGCTCATCTTCAATAAGACTTCTTCTCTGAGATGCCCCCAAGAGTCTAACCGACTGTATTTCTTTTAAAGAAAAATGATAAGATGCAGCTGTTAGAATTTGGCTGTACATGACTGGCACGGTCTCCAATGTCATATAACCATATAACAATTACAGCACGGAAACAGGCCCTCTCGGCCCTTCCAGTCCGTGCCGACCATTTTGATTTTCATTTTGTCATTTCGATTTTCCCCCGAGTAAATACTGCGGAGATCAACATCAGTGTATTTCATCCACAGATGTACAGCGTATAACCTATTCAAAAAGCAAACATGCAACATAGGATGAAAATGAAAAAAATTGCAAATCCTGAAGACATGAAAGAAAAAATACTCGAAACATTCAGCAGATACGGCAACATTTTCAGTTCTGAAAAACATAAAATTTTAACTGTTTCTATTTCTGTAAAAGCTACCTAAAAAGTTTAATAGATTTTTTTCATTTTTTGTCCACTTGTATGTTTCCACAAGGATCTTTCTGCTGGGAGTACAGGCATAATACTGCATTATTCGCAATCTATATTTAATTTAGATTGCTTTAGACACCAGAGTGCTGTTGGATACAGAATTCCAATATTCAGACCACGTCGATGAAAAAAGTAATACAGATTTTTTCACCGACATGGTCTGAATATTGGAATTCTGATGCCACTGATTTTCTGGCACTCTTGGTTCAATAAGCTGTGCTGTATTATCTGTTTTGCCGGATCAACAGAAGTCATGGCCTTTGGGGGGGGGGGGGGGGGGGGGGGGGGGGGCTGAGATACCAGCCCGCAAAGGCGGCTGCTGATGTCAGCCATGGCAACGGAACTGCTGGTTCCGACCGGGCCAGAATCCCAGCCAGCAATTCAACCCTCTGTTCGTTCACGGAAGACAGCTAATGGGAACAGTTCTGTCGGCTCTAGCCGGGACGAAGTACCAGAGTTCCGCCTGCAGCCAGAAAATCTGACCTGCCGATTGGTGCGGAAGTCCCAATGAGGTTGTGATCGACTGCCTCACCCAGTCGAGATGCCATATTTTCAGGGGAACTTATATATCATCTGGCATCTCAGATAGAAAATGAGCTTGTACGAGGTACATCTGAACAGCACAAGCACGTTTTTTTGTCTGAGATGCCAGTTTAATGATATACACCTAGAAGTTTAAGATGCCAGATTATTGAAAAGTCTGTTCCCTTGAAAATTCTCAGTAGTCTTTGTTAAATTGCTGTTTTACTTTTTATAGAAACATACCTTACTCTCAGGAGAGTAATGATTTTCAACTTCTAATTCAAAACTTTTTATTAATATGTACAGGTATCTAAGTCAAAGCAAGCTAATTATCTGAAATGGGGCCCGACCCAACCTGCCGTCTGTCCACGTCCTCCAGAGATGTTGCGTGACCTGCTCAGTTACTCCAGCACTTTGTGCTTTATTAAAGATTCCAGCACCTGCAATTCCTCGTCCCCAAGCAAATTATCATGTTGCACCCAAAAGCTGCACCAAACAAATTGTAAATTCAGTTATATTTCTTACACTAATTAATGGCATTATAACTTTGGGATATCCTAATTAATCATCCCACCTTATTAAATATTCAAGTTCAAGTTCCTTTCTAGTCTTAATGAGGACACTGATTCAACACCCATTCATCATTTATACAACGCTCATTTTTGTTTATATAACCGTATATAACAGACTGCATGGATGAACTACAAAAATTGTTCATCCCAGTTTGGCAAAAGAATAAATCGGGGAAGGTAGTGCATCCGTGGATAACAAGGGAAATCAGGGATAGTATCAAAGCAAAGGATGATGCGTACAAAGTAGCCAGAAAAAGCAGCATACCAGAGGACTGGGAGAAATTCAGAGACCAGCAGAGGAGGACAAAGGGCTTAATTAGGAAAGGAAAAATAGATTATGAAAGAAAACTGGCAGGGAACATAAAAACTGACTGCAAAAGTTTTTATAGATATGTGAAGAGAAAGAGGTTAGTTAAAACAAATGTAGGTCCCTTGCAGTCAGAAACAGGTGAGTTGATCATGGGGAACAAGGATATGGCGGACCAATTGAATAACTACTTTGGTTCCGTCTTCACTAAGGAAGACATAAATAATCTGCCTGAAATAGCAGGGGACTGTGGGTCAAAGGAGGAATTGAGTGAAATCCAGGTCAGTCGGGAAGTGGTGTTGGGTAAATTGAATAGATTAAAGGCCGATAAATCCCCAGGGCCAGATAGGCTGCATCCCAGAGTACTTAAGGAAGTAGCTCAGGAAATAGTGGATGCATTAGTGATAATCTTTCAAAACTCTTTAGATTCTGGAGTAGTTCCTGAGGATTGGCGGGTAGCAAATGTAACCCCTCTTTTTAAGAAGGGAGGGAGAGAGAAAACGGGGAATTACAGACCAGTTAGTCTAACATCGGTAGTGGGGAAACTGCTAGAGTCAGTTATTAAAGATGGGATAGCAGCACATTTGGAAAGTGGTGAAATCATTGGACAAAGTCAGCATGGATTTACAAAAGGTAAATCATGTCTGACGAATCTTGTGGAATTTTTCGAGGATGTAACTAGTAGCGTGGATAAGGGAGAACCAGTGGATGTGGTATATCTGGACTTCCAGAAGGCTTTCGACAAGGTCCCACATAAGAGATTAGTATACAAACTTAAAGCATACGGTATTAGGGGTTCAGTATTGATGTGGATAGAGAACTGGCTGGCAAACAGGATGCAAAGAGTAGGAGTAAACGGGTCCTTTTCACAATGGCAGGCAGTAACTAGTGGGGTACCGCAGGGCTCAGTGCTGGGACCCCAGCTATTTACAATATATATTAATGATCTGGATGAGGGAATTGAAGGCAATATCTCCAAGTTTGCGGATGACACTAAGCTGGGGGGCAGTGTTCGCTGTGAGGAGGATGCTAGGAGACTGCAAGGTGACTTGGATAGGCTGGGTGAGTGGGCAAATGTTTGGCAGATGCAGTATAATGTGGATAAATGTGAGGTTATCCACTTTGGTGGCAAAAACAGGAAAGCAGACTATTATTTAAATGGTGGCCGATTAGGAAAAGGGGAGATGCAGCGAGACCTGGGTGTCATGGTACACCAGTCATTGAAAGTAGGCATGCAGGTGCAGCAGGCAGTGAAAAAAGCGAATGGTATGTTAGCTTTCATAGCAAAAGGATTTGAGTACAGGAGCAGGGAGGTTCTACTGCAGTTGTACAGGGTCTTGGTGAGACCACACCTGGAGTATTGCGTACAGTTTTGGTCTCCAAATCTGAGGAAGGACATTATTGCCATGGAGGGAGTGCAGAGAAGGTTCACCAGACAGATTCCTGGGTTATGTCAGGACTGTCTTATGAAGAAAGACTGGATAGACTCGGTTTATACTCTCTGGAATTTAGGAGATTGAGAGGGGATCTTATAGAAACTTACAAAATTCTTAAGGGGTTGGACAGGCTAGATGCAGGAAGATTGTTCCCGATGTTGGGGAAGTCCAGGACAAGGGGTCACAGCTTCAGGATAAGGGGGAAA
Organism: Okamejei kenojei; assembly: GCA_035221665.1. NCBI lineage: Eukaryota > Metazoa > Chordata > Chondrichthyes > Rajiformes > Rajidae > Okamejei > Okamejei kenojei. The sequence goes on along the minus strand of CM069135.1, from coordinate 16,213,163 downwards.
TCCTTTAAGACCGAGATGAGAAAGACTTTTTTCACACAGAGAGTGGTGAGTCTCTGGAACTCTCTGCCACAGAGGGTAGTTGAGGCCAGTTCATTGGCTATATTTAAGAGTGAGTTGGATGTGGCCCTTGTGGCTAGGGGGATCAGAGGGTATGGAGAGAAGGCAGGTACGGGATACTGAGTTGGATGATCAGCCATGATCATATTGAATGGCGGTGCAGGCTCGAAGGGCTGAATGGCCTACTCCTGCACCTAATTTCTATGTTTCTATGTTTCTATATTTCTTTACTGGAAATCAATTTTAAAAGTTACAAATTGGATAGAGAAAATGAAATAACTCCCATTTATATGACATTTTTAAAAATTTGTGTCTCATTCCAAAACACTGCACATTCACTGAGGTCAAACATAGAGCACAAGCACATCACCCAATTGTGGAAAGCCATGATCACTAGCAGTGAACAATTTGACTGACCAGTTAAATTATTGTTGACAGGACTGAAGAGAAAGAATGTTGGTCAGACACGAGAAATGCTTTTCTGCAAATATTAAACTGGATATGTTCAACATTCCTCAACATAACCTGAAAGACAGCACCCCTATCGATCCAGCACATACTGGAGATTACAGTGAGGTGTCTGCCTGATTGTGCACTGAAACCACGCAGAGTTTGAACTACAACTGTCTGATTTTACTTCGGAGTCACGTGAGTGACTTCGTGAAGACCGCGCCAGCACGCATGCGCGGCATATCGTCGCGTGCATTTGAATCGGCAGGCTGGTGGGGGGGAGTGCGCTCTCTCCTCCGGCTCCTTCACAAGACCGGCAAGTAAGTATTACCTTTTCTTCACAGCATGGACAAGGGCTGGAGGACGACGCTATCAAGGAGCTGAGCTTCGGCCAGCCAAGGGCCCTTGTCCCCGGAGCTGCAAGGAACGCCGGCAGCTTCAACGCATGGTGGGGGCAGGAATGCGGAAGTCGGGCGCTCCCGCTGATTCAGGGGCCAACTCACCCGAATGGGTTACCACTCCGGAGCTGGATGCAACGGATCCAGACTCCGAGCCCCCATCCTCCAAGAGAAGAAGGGGGGATACAGGTACGTGGCTAGGGGTCTCGCTCTTTACAGGCAACCCCTCCCCGAGCTCCAGAAGACCCGAGGGGGCTGGGCCGGGGGACAGCCGCACGACAGGGGAGCCCTGCAATGTGCACATACGTACCACAGCCAGGGAGATCTGCCGTAGTGCAGCCTGGCAACATCACTGCTGCGTCGAGTAGGCCTGCTGGAGCAGATACCGCCGACAACACACCCCGTCAGGCTGCGGTCAAGGGCGGAGGTGGCAGCAGGAAGCGGTCGGTCAGCTCGGCTCTGGGAGCGGCCGACCATGCGCCTCCACGCCAAAAGATGGGCAAGTGTGGAGGTAAGCCTGCACGGACTCCGGGGAGCCAGGTTCCGGGGGCCGGCGCCGATTCAACACACCTGCCTTCTTATCAGACAGGTGGGCCGCCACAGTCTGGGAGAAGACAGACTAGCGGAGAGTCCGTGCGGGAGTCGTATGATCCTACTTGGGCTGTAGGTCACGACGACCTGCCATTGGACCCTAGACAGCACCTTATGGATGTGTGGTCCGATGGTGGAAGCCCCAGTGAGTTCGCAGGGCCTGGGGAAGTCGGCTTGCCCGCTGCGTATAGCAGGGACGGTCGCATAGAGCGGTTGGAGCTCTTAGTGGTGCAACGCCTCCAGCGGGACCGGGAACGAGAAGAGCGGGACTCGCGGGCATCCACTAGCCGTGCAAGGACACCACTCAGCACCTCATCGTCTCCAGCCAGAAGCATTAATGATTGCCCAGCTGCTGTGTTTGAAGACGACCCGGGACAGCCAGTGACCACGGAGCCAGAGCATGAGGAGGATATGCTGGAAGTGGTGAGTGAAGTTTGCCGTTTCCACCCAGACAGGTGAACCCCTGCAACACGAATTGGCGGGCACCATTGATTGCCTAATTACGCACCAACTCCGGAGTCAGGTTCTCAATAATACCTTGGAGAAAGGTTCTCCACGGGCATAACGACGTTTGCTAGGACCCTGGTCGGGGATAATGTGTCCAGTAAACAGCAAGATGCACTGGCACTCCTATGCAACGCCCAGTATGAGATAGACTGCCTGCGTAAGAGCTCCATATAGCCCACACTCAACCCCAAATTCGCGGAGTTGTGCCGACCATTACCGCTCCACCGCCGCATCAGTTGTTTGGAGACCTGTCCAAACAGGTGAAGGGACTGGACAAAGGAGGCCAAAACAGCGGGCCTCATGAAACTCCATCGGCCAGACTTCACCCATATCACCGGTAACAGCCTGATACACCCTGGGAACCAAGGCTGCCGGATAGGGCACAAAGATCCTACCTACCTCCATCTCAACAAACGCAATGACCTTTTAGGGCAAGGCCAACAGCGGCCTGCATGGAAAATGCGGCCGCCGGTCCATCAACCTCCATAACGTCCACCCAAAGCACCGTATGTACGGAACCGCCGTTAACCATGGAGGTAAGGGGGTCTGGCTCCTCTCACGCCGTAGTATCCCCTTCTGCACGAATAGGTGGGCGATTGCGGGCTTCCTTGGACATATGGGAAAACTGTCACCACAGATGAGTTTATTTTACAAAGTGTTCAAGGGTATATAATTTGTTGGAGGTATAAATTCCCCTACCCAGCATTCGCCTCGTAGGAATTTTACTCTATCCCAAAAAGAGGTGGAGGCAGGGCATGCTGAAATTATACGGCTAGCAGAAAAAGGGGTAATTGGCATAACCAAGCATGAACCTATTGAGTTTGAGTCTAATATGTTCACCAGCAGTAAAAAAGAAGGGGAATGTTGGATTATAATAGATTTAACTGAGTTGAACACTTTTGTACAATATACCCATTTCAAAATGGATACTTTTGGAACAGCTAGGCAGATGCTTTACCCAGGGTACTTTATGGCATGCATCGATTTGAAAGATGCATGCCAAATGGTGCCCATCGCTGAGGCTCACAGGGAATTTCTGAAGTTGTCTGGAAGGGCGCATTGCCCAATGGAATCATCACAGCCCTAGGCTGTTTACCAAATTGGTATTTACCTGTATTGGCTCTTCTCCGACAACAAGATTATAGTGATGGCATATTGGATGAAATCCTTATAATGGGGCAGACCCTCCAATTGGCAATTCAAGGAGTGGCTGCAACCAAGGCTCTGCTTGAGAAGCTGGGGTTGTAATCCATCCAGACAAATCAAAACTGCACCCGGTACGGGTTATGGATTATTTGGTGTTCACCCTAGACACCAATTTAATGAAGTTTATCATCCCAACTAATAAAGCTACTGCTATAATAGAAGAGTGCCACAATCTTGCTTGCGCCAGGGTACCGACCAATTCGACAAACAGCAAAAGTTATAGCAAATTGGTAACTACATTCCCAGCTGCACGATTCGGACCGCTACATTACCGAAATTTACAAAGATCAAAAATCACAGCATTTAAAAAAAACAAAACAAAAAAAAAACAAAAACAAATGCTGGCCGCTTTGATCGGCCAATTCAGTTACCACCGGAAGATAGAAATGAGCTACAATGGTGGGTAGATAATATTAAAGAATGTCATTGACCTATTATAGTGAGCAACCCTGATGTTGTGCTACTAACTGACGCAAGCGCACCAGGCTGGGGAGCAACTGGGACGATGTCCAGTTGTGGTGGCGGATGGAACTCTCATGAGTCTACATTCCTGGAGTCACATGGGATAAACTATATAGAAATGCTGGGGGCATTTCATGGACTGCGGGCTTACTGTACTAATTCACGGGATTACATGTCCGCTTTCAAATAGATAATGCTACAGTAGTGGCTTACATCAATCATATGGGTGGTATCAGGTCGCTAGTTTGTGATGAATTGGCTAATACAATTTGGCACTGGTGCATTGAAAGAAATATTTGGATTACTGCGACCTATTTGCCTGGGAAGCTTAATTCTGTGGCGGACACAAAGTCACGAGTCTTCAATGACAACATTGAGTGGATGTTGAACCCCCAAATTTTGGAGATATTATAGCTCATTTTGGGACACCAGATATTGACCTATTTGCGTCCAGGCTGAACCATCGAATACCAACGTATGTGTTGTGGGAACCAGACCCTGGGGCAATAGCAATGGATGCGTTTTTATCCATTAGGGGAAATGGTTTGCTACGCATTTCCCCCATTCTGCCTCACCAGTCGGGTATTGCAGAAAATTAAACTAGACTCTGCAACTGGCATATTGATCATTCCCGACTGGCCTACACAACCATGGTACCCGATGGTTGTAGAAAATTTTAAAACAACCATGGATGGCGATTGGGAAACATCCCAAATTGATTACTCACCCCATTACGGGGGGGGGGGGGTCAGCCATCCTTGCCATGGTCATTTAAACTTGTTGGCCTGCAGGTTCTGAAAGACCACTCATCCGGGCAGGCATCTTGTTAAGAGCCATAGACTTTATCGCCGCATCATGCCGAGAATCAACTCGGAAACAATACCTCACCCAAATCAGAAAGTGGGAGGCATTCTGTGCCCGGACCAACAAGTCTTCCAACTCGGCAACAATACCTGATGTGTTGGAGTTTCTAGCAGGCCTCCATTTCGATGCTGGCCTCAGCTACAGTGCCATCAACAGCGCCAGGAGTGCGCTGTCCTCATACCTGGATATAGGTGTCGGCTCCAACCACCTGGTGTCTAAACTAATGAGGGGAGTGTTCAACACCAACCCTCCACGACCCAGATATACAGTAACGTGGGATGTGGGGATCGTGCTGACCCTACTGAGGAGCTGGGCTCCAATAGATGAGCTACCATTGAAACACCTCACCCTCAAGGTGGTGATGCTTATGGCACTGACTACAGCCCAACGAGTCCAGACGTTACAGAAACTGCGACTGGACAGCATGGTGGCCACCCCTGGTCAAATACATTTCTTTGTCAAAGAATTATTAAAACAGCACAGGCCAGGGGCGCATGGGCTGCAGTTGTAATTTCGGGCGTACCCTGTAGATGCCACTCTCTGCATAGTCACCCATCCCCACCGCTACATCCGAGTTACTGGAGTTATCAGGATGAAGGAACAGGGGCTCCTCATCAGCCACAAACCTCCGCATCATCGGGTGACTACACAGACGATCGCCAGGTGGCTCAGGGTGGTGCTGGATGCAGCAGGAGTTGCTACTGGCATTTTTAAGTCTCATTCCACCAGGGCTGCATCCACATCAGCAGCGAGAGCCATGGAGGTGCCCATGGACCACATTCTCGCTACCGCGGGCTGGGCCAGTGGAAAAACCTTTCAACGGTTCTATAACAAGCCTCTGGCCGACCCTGCAACATTCGCAGAAGCTATCCTGGGAACCGCTCAGTAAATGTCTGGCCCCGATTTAGGGGTCTGTTGTTTATTTGATTAATAAATTGTGTTGATTTTTCAGCCAGTTTCGACTGAACTCCATTAACAGCCTTCCTCCATCAGACTGGCGGCAGTGTGATAAGCATGGACGTTGTCCAGGGCGTGAAATCACAGAGCTTTGAAATCTTCACGAAGTCACTCACGTGACTCCGAAGTAAAATAGTAAGATTAAACGAGAACTTACCAAGTTTGAAGGTTGATCTGTATTTTACGAGGAGTCGCGGTGAGGGATTTCGTGCCCACCGCTCCCACCCTCTATCATAAGGTCAACCAGGTAGTTCTACGTTTTTCATCTTACTATTTTTTAGTCATGGTTTGGTTCTGTGATTCCACACCGCTGCTTTGAAGGTTGCCGCGCGTGCGTGCTGGCGGGGTCTTCACGAAATCCCTCACCGCGACTCCTCGTAAAATTCAAACTTGGTAAGTTCTCGTTTAATCTTACTATTTTACATCAGGAAGGTTACCAACTGGGTCAACATGAATTTCCTTTGCTTTGGTGGGTGGGGTGTATTGGAGGATTGTTGGTTTAGTTTAGTTTAGAGATACAGCTCAGAAACAGGCCCTTCGGCCCACTGGGTCCGCGCCGACCAGCAATCCCCGCACAATAACACTATCCTACACCCAATAGGGACATTTTTACATTTACCAAGCCAACTAACCTCCAAACCTGTACGTCTCTGGTGAGTGGGAGGAAACTGAAGATCTCAGCGAAATCCCACGCAAGTCACGGGGAGAAGTACAAACTCCGTACAGACAGCACCCGCAGTCGGGATTGAACTCGGGTCTCCAGCGCTGCATTCGCTGTAAGGCAGCAACTCTACTGCTGCGCCACCGTGACCGTGGGGAGAATAATTTCCAGAATTTTGTACTGCTTTGATTTAGGCTATTTATCACATTTTGTATTGTTTGTCCAGTATTAGAATCAGCAATCTGTCAGACTACATTTAATTTAATGACACTTTGAACAAGTACACAAGTACACATTTTGTAATGTTCAATTTGCACACTTTCAAACAAAGGAGCCAAAGTTTTGGGACTTTGTGCTAAACCATGAACAGAAACAAGTTACAGAGAGTGAACTTTCAATCATTGTATGCAGAACATTACTAGATCCTATTCTATAAAAACTGCTTGACTTAAAAATTAGCTAAAAAAATGAAAATCTATCACAGACCTTTATCTTCAAAAACTGATGAAACCGCACTCCTCTAACATTGCCCAAATTATTTTTAGAACCAGTTCTAGTCCATGCTGGCTCTCGGACCAAATCCATCAATCCACTTGTTTTCCTGCAACCTATTCTCTCTCACATGCTCCCACATAATCCAACCCAAGGGGACATACAGTGCCCTCCATAATGTTTGCGACAAAGACCCATCATTTATTTATTTGTCTCTGTACTCCACAATTTGAGATTTGTAATAGAGAAAAAAAAAATCACATGTGGTGAAAGTGCACTTTGTCAGATTTTAATAAAGACAATTGCTATACGTTATGGCTTCACCATGTAGAAATTACAGCAGTGTTTATACTTAGTACCCCCCCATTTCAGGGCACCATAATGTTTGGGACACAGCAATGTCATGTAAATGAAAGTAGTCATGTTTAGTATTTTGTTGCATATCCTTTGCATGCAATGACGACTTGGTCTGTGATTCATGGACATCACCAGTTGCTGGGTATCTCCTCTGGTGATGCTCCGTCAGGCTTGTATTGCAGCCATCTTTAGCTTATGCTTGTTTTGGGGGCTAGTCTCCTTCAGTTTTCTCTTCAGCATATAAAAAGCATGCTCAATTGTGTTCAGATCAGGTGATTGACCTGGCCACTCAAGAATTTACCATTTTGTAGCTTAGAAAAACTCCATTGTTGCTTTAGCAGTCTGTTTGGGACCATTGTTTTGCTGTACAATGAACCACCGGCCAATGAGTTTTGAGGCATTTGTTTGAACTTGAGCAGATAAGATGTGTCTATACACTTCAGAATTCATTATGCTACTACCATCAGCAGTTGTATCATCAAATGATAAGTGAGCCAGTACCTTCAGCAGCCATACAAACATGCCCAGGCCATAACACCCCCACCACGGTGTTTCACAGAAGAGGTGGTATGCTTTGGATCTTGGGCAGATCCTTCTCTCCTCCATACTTTGCTCTTGCCATCACTCTGATATGTTAATCTTCATCTCATCTGTACACAAGACCTTTTTCCAGAACTATGGTTGCTCTTTTAAGTACTTCTTGGCAAACTTCAACCTGGCCATCCTATTTTTGCAGCTGACCAGTGGTTTGCATCTTGCAGTATAGCCTCTGTATTTCTGTTCATGACGTCTTCTGCGGACAGTGGTCATTGACAAATCCACACCTGACTCCTGAAGAGTGTTTCTGATCTGTCAGATAGGTGTTTGGGGATTTTTCTTTATTATAGAGAGAATTCTTCTGTCATCAGCTGTGGAGGTCTTCCATGGCCTGCCAGTCCATTTGTGATTAGTAAGCTCACCAGTGCTCTCTTTCTTCTTAATGATGTTCCAAACAGTTGATTTTGGTAAGCCTAAGGTTTGGCTGACGTCTCTAACAGTTTTATTCTTGTTTCGCAAACTCATAATGGCTTATTTGACTTTCATTGGCACAACTTTAGTCTCCGTTGATAAACAGCAATAAAAGTTTCTAAAGGTGATGTAAAGACTGGAGGAAAGACTAGGTGCTGAGTGCTCTCTTGTACCTGCATTGAGAAGGCAATTAAACACAACTGAGCAATTACAAACACCTGTGAAGCCATGTGTCCCAAACATTATGGTGCCCTGAAATGGTGGGGAAACTGCAAAAAGAGTGGATGCACCCAAAGCTGAGTCACTAGCGGTGTGAAATGGTTACGTTATTGACAATGCCATGAAACTACTTCTGAATTTGCCTATCAACTGAACAGGGAAACTGCAAGCAGCCTGACTACACTGACTGCAGTATTTTTATATTTAGATCCTGAAAGAATAATGATCAACTTTTAACACAGTTTCAGTGAGTAAATCCAGAACCAAGTAATGAACAATTTGTTAACATAGAAACATAGAAACAAAGAAATTAGTTGCAGGAGCAGGCCATTCGGCCCTTCGAGCCTGCACCGCCATTCAGTATGATCATGGCTGATCATCCAACTCAGTATCCAGTACCTGCCTTCTCTCCATACCCTCTGATCCCTTCAGCCACAAGGGCCACATCCAACTCCCTCTTAAATATGGCCAACGAACTGGCCTCAACTACCTTCTGTGGCAGAGAATTCCACAGATTCACCACTCTGTGTGAAAAACGATTTTTTCATCTCGGTCCTAAAAGACTTCCCCCTTATCCTTAAACTGTGACCCCTTGTCCTGGACTTCCCCAACATCGGGAACAATCTTCCTGCATCTAGCCTGTCCAACCCCTTAAGAATGCCAGCCAGGATCTAAAACAAAATTAAAAACAAAGTTAAAATACCAGCCAGGATCTAAAACAAATCAACTCTCAATTATCTGCAATGAGAATATAGATCATAATGCACAAGTATAACCATGGTTTTGGAAGGTAAATTCCATATAACCACATAACCATATAACAATTACAGCACGGAAACAGGCCCTCTCGGCCCTTCCAGTCCGTGCCGACCATTTGTTTTCCACTAGTCCGATCTACCTGCACTCATACCATACCCCTCCATTCCCTTCCTGTCCATATACCTATCCACTTTACTTTTAAATGTTAAAATCGATCCTGCCTCCACCACTTCTGCTGGAAGCTCATTCCACACAGCCACCACCCTCTGAGTAAAGAAGTTCCCCCTCACGTTACCCCTAAACTTCCGTCCCTTAATTCTCATGTCATGCCCTCTTGTTTGAATCTTCCCTACCCTTAATGGGAAAAGCTTATCCACGTCAACTCTGTCTATCCCTTTCATCATTTTAAAGACCTCAATCAAGTCCCCCCTTAACCTTCTGCGCTCCAAAGAATAAAGACCTAACTTGTTCAACCTTTCTCTGTAACATAGTTGCTGGATCCCAGGCAACATTCTAGTAAATCTCCTCTGTACTCTCTCTATTTTGTTTAAATTCCAGTATTAGAAATCTAAGATGATAGATTAAATTACAGATTATACCTTACTTTGAAAGGTAGATTTGTATATGTTTACTAGATATCAGAATCCCAAAATTAGACACCGTTTAGAGCTTATTAAATGTCATCCAATGCTGCAAAAAAGTGAATTTAAGATAGAAATGTTATGAATTATTAAATCCTTAATTACATTAAATATTTTATGGTAGTCTAAATGAAATAAAATGGCTTATACAATTAGAGGGAATAGGTTACAGGGACCTTTACATTTTTATATTCAACAATTTCATATTTTGGAGGTTCATAAAATCAGGCAAAGCTACATATCAGTAGGTGTGGGATAAAGCTAATAAAAATACACTGTGATTATTACTTGATTGTGATATTCTTGGTGGACAGTTCAGTAGTGGTTCGAAGTGAAAGCATGCATGGATGTAAAGCAATTCTGCACAAAAGGCGTGAGATCTTGGCTAATGCTACCAGAAGTGCTGATATTTACGCCACTAAATGGAAGCAAATTCAGCAACAGACACACAATTCCAAATCTGTCATTTGCTTCCAAATAGAAAGAAAACAACAGATTTGGAATCCTGGGTATGTCCATGAATCCACTCCGAGACTCCAGAAGGAGTTTGGAAGCTTTCCCAATATTTAAATATGGGGAAAATCACCTCTCAGATGTTGAGCTAGGCCGTGAGAGGCAATTCTTCAGGATCTGAGATCCCATGGATTTCAAGGACTGTGGAGAAAGATGCAAAGTCAGGTTTTTATTAAAAACAGAATCCATTTAATGTTCATTTCATTTATAATGTTGAGGATACTTAAATAACTGCTCAATGTTTTTTTTAATGCAACGGTTTACTTAATTTTAATATTTTTTAATATCTGAATTTAATTGTCAGATGATCATTATATCTTTTACAGCTGGCAAAAAGCGGGGTGGAGTTTTGCAGCTGTTCAAACTGACAGATGCATTTTGGGTTATTTATTCTCAGTGGTATACATAAACTCAACAACTGCTCAGGACACATTGGAGGCCAAGAGGCTTTGGATCAGAGACCTCATCAAGCCAGGCTCGTAGAGCAACATGGTGAATGTAGGAAGGAATTCCAAGTGGAAGATTCTTTAAAACTTAACGAATAGATATGATTTACAACTCTAAATTAGTATAAATTAAGCAAATTCTAAATTTAGTATATTATCCATTATTTAAATTGTATGCTGGTTGAATTTAGGAAGTTCAAGAAATGTGGCAAGGATAGGAGAGAGTTACAAATCTGGCATCTGCAGTAGTATAAGAGACGATGAAGATGATCAGCAATAATTACAGCAGGATCTAGACCAGGGATTCCCAACCTTTTTCATCCCGTTTACCCCTTGCAACTTTAATAGCACATAACAATGTTATTGCACTTATTTATGAATAACTAATGATGAAATGATGCCGGTATACCAGAACCAAACACAGTCAGTCAATGAGAGAAAATAATGACAAATCCAGAATCATCAAATTTACCCCCTGGGTAGGCAAAAATTACACCCGGGGAGTAAATTTACCCCAGGTTGGAAACCCTTGGTCTAGGAGGAATAGATAATGGAGCGTTCTTCAGATAATTAAGGTGTTACATTTTGGGGAATCAATTCTGGGCAGAAGCCACAGTTAACGTTAGGGCCCTGGGGAATGTTGTAGAGTAGAGTGGTCTAGGAGTAAAAGTACATAGTTCCATGAAAGTGGCATCACAGGTAAATAGTGTGAAGATGTTTGGCACACTGGCCTCATCAGTCAGGGAATTGAGTATCAAAGTTGAGATGTTATGTTACAGTTGTACAAGACTTTCGGGAGGAAGCGCTTACAGTATTGTGTTCAGTTTTGGTCACGCTGGAAAGGGTCATAGGAAAAATGCCATTAAGCTGGAAAGAGTGCCAAGAAAATTTAGGGGGAAGTTTTCGGGATTCAAAAGCCCGAGTTGCAAAGAGAGGTGGGGCAGGCTAGGTCTTTATTCCTTGGAATGCAGGAAGCCAAAGGGTGATCTTGCAGAGGTGTACAAAGTAATGAAGGGAATAGAGAGGGTGAATGCACCTTGTTGTCCATTCATTTATAAATTCCTTGGCATACATGCATTGTGGAGGATTGCATGAACATGGCTGTGACAGAAAACTGGCTGACAGATAATGCTATCTGCAACCTAAATGATACCTCCATTCTGACTTTTCCTTCTATTACTTTTCTGTTCAGATCTCAGACCACTATTAACCTTGCTCATGCATCAATAATTCCATTGTCTCAACCATAGATCATCACCATCTTTGAATATTTCCCCATATTGATTCCTCTTTCTCAAAGCCACTGTTATTATCAGAGAAGTAATCTGCCCTTCCTCATGCAACTTGGTTAACCTCCAACTCCTCTCCGTCAACATTCAGCAGGGTGGAACTATGCTGATCTGGGTCAATTCTCACACCTTAGAATTCCTCTGCAGGTTTCTCGTCTAATGTTCACAACATTATTGCTGGTGCCATCCAATAATTCATCATTGCCCCTTCCTTGATTTTGTTATCGACAAGCTTCCCTGTGGCATCCATCATCTAAAAACAACTTGTCAACATTTTCTACAACTATATGTAGTAAAACTCAAACTAAACATCTTTTGTCACTAGCCACATCCTTTTTTGTTCTCCTTAACAATTGTGCAAAAACAGAATCAGATTGTTAGCAACCCAAGTCATACTTGACCATGAGATAAACTATAGGTTTTCTTTTACTAACTTCTCTGCAAAATAACTTGACATCATTTGCTATGCTTAAATCACTGTATAAGTAACACCATTGTTGAATCTAAAGGTCCTGTCCCACTTGGGCGTCATTTGCGTGGTGCCATGGTGCAGGTGGCGAGCGAAGATTTTGTGAATCCCAAAATCGTGGGGCACCGTGCGCGACCGCGTGTCACTGCCTACGCCACAACGCCTCACCATGCGCGCGTCACGACGCGTAAATGAATTTGCGTAAATTACACACAAATGACGCCAAAATGGGACAGGCCCTTAACATTTCACCTAAACTGAATGTAATTCACTGTTGATGATTCAGTAAGTACTTACTGTGTACGTTATAACTGCTAGCATCCCAATCAAGGTCAATGTGCTTATGGAGAAAGACAAGGCAGCCAAACCATCTGTGAACAAAAAATTCAAGTACCAACTTTATTAGCAGCAGCTCATTTCTTGATGAGATCAGCAGGTAACAAGTTAAAATGTACAGCGCTTTAATAAGTAATATGGGAAAGGTAAGGAAAGGTAAACTGGCTTTAACATTGACCCAAATTTCGTGAGCAATGGAAGCACAGGGCTGAAAATCTAAAACAGTTCTGACAAAGAGTTTGGGACCCAAAACAATAAATGCTACTTTTTCCACAGATGGCATCTGACCAACTGGTCCTAACTTGAAAAGTTGCTCGTTACAACTATGACATAATATAACATTAAAAACACATTCAACAAGGCTTCTGTGTATTTTAGAATAAGAATAGTGTAAGTTGTTGGATTTTGACAGTGTCTTGCATCCACTGCAAAATCTGCAAAAATTTACCATTTGGGAAGTAAGGAACCATGATCTCTGCTTCTGCTGTGTGGAGTTTGCATGTTCGTCCTATGATCGTGTGTTTCCACTACATGCACTGCTCTCGCATCCCAATGTTGTGCAATTGATGACTAACTCAAGATGGATTTTATGGGAATGTGGTGGATAGAATAGGGTTAGTAGGATTAGTGTGGAGGGCGCATGATGATTAGCATGGTCTTTGTGGGCAAAGGACATGTTTCTACATGATCATTAACAGCAATTTTTGATTTCTGCTTTCAGCTAGGCTGCACAAATGAATGAAGTTGTTGTTGATTATTCAAAGAAGATATGCACAATTTCATCACAATTAAATTAGCAAATTCGATACAACTGAACAAAAAATCTTGAGAACATTAAGGTTAAACCATTTTTATTGTATTTTTTAAAAATAGGGAAAGAAACAGTAGCAGTCCATTATAAAATGAAAAAGAGGCTGTAGTATTAATATTTATTAATATTTTAAAAAAGGCTGTAGTATTAATATTTATGCACCAAGTAAAACATTATGGTATCAATTGCATATCCATGCAACTTGATTGAGACAGTAAATCATCTGCAGGTAAATTTTAAGCAATCGTCAAAGATCAGATTGCACTTCCAAAATAGAAAATGGGACACAAAACCCTTGAAATAAGGTCATGCAATAAATCTGGTTATATTAATAGTACGAAAAATCAGTCGTAACCTTTTTTTTACTCCTCACTGAAATATAGATTTCTACATTTGGTTAATCACTTTGCTTAATTGTGATTCTCTTCCATAATACAATGGGCTCAAGACTGCTCTTCACCTTCTCACTCATCTCAACAAGCCTTCTGTATCTTACATCAGACTCAATGACGGTTTATGCCAAAGCATTACTTTATCTATCGATAGACACAAAAAGCTGGAGTAACTCAGTGGGACAGGCAGCATCTCTGGGGAGAAGGAATGGGTGACGTTTCGGGTTGAGACCCTACTGTCTGAAGAATCTATATTTGTCATCCATAGCACAGAGTCGGCTCTGCTAAGGGTCTTTAACGACATCCTCCTGGCAAACGACTCTGGTAATTATGTGGTCCTTGTCTTGCTGGACCTATCTGCTGCCTTCGATACAGTGGACCATGGAATTTTAATTTCCCGATTACAGCACCAAGTGGGCATTTGTGGCAGTGCCCTGGGATGGTTCAGGTCCTATCTGGCTGACAGAACCATGCGTGTAAGCCTTGCTGGCTTTGAATCCTCCTCCACTCCCTTGGTATATGGGGTTCCACAGGGCTCAATTCTAGGGCCCCTGCTCTTCTCTTTATACCTACTTCCTCTGGGCTCAATTTTAAGAAGGCATGGCATCTCCTTTCACTTTTACGCAGATGATAGCCAGTTATATATGCCACTCAGGAAAGAAGACGACTATTCTCTAAAATCACTTCTGTCTTGCCTTGAGGACATTAAGTCCTGGATGGCCTTAAACTTTCTGGGACTTAATGAAGGGAAGACAGAGGTGATTTTGTTTGGACCCAATGGCTGCCGTGATCCTCCCTTTGTTTATTTGGGCCCATTGGCATTGTCCGTAAGGCCAACCGTTTTGAACCTGGGTTTTAGGATGGACGGTGATTTTAAACTAGATAAACAAATAGGCGCGGTGGTTAAGTCCAGCTTCTTTCACCTAAGGAAGCTGGCAAAGGTGAAGCCCATTCTCGAGCGGCAGCATTTTGAAACAGTAATCCATGCCTTTATTACATCTAGGCTGGATTATTGTAACGCACTCTACTCTGGAGTCGCAAGAGCTTCATTGGCTCGTCTCCAGCTTGTCCAAAATGCCGCCGCTCGCCTTTTGACCGGAGCTCGAAAGAGGGAGCACATTACGCCAATTTTGGCCTCCCTTCACTGGCTCCCAGTGCATTTTCGAGTTCACTTCAAAATTCTTTTGTTTGTTTTTAAATCGCTGAATGGGCTCGCCCCGTCTTATCTCTCTGAGCTGCTCCACCTATATGCTCCTGCCCGGTGCCTCAGGTCAGCTGATCAGCTGCTCCTTGAGGTACCAAGGTCTAAGCGGAGGCTCAGAGGGGATAGAGCCTTTTCTGTTGCTGCTCCGGCACTCTGGAACACCTTGCCGCTGCACATCAGACAGGCCCCCTCACTGTCCATCTTCAAATCCTCCCTCAAGACTCATTTTTATTCCTTGGCTTTCGACACTGGCTGAGGCTTTGCTCCTGTTCTTAGTGCTTTTAATGTCTTTTAACTTTTAGAGTGTGTTTTTTATAGTCCTTCGTCTTACGGTTTTTAATGGTTTGTAATGCCTTGTCCATGAGTTCTCATGTACAGCACTTTGTGGCAACTGTAGTTGTTTAAAGCGCTTTATAAATAAAGTTATTATTATTATTATTCCTTCTCTCCAGAGATGCTGCCTGTTACGCTGAGATACTCCAGCTTTTTGGGTCGATCTTCGATTTAAACCAGCATTTGCAGTTCCTTCCCACACATGACTCTATCTATATTGAATATTGATTCAGCAGAGATGTTTAATGTTTTAAAGATTAAACAAGTTTTATTCATCAGTGTTCATGTTTATCAGTCCTCATATTTCTCCAGTAAGCGTGCAATAATCACCAGGCGCAATCACTAGTCAATTCGCATTGATTTTTAAATACTAAATCCAGTACAATATCCACACTTTCATGTTGTATTGGGAAATTAGTACACATTATATTTTCTTTAGGACTTCAGAGTTTTGACCTTTATACCTCTAAATTAAATCCACTGTTTACGAAATCAATACTAATACCATACAATCCTATCATAACAGCAGGGAGGTGATTGCATTTAATGTATACTTAAAAATAGGCAGCAGCCGTAGTGTACAGTTCCAGTTGAAAAAAATGTGATTTCTCTGAAGAGGGTCCAGAAGAGATGCACCAGGATGTTGCTGGTTTGAAGTATTTCAACCATGTAGACAAACGATAAACACAGTCCGTTTTCTTTGGAAAGGAGGTTGGGGAGCAGAGAGAGACCCGACTGAGGTTTATAAAGTTATGGAGGGCATAAAGAGGGTAGATAATAAAAAATACTTCCTCCACGCAAAGATGTCTATAACAGAGGATTAAGTGGCAAGAGATTTAAAAGGAATTTGAGAAATAATTTTTTTATCCATATGATTAAAATCTAGAATACTGTGGGGATCGTGGATAGCGTATTATTAGTAAGTAATAAAGACAATGTTATGACAGTTCGGGTAATGGGAATTTGCCCTTACAGAATTCACAAATCACAAGCAAAATATTGGAACTTTGTAGTACAGAATTAAAAATTGACCTTTCAAAATTTATGTGAACAAAAGTAAATGAACAAACACTAAATGTGCTTTTGTTTCAACTCTTATTTCTTGATACATGCGCAGAATATATTGCTTCACAATAAGGAAATAAATTATGCAAACTGAATCCTTGGAATGAAGCCCGGACCTCTCCTCCTTCAACATAACGTGGGGCAGCATGCATGTAGATGGACACATGAAGCATCAAGGCATCAAAAGCTACAGTGTGCTGGAACTGCTAATAATTTCATACATAGATGGACATATGTCAGCTTTGGATAAAACGAAGAATTCAACAAGTAGGCAGACATTCATCAAGCACTGGAGGAGCTGCATGATGTGGTCAAACACCAGATGGTGTACCCCAATGCCTTTCCTGTCCTGTTACAGTCCGGGACCTCATAGCCTGTGTATAGGCAGAGACTGTAGAGTGCAGTCCTAGTGCGGTGAGGACTGCACAGAGCTGGTCGGCTGGGTTGTCGGGGGGAGGGGGCAGAGGAATGACTCTGGGATAATAAAGGGGAGGTCATTTAAGGCTCAGGTGAGAAAAAACTTTTTTACCCAGAGAGTTGTGAATTTATGGAATTCCCTGCCACAGAGGGCAGTGGAGGCCAAATCGCTGGATGGATTTAAGAGAGAGTTGGATAGAGCTCTAGGGGCTAATCTAGGAGAGAGTCAAGGGATATGGGGAGAAGGCAGCCGCGGGTTATTGATAGCAGACGATCAGCCATGATCACAATGAATGGCGGTGCTGGCTCGATGGGCCGAATGGCCTCCTCCTGCACCTATTTTCTATATTTCTATGTTTCTATTGCTTGGAGTCAGTGAACTGGGCAATGTTCAAGCATTTGGCAACAGACCTAATGCATGAAAGTTGTTACTGACTTCATAGGTAAATATGCGGAGGAGCATGTCCCCATGAAAACCCTGCAAGTGTTCCCCAAACTAAAGCCTTAGATGTAGATCAGTGACTCATGTTATGAGTCATACTTTGCAGCTACGACCACTAGTTTAACAGAAAGCCTCCCTGCCTTTCTCTCTCACTTTTAGAGTAATGTGCTAAGATGAAGTTACCTATGCTGCAACGTTAAAAGTCTTTGGATCTTAATCACAGTGTGTGACTTTGGTTATTCCAACAGCAGAAGCTCAACATGGTGTCAGAGTGTACGGACTCACTCCTTGCTTTATTATATTGCTTTTATTTTAGTTTGTTGTTTTCTCCAGTGATATTGTAATGCTCTCAGAAAACCAGAGATCCCGGTGTTTGATGAGGACCTTGTAGAACGGTGGCAGGTATTTGAAGAGGATTTCTCAATTTACATTGAAGCGGCTCAGCCTACTGCTGCTCCCGGTGTTTGAGCGTCATTCTTCTTAATCTGGCAGGCACAGAAGCTGCCCGACGTGCCAGAAGATTTCACTATGAACCGGCTAGATTTGACCTGGTTGGTGTCCAGATCACTACTGCTGAATCTATCCAAGCCCGTGACTGCCTACTATGCACATTCCGACAGTTATGTGAGTTAAGTACTAACTTGGTCATGGGGAGGCATTTGTTCTTTTCCCAACGCCAGAAACAGGGAGAACCTGTGGCGATGTATGTCAGTGCATTGAAGCACATTGGCAATCGATGTAATTTCAGGGATATATGTGATAGCCTTGTCCGTGACCGTCTGGTTTATGGAGTCCACAATGATAAATTACGCGCCGAGTTACTGCGGGATGCTGAGCTTACTCTAGAGACTGCTGAAAACCGCTGTAGCATTGCTGAAATGGCTGGCGCTCATACGAAAGTTTTAGGACGCTCTGCTGGTCATGAATTTAATGTTGCCGATATGTCTTATCAAATCTTTTGCTGTTCTCCTCAAATGCCCAATACCTCTATTGTGAGAGTAATAGACAATTGCTTTAACTGTGGGGATTCACATGCTGCTGTTCGTGACCGTTGCCCTGCGTATGGAAAATTATGTTGATTTTGCAACAAAATAAATAATTTCTTCAAATACCGTCGTTCACATAGCAACAGAGTTCAAACAAGACAATCTGTTGATTCACTTGTACGTGAAAACTTGCTCTCAGAACGCTCTCAACCAGCTCCCACGGATTTGCAGGCTGCTGGCGAAGGTTTTGACTGATGTACATTCCTTGTCTGATTTAATGCATAACCAACTAGACCCCAAGATCGCTTTGCTCGTTAATGGCAAGAACATTTATCTGAAAGTTGACACAGGTGCCAGATGCAGTGTTATCTGTTTAGCTGTGTTTAAAAAGTTACAAAAAAGAGACTGTCACTCCAACGGCTGCCTCCCTTATCCTATTTGCAGGCGGTCCAGTGCACCCAAACGGTCAAGTTGAGTTATGCTGCTGTCTTAACTCATGTGTCCACGACCTGAGTTTCAACGTGGTTCTTGAGAATGTGCCACCTCTACTAGGTGCCAACGCATGTGAAGACATGGGTCTTGTTTCTTTCAGCCCTTCTGTTTGTTATCTGATTACAGCTTGTGATTTTAGCCAACAAATCCTGACACAATACAAGATTTTGTTTGACGATAAGCTGGGCAGGTTGCCTGTTAGGTACTTAATTACCATTGAACCCGAGATGATTCCAGTTGTTCGTCCAGCTCATAAGATTCCCCATGCTGTGCGGGACCGTGTTCAAAGTGAACTTAACAGAATGGTGTCTCTAGGTGTGATTTCTCCCGTCACTCACCACTTAGATCGGGTTTCCTCCATGGTTGTGGCAACGAAGAAGAATAAAGACGAAATACAGATTTGTATTAATCCTAAGGACTTGAACACAGCCATTAAACGACCTCACTTCCCCATTCGCACTGTGGACGAGATTGCAGCGCAGATGGCCGAGGCAACTGTATTTACAGAACTAGATGCCAAGAGTTAATTCTGGCAGATTTCGCTGGAACACAACTCCTCCAAGTTAACCACTTTCAGCACTCCATCCGGGCGTTACAGATTTCTTCGCATGCCTTTTGGCATAAGCTCGGTTTCAACATTTCAACAAGCTATGGAGCAGTTGTTTGCAGGCTACCCATGCTCCATTGTAGTGGATGACATCCTCGTTGCGGGACGAACTGTCGAAGAACACATTGCTAATCTGACAAAGGTCCTGGATTGCGCCAAGGCCATCAACCTCAAGATGAACCCTCAAAAATGCAAATTCAGGGTAAGTGAGGTGAAATACGTAGGCCATGTGTTCACGAAGGACGGCCTAAAAACTGATTCGGCGAAAACCAGTGCTATCAACAAGCACCCAGCACCCACAGATGTGCTCAGTTTGCAGAAATTCCTTGGCATGGTTAACTACTTGAGCAAATTTATTCCGAACTTCAGCGAAATATCAGCCCCATTGCGCCAGCTTACACACAAAGACACTGTTTGGCCCTGGCACGAACACTGCAGAGGGCGTTCGACACTCTTAAGCAGTAGATGTCTTGTGCTCCTATTCGCGCTTACTTCGATCCTAAATGACTGGTCACACTGACTTGTGACGCTTCACAACACGGACTTGGCGCAGCATGTCTTCAAAATGACGGAAGCACAAATAAGCCTGTTGCTTATGCCTCGCTCACTATGACTGACACAGAAGAACTATATGCCCAAATTGAAAAAGAGCTGTTGCCCGTTGTTTTCGCTTGCAAGAAATTTAACGACTTTATCTTCGGACATACGGTCACGATTGAAACTGACTACCAACCTCTGATCAGCATCTTTAACAAACCGAGTCATGCCTCTCCAGCCCGCCTACAGTGGATGTTGCTGCAACTTCAAAAATATGACATTGTTCTGATCTACAAACGTGGTAAGATATGCACCTGGCTGACACTCTCTCGCGTGCACCCCAGAAGACCTGTGAGGGTCCGCCCTCGCCAGATGATAACTGTCGTAATGACTGTCTTTTATTCCCTCGTCCTGTATGGAGGATTTGGTTGCTCACACTGCTGCTGACAGTATTTTACGGTCGCTTGCCTCCGTCATTAAGCGCGGCTGGCCAGACAAACACTACAACGTTCTGCTGCCGGTTCGGTCTTTCTTTGCTATCCGAGATGAGCTAGTGCTGCAGGATGGCATTATTGACACAAGGCTGTGCTCCCTGCTTCGCTGCACAGCAAGTATTTAACAAGTGCTGTCCACACAGGGCACCCAGGCGCTGAAGCTACCGTCCTATGGGCAAGAAACATGTTTTACTGGCCTGGCATGGCCGAATACATCACCGAGAATGTGGCATCCTGTGCAGTGTGCAACAGCTTCGCACCTCACCAACAAAATCAACCACTTCTTTCATATCCAGTTGCTGCACTCCTGTGGTCTACAGTGGCAACTGACATATTTGAGTGGCATGGCAAGCAGTACCTGGTACTTGTCGATTCGTATTCAGGATGGTTTGACATTGATTGTTATCAGCAGCCCTACTTCTCGCGGGGTGGTTTCGAAGCTTGCTCGCCATTTATCAGTTCACGGAGCTCCGAGCATACTGTTATCTGATAATGGCAGTCAATTTACCAGCCAACACTTCAATGAATTTGCTGCACGCTAGAATTTTCGCCACATTACCAGCAGCCCTGAATACACCTACAGGCGTAAAGACAACATATCCTGCCTGTGAATGAGCCAGCTCCACCACCGTACTATCCCGACCATACAAGTGTACTTCCGTCCGTGTCCAGTGGCATTAATCTGCCTACACCTGCTCAACAACCTGCTTCTGCAACAGCTGCTTTGTCAGTGGCGACGCCCCCTCCGCCTGTGCCACAGTCTCCTGTTTCATCACCGGGAATGTTGGTTCAGTCTCCCTCACCTGTGAAGCCACCTGCTCTGTCCCCGGAGGCGAAAAACGGAGATGGGCGTTATCGCACACGTACTGGTTGTGTTTACATGCCACCGTGAAGTACCCGGGCTATGTTTAACTTTCCTCCAGCTTATTATCAATTGCTATGCATTGCTTATTTAGTCAATGGTTTTGTACTGACATTTAATTCTTTAAGAGGGAGGATGTAGATCTGTGACTCATGTTATGAGTCATGCTTTGTAGCTACGCCCACTAGTTTAACAGAAAGCCTCCCTGCCTTTCTCTCTCACTTTTAGAGTAACGTGCTAAGATTAAGTTACCTAAGCTGTAACATTAATAAAGTCTTTGGATCTTAATCTCGGTGTGTGACTTTGGTTATTCCAACAGCAGAAGCTCAACATAAACCAAGATAAAACAAGAGGTCCGCAATCGTCTGAGGACCAGACCTTGGGTAGTTCCAACTTTCCAGTACTAGGTAAAACCTCAAGTTTTCATTCAAAATTCTATCCACATCCCCATTTCTACATATTCTTTTTTTTTTGGAATATATATTTTTTTATTAGAGTATTTAGACAGTGGATTATCAAACATATATTATGATAGAAATATTTCATGTTCAACATGCATACATTATTAATATTATCAGTTGTATCATTTTGACTCTAATAGTTTTATAGAGAACAGTAAGAAAAATAGAATAATAATCTATATCAAAGAAGAAAATCATAAAGAAAGGAATAATTTACTATTAATACATCGTAGGAGATAAGATCAAAGAATATAAGATATAACTTTTCATCTATTCCTAAATCCAAGTTTCAGTTAGGGTTCCCTGCCGAACCATTCTACCCTTTTAAGTAATCAATGAAAGAAGACCATGTTCTAACAAAAACTTCTTGTTTGTCCAATAAGGCAAATCTGATTCTTTCCAGGTGTAGGGTCTCCGACATTTCCATAATCCACATTTTAATTGTGGGGTATATAGGGCCTTTCCAAAATTTTAATATTAATTTCTTCCCAATTATTATACTGTAGTCTAGGAAATTTCTTTGGCTTGTTGTAAGAGTTAAACTTTGTTCTGATGCTCCAAGTATTATTAATTTTGGGTCCGGATCCAGTTTAGTATTAATAACTTCAGAAGTTATTTTAAAAATCTCAGTCCAGAAATTCTTAATTTTTATACAATTTGCAAAAGTATGTGTTAAATTAGCCTCTAGATGTTGACATTTATCGCAGGTAGACGATATTTGTGGGAAGATTCTATTTAGTTTAACTTTGGAATAATGTAATCTATGTAAAACTTTAAATTGTATTAGAGCATGTCTGGAATTTAGCGAGCATTGATGTATGTATTGTAAACTTTTATCCCATAAATCTTTCGTTATAGATTGATTTATTTCATTTTCCCATGTGTGTCTATATGATTCCGTTGATGGTATCTCACTATCTAAAAGGGTGTTGTAAATATTAATTTTTCTGTATTAGGATGTTTATTCAGACATTCATCTAAGATTTCTGGTTCCCTATTCCTATAATCTTGTGTATTTGACCTAACATAATCTCTGAGTTGTAAGTATCGAAAAAAATTATTTGAGTGTAACCCATAAATCTGTTGCAGTTCTTGAAATGAGAGATAAGTGCCTTTTTTGTAAAGGTGTTCCACCCTTTTGATTCCATAGTTTTTCCATTGTATAAAGCCTTTATCTAGTATGGAAAGTTTGAATACGGGATTATTTACAATAGGGAGGTAGAGTGGTATATTGTCCAGTTTTAGAGCCTTTTTAAGTTGTTTCCAGATTCGTATACCACTATATATTATAGGGTTTTCCCCATAAGTTTTTTTGTGCAATTTTGTCGGTGCAAATATAATCGAACCGATTTCAAAAGGTAGACAGTCCTCTTTTTCCATCCTTAACCATTCTGGTTGTTGATCCATTTCTTCCAGCCAAAAATTCATGTTTTTAATATAAACTGCCCAGAAATAGAACAAAAAGTTTGGTAGAGCTAAACCTCCATTAATCTTTGATTTACATAAATGTTTTTTATTTATTCTATGATTCTTGTAGTCCCAGATGAAACTTGTAACAGTGGAGTCTACTTTTTAAAAAAAAGATTTTGGAATATATATCGGGATGGATTGAAATAGGTACAATAATTGCGGTAGAAAAATCATTTTTATAGCATTAATTCTACCGAACATTGAGATAGGAAGTGTTTTCCAGTATTGAATATTCTTATTTAGTTTATTAATTAAAGGTGGAAAATTTGATTTAAATAAAGAGCTATACCCCTTAGTTACATAAATACCTAAATATTTAAATTTTTCGTCAACTATTTTAAAAGGTGATTGTTGTAGTATATGTATATTATGATCCGTTATTGACATGATTTCGCTTTTATTCCAATTAATTCTATATCCTGAGAAATGACCGAATTGAGTTATTAGATTTAATAAATTTGGAATGCTAATTTCCGGCTTTGTAATATATATTAGTACATCATCTGCATATAGAGAAATTTTATTCGTTGTATTTTTAGTATTGTACCCATGTATTTCTGGATTAGATCTGACATTTTCTGCAAGCATTTCTACATATTCACTGAGAACAAATCTCTATGTGGTGTTCAATATTCTTTAAACATTACATCTCAACTACCCAATACTCTGATGAATTTTCTATTATTATAGCACAACTGCCACAGAAACATAAAATATTTCAATCTCAGTCTCAAGACACAAATGGCAACTTATTCAAAATGTTATCTTTGCTTACAACCAGTTGTTCACTATCTTGCACTGCTATCATTTTTGTTCAAAAAGACTTCCTGATGCTGTCTCCTGTGCATTAATTTAAAATGTACGTTGTTCCTCCATAAGTTTGCTCCACCTTAAATCAATAGCCTTCCATTACTTCATATTTCAGACTATACTTTTGTTCTTAGAATCTTATCACCTACTCCATTATTACTGTAGTTTCAAATATTTTGCTCACATTCAAAGCCTGTTAAAACATCTTGCAACCCATATTTGACCACGTTTGCCTCTCCTTTACTGCCGCAAAAAAAAGTTTTTTTTTACAATAAACTATGCATCTAAAATTAGATGTTGTCTGACCTGCTGAGTTACTCCAGCGTTGTGTTCTTTTTAACATTTTAAAAGCTCATTTCTTATCTCCCAGAAGTGTAAACAACTGCAGCAATCAAGATCAAGAGATCAAAGACATTTATTGTCACATGCACCAATTGGTACAGTGAAATTTGGGGGTCATCATACAGCCATACGAATAAAAAAGAACACATCTTTACTTTCAAAATATACTTTACTTTCAAAATATACATTTATTTTCAAAATATAGTTACTGTTGTAATGGGGAAAAATACAGATCAACTGATATTCTAAGTTCCTCAAATGGAAATGAAATAAATTCTTAGAAATCTGTTTTTGGTATTGCTTCATTATTGAAATGTGCACTGAGAAACAGTGAAAAGTTTTGTTTGCATACTATTCAGTCAAAGCAGACCATATACGAGTACAATTGAGCCATACACAAGTACATGTCGTGCAAAGAGAAAAATATCAGTGCAGAATGTAGTATGACAACATTAGGGTATTATAATTAAAGAGAAGTCGTCCAAGGTCCAAACACAGGTAGGTTGAAAGATTAGGACTGCATCCTAGCTAATAGTCTGATAATAGCACGGAAGAAGCTGTTCCTGAGCCTTATGGTACATGCTTTCAAGCTTTTGTACTTTCTGCCCGATAGCAGAGGGGAGAAGAGGGAATGACCAGGGTATAAAAGGTCCTTGACTATGATGGCTGCTTACCTGAGGCAGCATTGAGCGTATATGGAGTCGATGGTAAGGAGAGCATTCTGTGTACATAATGGGGTACATTCACAACTCTCTGCAACTTTCTACATTTTTGGGCAGATCTATTTCCAAACCAAACTGAGATGCATTCTCAGAGAATGCTTTGTACGGTGCATTTGTAGAAGTTGAAAAGTGCTGCTGGAGACATGGCAAACTTCCTTCGTATTCTGAGAAGTACCGACATTGGTGTATTTTCCTTGGCTGTAGCTTGAATGTGGATATTTACACCTGGGAACTTGATCATAAACTCCAGCACCATTGATACTGATTGGGGCATGTACTCCACCTAGCTCGCTTCCTAAAGACAATAACTAGCTCCTTCACCTTGCTGTCATTAAGGAGGAGGATGTTGTCTTGACATCATATTATTTTGCTGTCTATCTCTTACCTGTACTGCATCTCATCATTATTAGAGATCCAGCCCACCACAGTCTATAAATCTATAAACTTGGAAATGGAGTGAGAGCAGAATTTGGCCACACAGTCATCAGTGTGTTGTGAGTATAACAGGTGAGAATGCATCCTTGCAGGTTACTGGTGTTGAGAATTATCATGGAGCATGTTTTGCTGCCAAATGTGTCTATGAGTCAGGAGGTTATGAATCCAATGGCAGATGGGGGTGCTGGAATCTATTCTAGGAGCTTAGAGACGAGTTTGGTTGGTTTTCCAGTGTTGAAGGTGGAAATCTATTCAATAAATAGGTGCCTTTCTTAGGTGTTTTGTATGGTTTGTAAGAAAGAACATTTTGGTATCATTATTATGTAACCTTCATAACATTTTATATCGTAAGGCAATTTAGAACACTAAGGAGCTTTGTCATGTCTCCAACAATTCTTATCAACTTCTACAGAAGCAATGTAGAAATAATCAAGATATAGCATAACTTGGTATGGTGACCACTCTGCCCAAGACCAAAATACATTTCAGAGATGTGGATGTAGTCCAGTCCATCACACAAACCAACCTTCCCTCACATCCACACCATCTATACTTTATGTAGAAAGGAACTGCAGATACTGATTTACACCAAAGATAGACAGCATTGTCTCTCCGAAAAGCAGTCACCAAATACACCCTGGTCATTCCCTCTTCCTCCCTCTCCCATTCAGCAGAAGATACAAAAGCTTCTAAGTATGTACCAACATATTCAGGAATAGCTTCTTCTTTGCTATTAAGAGACGACTGAACAGACCTTTCGTAAACAAGGGTTAGTGTCCTGCTCTCCCAACTGGCCTCATTGTGTACATTGCCCTTTTCTAAATTTGCATTTTCTCTGTGGCTGTAACATGCTATTCTACATTTTGGTATTTTACTCTTTGCACTACTTGTTACACTTGTGATAGACACAAAATGAAGGAGCAACTCAGCAAGTTAGGCAGCATCTCCCGAGATGCTGCCTGACCCACTGAGGTACTCCAGCATTCAATAGACAATGGACAAAAGACAATAGGTGCAGAAGAAGGCCATTCGGCCCTTCGAGCCAGCACCTCCATTTAATGTGATCATGGCTGATCATCCCCAATCAGTACCCCGTTCCTGCCTTCTCCTCATATCCCCTGATTCCGCTATTTTTAAGAGCCCTATCTAGCTCTCTCTTGAAAGCATCCAGAGAACCTGCGTCCACCGCCCTCTGAGGCAGAGAATTCCACAGACTCACCACTCTCTGTGAGTAAAAGTCTTCTCCGTTCTAAATGGCTTACTCCTTATTCTTAAACTGTGGCCGCTGGTTCTGGACTTCCCCAACATCGGGAACATGTTTCCTGCCTCTAGTGTGTTAAACCGTTAACAATCTTTGTGTTTCAATGAGATCCCCTCTCATCCTCCTAAACTCCAGAGTGTACAAGCCCAGCTGCTCCATTCTCTCAGCATATGACAGTCCTGCCATCCTGGGAATTAACCTTTTAAACCTACGCTGCACTCCCTCAATAGGAAGAATGTCCTTCCTCAAATTAGGGGACCAAAACAGCACACAATACTCCAGGTGTGGTCTCACTAAGGCTCTGTACAACTGCAGAAGGACCTCTTTGCTTCTATATTAGATTCCTCTTCTTATAAAGGCCAACATGCCATTTGTTTTCTTCACTGCCTGCTGTACATGCATGCTTACTTTCATAGACTAATGAACAAGGACCCCCCAGATCCCGTTGTACTTCCCCTTTTCCCAACTTGACTCCATTTAGATGGTAATCTGCCTTCCCGTTTTTGCTACCAAAGTAGATAACCTAACATTTATCCGCATTAAACTTCATCTGCCATGCATCTGCCCACTCACCCTGCATTCTCATAGCATCCTCCTCACAGTTCACACTGCCACCCAGCTTTGTGTCATCTGCAAATATGCTAATGTTACTTTGAATCCCTTCATCCAAATCATTGATGTATATTGTAAATAGCTGCGGTCCCAGCACAGAGCCTTGTGGTACCCCACTAGTCACTGCCTGCCACTCTGAAAGGGACCGGTTAATCCCTACTCTTTGTTTCCTGTCTGCCAACCAATTCTCTATCCATGTCAGCACTCTACTCCCAATACCATGTGCCCTAATTTTGCCCACTAATCTCCTATGTGGGACCTTATCAAATGCTTTCTGAAAGTCCAGGTACATTACATCCACTGGCTCTCCGTTGTCCATTTTCCTAGTTACATCTTCCAAAAATTCCAGATTAGTCAAGCATGATTTCCCCTTCGTAAATCCATGCTAACTCGGACCGATCCTGTTACTGCTATCCAAATGTTCGGCTATCTCATCTTTTATAATTGACTCCATCATCTTCCCCACCACCGATGTCAAGCTAACTGGTCTATAATTCCCTGTTTTCTCTCTTCCGCCTTTCTTAAAAAGTGGGATAACATTAGCTACCGTCCAATCCACAGGAACTGATCCTGAGTCTATAGAACATTGGAAAATTATCACCAATGCATCCACGATTTCTATAGCTACTTCGTTAAGTACCCTGGGATGCAGACCATCAGGCCCTGGGGATTTATCAGCCTTCAGTCCCACCAGTCTATCCAACACCATTTCCTGCCTAATGTGGATTTCCTTCAGTTCCTCCGTCACCCCAGATCCTCTGGCCACTATTATATCATTAAGATTGTTAGTGACGACAGATCCAAAGTACCCGTTCAACACATCTGCCATTTCCTTGTTCCCCATAATAAATTCACCTTTTTCGGTCTTCAAGGCTCCAACTTTGGTCTTAATAAATGTTTTCCTGTTCACATACCTAAAGAAGCTTTTACTGCTTTATATTCTTGGCTAGCTTACCTTCGTATCTTTTCTCCCCGTATTGTCTTTTTGGTTATCTTCTGTTGTTCTTTAAACATTACCCAATCCTCTTGCTTCCCGCTCATTTTTGCTACGTTGTACTTCTTCGCTTTAATTTTTATACTGTCCCTGACGTCCCTTGTCAGCCATGGTCGCCCCTTTCTCCCCTTCGAATCTTTCTTCCTCCTAGGAATGAACTGATCCTGCACCTTCTGTATTATTCCTAGAAATACCTGCCATTTTTGTTCCACTGTCATCCCTGCTTGTGTATCTTTCCAGTCAACTTTGGCCAGCTCCTCCCTCATGGCCCCATAGTCCCCTTTATTCAACTGTAACACTGACACCTCCGATCTACCCTTCACCCTCTCCAATTGTAGATTAAACCTGACCATTCCTTCCTACACATTTGTTACACTTGTTAGGGGTTGATTTACAGTATGACAGTATGATGTGACTCAGATCCAGACTTTTGTAAACTGTTGTATGTAATCAAACACATAGAAGTAGGTTTATGGCACACCACACGGTGCAATGACATTGTAATTGGATATCTGTACTAAAGACCGACAATTTCAATTGCAATCTGTTGATCTATGTTCACAAGCAAAAACCATGTGGGAACAAAATAAAATCTCATACGTTTTATTTTACAGATTCTGATCTGTTGGTAATTATTAATTGAATTAGTGACAGATGAGGTATATTACTTATTATCTTTGCTTTGAGCAAAGTGGAAGTAAAAAATTTCTATAATCAACCACAATCCACTGAATTAATTTTGTGCACTAAAAATAATCTGCAAATAGCAATATCATCATGGCTAATTTGTAAACATAGAATGGAGATAACGTAAACTATCGAACATTTAATCGCACACACCCTTTATGACGGCATGATGGTAGGCATAGATGTGGTAGGCCGAAGAGTCAGTTTCTATGCTGTTCAAATCTATGACTATGTGAATCAATACGGTAAAATGAATTTTCTACTTACGACTGGTTCCGAGCTCTTCAAAAAGAAGTTTCACCTTTTCCCATTCTGTGGAGTTTTGATTTGCTGGAACATTCAAAGGAACAAAAGCTCTGCAATAAAAAAAGATTAATTTTAGACATCATAACATATTTTGAATAATGAATATAGAAAGGACTATTCTAAGGAATATATATTTTATTAAAATAAGTAAAAGTGCCTCAAAGTGCCCTGGATAATGGATTTAAAATTTATCTTTAATCTTTCAATTTCATGACTTCAATGGTCCAACTTAATGGTCTTTGGGAAAATAATAATTAACTAACAGGAACTAATTGTACAGAAAGCTTTATGACATCCAATTTACATCATATTTTAAAATTATAGTTCACAGAAGTGAAACAGTTTTTCAACAGAAATTATCTAAATCATAAAAACCTCAATATTTTTTATCACCCTCACACTATTGCAGAATAACTGCAGTTATGTTACTAAATGAAAACCATTTGGATTTAACCAAGTGCTATCCATTGAATTTTCAAAGTGTGGTGAAAAAGAACTCAATGATAAATCCTTTATATATTGAATCAATTGAAATACAATGCATTACATTAGGCAAGTTTGAGTTTAAGAATATGTCAATTTAAATAAAACTTGAAAAAACATTTAATCTAGTTTGCATTTAAGAGGGTATTTTATTTCCTCAATTCATTCTATTTTATTCAGTTTTCCCTTTGTTAATTTCAGGACTATTAGTTTTTTTCCTAGTCACACAGTCCACAAAGGAGCATGCTGTCCAATGATTCAGTCAGCAACTGTATCCAATGACAAAACTTGCTAGATTTGTGTGTTTGTTACTTGACCATTTGGTCAAATGTTCTTCAAGTTATTGGCTGGAAAACAAACTGAAAGTAATTATAACTCTGTCAGAAAGATAAGGTGTATCCAAAGAAACTAATAAAAATCTTCAGTGATGCAGCAAAAAAACATCGGGGTATGCAATACAATAATCTTTAATGAGAGCAAAGCAAGTCTCAAAAAGCAATAGGAGCAAAATATCAAATTTTAGAAAGAAATACACATTGTTCAAATGCAGGAATATAATACTAACTTTAAAAAAAATCATAAATTGGAGTATCATGTACCGCCATGCTAGAAAAAAGGTCAAGATCTTGAAAAGGATGAAGAGAATATTTACCATAATTATGGGACTTCAATTAAAAAGAGTGAGAAGGAAATCTGTGACAGCTTTCAGATCATAAAGATGGTTGTGGTTTTCAAAAGCTGGAAGGGTTTTAAAACAAGAAACTGGGACATCTTCCAGAGGCCTACCGGCAGCTTCTACCAAATTATCAGGCACTGACAACTATTCCTCGCAAAGATGCCAGCAAACTGGCTTTGTAGCCTTCTACCCGTCTTCTCTTGCAGGACTCTAGTAAGCATACCTACTGAATCTCCCACCCCTACACTATGTCCTCAGGAATTCAGATGGCACTGATCTCAGCTGACTCATCTGGACTATTGGAATAGCAAGTGGCACATACACTATTTTTTCTCTTTTGGAAAACTCTTACACTTTCATATTTCTTTTCTTTTGTACATAACCTTGGAATTTAACAATCACAATGTTTCATCGATGTGAGATCATCATCAGGCTTCTGCCATGATCATATTGAATCTATGTTTCTATGTTTCTATGTTTCTGTGAACTCAGCCAACATTGAAAAAACATTTTCTACCAATGCTCCTTTCTTCTCCTTTATTGAGGGTCAATTATTATATTCCCAGAGACTAACTGTACAATTGCTTCAGAGAAGTGTTGGTAGATCAATCCATCTTTCATTGATTAATCAATATGCTTGGTTATAACTGTGACCTTCAGTTTAGACTATGGCCCTGGTGCCTTTATTCTATTTGCAGATCCTCTGGTATCAGAAGAGCCAATGTCAGATGTCATAAGAACCTTGATACCATCCATATGCATATCATCTCTATGCACTATTTCTTAGAACAAATAGATTTTTAACCCAAAAACATCAGACCAATATAGGCCTTCCTTGATTAACAGACTACACAGCCACCAGTAGCATTTTAGACAAAGATCCACCTCTAAAGTATTGCCTGACTCCTTACACTAAGCCTTCAATCTTGGCTACCACGCTGTACTAAGTTACATTGTCCATTCAGCTATATATTCTTTGACCGACACTGGATAATGAAAAAGCTCCCAAATTATTCGTCTTATTTTGTTTACAATTTACTCTATTATTTCAGTGAACCTATTTCTGAACCCAACAATAACTTACAAATCCCTCTGCTTTCCTCCAATTCTGGATTCTGTAATCCACTCTGCTCCTAATGTGCAACATTGCATATTTAATCTTTCCACCACCAGTTGCCAACATCTTAAAACTCTGAACTTCACTCTCAAAATCTACCTTTTCTCCATTTAGATGCAGCTATTGATCGTCAATGCTAATGTTTATTATTATGCCTTGAAATTAAATTTTGTTTGTTAATGCTCTCGAGAAGAAATACAGCACTTTGCCAGCATTATATAAATGCAAATTGATCCACTATAATCTAGCCAATTGACTACTAATTAACCAAATGATCATGGTTCCTAATTCAGTTTTGATACTCAATTTTTAAAGTTACAAAGAACCGTGCAAAAAAAAACCGTGTAAAGAAAACAATACTCTTTAGCATATCCTAAACACTTTGCATCAATACATTCAATAGGATTAAAAGACATTTTACAAAGGATATAGAAATATTTGGATTGAAAGCACCATTTCAGGGACAAACTAAAGGTTAACAATTAATTTTAAATGAGGCAGCAATTTGTACCTCCATGCCTTTAACATAAATTTTACTTCAGTCACGTGAGTGACTACGTGAAGACCCCACCAGCACGCATGAACGACATATCGTCTACCGCATTGCGCATCGACAGGCTGTGGAAGCGCTGCTCCACCAGCGGTAAGTTTGAATCCTGAAGGTAAGTTTTTCAACTCAACTCCAGGTCTGTTTTTCTCCTTGCAGGAAGCTCTGTGCACAGAGTTTCCTGCTGGAGATATTGCGTCCCCTACACCGCGGGGAAATCCCGGCTGCGAGAATCGCGGGGATGCCCGGCTGGAGGGGGAACCCCACCACAGACTTCGTGGGGAATCCCGTCTCCAGGGACCGCGAGGGATCCCGGCTGTGGTAACCGCAGAATGGATTCTGCGGGGAAAGGCGGGAAGATGCTGGCCGCGGGGTGAACCCGGCTGCAGGAAAACCCGGCCGCGGGAACGGTTGCAGCAGGAAGAAACCCGGCTGCAGGAAAACCGGGCCATGGGAGATTCTGGCCGCGGGTTAAACCCGGCTGGAGAAAAAACCGGGCCGCGGGAAGATTCTGGCCGCTGTGTGAACCCGGCTGGAGGAAAACCAGGCCGCAGGGACCGTGGGGAGAAGCAAACTACAGGATGAACCCGGCTCGGGGGAAACCCGGCTGCGGGGACCGTGGGAAGACTACCACGGGATGAACCCAGCTCGGGGAAAACCGGCTGCGGGGACCGCGGGAAGACCACGGGATGAACCCGGCTTGGGGAAACCCGGCTGCGGGGACCGCGGGAAGGCAAACCGCGGAATGATCCCGGCTCGGGGAAACCCGGCCGCAGGGACCGCGTGAGGGGACCGTATGACACAGCTACGGACCGCAGAAGTGCAGATAGCCGACAGCATTTTTTCAGACTCCAGCAGGCCAGAAGAGGTTCAATGGAGTCTGAAAGGCCTAGGCAGGCCAGGAGGGTCCCCTCTAACATGGGTACGTCCTCGGCCGTTTACCCATGAGGAGCATGGATAGCGTCAGAGAGCGCTCATCCCACTAATGCGCCCTCCTGATATGATCCATGCATGGCATATCAGTAGAGATATACCGCCAACGGTAAGCCCAGAGACCTGCAGTGTCCAGGCTGCGAATATACCACCGGCGGATGAGCCCGTAGACTCGGAGGGTCTGGGCCCTAAGATTACCACCTGCAGAGGGATTTCCCGCCGGCGGATAACCTCGGAGACTCAGCATGGGTCCGGGCTGGAAGGTCCACCACCTACGCATCCTGCATGAAGCGGAAGACTTGGAAGTATGACCAGGGAACATACTGGAGTACAAACGTGAGGTTCCAGAATATTCTGGCGTGGCATCAAGATCTTCGCTAAACTAAGCCTGAAGGCCAGAGTTCTCTCGTGAAGGAACAGCCACCTCACGCCACATCACATGTGCCGGCGGTGGAATACCATACACCTGCAATATTGTCCCTGAAAGGACCAGCAGTGAACAGCGCTATATGGGGGTACAATGCACACTTCAATTGGCATTGGCATATCAGCAGGAAAACAGAATGGAAGTGGAATCGCCAGGATTTAAGGTACGTGGCGATGGAGGCATATCTCGCTACACTGAGGGGTAATGTTCATTGTGTCCATCCATTTACCTTATCTGACGGGTCTTGCTAATTCAGCTTCCCGCTTCAGACATTTCGGAGTGCCTGACTGGCCAATACAGCCATGATCCCGCTGATGTTGGGTATTATGATAGAACCTTATATGGATTGCAGGAACAAAATGGCTGGTTAGCCGTGACCAGGGAACCATCCCCTGCATACTTTAATCTAGTCATTGACTTGCAGACTGGGAAGACCGCTCCTGCGGCTTACTATTGTCAAACCAAACTAAGCTGACACGGATGACTGACGTCTTAAGTTCAGTTCCATATGGGGCTGACAATCATTCTAGAGTGCCATCACAGTGCCGCACATGCCTTCTCAGCATTTTGGCTGCGAGGAGCAGAATCCATTTATCGGGTCACATTCTGTTCGAGATAGGGTCTTAAACTCGACACCCCTCAGGGAGGTACGCAGAGATATGGGATGTTAACATTGGAACATCCCTGCCCTGGGCTCACTATACCAAGGGTTATGCTCATGACACTGAGGCAGCAGCATGGGTCCAGTTGCTTAGCTGTGACTGGACAAGATGATTATTCTGCATGGAATTACATTTATGTTATCACTAATCAGCAGATATCGCCAGGGACATTAGGTCTCAAACTAGTATTGCTGGCATATCCCATGGACCTTCGGTTGTATGTGGCCACACATCTACACCAGTATGTTAAGGTCTCTAGAGCCTTAGGGACTAAACTACCAATGATTGATAGTCACATGGAGCCTCACTAGAGAATCTCTACAGACCATCGGCCGGTGGTTTATATGGGTTCTGGGGGCAGGAGTGAACACTGACATACAAGTCTCACTCCACCCAGGCTGCAACTATATCAGCAGCAGAGGATGGACGTTCACGGGACCACATCCTAGCGGGTGCAGGATGGTCTTCGAACAATTCCAAACATGTAGAAATACCCTTGCCAGACCAGGGGTATTTGCCGACTTTTTAAGTCTGTGTTATAGTTCCTCCCGGGTGCAGGAGGTACTATTATCACTAAGTGTACATTATAGCATCAACATGTCCATTCCTATGTCATGTCTGAATGCATTATTAAAATTAGCTCTTCACTCTTGCAGTGTGTGATGCATGGACTCGTCCACGGCATGAAATCACAGAGCTTTGAAATCTTCACGTAGTCACTCACGTGACTCCGAAGTAAAATAGTAAGATTAAATGAGAACTTGCCAGTTTGAAATTTGATCTTTATTTTATGAGGGGTTACGATGAGGGATTACATGCCCTCCGCTCCCAAACCCTCTATTATAAAGGTCAACTGGTATATATAAGTTCTCTCTTATCTTACTATGTTAGTCAACTCTGGTATCTGTGATTTCACACCGCTGCTTTGAAGAATGTCACGCATGCATGCTGGCGGGGTCTTCACGTAATCCCTCATCATAACTCCTCATAAAATAAAGATCAAATTTCAAACTGGCAAGTTCTCATTTAATCTTACTATTTTAGATGTTACTATCCTCAGCTGCCTGATCATGTCATCTAAAAAAAGCCTTGAAAATTCAATGCCAAAGTTAATGACCTAGTTAAGGATCAGCAGTTACTTGCAACAGTTCATTACATAACTTTAATACCTATAAAAATGTGAATTTCATTTCCTTTCAATGTCAAGAGCACTCTAATCTGTCTTTTCACCAACATTATTAATATGAATTCCAAACTGATAATGACTAGGCTCATTGCCGTGTCACATCATTGGTAACAGTATGAAATATTACCTGGATATCTTCCATTACTTTTCCTCGTCTTTAACCAATCCTTGATTTGCACTAAAATTGTTAGTAGTTTTCATTCATATACCCTACCAGGTACATCCTCAAAAAAACCTACATAATCTGTCAAAATGTATCTTTCTTTCATAAAACCATGCTAACACTGCCTATCTATAATTTTAATTACAAGTGCCCCGCTACCACATTGCTAATAACGGATCCCAGCATTCTAGGGGTCCTTGTTCATCAGTCACTGAAAGTAAGCATGCAGGTACAGCAGGCAGTGAAGATAGCAAATGGCGTGCTGGCCTTCATAACAAGAGGAGTTGTTACAGGGCCCCAATGAGACCACACCTGGAGTATTGATCTCCAAATTTGAGGAAGGACATTCTTGCTATTGAGGGAGTGCAGCGTCAGTTCACAAGGTTAATTCCCGGGATGGCGGGACTGTCATATGTTAATAGAATGGAGCGGCTGGGCTTGTATACTCTGGAATTTAGAAGGATAAGAGGGATCTTATTGAAACATACAAGATTATTAAAGGTTTGGACACGCTAGAGGCAGGAAACATTTTCCCGATGTTGGGGGAGTCCAGAACCAGGGGCCACAGTTTAAGAATAAGGGGTAAGCTTTTAGAACGGAGATGAGGAAATACTTTTTCACACAGAGAGTCTGTGGAATTCTCTGCCTCAGGGCGGAGGAGGTCGGTTCTCTGGATGCTTTCATGAGAGAGTTAGATAGAGCTCTTAAAGATAGCGGAGTCAAGCGATATGGGGAGAAGGCAGGAACGGGGTACTGATTGTGGATGATCAGCCATGATCACATTGGATTAAGGTGCTGGCTCGAAGGGCTGAATGGCCTACTCCTGCACCTATTGTCTATTGTCTAAATGTCATCTTTAAAGTTATGCAGTTCTCTATTTTCTCTCTCACTCCTTTCTTGAATAGCACCATTACATTTACTATTTTACAGAGTCTAGAGAATCAAGTAATATCATTTCTGATGTAACCACTGTCTCTGCAACGTACTCATTTAAGACCTTGGAATACACGCCATCAGATCAAAGGAATTTGGTGGCACACACATCATTTCAATTTATCCAGCACTTTCCCATCAGATATTACTTAAACTTTTTCACCATCAGTAAACATTTTAATCCTCTTCATTTCTGTTGTCTTCTGTATTGACGACAGATGCAAACTAACTGTTTATTTAGTCATTCACTTGTGCAATTCCTCATTTAATCTTCCTGCCATTGCCTCAAATGTGGGACCCACATGTAAGTTTTTTCTACAGTCCTTTTTTTTTTAAATTGTAAAAGTCTTTACAATTCTTGTTAAATTACTCAATTGTTTCCTCCCCCTTTCAATGTTAATTACATTCTTTCTAAACTTGGTTCCTAAACAGTTCACAATCTCCAAATTCATAATACTTCTTGCATATTACCAGCCTCTTCTTTTAACATTCTAACCCTGATCAGCGTTAGCCATGGATAGACCCTTAGAAATTTCAATTTCCCAATTCAATGTTCATACATTGAGAATATTTTCAAGACTTGTATTTCTGATTTTCTATATTGATTTTTTCTTTATCTTTTTCCAATCATCATGCAATAATTCACTACATCTGCCTCAATAATATAATGACATGGCAAGAACATGCCGAATGATTAATGCCAATGATAAGCTCCACTCATCCTACTCAATCTCTTTTATTTCTTTCTACTTTGCGTCTTTCACTTAAATACAGCCATGCAATTCACCTCAACTATTCCTGGCAATAGTGAATTCCTGCACAGTATCTCACTGGAAGATCGTGCAGAGTGAAAGTAGTCTTAGGGCAGTCAGGGGTCAATAAACGTAAAGTAAAAATTCCAATTATACCAATGATCATTTATTTGAAAATGAATGACTAATTATCACATCAAAATTAGCACAGAGATGTTTGTATAATAATTTTATTAAAAGATAGATGTAGTACACCGAGTACGCAGATTATGTAAAGAGGTTTAACCTGGCAGCAACCATTAATCAAGCTTTGCAAGAACAGATGGATTACCAAAAATGTTCTTGCCTCACTAGATAAAGTTGCTCTATTGAATGTGATTAAGTACTTAAGCCCGAACTTGAATCTGGACGTTTTCAGTCTCTCCAAACAGTATAAAAGCACCATATTTTCTAATGTTATCATATATATTCTGCAGCCATTTTGCAATGGCCATATGTGAGAGACAGAGAGAGACAGAGAGAGACAGAGAGAGAGATATATGCAGATGCTGATTTAAATCCCTCACCCGCTGAGTTACTCCAGCATTTTGTGTCTATCTTCGATTTAAGTGATGCTGCCTCACCCGCTGAGTTACTCCAGCACTTTGTGTCTACCTTTGATTTAAGAGGTGCTGCTTCACCCACAGTTCTTTCTTAGAGATGCTGCCTCACCCGATATATATATAAATATAGTGTGAGAGTGTGAGAGAGAGAGAGAGTGAGAGTGAGAGAGAGAGAGAGAGAGAGAGAGAGAGAGAGAGAGAGAGAGAGAGACACGCACAAAATGCTGGAGTAACCGAGCAGGACAGGCAGCATCTCTGGGGAGAGGAAATGGGTGTGATTTTGGGTCTAAAGAAGGCTCTCGACCCCAAACATCACCCATTCCTTCTCTCCAGAGATGCTGCCTGTCCCGCTCAGTTACTCCAGCATGAGTTAACATTTCTTCCAATTCGCCTATGATTTGAATTATTTACTTTCTGTATGTCTATTCTTAGATAAAATTAATGGACAATTTCAGCCAATAGCGTGTTTCTTGTTTTGCATGCTTGGTTCTTTTAGCTCAATATTTCCAAATAGAGCATCTCTCTATTGCACTGTGCGGCATTTTCCAAACATAGAACAGGAGTACTTTGAGTACAGGAGCAGGGAGGTTCTACTTCAGTTGTACAGGGTCTTGGTGAGACCACACCTGGAGTATTGCGTACAGTTTTGGTCTCCAAATCTGAGGAAGGACATTATTGCCATAGAGGGGGTGCAGAGAAGGTTCACCAGACTGATTCCTGGGATGTTAGGACTGTCTTATGAAGAAAGACTGGATAGACTCGGTTTATCTTATAGAAACGTACAAAATTCTTAAGGGGTTGGACAGGCTAGATGCAGGAAGATTGTTCCCGATGTTGGGGAAGTCCAGGACAAGGGGTCACAGCTTAAGGATAAGGGGGAAATCCTTTAAGACCGAGATGAGAAAGACTTTTTTCACACAGAGAGTGGTGAGTCTCTGGAACTCTCTGCCACAGAGGGTAGTTGAGGCCAGTTCATTGGCTATATTTAAGAGTGAGTTGGATGTGGCCCTTGTGGCTAGGGGGATCAGAGGGTATGGAGAGAAGGCAGGTACGGGATACTGAGTTGGATGATCAGCCATGATCATATTGAATGGCGGTGCAGGCTCGAAGGGCTGAATGGCCTACTCCTGCACCTAATTTCTATGTTTCTATGTTTCTATGTTAGAACAGTGCAGCACAAGGACAAGCCCTTTGGCCCACCAATTTGCCAAAACCAATTCTTATCAACCTGTGCATTATCCATATCCTGCATTTCAAATGTGAGCACAGGCAATACCAAATACACAAAAGAGAGCATAAAAGCTGAACAGTTTGACGAACCTGAAATGTCACTAATCGACTTTCTCCAGGGATGCTGCCTGACCTGCTGAGTTACTCCAGCACTTTGCGTCTTTCTTTGTAAACCTGCATCTACAGTTCTTTGTTTCTACATATAAGTTTATTAGTTTTGCCTGCTGAACTGTTGTGACAGGAACGTAAATTTTATTTCTGTGCCGAGGAAAAAACTGGAAAAATTATAGAACACTGCAGAGGAGATTCATTGGTATGTTGCCATGATGGAGTCTTTAAGCAATGAGGAGAGACTGGATTGGGTGGATTTGTTTTCCATTGAGCAAAGAAAGCTGCATTAGGCTTGAAGAATACAAATTATAAAGGACACGGGGAGAAGAGTGACATTATTTCCTCTAGGGAAGGTGTCCACAACCCGAAATAATAGATTTAACATAAAGAACGGGAGCTTAAGAGAGGATTTGAAAATAACTTTTATATCCAGATGCCCAGAAAGCTATAGAAATACACAATCAACATTTGAGAGTATTTTGATGAACATGTGACATACCATGGCTTAAATGGCTATGGGCTGAGTGCTGTGAAATGGAAATGTATAATGAGGTTTTAGGCTTAAGTGCCTGTTACTATGTTGAAAACTTCATGATTTTGTACCAATTTAGACAACAATTTATCATTCCAAACATGAATACACTTTGCTCCATGTCGCATATTTTGACTTTTATTGTAAAAAAAACTTACCCAATTAAGAGAAGAATGGAGCAGACAAACACAAATCCCAGAGTATACTTCAGTGCATTCTTCACTTGCTGCAAGAAGGCCAACAATGACAGTAAGAGGGTTACAGTGACCACAACAGTGGGTTGTATAGAAACACAATGTTATTTATAGATGCAGAGAGCATGCAACTTCCTTAAATTCAGCATTTTGCTTTAAAAAACACTATTTAAAAGGAAAGGTTCAACAAGCAGAAGCATGAACATTCTCACTTTCTAAAGAGGCTTTTCCAGGTCGTGTGTTTCCTGAATATTTTTTTTATTTTATGCTTTTTCTTTTACAGCATATTGCATTATTTTTATTTCTATTCCATTCCCTATCACATCCCATTCCTTTACATTTTACATCTTAATTAAGAATGTAGACAAATAGCAGAAATTTGCATTTTTATAGCTCAGATTAGCTCCATTGAAGAATTGATTGCAGCGTCATCATCAAGGAGACATGTCCTTTCCCACCTGAAAGACAACACTCCTCAAATACCGAGCAGAAGTAATTCTGATGCACAGGATAGTAAACCTCATATTGATGCAGCTGATGCAAACATCGCATAACAATCCCAGAGTATCATATCCAACTGCTACGGATAGACTACAGTTACAAAGTGCAGATTAAAAAAAAGTGCAAAGGCCATAATGAAGTAGATTGGCAGATGGGAACTGCACCCTTAGATTATGAGGGGACCGTCAGTATCTGCAAACAAAATAAAAAAGCTATTCCTGAATCTGGTGGTATGTGCTATCAGGCTTTTGCATCTTTTGCCCAACAGGCAAAGGGAGACGAGGAATGACCAGGGAGTAATTGGTCCATGATTATGTTGGCTGCTGTCCCACGGTAGTGCAAAGTGTAGATGGAGTTGGTGCAAAAGGAAGCTGGTTCCATGATCCACAACAAATGTTTTGGTCTTGTGCAAAACAGTTGCCAAACCAAGCTGTGATGTATCCCAATGATGCTTTCTACTGTGCAAGTTCAGAAGTTGGTAATAGTTGCTGGAGACATGCCTAATTTTCTTGGAGACTCAATAGCAGAGTATATTCAAGACAGATTGTTAGTTTTGTTTGTAATAAGTGAATCAACAGGTTTGAGGTTTGTGTGATGTGGCGTGGATGTAAGCACAAGATCTTTTATGGCAAAGTTGACCCATGGGATAAATGTTCTATTTCTGCTTCTATTTTGTATGTAAACATTAATGGAATATTATTTAGAAATAAATGTAGACCAATCATGCAAGAGGAGCGGTGCTGACTCAAAACGTCAGCAATTTTATTTTACTCCCTCAAACTTGTTCATTTGTTCTGTAACACAATCCCATCCATTCACCTTGCC
Organism: Okamejei kenojei; assembly: GCA_035221665.1. Classification (NCBI taxonomy): domain Eukaryota; kingdom Metazoa; phylum Chordata; class Chondrichthyes; order Rajiformes; family Rajidae; genus Okamejei; species Okamejei kenojei. The sequence continues at coordinate 16,171,865 of CM069135.1, read as the reverse complement.
ACATCCTTTTATTCATTCATTTAGGCCAAAAGGCACAAAGAAACAAAGAGAGACAAAGGAAAATCTGCATGTCTCCAATGCTTTTTACAAACTTCCACCGATGCACCATCGAAAGCATACTGTCGGGTCGCATCACAGCTTGGTTTGGGAACAGCTCTGCCCAAGACTGCAAGCAAATATAGAGAGTCGTAGATGTAACCATCCAGAATAGACCAGACTCCTTACCACTGACTCCATCTATACCACGCTGCCGTGGAAAAGAGCCAGCATATTCAAAGACGTCACCCCCGGCCATTACTTCTTCTCGCTGCTTCCATTGGACAGAAGGTACAGAAGCTTGAAAGCGTGAAGCACCAGATCAGGAAAAGCTTCTCCCCCTCAGTTATCAGGCTTTTGAACAGCCCTTCCATGAACAAAGATACTGCCCGATTCACCTTTACTCCATTACGGACATTGTATTTTATCTATGGAACTGATGCACTACAATGATGAAAACTATATTCTGCACTCTATCTTGCCCTTTACTCTACCTATTATACCTGATTTTGATTTGTTTGTATTTATGTATAGTATTATCTGATCTCATTGGATAGCATGGGGTGGAAGATTGCAACCTTCACGTGGTCCGCCCTGTTTCGACTAATGCAATCAACTCGACGTGCACAAACAGAAGATCAAATAGAACAAGTTGTCCAACAACTTTAGGCTGTGCATGCCACACGACAGAAGAAGATTGGATAACATGCAGAACAGAGCTTTTCATTGTACTATATATCAAAACAAAATCTGAAATTAATTAATTGAACCAGCATGTACTTTTTTTTTGTGGAACAGCATTCTATATTTCCACCACCTTTCACATGGAATATTGTCTCCTATTTTTCTTCTGGCATGTCTTTGACATTAAGGGAATATCTCCTGATTTCCAGTGCCTTTCTCAAAAGAAAACAAAACTTTCTCACTGCCAAAGCTATGAAATACATTGAAAATGTTAAGCCCTCAATCATCCTTGTATTTCAGAAAATTGCAGTCTACCTCTGATAAAACCATGTACAATTTTTCATATATTTTGGAAGAACTTACTGAGCATTTGTTCGGATCAATATCCTCCTTCTCTTCATAGTAGAAGTAGACAAACGGGATCCACAGGAAGACACAGAAAAGGATGATGGAATACAAGGCTATCACGAGAGAAAAGGAAATACAAAATTAATCGGCAGAAACTAAAAAAATAATTGCACAGTGTAGAGGCTATGCTTTGCCTCCATGTGATCTTTTGAATATCACCAAACTTTTCATTGGTTTACAATTAATCTGATTAATACGATTAATCAATGTTTTTAAGTTAGATTATTCAAAGGAAAGCAGAAGAACTCTGAGTGGTTTCGGCAAACATTATCCCTCAATCCACTTTGTTTAAACATGTAAAATAGATAACAAATTGATTATATTATATCAGTAATTACACTCAAAACTAAAACTAAGGCGTGTTTATAAGAAATATCCATTGGAGAAGGAAACAATATTCTTTCTCTTTATGACCCATTTTGTTCATTTTCCAGGATCTGAGCAAAGTTGGTCTGGCCAGTATTATATTATTATTTTCATTCATAACTGACATAAATATGATCATGGTCAGCCACATTCTTGATTAGTTGCAGTCATTTTGAAGGTACTGCTGGAGTTCGAGGAATTGGACCCAATGATGTTTAAAGATGTGTGATATATTTCCAAGTCAGATGGTGTGCGACTTGGAGGGGGACCTGCAGGAGGTGGTGTCCTCATGAACCTGAACTTATTCTTCTTGGTGGAAAAGTGCGCAGGCAGTCACTGAAAGTAATTATCGTGTGCTCTGTCGATGGGATACACTGTTGCCATCATGCTTCAGCCATGGAACTGATGGATATTGACATTGATGGGTGGGGATCTAATCAATCCCAAATGGTATCAAAGTTTCTCAAGTCTTATTGGGTCTGTACTTGTCCAGGCAAATCAGTGGTGTTCCATTACTCTCCTGAAAACCTTATGCTTGTTGAAAAGACTTTGGATGGGCACAGGCACAGAATACCGCATCTCTGGCCTGTTCTTGTGGACCTAATATTTGCCTCATCAGTTAAGTTTCTGGTTAATAAAAACTCAAATACGTGGAAGGTTGGAGACTTGAAAATGGTAATACCTTTTAAAGTCAAGATAGCTGGACCTCTTATGGAAATGGTCAATGGTTTAGATTTATTATTGTCAAGTGTACTGAGGTACACTGCAAAAGCTTTGTTTTATATTCCATCCAATCAGATCAGAAAAGGGTACAATACAAAGTGCAGCATATTGTTCTCAGCTTTGTGGCACATCAGATCAATAGACAATGTCCAACATCTGCAACAGGGTCAAGGTGAATGGGGCAGTGACATTGCTGACGCCGAGAACAGAGGGTGGACCCAGTGGGGTGCCTGTAACCACATGCTGCGGCAGGACTGGTTCACCGCAATGAAGAGGCAAGACTGTTCGATTAACTTTCTGTACTGCCCAGGTGAGGTCTGTTGTACGATTTTACCGGATTATTCGCAACAAAGAATCTCACTGTACTTAGGTACGTGACAATAAAGTATCATTGAATCACGGCAATCATTGAGACGGAAGTTGTACTGATATCATGTTATTAGGTTCTCCTCCTTCCTGTACACCATCATGTAATTGTTCGTGATCCAGCCCGCCAGTAGGATCATCTGCACGGTCTGGTAACTTTGTCTGGTAATATTACGAACTACTTTTCAGCTCTTTACTAGCTTCTTTTCAGCCATTGCCTGGATATTATCTAGGTTTTCCTGTATGTAGGCATGAACTGCTTCATTTGCTTCAGAGTTGTGAATAGAACAAAGTTGCCTCATCGTCAGTGAATGTCCCCATTCCAGATTGCATGATGGAAGATCTGTGATAAATAGCTGACTATATACACCTATGTTGAGCAGTGATATGCTGGGGCTAGAATGATTTACTACTAATGACACAACCATCCTCATTTTAACCATATAACCATATATTGTTAGATTCCAGCCATTTCTCCTTGATGCCTGTTAGCTACAGTTTTACCAGGGCTCCTCAACATCACACTCCGTGAAATGATGCCTTGATGTCAAGGGCAGTACTCTCACATCACCCCAGGAAAGCAGCTCTTTTCCGTGTTGGGATCACAAAGACCAAAGAGGTCTGGAGCCAAATGGTCCTTGTCAAAAAATAGAAATGATGCGCAGGTTTACTGGAGGCTAAATGCTGCTTGACAATACTGCTAACAGCTTCCATCACTTTGCTACCAATTGAGTTTAGGCTAATTGGGAGGTCGTTAGCTGGATTGCATTTAATTTGCTTGTTTTGCACAGGGAACATCTGGGCAAGTTTCCAGATTGTCAGATAGATGACATAATTACAATGGTACTATAAGCACTTCCTTTATTCTGAAGCATAGGCCTTTTGTACCTGCAGTCTTAAGTATGTTTAGCCTGTCATGCTCACATCCCAAAAATGATCAATTGAGTAATATAGACTACTGTATTGTAAAAGTGGCTATGATGTTTAAAAACAATAACACGAGGGATAGAATTGAGCGAGAATCCGAGAATGAAACTTAGAATGTTATATCATCATCACATTTGCATTGAGATAAAAATATCCAACACTGTCCAAAAAGGCGAATACAGCGCATATTATTTCAGATCTCCGCAACACCAAAATTTCTTGATGATAGAAGAATCACCTGATGGAGGAATTCAATGTGTTGAGCGCCATCTGTGGAGGGAAAGGAATTGTCAATATTTTGGGTCGAAATGCTGCATCAATTCTCTTCCCCCCCCAGACGTTCCTCGACCCACTGAGTTCCTCCAGTAGATGGTCTCTCCATCTTAAAAGAAATATCAGTACTAAAAAAAAAATCACAGCAATTGGGAGTTTTGTTATTTGGTGATACAAACTACATCATATCAGTGAAATGCAGATTAATAAGGAGTGACAAAAATAAAAAAATACTGCTAGCCTACTCAGTGGTATGAGAACCATACAGTCTAGATAGGAAAGAAAGATAAAGAAAAGTGAAAGGTATAAAGAGCTATCTACCCTCTTCTGATTCTTAGTTAAAACAGTAACACCAAAAGACTAGATGACCGCAAATATTTAAATAAAAGTTAAGCATGAAGGATACAGGTCAGGATATTTAATATCACTGATATTAATGCTTTTACAAACAAGAATCTAGAACAAAAAATGTTAATTCTGGCCAAATTGGAGATGACAGGACACAAAAATTGAATAAAGGCTTCTGTGCTGTTTGGCCATTTGGTCAATTGTGCCTTTTGCAGAAATGGGACAAGCTGCAGCATGGTGCCAGCTTGTCTAGAGCCTAGATAAGAGCTGCAGGGAAAGAATGGGTCATCTGCAGATTCTTACAATTAGGTGTAAATTGCATGAAACGGATTGGGTGAATGCAAACCAAACATACACATTGTAAATATTGTTGCAAAGCTTTACTTTACTAGATGTTGATTGGGTTAAGTGTTGAGCCTTGTCTGGGTTTCTTGAATATCTGGGTAAATGTTGCTATATTTGCTTGCTTCCAGAAGCTCAGTTTGAATATATTGTATTAGTTACTGTATTATTGGGTTAGGGAAATGTCTATCATGTACTGTGTTAATTGATATCTGTTATTGGACTGTAAAGAGACCGCCTCCATATGGTTCGGCCCATCAAGGTTCGGGGACCTATAAAAGGTAGCTCCCACGAGGTCCTGTATCGATCTTCTGGGAAAACGCTTGGGACTGCGTGACCTTTTGGAGTGTCTCTGCTTGCACGAGGCTGGAAGGGCTTGTCCAAGCAGATACAAGGATCGAACCCGCGGTGGTTAGGTGTAGTAGTGGGGAACTGTTATTGTGTTTTTCCCAAAATAAAGTTTAGATGCGCAAGTGCTTGACTCAGTATTTTATTGACTGAAACTAGACTGGGGGAAAGTTTAGAACGAGCTATTTACATAAACATCTGCTGTACCTAATATTTGGGAACCAAAAAGTTTTATAAAAGGGCAAATCAAGTTGACTTCTTTGAAGAGGTTACAGAGAAAATGGATGGCAGCACCATGTTTACGGATTTAAAAAAAACTAATGATAAAGCACCACATTAAAGGCCTGTTCATGGAACTGAGGAGCTGGGAAGTGGCAAGAACAGCAAAGACATAAAATTAACTCAGACACAAAAAAAAACATGTTATACTGAAGAAGGGTCCCAACCCGATATGTCACGTATCCACATTCTTCCGAGATGCTGCCTGACCTGCTCAGTTCCCCCAACACTTTGTTTATTTTTTGGATTATAATGGTTGAGTAATTTTCAGACTAGAGTATTATGCAAGTCTATTTGAGTGTTGAGCGGTTATTTTATTTGTCATATGCATTGTATCGTAACTGGGGTAATGGAATTCTTGGAGATAAGGAATTGCAGATGCTGGTTTACAAAAAAGTTCACAATGTCCCAGCGGGTCAGACAGGTGACAGTCAAAGGTAAGAGATGAAAAGCAATTGGATGAAAAGACAGAAGATGCGAGACAAAAGGATTGAAGAGTTGTGAAGTGTGAAGCTTAGAGGATTAAACGTAGGTAGAAGAGGAGGGGAAGGAAGAAATAGGTGTGATTCAAGATGGGGCACAAGGGGAGGGGGGGGGGGTTCAAGGGGAAGAAGGGAGAGTGGGAGGGCATTCTAGTTACCGGTTCCTAAAATTGAAAAGCTCATTGTTCATTCGGTTGGGTCATAACAGGGCTCGAAATTAGCGGTTGCCCGGGTGCCAATGACCACCCAAAGTGCCGCCGGGCAACCTAAATGCTGACTCATTTCGCCTGGCTTGGTTTATACCGGTAGACACAAAAAACTGGAGTAACTCTGCGGGTCAGGCAGCATCTCTGGCGAATAGGAGCGTGACGTCTCGTGTCGACGGCGGCGGCTGTATTCCTCTAGTATCTTTGATTGCGGGGCAAAGATACCAGGTGCGGGGTGACGAAAGGTCGGAGCAATGACGGGCCCTGAACAACGGCAATGGCGGCTCCATTGCCCCCTCCTCCCGCACCCCGCCCGGCGGAAGGACACCTCCCTCTCCCTCCCGCCCTCCCTCCCTCGGCATGCTAGAGGGGTTGTTTGGTGGATTTGCAGGCAGCAGCTGCTATCGCCCTGATAACGGCCGCTGCTTAACGGCGCTTTCAAAACAACCCCTCTCAACCGCCGAGGCCGGGAGGAGCGAGAGGGAGAGGGAGAGGGAGAGAGGGAGAGAGGGAGGGAGGGGGTGAGGGGGCCTCCTTCCGCCGTCTGAAGCAGCTGCACCTAGGATCTTTGAGCTGCACCGTGGCAAGGAGTTCCCAACCGCCTCCCCGTTTAGCGGCGGCACTTTGGCATTGGACAGGGATGGCCAAGGCAGCGGGGCGATGTTGTCCGAGGAGCGCTGACCTTCCTTCCTCCCCACCTCCTCTGCCCCTTCCTCCCCCCCCCCCTCTCTCTCTCTCTCTCTCTCTCTCTCTCTTGGTCTCTCTGTCTCTGCCGCTCCACCCCTCTTATCCTGGGACCCCTCTGCATCCCGCACTGATTCCCATTCCCTCCTCTATTCAGTCCTCACTGACATCCCCTGTGCTCTCCTCTCCACCTACCCCCCCCCCCCCCCCCCCCCCCCCCCCAAATCTATTCATCACCCTACCCACCTCGCATTGATTCTCCTGCCACTCCCCCCCCATCAAATCCTATACTGGTCCTCCAATTCATCCTGTACTGACCCCCCTTCCCATCCATCCTGCACTTCCCCCCCCCCCATTCATACTGCACTGATCTACCCACTCATCCCGTACTAACCCACCTTCCATTTACCCCACACCAAACCCCACATCCATCCTGTAGTGATCTCCCCATTCATCTTTTACTGATCCTCCATTCATCGTGTACTGATCCCCTCATGCATCCTGTACTGATCCCCTCATGCATCCTGTACTGATCCCCCATTCATCCTATACTTGACCCTCAATCATCCTGTAGTAAATTCCCATTCATTCTGCACAGACCCTCCGATCCACACTGACCCCCCCCCCCATTCATCCTGTACTGATCCCCACCATTCATCCTGTGCTGACCCCCCCCCCCCCCCCACATCCATCCTGTACTGATTCCCCCTATTCAAGAAGAATGGGGGGAACAGTCTGAAGAAGGGTCTCGACCTGAAACGTTGCCTATTTCCTTAGCCCCATAGATGCTGCCTCACCTGCTGAATTTCTCCAGCATTTTTGTCTTACCCTCATTCATCCTGTACTGATCCCCCCCATCCATCCCGTACTGATCCCCCCGATTCAACACCATCCCCTGTGCTCTCCCATCACAATTTTACATACTCCAACCAACACGTACTAATTCACTTGCCTCAATCCATCCATTCCACACCGATTGCCTTCTCAACGACCCAACCCCCCCCCCCCCCCATCTATCCACCCCGCACTGATTCACACATCCCCTGACCCTATTGTGCTTCATGGTCTTCAGAGCGAACATTGACTATGTTTGATAACGGAATGCAATCAAATGTGTTTTAATTCCTAATGTTATTATTTGTTTTGACACCTTTAAACATATTACCAAAAGAACATTTGCTGCAGTTATGTCCTTTGGCCATCTCTTGTCAGTTAGTGTAATATTTAACCTGTCAGATGGGTATAGTCGGTTTTAACAGCTATTATCATAAAATGCCTTTAGAAATTTTCTTGCAACCTGTATATTTTGTTATGGATAAATTATGTGGGAAGCGAGAGTGTTTCTGTGCCAATAGCAATAACGACCCATGCTACGGCCATGTCATGGTAATTTTCAGTCCTTCACAGAAAACATGCTTGCATCAATCTGTAGTGTGCATGGTCCAGGATTTATTGACACAGGTTGATCATTTGCTGAATAATCCAACCCCATTTTTGTATGGAAGTGGAAAGAACTAATAGAAATTGCATTAATTGCAATGTGTAAAAAGAGTTGAGATATTGTATTATAATTTTGCTGCATGTCATTGTGGTATATATCTTGTCTTGATTGGTGAATATGTTTTATTTGTGAGTTATTTGAAGCAGAAATAATATGTGAATGTAGACAAAATTGCTGGAGAAACTCAGCGGATGCGACAGCATCTATGGAGCGAAGGAAATATGCAACGTTTCGGGCAGAAACCCTTCTTCAGACTGATGGGTTTTTGGCCTGAAACGTTGCCTATTTCCTTTGCTCCATAGATGCTGCTGCACCCGCTGAGTTTCTCCAGCACTTTTGTCTACCTTCGATTTTCCAGCATCTGCAGTTCCTTCTTGAACATAATATGTGAATGCTTCATTGAGCATAATTCTGACTGGTACTATGCACTTCGTCCAAGCACATTATCGCACGTGTCATGCAAACCGTCTTAAATGACCACCTAAACTGTCATTTGGCAACCTAAAAAGCTGCCAAGATTGCCTGGCTGGCAACAGGACAAAAATGTTAAGCGAGAGCCCTGTATAAGCTACCCAGGATGAATAAGAGATGGTGTTCCTCCAATTTGCTTGTGGCCTCATCCTGGCAATGGAGGCTACCCAGAACAGAAAGGTCAGTATAGAAATGTGAAAGTGTTAAAATAGTCATGATATTAATGTACAAAATTAAATGGATCTACTATGCATGTTTTTAATCAAAACTTGAATCTTGAATTGACCTGTATGTACAAACAAATTTCAGTGCTTTGGCCATGCATTACAACTGCGTCGAAAATGTAATCGCCCAGATTATCACCAATTACTATTTGAGCAAGAAATCACAAATTGGCAGTACGAGTCCTGTGAAAAATGCACACAAGATTGCAAAGTCATCAGTCAGATGCTGCATACTAAAAAAATCCCAATGGTATTGCGCATTATACAGGCCAACTCTGTTATTCAGGAGAGGGGGGGGGTTAGAAGAGACGCTCTACGCCACAATGGTCCATATCGTGATTTTCCATAACACAAGTAACATTAACTGCACGTGCGTCAGGAAGTGAGTTGAACAAAAGATATTTGTTAACATTTTTCCCCACATAAATTCCATAAGAATTAATTTAATGCCGCATCTCAAATTTTTGGGTAGTGATGCGAATCCTACAAGGGTGAATTTCCATTACCCAAATCGCCATAACATGGAGTTTGCCTATAATCTGCACTTTTTAACCCAAATTATTTGCTTCAAATTTACAGCTTTACACATTAAAGTCATAATTAGACAATAGACAATAGGTGCAGTAGGCCATTCATCCCTTCGAGCCAGCTGATCACATTCAATGTGATCATGACTGATCATCCCCAATCAGTACCCCGTTCCTGCCTTCTCCCCATATCCCCTGATTCCGCTTTCTTTAAGAATTATAATTCAAATTCATTCTGTAATACTTCATATCTGTGCAATCCCAGCCCCATCTACTCTGCTAAACTAGCTTGCAAAGGTTCTGGGAATAAAAAACAGAAAATGCTGAAATCAGGTAACTCAGGCAACTCTGTGGAGAGGGAAAACAAGTTAACACTTCAGCTTGAAGAAACAAACTGTTCCTCTTTTCACAAATGTTGCAGTTTCCTGAATTGTGTCCTTTTATTTCAGACATCCTGCAACTGCAATTTTTCTCCCAATATTTAAAGTTACTGGGATGTTATTATGAATAAAAGCTGTCAGGCATGAGACAGAAAAAAGTGAAAAAAGAGGAAGAGAGATGGGGATCCAGGGGACATTGCCCCCTGGTAGGATTCCAAGGGGCAATGCCCCTGGCGGGGGTAAAAGGGGACAGAGTTTTTGTTGTCCAAATGGTCCAGAGCGGAGTGGAGAGCCAGCGAGATCGCATCCATCGTTGATCTGTTGTGGCGGTAAGCGAACTGAAGTGGGTCCAGGTTTTTGCCGAGGTAGGAGTTGATTTGCGCCATGATCAACCTCTCAAAGCACTTCATCACCACCGACATTAGTGCCACTGGTCGATAATCATTGAGGCACGTCACCTTGTTCTTCTTGAGCACCGGTATAATTGATGCCCTTGTTAAAGGAGCTGGCAACCTCAGACCTCAGAACTGAGAGGTTGAAAATATCCGTAAAAGCTCCAGCCAGTTGGTCCTCACTGGTTTTTAGAACACGACCGGGTATGCCATCAGGTCCAGGCGCTTTACGAGGGTCTCCTGACATCGACCTCAGTGACTGTGACCGAAATACCATCACAGCGAATGGGGGCTCGAGAAGGCACATCAGTGTTCTCCCTATCAAAGCGTGCGTAAAACGCATTGAGCTCGTCAGGGAGTGAAGTTTAATTGACACGTGTGCTGCCTCCTGATTTCGCCATGTAGGAGGTGATGGCATTCAAGCCCCACTACAGCTGCCGAACATCCGTGTCATCCTCCGGCTTGGAGCAGAAGTCCCTTTTGACCTTTTTGATGGCCTAAGATCGTATCTGGTCTTCTTGTAGTCTTCGGTATCTTCAGACATGAATGCCCGGTGTCTGGACTTCAGAAGAGTGCGGATCTCATAGTTCATCCAAGGCTTCCGATTGGGAAACACTTGGAAGGTTTTTGTTGGGATGCAGTCCTCCACACATTTCCTTATGAAGTCTGTAACGACTGTAGCGTATTCGTTCAGGTCCGTTGCAGAGTCCCTGCACAATGCCCAGTCTATAGACTCCAAACAGTCCTGGGTTTGTTCCTCTGCCGCCGCACCCCCCCCCCCCCCCCCCTCCCCCCGCCGACCAGCTCTGAACAGTCCTCACCTCTGGGATGCACTTTTTAAATTGCTGCCTGTAGGCAAGAAGAAGCAGCACCGCGGAATGGTCGAATTTACCGAAGTGAGGGCAAAGGATAGAGCGATAGGCATCCTTGATGGTGGTGTAGCAGTGGTCGAGGGTGTTTGGTCCTCTGGTGCAGCAGGAGACATGTTGGTGGAAGTTAGGGAGGGATTTCTTAAGGTTTCTTGAGAGAGAGGGGAAGAGACGGGGAGAGAGGGGCAGAGACGGACCGAGGACCCGAGGACCGTGAGCTCGGCCGCTCCAGTACAGGGCCCGACTGCTCGTTCTTTCTGCGTCTTTTGAATAACCGGGGGGAGGGGGAGGGAGGGGGATGTCGTCACTCGCAACGCGTGGAAGTAAGATGGCGCAGAGCAGAAGCATTGTGGCGTCATCAGCGAAAGGCAGTCGTTTTAAATTCAAATTTTTGTCATATTTTTAAACATTTTCAGTAATGTCGAGAAATAAAGCATGACATTTTCAGATAAGTAGATTTTGGACTCGACGGGAAAAATGTCAACCAGAATATGTAAAAATGTTACCGTTCCGCGTCGTTTTTTAGCGAAGATGCGATAACACACACATACAAGATCAGACTTTTAATAGTTATATATGATATGATATATGAAAGAGATTTAGATTTTTTTAAACAAATTTCAAAATCCGTGGAAATCCACGGGTCCACGGAGAAATCTCATGCTGTGACCTGCGCCAGATACTGGCAGAACGACTCTGAGATTGGGCAACGGACTCGAAGAAGAAGAAGAAGAAGCTGTTCTGGCCAGTTTTAGCTAATTATATATTAGTTTTAATCTCTAAATAAAACAATTAAAATGTAATTCAATGTAAATGTTAATTTAATTGCAGTGCAAGTTGGTTACTCAGATTTTATTGACATACTGCTATGGGGTTCGAGGCAGCCCTCATGCACATTCCAGTCCATCTGTCATAGCACTAAGCCTTCTGAACAACATGCTGGATATTAAATAAACTGACATTCAGCATTCTTTGGAGAAAACTTGTTCTCCGCTGTTAATAACCTTCTCAATCCCAGCTGACTCATTGGGGGAACAAATGGGATACTAAAATGCCACACAACGCACCAGTACCATATGGCTGGGGGAGTTTAACAGACGATATTCATCATGCAAGCATGAATATTTAGGCTCGATGGGAATGCATAAACAGCATGAAGTCCTGCTTTATCCAATACACCAAAATAACAATAAAAGCTTAGGAGACCACATTTGACTAGAAAAAATGTATTTAATTAATTCCCTTGGCAATACGAGATGCAAAATTCAAAATGCTGAGTACAGTTTTCAAATACATTTATCATTCACAGCTGCACTCCAGCTGTTACTTGGAACTCACCTCAAATGTTGCTGGTCTTCACAAAACAAAGTGTAAGACTGGCTGTGTACAGAGCAGTCAAACCTTCAAAGATTCCAGACGAAATTCAAAAATAAAATTTACAATGCATCTTTATTCAATAGGCAAATAAAGCAGCAAAATGCAGAAATACATTTTACTGAATCCACATAACAATACAAATAAAGTCGATTACTATTCCACAATCATCCCTCTTTTGTTTTCTTGGTTGTAATCAGTGGCAATTTTACAGGTCAGGTATCACACTGATCTGCTTCATCACAACTAGGAGCACTTTAGTTTCAGTACAGAGATGAGACTGCTTTTACAGAGATGACGTACCATGATTGCCAATTAGCTTTATGAACATGGTTTAATTGTACTTTGCTTATAAGATTGTCATCATTTATCTTCAGCTACAAAACTTAAATATTAAACAGAACCAAAAATTAAGATACTAAATTGTGACCAGTAAATTGTGACAAATTTTCTACACCCTGCATTTTTTCCAACACTTGTGACATCGACAGCTCACAATTGATGTTAAAAAATTACTAAGTCACTGGTCTTTAAAATCACAATGAAGAATGTATCACTACATCTCCCTATTCTTAGTATCTGTACGTGCATTGGTACCTTAAATCCAACCGAAATCAACATATTTACAGTAAAGTCAAATACTCACTCTGGCTAAATGCCCATAATCACATGCTGTTCTTTCAAAATCTTAACATCCAATCTAATCGAATTACTGCAGAATATGTCAATAAAGATCAATGAGAGAATCGTGGAATCATAGAGCACAGAAGCAGCCGTTTACTGCCCACCTTGTGCAGGCGGTGATGCTTTGTGACGCCTTCTACGCTAAACCCTTTTGCCTGCATTAGGTCCATACTCCCCTTATGTTTTTTTCTAACATTGGAGCTGCCCAAATGCCTTTTAAACATTGCATCTGCTTCGACCATTATCTCTACAGCTCATTCCAAATAACCATCAACCTCAATGGAAAAACCCATCAAAACTCCTTTAAAATTCATCCTTTCATCCTGGATAATATATTCTTCTATATTCCAGTGACAGAAAATCCAGTCTATCTAATCTCTCCTTATAACTCCAGCTTTTCATTTCAGGCACCATCTGGTGATTTGCTTCTCCCCTCTCTCTATTGATACCAGATCTTTTTCTGAAGTGTTGTAACCAGAACTGTACATGGTACTGCAAATGCTGTCAAACCAATGTTTTGCCATTTTGATGGGCTGAATGGCCTACTTCTGCTTCCAGAACTTATGAATTTTTTACGACTCTACCAACTTCTGTGTAGGCTGACAATCTAATCAGATCACCTACATTCGCAAAGTCATTTATCTGTATTACAATTTTCTTTTTAGTTATCCAACATGCCTCAGATCACATGTGCCTTACCTTTTGGAGCAGCCCACCATGAGGAGACATTGTCAAGAGCCTTACTGAAGTCCATCTCAAGCACATGCTCCTCTTCTCAAAAAACTAAATTAAATTAGACAATATGATTCTGTAAATCTATGATTTCTAGTCAGTGATATAAGCATGGAAACAGGCCCTTCGGCACAACTAGCTTAGGTAGGCAAAGTGTTAAAGAAGGAACTGCAGATGCTGGAGAATCGAGGGTACACAAAAGGCTGGAGAAACTCAGCGGGTGCAGCAGCATCTAAGGAGCGAAGGAGATAGGCGACGTTTCAGGTCGAGACCCTTCTTCAGACTGGTTAGGGATCGCACTAGCTTCTCATTTTCACACTACAAACAGCTTACAATGGCTTGTTCCCTTTATCATCGATAGTTTTTTGCATATCTTTCATTCATTGTTCTTTATCTCTCCACATCACCGTCTATATCTCTCGTTTCCCTGATCCCTGCTGAGTTTCTCCAGCCTTTTGTGTACCCTAGCTTAGGTAGGCAACTCGGTCGACATAGATTAGTACCACGTGCCTGTGTGTGTCTCATATTCCTCCAAACCTTTCCTACCCATGCACATCCAAATGTCTTTTAAAAATTATATTTGTATCCGACTCTACCACTTCTACATACCCACTGCCGTCTGGATAAAAAGATTGTCAATTATGTCCCTTTAAAATCTTTCCCTCTCACCTTTAATCTATACTCTAGTTTTAGACTCAACAACTCTGGGAAAAGATTGTCACCGTTCATCTTAAATATGCCTCCATGATGTTTAAACCCTTCAGCCCCCTATACTCCAGGGAAAAAAAGCACCAGCTTGTCCAGAATCTCCTTATAACTGCAGTCCTTATAATAGTCTTGTAATCTTTTCTGCACCTTTTCCAGTTTAATTGCATCTTTCCTATAGCTGAGCATCCAGAATTGCAAACAATATTCCACATATGGTCTCACCAACATTTCGTACGGATTTAGTATGACATTCCACGTCTTGTGCAGTGTCCTGGCCAATGAAGGTAACCTTGTCAAACAACATTTTCTGGGGAGGGGATACCAGGGGAGGAGGGTTTTGTTGGGAAGGGATGAGTGAACCAAGGAGATGTGGAGGAAGTGATTGTTATGGAAAGGGGTAGGGGCAGGAAGATTGGACATGATGGGATCATGATTCAGGTGGCAGAAATGTTGAAGAATAATGTGTTGGATGGAGAATCTGGAATGAAAGGTGAGAACTAATGGATCTCTACCCTTGTTTCATCCAAGGGTAGGGGGAATGGGAGCAGGATTATGAGACACAGAGGAGACACGGATGAAGGCTTTATCCATGAAAGTAGGTAAAACAGTTTTTACTGAAAAAAGAGCTTGGCTCAAATGTTCTGGGTAGAGATATAGCAGAGACGGAGACATTTAGTTAATTATGGCATCCTTGCATGAGGCAGAATGGGAAGAGACTTCAATATGTGTTCTGTCCCGTGATGGAGACAAGAGCAATCAAGCAAGGGGAGATGTCAGAGATAGTCCAAGTGAATCTGAGGGCAGGGTGGAAGTTAGTTGGAAATTTGATAAAATTAATGAGTTCTGCATGGCTGCAGGAGGTAATGTAACCATCAATGTAGTAGAGAAAGAGTTGGGGAATGGTGCCATGGTACGTTTGGAACAAGAAGTGTTACACATGACTAGCAAAAAGTCAGGCAAGGCTAGGGCCATGGCCACACATTTCAAGAAAGTGAGAAGAGTTAAAATAGAAGTTGAGGATGTTCCACAAAACGATGGAGCGATTTAGTAGAGGGGAACTAACTAATTGGATTTCTATTCAAGGAAGAACTGGAAGGCCCTAGAACCTTCCAGTTGGAGTAAAAGGACCGGTCGTCTATGGTAAAGATGAGGCAATGGGGGCGTGGGAACTGAAAATTATTGCGGCGTTGGGGAGCGTGTGAGGTGTCTCAGATGTAAGTAAGAAGGGACTGGACAAAGAGATATATGATAAAATTGAGACATTTAGAAAGGAGTTTGATTGGGCAGAACAATGGATATGCCAGGGCAGTCCTGCTTATGGTGAGGGAAAGGGGAATGGAAAAGTTGAGATGGTTGATGTTCCGGTTCGACTTTAATTGGCCATAACATTTCTTCCACCCTGACTCTCAACACTGGTGCTCTAAAATGTTGGGTGCTCAGTCGCCTACTCTACTTTTGTAGACCCGTGACTGTGTGGCGAAGCATAGGGCTAACTCATTCTATAGGTTCTAATAATCCATAAGAATGAAAATGCCCATCAAATAAAAATTAAGGCAGCTGACTAAAAGTTTATTTAAAGAGCTAAGATTAGAAAAAAAAAATAGCTTGAATACTCCTTTCAGTGGGTTGGACAATTAATAAAATTAAATAGATTGTCCACCAAAATGATTCAGGTAAATAGGAATCGGATATGTTTTACTTCACTTCTGCCAAAATTAACCCATTGTACACAAATACTGATATATTGATTCCCCCCCCCAAATAAAAGAGGGAGTCAAGATTTCAGCGCTATATTTTCTGGTATCTGTAAAGTCAACTGTAATCCTGTAAGTTGACTACATTGGGCCAAGGCGAGGATAGGGATTTTAGTAATAGGGATTTTAGTAATTGGGATTCACTCCAAACAGGTGGGTGCTGCAACAATGCCTTTGAAATTTCTCTCTACAAATTAACAGGTTGCAAATCACAATTTTGTGATTTTTTTCTAAAACATTTATATACTGAATCAGTTGCTTCTGAGCTTTATGCTCATTATTTTTACAGGACTGGTTTCAGAAAATATTGCTGATCAACATTTAAATATCAGTCTAAGCTCTTTTGAATAAATACAACAAAAACGACCCCAAAATCTTTGCAATATTCGCAGCAAAATAAAAAGAGACACTTATTTCAACAAGTGTGTGGAATTTTACCAAAGGCAATGTTTATTGATTGTAGATCGATGGTATTAGCATATCTTTATTTTAATTCAATACTTACAATGAAACTAAAAAAATAATTAAAAAAATAAAAAACTTACCAAAATATGATAGGGTCAAATAGTCTAGCCATAATTTACTTACTTATAAATGGAACTGTCAAATAATTAAAAATAACAGTGATCTTCAGCATTATATATATGTGACTTCTGGCAGCAATTCAAAAATGCTTTTAAAGATTGAAGGTATTTACAAAACATAAACTGGAGGTCACTATTTCTGATAATGTTATAACTCTTCAAATGTATCCTTAGAATTATAGTCAAAACTTAAAATCCTTTACAAAATAACACTTAAAAACATAACCATGTCCTGAATTTATTCCCAAAGTCTATTGATTGTCAAGACTACTAATACAAATCTTATTGCCACAAAAGTCTTACTCTCCTCATGACCAGCGAGTTACAACTTATTTCACACATGGCTAGCATCTGCAAGTGAGCCAAGGTTAATGAGACTTGGCAGTTCACTTATCAACGGCATATACAGGAGCTGTGCTTAATTTTATCTAAACACGTGCACACACCCAGATTGAACCTAATGAATATTCCTATGTGTAGATGGTTTATATGCAACCAATAATATAGTTACCTCACTCCCATTAACCCCGCCCAGTTAACATCAATCATAACGCCTTCCCCTCAGTAGGAAAATGTAGCCGGTGCTTGAAGGTGTATGTAATACCCAGTGCTATCATTAAAAGATGTTGCACACTTAAGAGTTTGTAAAGTTTTCATTTACATGGTGTCAAAGCTGGAAGATACTTGCGTCTCCTGTTTACCGTTTTTTTTTTTTTTTTTTGATTTGTGTTTTTTGTGCTTTTGATCTCTTTGGCCATGGCGTCCTCTTGCAGAAAGCCCGAGCAGCTTGTCTTTGATGCTGACATCTCTGAGCGCTGGGCCACGTTTTGAATTTGATTTCACACACTTTGTCAACGTCGCACACCGCGCTGATCCTGACTCCCTTAAAGCTTCCCTCCTACTCAACCTTGTCGGACCTGATGCCATGAAGAGAGCCAGAACTTTCACCTACGCTCCAGCGGTCCTGGGCGTCGATGATGTGGTGATTACTCCTGCAGAGTCTGCTGACGACCCCGCTTGCCTGCTACGTAAGTTCAGGGAGATTTGTGACCTGCCCTCGAACCGCATTCTAGAGAGGGCACGGTTCTTTACGAGGAGACAGTTGCCGGATGAACCTGTTGAATGTTTTATTGCTGATTTGCGTCATCTCGCCCAGCGGTGCCGTTTTGGCGACATGACAGACCAGCTCACTAGAGACATTTTAGTAACTGGCATGCGTGACCAGAAGCTGCGATGTGAGCTTTTGAGGGATCCGGATCTAACGTTGGACAAAGCTATGCATGCCTGCAGATTGTCTGAGGTCGTTGTTTTGCAAGAGGACCACCGGGACTCGGGCAATAAATCTGTCAACCTGGCTGGGTTTAGGAGCCCACAGCCTCGGGTGGGAAACAATGTTTTTCTGCCGCGTGCCCACCCTGGTCCTGGCGATGTGCCCCGAAAAAGGTGCCCGAACTGTAACTACATGCACCATAGACTGTCGACGTGTCCCGCCTTTGGTAAAACCTGTAACTTTTGTAAAAAGCTGAACCATTTCTCAGCCTCCTGTCGCTTACTCCGTTCCCGTGGGAGCCAGGCACAAGCTTCCAGTCCCAGTCTAAACATGCTGCTGCAATCTGATCTCTGTTTCGACTCACAGCCCAATTTAGTTGAATGCAATGGTGCAGTGCGAATTAATTCTGCCGAGGACTCTCATGTGTTTACCCTCCTACAGACACCCGCCCACCGCAATGATCCCTCCGTACCTGTGACTGTCAATGGCGTAACCTTCTCTGCCAAATTAGATACTGGCGCGAGAGTCAATGTTTTGTCCATGAATCTTTTCAACAAGATAAGGAATAATGAGCCTCTGGTTGTTGACGATGCTACCCTGCACGCCTATGGTGGAGAGATTCTAAGGCCTGCGGGGAGGGCCACTTTAACTTGCGTGCTGCAAAAGGCCACAAGAAACCTGGTTTTCTATGTTTTGAACTCTGACTGTGTAACCCTGTTGGGCAACCGTGCGTGCCAGGATCTTGGCCTGGTCTCCTTTGACCGCACGGTCCACAAAGTGCAACTGTCGTTTGACCCGGTTGCTGAATACCAGGACCTGTTCGACGATGACCTGGGGAAGTTACCAGTGTCATACCATATTTCCATTGACCCAAATATACAACCCGTGGTCCGCGCACCTCACAGGGTGTCTCACGCCATGAAGGACAAGGTCGAGGCGATGCTCAACGAGATGGTCGAAAAGGGGGTGCTAGTAGCAGTTAGCGAGCCCACCGATTGGGTCTCCACCATGGTTGCCACGATTAAGAAAGACAAGAACGAGATACGCGGTGTGTATCAACCCGAAGGACTTAAACCTTGCCATCAGGCGACCACATTACCCATGCGGTCTGTTGAGGATGTGGCGGCAAAGGTCGGGCAAGCCACCATCTTTTCGGTCCTAGACGCTAAGAAACTCGTTTTGGCAGGTCCCGTTGGACAAAGCGTCTTCTGACCTGACGACCTTCGCCACACCGTTCGGCAGATTCAAGTTCCTGCGAATGCCATTCGGCATCAATTCTGCTAGCGAGGTGTTCCAGCAGACGATGGAGCAATTATTCGCGGACCTGCCATGTGCCATCATCGTGGATGATATCCTGGTTTATGGGAAGGACATTGCCGAGCAACGACCTGAACCTCCGCCGCGTCCTGGATCGCGCGCGACAGGCGAACCTGAAGCTGAATCCCAAGAAGTGCCGGTTTTCGTGTCTCAGAGGTCACGTATGTTGGACATGTTTTCACCCCTAACGGACTAAAGCCCGACCCCTTGAAGGCAGCTGCCATCTCCGAAATGGCAGCCCCCACCGACGTGCCAGGTCTGCAACGATTCTTGGGCATGGTGAACTACCTTGGCAAGTTTATACCAAACCTCAGTGAGCTGAGTGCTCCCCTGCGGCAGCTGACAAAAAAGGATATCGCCTGGGCCTGGCTCCCATATCACCAGCAGGCCTTTGACCGCCTCAAGTCGAAACTGATTAGCACTCCGACGTTGCGGTTCTTCGACGTGGGTCGCCCCATCACCGTCACCTGTGACGCTTCCAAGTTCGGTCTGGGTGCGGCCTGCCTTCAGTCTGTCGATGGATCGCTGCATCCTGTCTCCTATGCCTCCCGCACCATGACGGACACCGAGCAGCGGTACGCTCAGATCGAGAAGGAGTTGCTCGCGGTGGTGTTCGCCTGCTCCAAGTTCAGAGACTTCCTGTTCGGCAGCAGATTTACGGTCGAAACCGACCACCAGCCACTGGTGACAATCCTGAACAAGCCGATTCACGCTGCCCCTGCCAGGCTGCAGCGTATGATGCTGCAGCTCCAGCGTTTCGACTTTGACATAATCTACAAGAAGGGCACCGAGATGCACATTGCGGACACCCTGTCGCGAGCCCCGCGTACCTCCTGCGCTCGCCACCCCTACGAAACAGAGGACTTGCTCGTACTGGGCGTTAACTTTATTCCCACCAAGCAGCTACAGGTTTTGGCCGAGCACACCGCTGCCGATCCGGCTTTGCAGCAGCTTGCCTCGGTGATTAAAGCAGGGTGGCCAACAAAGCGCTCCGCCGCGCCATCTGAAACTCACCCTTTCTTCCTGGTCCGCGACGAACTGGTGCTCCAGGATGGCGTTATCGTCAAGGGACATAAAGTCGTGGTCCCGTCCTCCCTGTTTGACTTTTACTTTTGTGCAGCCCACAGCGGACACCCTGGGGTCGATGCAACACTCGCCCACGCTCAGTGCCAATTCTATTGGCCTGGAATGGCCAAATATATCCGAGACCGAGTTTCTGCCTGCTCCACGTGCAACAGTCTTGCGCCACACCAGCAGCGACAGCCCCTGCTGCAACAGCCCGCCCCTGCTTTGGCCTGGTCCTCGCTGGCTGCCGACATATTCGAGTGGCGTGGTAACCACTACCTTGTCCTGGTCGACTCGTACTCCAACTGGTTCGAAGTGGATTTGCTGACATCCCTCACGTCGGAGATGGTGATCCGCAAGCTGCGGAAACACTTCTCCACTTTTGGGACCCCGGTCAGGCTGCAGACTGACAACGGCAGGCAGTTTACAAGCCGAGAATTCAAAAGCTTTGCTGACAAGTGGAACTTCGTGCATTTCACCAGCAGCCCAGAGTACCCACAGAGCAACGGCCTAGCAGAACGGGCCGTCCGCAGCGCCAAGCTTCTGATGGAACAGGCGCGACTATCCAATTCTGATTTGTATTTGGATCTCCTGAACCTCAGGAATGTTTCCAGGGATCCGGCCATGGGGTCACCTGCTCAGCGTCTGATGTCCAGAACTACCAGATCCACCGTCCCGATTGCCCAGCGCCAGCTGAAACCTCGGGTGCTGGAGCCCGCCTCCGTGCAGAGGCGAATTCAAGAGAAACATGACAGCCAGCGGCGTTCCCACGATCGGTCGTGCAGACCACTCGATCCTCTGTTGCCCGGACAGGTTGTTCGATTGCAGACCGCCAGTGGTCACTACCGTCTGGCCACCGTGGTTGGGGTGGCCGACTCACCTCGTTCGTATCTGGTCGACTGTGAGGGTTCCATCTACCGAAGAAGCCGACAACACCTGCTTGCGGTTAATGAGCCACAGCCGCAGCCCCCTGGGCCCTATGCCCCTCCACTCTCCTATCAGCAGCCGGCTGCCGCCCCGGCTGGTGTTCCCTGCATGCCTCGGTCCCCGTCGCGGGCGCCTGGTTCCCCTCTGCGCGGGTCCCCTGTTGCCGATCGCGGTTCTCCCTCTCCTGTTTCTCCCACCCCAATGCCCTTCCCTGGTTCCCCGGCTGCCTTGCGTCCTCCTGCTTCTTCTGCTCTTTCGGGGGGAGGGGGAGACATCCGTACGCGCTCGGGCCAGGATCAGTAAGCCGCCTGTTCGCTACGGCGATTTCGTTTAATTCTGCTGTTTAATTCGGTTGTCGTGACAACAATCTGTTTTTTTTTTATTTCTAAGGGGAAGGATGTAGATGGTTTATATGCAACCAATAATATAGTTACCTCACTCCCATTAACCCCGCCCAGTTAACATCAATCATAACGCCTTCCCCTCAGTAGGAAAATGCAGCCGGTGCTTGAAGGTGTATGTAATACCCAGTGCTATCATTAAAAGATGTTGCACACTTAAGAGTTTGTAAAGTTTTCATTTACACTATGTAAAGGCATCAAGACATTGAGATTGTTACTCTTTCAAAGATGCAATTTTAGGCTTTACAGCTCTGTAATGAGTCCCATTAATAAAATAATGCTTACATTGTCAAAAAATACCATTGAAAGTGATCAGTTAACAAATTTCTGGCTCTTGGTATGAACAGGAATAATCACGGTTATTGATGATGCAGGATTTCAATCCAAATCAGTAGCTGAATGAACAGTTCAATATAAAATCGATTAGCATTGCGCTTATGATTGAGAGCACAGAATTAGGATAAGCAAAGGTGAGAATTAATTTCAATGAAATAAAGATATACGTAAAAAGAGATATTAGAGAAATGAGATTAGAGATACAACTTATTCAGCAAAAAGTAATGAAAGCTTCAATTACTGCCCAATTTGTATGAAATTTTTGCAAGTGTCTTTCTGTTTAGATGCTTAGCTATTCAGTTTTTCTTAAAAGACTGGATAATCATTAAGCACAAGACAGAATACTTCACCTAATTTTAAAAATGTGATCCAAATTCACCATCACAATTTTAATTAAATGGGTGAGCTGTTGAGATAAGTTGCCATCACATTTTCACAGTGGTTTCAATTGGCTTGGTAAATAAAACATAGATCTTTCATGAAATTGAAGGCCTGACACTGATTGGTGTTATGTCAATCTGCTGTGCATCTGTGTGATCAAACAGCATATAGCACAGGAAGGAAAATGGATATAAACATTTCATGTCGATCATGTTAACCGACAATCAACCTGAATTTATCTTATCCACAATTGCCAAAATGAAAGACATTCTAACCTACAACATATGGTAAATACGGTCAGATGAATGCACCATAATAAACAACACAATTATATTGTTTTCATGCAGAATTGTCCCTTCCTTGCCAATATTGAATTTCATACGCATCTCACTTCTTCTTCTTCTTCTTCTTCTTCTTTTTCTTGCATATGGCGTGCACAGCCTAAAGTTCTAGGTCAACTTGTTCTATTTGATCCATTTGTTTGTGCACTTCGGGTTGATTGCATTAGTCGAAACAGGGTGGAACACATGAAGGTTCCAATCTCCCACCCCACGCATCTCACTATTGCGACCTTAATTAAGCAAATGTGTGACGGGGGGGGGGTGTGTGACGGGTGGAAGGGGAAGTGTGTGACAGATGGGGGGGTGGGGGGGATTAGTGTGTGTGGGGGGTTAGTGTGTGTGGGGAGGGGGGTTAGTGTGTCAGGGCTCGAAATTAGCGGTTGCACAGGTGCCAATGACCACCCAAAGTGCCGCCGGGCAACCTAAACGATGAGTCATTTTGCCCGGCTTGGCACTGCAGATACTGGTTTATACCGAAGATAGACACAAAAAACTGGAGCAACTCAGCGGGTCAGGTAGCATCTCTGGAGAAAAGGAACGTGAAGTTTTGTGTCGGCATTTCATTTCGTATACGTTGGATTTATCCAGGTTTTACTTCTACAGTAAGTCATATACATCACAAATTTGGTCAGGCGATATTTCAGTTGAAATTTTAACGTTAATTCTGGTGGGAATGATGGAAACAGCGTTTCTCAATAATTTTTTTTAAAATCTGGTGCGTACAAACTGGGTATCGTCATTGCTGTACATCTAATCTGAATGTCCGGTAATGTAGCATTTTGGCACCTTTAAACATATTACCAAAAGAACATATGCTGCAGTTATGTCCTTTGGCCATCTCTTGTCAGTTAGTGTAATGTCAGATGGGTATAGTCGGTTTTAACAGCTATTATCATAAAATGCCTTTAGAAATTTCCATGCAACCTGTATATTTTGTTATGGATAAATTATGTGGGAAGCGAGAGTGTTTCTGTGCCAATAGCAATAACGACCCATGCTATGGCCGTGTCATGGTAATTTTCTGTCCTTCTCAGAAAACATGCTTGCATTAGTCTGTAGTGTGCATGATTAAGCATATATGTTACCACGGTCCAGGATTTATTGACGCAGGTTGATCATACGCTGAATAATCGAACCACATTTTTGTTTGGAAGTGGAAAGAACTAATAGAAATTGCATTAATTGCAATGTCTAAAAAGAGTTGAGATACTGTATTATAATTTTGCTGCATGTCATTGTGGTATATATCATGTCTTGATTGGTGAATATGTTTAGTTTGTGAGTTTATTTGAAGCAGAAATAATATGTGAATGCTTCATTGAGCATATTTCCTACTGGTAACTACGCACTTCGTCCAAGCACATTATCGCACGTGTCATGCAAACCGTCTTAAATGACAACCTGAACTGTCATTTGGCAACATAAAACGCTGCCTAGGTTGCCCGACTGGCAACAGAGAAAAAAAGTTAAATGAGAGCCCTGTGTGTGTGGGGGCTGGGGGGGGGGGGGGGGCGGGTGCGGGTGCGGGTGCGGGTGCGGGTGCGTGCGTGTGTGTGTGTGTGCGCGGTTTGCGTGCGTGGGGTTGCTAGCGTGCGTGGGGGGGCTAGCGTGCGTGGGGGGGCTAGCTTGCGTGGGGGGAGAGCGTGCGTGGGGGGGAGAGCGTGCGTGGGGGGAGAGCGTGCGTGGGGGGGGAGAGCGTGCATGGGGGGGGAAGAGCGTGCGTGGGGGGGAGAGCGTGCGTGGGGGGGAGAGCGTGCGTGGGGGGGGGCTAGCGTGCGTGGGGGGGGCTAGCGTGCGTGGGGGGGGCTAGCGTGCGTTGGGGGGAGTTAGCGTGCGTTGGGGGGAGTTAGTGTGCGTTGGGGGGAGTTAGCGTGCGTTGTGGGGAGTTAGCGTGCGTTGGGGGGAGTTAGCGTGCGTTGGGGGGAGTTAGCGTGCGTTGGGGGGAGTTAGCGTGCGTTGGGGGGGGGGGGGGGTAGCACATAATCAACTCAACTCAATCTAAGGTTTGAAGAAGGGTCCCAAACATAACGTCATCTGTCTATTCCCTCCACAGATGCTGCCAGACCCAATGTTCCCCCAGCACTCTTTCCTCAGCCCCCAAAGCAGACGGGGAAATTGTACTGCACAATTATTCTGCACTTAATTATTACTATGTCCAGTAACATACTGATTATGTTACTGGCCCCTGAACCAGATCCAAAGACATGAGATCAATTCCTATGATGACAGCTGGGAAATTTATCCTAATTAATTACATGAACCTGGAATTTATAGCATACACAGGCTCAATCAAGGTTAAAATCAAACGACTTCATTGCGCTGAAAATTCAGCTGGTTCACCAATATCCTTCAGGAAAGGAAATCTGCAAGCCTTAACGCAAATTGAACAATATGCAACTCCATCTCCACCATGCTGTTGATATGTTACTCTTAGATTCAAGAAAAATTATGGACATCAAATGCTGCCGCCCCCTGTGCTGAGCATATTCAATGCAGGAAAAATTAAAAACATGTAAAACATAGTTTAGGCTTAGCCTAATAGTTGAGTAATTTGTTAAAACGCTTTCAGGTATAAAATACGTAAATCTCCTCCATACCCCGCAACACTGCCCTCTCTCCCCATTTCCACACTCGCAACAAGGACAGAGTTCCCCTGGTCCTCACCTTTCACCCCACCAGCCGACAGATACAACACATAGTCCTCCGCCAGTTTCGCCACCTCCACTCGCCACATCTTCCCATCTCCTCCCCCGTCTGCCTTCCGCAAAGACCACTCCCTTGTCAATTCTTCCCTTCCCTCTCGCTCTACCCCTTCCCCGGGCACTTTCCCTTGCAACTGCAAGAAATGCTACACTTGTCCCTTCACCTCCCCCCTCCACTCCTTTCAGGGACCCAAGCAGTCCTTCCAGGTCCGACAGAGGTTCACCTGCACCTCCTCCAACCTCATCTACTGCATCTGCTGCTCCAGATGCCAGATGATCTATATCGGTGAGACCAAGCGGAGGCTTGGCGATCGTTTTGCCGAACACCTCCGCTTGGTCCGCAAAAACCAACCCGACCTCCCGGTGGCTCAGCACTTCAACTCCCCCTCCCATTCCGCATCCGACCTCTCGGTCCTGGGCCTCCACCACGGCCAGAGTGAGCAACAACGCAGGTTGGAGGAACAGCACCTCATATTCCGCTTGGGGAGTCTGCATCCTCTGGGCTTGAACATTGCATTTTCTCAATTCTGTTAACCCTTGCTGTCTCCTCCCCTTCCCACCTCTCCCTCAGCCCTCGGGCCCTGGCATTCCCTCTCTCTCTATCTCTCTCCCCCACCCTAGTTGCACTAGCTTCTCATATTCACACTACAAACAGCTTACAATAGCTTGTTCCCTTTATCATCAATACTTTTTTGCATATCTTTCATTCATTGTTCTTTATCTCTCCACATCACTGTCTATATCTCTCATTTCCCTGATCCATGACCAGTCTGAAGAAGGGTCTCGACCCCAAACGTCGCCTATCTCCTTCGCTCTTTAGATGCTGCTGCACCCGCTGAGTTTCTCCAGCCTTTTGTGTACCCTAAGATCCTACAACTCGCATTACATAATGAGCGAGAGCTGGGAAGGTGACACAATATGCCTTGTGAACTACTGTACTGCTTTGGAATTGTGTGGTTTCAGGCATGAGCTCAGCTTTAATTTTTGCTGATGGCTATTGTGAATCGTTGGAGGCAAACACCATTTAAGGCTAATCTCCACATCATTGCAGCGCTTAAATATTTATACGAAACAGACTGCACAATGCTTATCACCACGTATTTCTGTCTTTCTAGGCAAAGCCGTGAACAAGCAGAAAGTGCAGCAGTTACTCCACAGATGAGTGGCAGACAAGCCACACCTAACCCCAAGAGGAGATGATACTTTGCCAGTTTTTAGTTGGCATGGCAGAGGCATTGCCAGCAGACAGTCTAATCCAGAATTACTGAATTTTCCCATTATAGTGGACCAACTGTGAACTTTGTACTTCAGATATCTGGAGGGGCAACTAAACCCAATGGTATACCCAGGAAGAGGGCAATGCTGAAGTCAAACTGCCACTATTTGATTATATACTTGCTAACAACAACAAAAAAAGCATCCTCAAGGATAGAGCCAGAGGATATGCACCTTGTGAAGTACAGGACAGTGGCTTATACCCATAAAGAATAATGCTGTACAATGAATACGGACGATTCGCCCAATTTTTGCTGAACATGTTGCACACCACCTAAGCCACAGATATGATGTCACCTTATCCTTCACTGAAGATCGGTAGCCTTTCATCTGCTACACTGCAAAGACGCACTATCTTTCACCCCAGCAAAAGGTTGACAGAAGAGGAAAAGTATGATGGGTTGACATGTATACAAGGTGGCCTGCTTTCGTTAAAAAAAGTAGTTTGGAGTGCTTAATTTGTGTCAGGAAAGGTTTTTCACGAGCAAGGAGCATTTCTAAATAGCACTTTGGCTCCATCTACTGCTAGAACCAATAACTGTTGAGGTAACAATCTATTTAATCCAACTTCAGAATCAATATTCAAACAATTTTTACCAAATTCGTATTTTAGGGTTAGTTGAGGCCGGTCATCGAGACTTGCTACTTTTCTATTTATATTAGCGATGTTACAAAATCCTACCATCAGTGGCATTCCAGATCAGCCCACAGCCGGTGTGTGCGATTCCAGAGGCTTTTTTTTGGTGGGGGGGGTAGGGATTAAAATGCAGGTTTGTATTGGTTGGCGGAGAGCGATTTGCTCGGACTGCAAGCTGATGAAGAAAATTCGTTCTGCGTTTTTTTTTTAAAGTTGCCGGTCTATTGCATCGCTGGATTGAAGTTAAACGCGACTTCTATCGCCTTCAACACCTTCAACATCACGGATCGCATGTGCAGGGCTAAACAAAAGGTATTTTGTTTATTAAACATTTTATCTTGCTTTTCGGTGCGGTTTCATTTAAATCTGATGATGCCAAATATGTTATTAAGGCCCCGATATAGGCCTTGGCTTGCCTGCCGATCGGGGCTTAAATCATGGCAGCGGCCACATTCCGATCTATCACAATCCAGAAACATCCACTTTCAAGATAATCAAATTCATTATTTTTTTGCAAAATCATGTCATAAGAACATCTAAATCATCTATATTTTGTGTTATTGTCTATTCTTGATCAATATTTTCATGCTAAATATATGACTGAAAACTTCCACAGTACAGTTTTAGTCAGATGTATAGTATGAAAATATTGATCATGGATAGACAATTACACAAAACATAGATAATTTAGATGTTCTAATGATTTTGAATTTTCTTGAGAGTGGATGTTTCTGGATTTTGAACAAATGTCTGTGTAAAACAACCCTTGTCTGCTGCAGTTTATAAACCAACAGAGTAAAATTTATGGGAATGAAACATTAAATTTCTTCCATTTGGCATAGAAATTCTTGAGAAAGTGAGATTTAAAAATCATGTTATATTGTGAATTCTTGTGTGAATGGTATCAATTTGTTATTTGGATACTTTGGCTATTTAAAACATATGTTTTAGCCTTTTCTTAAGAATGGGATAGATGTTTAGATCTAGTAATTGAATTTAGATGAATTGAATTGGTTTGATGACACTGAACATAATTTTTTTATAGGGTATTTACTATTTGTTTTAACGTTTAACTTTAACTTAGGGCATTTTGTTGAACAAAATCATTTTTACTATTTTTTTCTAAAACTGCAAATAACTTGTTTCTGTTATTTTTTTCTTTACATTTTAAACAGATGCCTCCGAAGAAGAAATGCAAAATTGTCAATCCAAATGCCCAGCCTGGCATAGCTAACCTTGAAGTGAATTTCTCTGTCATGCCCGAGTATCTTAAAAATTGACACATCTTGTACTTGTATATCTTGTTTGGAAAAAGACTATGAAACTGAGAGACGGCTGAGTTCACATTTCCCTTTGCTGCTGTTAACTCAAGTGTGAGGACTCTCGTTAACTGGACTTTGCTTAAAGTTTAAAAGACTCAGCAACCCCAAGGAACTTGGAACATTTAATAAAATTTGTGATTAAACTTTTAAACTTCCAGAAGGCAGTCATCACATTTCTTTAGATAACATTCCACCGCCTGGTGCTCAAGATCCTGAATCCTTGACATCAGCCAAAAGCCAAGTGCCCATATTTCAAGACACTGGGGACATGGGCGATGACAGTCATAGTCTGCATCCTCCACTGAATCTAGCAATGCCAACGACAGTTGCTGCCTCCCCTGAACCAATACCATCGACATCTAGTGTTTCAACAAGATGTAGCAGAGAACTTCTAAGTCTTTCACCAAGGAAACAGAAAATGAAGACTAAACTTTCTGTCTACATCCAAGGTCGCTCTTGCACTAAAGTATCGCACAAAGATCAGTGAACTTAGGGCACAGTTGAACACTCCCACTTGTAGTTAAACAAGTTGAACACTTGTAGTTAATCAAGCCTTAAAGAGAAAGCAAAACCGAATAGATTTAAAGGACAGAAAGATTCAGGAACTCAAAACCAAATTACATGGAAATACTTTGACACGAGAGCTTGCTGAAACCAAGGCAGAGTTTTTGAGACTTAAAAAAAGCACACAGACAATTGTTCAAGTTTTGTGGCAGTAAGAAAAAGAGGAAAACTGTTTCAATTCAGCAGTACAGAAAAGTTAATGAAAAACTAAAGGACAGAGACGAGGATGTGAGACGCCTCGAATATGACAATCGTGTCCTCATAGAAACAATCAAAACTGGAGGCTGCCAGTATTGTCAAGTCAAAGGTGGACCAGAAGGCTTACTCCAACAACAAGGATGCATGTGTTTGACTGTATTTTAAACAAAAATCCCACAGCAAACATTCCAATCCTGATAAACCACGACGCAGGGCAGTTGAAGTTATGGCCCGAGAATTGGGAGCTATTGCTGAGTTACAGACAGCAGAGATGATCCTAGCAACAAAGGATTTGACTGTTGGTTTTGATGCAACCACCCAAGAAGAGACCCATTAACAGTGCACACTTCACTTCCACAAATGAATGTCTTTCTGCAGCAATCGATGAAAAGGCTGGTGGGACTGCTGAGGGCTATGCGCAACATATTTAAAATACTGTTGACAATTTGTGCGAAACTTACACTTTTTTCAATGAGCATGCAGATTTCCAAGACACCAGGCAAAAGATAATAGACAACATTACAAATACACTGAGTGGCAGGTGTGCAGCCACTCATGCTGCTATTAGGATTGTGAACAGTGAGTGGGGCAAATCTTTGAATGAGCTCGACTGCCACTTGCATCCTATGGACTCCATTGCAACATCAGTTTGCTCAGTCCTCAAAATGCACAAACAATCCAGAGGCAAATTCTTGTTTGGGAAGGACTGTCGAGCAGGAAATGTCATACTGCAGATGAATAAACTTCGGTACAAGAATGGAAAAGGGGACCCAAAAGGATTTGTTGCATTTTTGATGAAAGGAACATCCCCCAAAGTGTCCTCCCACAGTACCGTGGCAACAGATTACATATACTTTTCCATATTAGTGGCAAGCTCAGAGAACATTATGATGACTTTGTTGCCCTGCTGAATAGCGGAACATCCCGTGGGGGGTTGAGAAGCGCCATCCTCCATGACTTCACCCAGGCTGAAGCCAAAGTAGAATTTCAGGTATTAGGCTTATTTGGCAAATATCTGACTGGGCCTTGGATGCAGCGCTTCTACACATCAAGCCAGAATCTGATCAACCACGTTGATGGCATCAAAGTGGTTAAAGGGGTGATTGCTGCTCTGAAGGAAGCCACAGAAAATCCAGAGAACTTGATATTGGCAAGTGAAGATTTCTTCGGTGAGGAGACGCATCGTGATGCCACATTGACAAAACGTTGGGAGCTGCCAGTATATCCACAGTTCAGTTCAAAGATGAGGAGCTGTCTTCAAGCTGTCATCACTTTGTTGGAAAGGCAGTATACTAAATACTTTGAACTTGATGTAACTGAGAAACTGAAGGAGGAGACTGCATCAGGAAGATCACAAACATTGATGCGGAGGAGATAATGGGGATGTTTAGCTCATCGAAACAGAAATCTCCCAATGCCACCATGTGTTGTTTGTCATGTAGGATGCGGGCCTGCAAGAATAGAACAGTCAACTTCCTTGATAATCTCAAGGAGCAACATAGGGAGGAAGTGCTCTGTAAGGCAATTAAATTGGGGAAAATGCAGAGGAACAGACGGAAGAAAAAACAGAAGGAATTGAGAGCAGAAATCATCAAGCGACAGAAAGACAAGGAGCATGCTCGGGTCACAAAAGAGGAAAAACTAGGAATAAAATTAAGAGACTGATTTAGACAGCATTCGCAGAGATTATCCAAATGTGATGATCTACAGGACATTCTTAATGGGAAAGTAGTGGGCAGAAAAGCATGTCAAGCGTGGTTTGAAGAGCAAAAACTTGTAGTTTACAATACCAAAATTGAAAAGTTGTGGAAAAACAAGGTGTACAGAGTTGCTTATTGATTGCAATCTGAGGAGTATGATGATGCAACGGATTATGATATGCCAATGTACCGGCTCACAGTTGATCTTCTCCATGAAGACTTGGTCCTTTGCTAGAAATTGAAATTTCTTTACCTGTCTGTTGTGAACTTACAGCATATAATACAATAATATTAAAATTCTGATCTTGAGAATATCACATTTTTGAATTTTCAAGGCAGTCTGCATGTTTATTACTATTTTCGTCACAACGGTCAATTTTGTACTTAGCTACAATTAGGTTAACTAATTATTTGCTTTAATTTCAGGTCATCCAAGTAAGATGTTTCATATTTGTTTCAGAATGCTTCAATCAACAATAACTGAAAATTGAATTGTTCTCTTAATTTTTAAGAAAGTTATGGGCATTTATGTCAATTGACTGTCCTCGGTCATAGCTTTTGTGTTAAGTCA
The DNA here is from genome assembly GCA_035221665.1 of Okamejei kenojei. Classification (NCBI taxonomy): domain Eukaryota; kingdom Metazoa; phylum Chordata; class Chondrichthyes; order Rajiformes; family Rajidae; genus Okamejei; species Okamejei kenojei. The sequence continues at coordinate 16,140,186 of CM069135.1, read as the reverse complement.
ATGGAAAAGCAATAGGGTAAAAGATGCTAATTTCCGAGTATGAAAATGACCATAAGTTTTTTAATCCTGAAGATATGAAAGTGAATTAGGTGATTAAGTATCAAATTAAAGTTTTTTTTTTGCGTTATCGGATGGGATAAATTGCAGGCTTGATTTTTAAAATGTTGTAACATTCCTATTTATATATTGTAATAAGATCCGTCAATGAGTTGAAGAGAAATAAAACATCACAAGCAACTGGGTGGCTTGTTCTTTAGACTGATATCCAAGGGGAAACAACAGCTGCCAAGGTTGTTGCTTGAATGGAAGAGAACAATCAGAAGGATCAATTGCAAACATTTAACAGAAAAACGTCCTCCACTAACCAACAGCACGAGAGCATCTCAAGACTATGTGCACAGCACCCTGCTCTGCTCACTCTATACTCACGACTGGGTGGCTGGGTACAATTCAAACTCCATCTATAAGTTTGCTGATGATACCATTATTGTTCAACGAATTGCAGATGACGACAAATCAGAGTATAAGAGGGAGATCATTCGACTGACCAAATGGTGCCAGAACATCAACTTTGCTCTCAATGTCAGTAAGACCAAGGAACTGATTGTTGTCTTTGGAAGAGGAAAGACGACGATCCGCAAACCTTGGGATGCCGGCGGTGAGAGTCAAAAGCTTCAAATTCCTGTGTGTGCATATCTCTGAAGATCTGTCCTGGACCCAGCACATGCTGGTGGGCAATCGTAAAGAAAGCTCACCAGCACCTTTACTTCCTGAGAAAGCATCATGGCCAGGAAGCATTACTTCCTGAGTTGCGTCACGGCCTGGTTCAGCAACCTGAATGCCCAGGAATTATTACAAAAAGTGGTAAACACTGCACAGTCCATCACGAGTACAGACCTGACTTCCCCATCATCGAAGGGATCTATAAAAGCCACTGCTTCAAAAAGGCAACTAGCATTAACTAGGACACACACCACCCTGGCCACACTCTCATTTCACGCCTATAATTGGGAAGAAAGTATTGGAACCTGAAAACTGTCATGTGCAGGAGCAGGTTTTCCCTGCAACCATCAGGCTATGAAAAATTACAACTTCCAAACTGGCTCCAAACTACATAGACTTGGGGACATCATTTTTAACTTTGCACTATTGTTTGTTTATTGGTCTGGTTTTTAAAATAAATGAAGAATATATTTATATGAACATGTTTTTGTTACTATGGTTTTTACAGAGTACTATGTTTACATATCTGTTATGTTGCTGCATGTAAGAATTTCATTGTTCCATTTCAGGGCATATGATAATAAAACACTATTTACTCTTGTTCTTATGTATGATTATGCATATGTATAATATAATTTTACTGAATTGAATGCAAAATAAAGAATTTCACTATCTCATGTGCCAATTAAGTGTCATTGAACTATTGACTATTGTTTGCAGATAACACTAAAGTGGGTATGTGAAAATGCTTATCAAAGTTACAGCAAGTTCTTGATCAGCTGGGCCAGTGGGAAGAGGAATGGCTAATGTACTTTAACGCAGATACGTGCAAGCTATCGCATTTTGGGAAGTCAAACCAGTGCTGGGCCCTTCACGGTGAACAAGGACTTTGGGGTTTTGTTTTGCCATACATTGATTTTTTTAAAATTTATTTTGTCTATTTTGTACTGTGCTTTCAAATCCATTGATCTTGCAAGTAGAAATGTCACTGTTCTGCATCGGTACATATGATATTTAAACACTTTGACTTTTGAGTAATGTGTTGATTTGGATCCTTTGCACCAATCCTCATGTTACATCACTGGCTGCTGCAGGTAATGGCTCAGTTATCTTCATTGATGATACAACTGCTGATGGTAGAATAATGAATTCTGAATCATGAATAGACACATCCTATCTGCTCAAGTTCAAACAAATGCCTCAAAACTCATTGGCCGGAGTTTTACAAAACTAAAAAATGGTCAATTATTGAGTGGCCAAGTCAATCACCCAATTGAGCATGCCTTTTATATGCTGAAGAGAATAACTGAAAGGTACTAGCCCCCAAAACAAGCATAAGCTTGTTTTGGGGGCTAGGGGTGGGGGTGGGGGGGAGGCCCGGTGATGGGGCTGCCGCGAGCGGCCGGCTGGCGGCAAGAAAGTGCCGCTGATCGCGCGGGCCGGCGCCGCCCGGGCTCTGGGCCGGGCGTGGCTGCGAGCTGCCGGGCTGGCAAACCGGGGGCACATGGCGCCGGCGTTCACCACGGGAGGAACACCGGCGCGGCGGTGTTCCGTAACAGCATGTTTGGCTGCCGGAACACCGTAAAAAGGTTATTTCGCCGGGACAAAATACGGTGAATCCGGGACACTTGGCATCTCTGCAGGCCTGGCAGAACATCACCAGAGAAGACCTGAAAATCAGTATTTTGCTGAGGAAATCAGTATTTTTATGCTGTGCCATTTTGCTGAAAAAATGTTTTTTTATGTGCGGTCATACCCATGTAAGAGTACAAAAAGGCATAACTTTGCTACCAATTGACATGTCTTCAATGCACCTTACTTGACAGCGCATCCATTGCCATCTCTTTGTATACTTCTGTTTGAATGGCTGCTTCCTGCTTTTAGCACCAGATGATGATGTAGAAGCCATTTTGGAAACCTCCCTCGCCCTCCCTCTTTTTCTCCCTCCCCAAACAGTCTGTGACCCATGGCGCTATGTGTAAATGCAATAGCGCTCCAGCTGGTAGCGCTATAATTAGAACTCATAGCGCTGTTCGTTTAAATTTCCACGCACTAAACTAACAGTGCTGTTTATACCTGTAGCGGGACAGGCAGATCAAAGCTTGCAAAAATAATCATCCAGATCTTGAAATTTAAAATACTAATAGATGAGTCAGCCTACAGGGAGGAGGTCCAGCACCTGACAACCTGGTGTGCCGATAATAACCTCGTCCTCAACTCCCAGAAGACGAAGGAAATCATTGTCGACTTCAGGAAGATCAGAGGGGGCAGGCACACCCCCATCCATTTAAACAGGACTGAGGTGGAGAGGGTCTCCAACTACAAATTCCTCGGGGTACACATCTCGGAGGATCTGTCCTGGTCCCTCAACACCTCCAAGTTGATCAAAAAGGCGCAGCAGCGCCTTTACTTCCTGAGGAGGCTCAAAAAGGCCCACTTGTCCCCCCCGATCCTGACCAACTTCTACCGATGCACCATTGAAAGCATCCTGACCACCTGCTTTACGGTATGGTACAGCAGTTGCACCATAGCTGACAGGAAGGCACTACAACGGGTGGTGAAAACCGCCCAGCACATCATCTGTGCCCCACTCCCTACCATGGATGCCCTCCACCGAAAACGGTGCCTGAGTCGGGCTGGGAAGATCATCAAGGACCCCTCCCACCCTAACCATGGACTGTTTGCCCTCCTACCATCGGGGAGGCGGTACAGGAGCCTCAGGTCCCGCACCAGCAGGATGAGGCGTAGCTTCTACAATAACACCATCGCTCTGCTGAACTCAGAGTCCCGCCGATAGATTTCCACATCTGTATTTATTTATCTGTACTTATCTGTATATTGCTATCACTTCGTGCTGTCACAAAACTGCATTTCGTTGTACCAATACTTGTATATGTACATTGACATTAAAGTTGAATTGAATTGAATTGAATTGAATTTAATCTGCTATAATTTTTAGTTGCAGTATGACTTTTTATATCCTTGCATTTTTTAAGCAGCAAGATGAAACAGGAAATCGGGCCGACTTTTAAAAATTCTGTATTTTACAAAGCAAATCCGGACATTCGTATTTTTATCGCATTTCCGTACAAAATATGGAAAATCCATACTACTTGGCAGCTCTGTTATAGTGCCCTGAAATGGGCGGACTATGTATAAACACTGCTGTAATTTCTACATGGTGAAAGCAAAATGTATAAAAATGGCTTTTATTAAAATCTGACAATGTGCACTTTAACCACATGTGATTTTTTTCTATTACAAAATCACAAGTTATGGAGTACAGAAGCAAATAAATAAATGATGGGGGGTCTTTGTCCCAAACATTATGGAGGGCACTGTACATGCTACATTTTCTATTTTTACTCATTCACGGGACACAGATATTTATTATTCTTTTCCAAGGTGTCCAGCTTGATATTATCAGAAACCAGTTAAAAGTTCAATAGTTGGTGTGTCTGGGGTGATAATGATCCCATATTTCCTTCCTGGTAAAACATTAGTGAACTAGATGGGCTTCATATGACAATCGTAGAGTATCCTGTTCATTATTACCAATAATTTGCCGTTGTGGTGCAATTTCAAATTATGTTTGTGTCTCAATAATCCAAGCTTCTGGGTGTTTGTCTAGTACTTTAACTAAGGTGACCATAACCTTTTACATTTTACTGCATATAATACAAACACAAGGGAAATGCTTGCATCCAATCTTTTCCAAAAGCAAGAGATTATTTAAGACATTAAATAGTTCAAATAACAGGTGATAATCCGCTTTCAGTTTTGCTAATACTGCAATGCTGAAAATTTACACTTCAATTCGCTGAATGGAAAATAACAGATAGGCTGATATGAAAAGGCAAACAGCTAATAGGATTGATCCCCTTCTGAAAATCAAACCCGACAAGAATAATTTAGACTTTTGGTAATGGATTTAAATCGTCAATATTTGATTCCACAAGCTGCAAAGGAAATTTGAAAGAGAAGTGCAAACATGTGGCTGGATCAACAGCCCTTAGTTTACACCATCACCAAGTCACAATTACTTCAATCCATTTCCATTTTTGAAGAATCTCTAGACAAAGAGAACAAAGCTATTGTGTGCATTCTTTAATTTCTGATTGTCAGATTAAAAATAGTGCCATAATGCATTAATTATTCAGTTAAACTTGAAGACTGAAAGCAACAATAATCATCAGAAGATATAATGATAAGAGTTTGGAATTTGTTTTAGATTTTTAAACTTTCATAAAAGATTAAGGACAGAAATAATGCGCAGCTGGATCAACTAATTTACAAATTTGTGGCATGCAAAAGTAACGCAAATAAATACAGCAAGTGACGTTTTTGTTTTGTATTATTCAATCATGGGATACTAATGTTGCTGGTGAGGCCAGCATTAAATGTCCCATCTTATTCTTATGTTGTGACAATGAAGTAACTGTAACCAAGGTGCTATGGTGTGTCACTTAAGGAGGAAATTTGTATATTATATTATGTACAAGCTTCTCTCATTCATCCAGGTGGTAAAGCTTGGCTACTGTAAATTTTCCCTAGTTTGCAGGTGAGTGGTGCGGTATGAGGGAGTTGGAGAGAATGTGGGAGAATAAAATTGGTATTAATGCAGGATTTGTTACTGGGCACCATCAACTTGGTAGAACAAAAATGCCTGTTTCCATACTGTATCTCTTACTTTATCATCTGGACCATAACGCACTGCCAAGAAACTGTCTCAAAAAAAAACTGTGAAATACACTGGTATAATAAGTATATCTCCCTGACCAATACCATCAGTGAGATGGTTCGTTGTGCACTTAGTTGACTCTGTTGGGCAGGACCAAGAACAAACTCTCAATATTGGAACTCTCTACTGGGCTCTGTCACAGGAAGCGATTAACAGATAGACAGATGTTTGAAACCACCTGAAAGAAATCCCTAGAGACTGCTAGCAGTCGCTGCCTCATGATCAATCAAAAAGAATGTGGAGCATTACAACGTTATTGTAATCTCAAATAAATGGTAGATAACATATCAAAGGATTGGAGGTGTTAAGTAAGAAATAACTATTCAAAAAGGCATGAAATCTGAAAACCTGCTTAAAATGTGGTCAAGAAAAAGTAAAAAATAGTACCTGATTCACTGCAGAAAACTTTTGATACTATGAACATGGAATACATTGAGTGAAAAAGTAGTGGAGGCAGTTTACAGAATTGGATAAATACTTGAAAGTCAGAAAATTGAATGTCCATGGGGAAAGATCGGAAGGACTAAATAAATAGCGTTTTACAAAGAGCCAATATGTTCAAAACCATCATCCTATACATTTCAGCAATTGATTTTGCATTTTTACTTATTTTTTACATTTCTTGGGCCATTACACGGATGATTGAAAAGTAAAGAACTGTAGAAAAATGCTAGTAGTACTCAGGACAGGGAGCATCTCCGGAGGGAGAAATAGAAAATCAAATATTTCAGATTCATGGTTGCAGTTAGAACATTTTGTTTGTCTTCAGAAACATCGCCAAATTAATGGTATTTTAGAATAACAAGGGAAGGTCACTAGAGTATATTTGTTTTTTAATTTGAAACGGCGATAGGTCACTAGCATAGTGCTCTAAATTATTGTGAGTTCACTCAAAGACACTATCAAGAATGAAGGACTTTCATTCCATTCCACTAATAAATCTAAATTATTTTGAAGATTCAATCAATCATAGTTATCTCACTAGGAACACCTCTAAACTGTCATCAAATTGAAGCAGACTTGTTAGCGGTCTTGATAAAATTACTGAAATATGTAGAAAAGGGCAAGATAATAAAGCTCAAGTCAACTGATGTCCATGTTTTGTGAATGAATAATGAAGTCAAGCACCTAATTTGTCAGACTAAAGTCACCAAGAATATTTGATTGAAGAAAGGATGGTCCCCAACACACATTGGCTTGAATTCTCTTGAACAGTAATCATCATCTCCATGGATAATTGTGGTGAACTTAAATTAAATCAGTACAAAAAAAAAGAAAAAACAAATACATACTGTAATATCCATATAATACTGTGTCTTCAATATTCTTCCTTGTGGTGTTATCTGCTGCCCATTCCTTAAAGAAAAACAGATATGAGGTTATTAGGAGATACAAGTTGCTCTGGTATGCTTTATTTCATTCAAAAGCGAACACACTCAGAGTATGTGTCTGACATCGTCAGAAAAGGTTATGTGACATGCAAGACTGCACAGATTTTCTCTATCAAAAAAATGGAGTGATGTCTGCCATATTTCCAGGTGTACCTTCTGCACATTTGGATAAGCTGGAGCAGAAAAGGTTAAGAGTGGACCTAAGTGAGGTACACAATATTATGGAAGGTATAGACAAGATAGAAAACAAGACCCTTTTTCTTTTGTTGGTTTACTAGACCAAGTGGGACCCGTTGGGTCCCTGTCATACGGGAGGCCTGGTCCCCCAAAGCAATTTGTTCCCCCAACACAATATTCCACCACTCACCCATTGCCCCAACTGCGCATGTGCGGGTCATTTCCCCTCATTCCCAGCACTCTCTCCCCTTCCTCATCACCCGCCCTCTTCTTTCCCTTCTCCTTCTCCCCTCCTCCAATCCCTCCCTCACCTCTCCCTCCCCCTACCCTCAATCACTCCCTCCCTCCATAGCTCCTCCCCTCCCTACCCCACTCACCTCCCACTATCCATCCTCACGCCCCCCCACTGTCCTCTACCTCCGTTCCCCACTCCGTACTTCCACCACTCCCCCTATTCCCTCTCCTCCATCTTCTTTCCCCTCTCCTCCTACCCTCCCCCAATCCCTCCCTCACCTTTCCCCTACCCTCAGTCACTCCCTCCCTCCATAACTCTCCCCTCCCTACCCCTCTCCTCTCCCTCTATCGCCCCTCCTCCCCAACTCTCCCTCCTCACTTCCCCCACTTTCTTCTCCCTCTTTACCCCCCCCCCGTCCCACAACCCCCCAGTCTCCCTCCTCACCCCCCCCACTCTCCCCCTCTCCTTCCCTCCCCACCTCTCCCTCAACCCCCCAGTCTCCCTCCTCACCTACCCCACTTTCCACCCCTCTCCCTGCCTACCCCCTCCTCTCCTTCAATTCCCCCACTCTCCCTCCTCACCTCCCAGGATCCCGAGTTTGCCGTTCCTCTGACCGGAGGCTGCGCATACTGGAGGCAACCGAGCCTACCGGAAGCCGTGACGGGCAATGCCGGGCAGAGACGGGTGCCGACGGTGACTGACAGCGGATGCAGCCAATCAGTGCGGCGATGGTGCAGGATGGGGCATCGCTGTCCCGGCAGTGACAGGAGAGGGAACCAATCTGCACATTATGTGTTTTTTTTAAGATTTCTAAACCTTAATAACTTTTAAAATATACCACTGATCGAAACAAAACTTGTTGCACTTGCAGCACATGAGAATGGTGAGTTTAGTGGCGAAAAATCAAAGCGCTATAGTGTACCGTTTTTGCGCAAATGTAAAAACAATGCAAACCAGAGGATAACAAGATGAGCGTTTTAGTTATGTATAGATAACGAGAAGACATTGGTTTGAGCTGAAGGATAGTAAATTTGAAGGGATATAGGGAAGATCTTTCCTCCTTCCATGTCAATCATATATTATCATGCCTGTGGTTATTTTGTATGTTATCCTGTGGTACACATAAAAGTTATATCTAATGTTATTCCACGATGTTACACCGAAGGTTAAAATTATTGATCTCAATATTAGCTTCCCAGGAGGTCTCATCAGTAGAGCCCAAATTTTGCTTTTTATTTTCAACCTTGAATTTTGCTGATTGCCAGTCTTAATAATGCAAATTGTTGATGCCAAATTCTAAAAGTTAATTAAGATATCACAATCTGCAATAGCAGTCAGGACCCCAGTAACACATTCAGAACCATATCTTAGAATATTTCAGCAGCTCAAAAACAGGCTGTGTGTTCTTGATAATTAATTGGCAGAGAACATCTTAAACTAGCTCAGCTGTACTGCAAATCAAACCTACCATAATGATTCTCCGAGGTGTGAAGTACAACTAATAAATTGACAATTTAGCAGATTAGGAAGTGGGCGTGTAATCAAAAGGTGTCATGATGTTTTATCATATATTCCACAATATTTTTAACAGTGTCTCGTATTGACAATCTCCACATTATTGGGGGGGCGGAGAGGGGGAGATGTTTTACTAGAAAACGGTCCCTTATCATAATTTTCTGCAAGGTGCATCATCTGTGTATGCTTCAAGAGTATACAGAAAAATAATAAATGTTGGAAATATTTACTTTCTTTCATATCAATTCAATGAGTGCAAGTTTTTTTCCACATCTCCATTTTTTTGGGGGCAATTTCATGCACTTTCTGCATGAAATAAATGTTCATTACCCAAACAGCCATTACATGGGGGATTTTTAGAAAACATTTAACAATATTGACACCATTATAGTTTACAACATTGAGGCCCAGAATGTTAAGCATTCAGCAGCAACAACCATCAGCCTTCATATCTACACCCAAACACCACACACCCCTCGCCTCCCCACATTCCTCCCTGGTTACCCAGTTCCATCTGCCTTTTTTTTTTAATCCATAGTTTAACTATGGGAAGGGCAAGACCACTCAAGGATAGATGAGGACATTTATGTTTGGGGTCTGAGGATGTAGTTGAGATACTAAACTGGTAGTTTGCATTGGTAGTTCAAGAGGCGAAGGACCTGGATGATAGTGAGATCAATGGGGCGGGTCTACCTTTATCCTAGAGCATTTTGAGATCACCAATGAGATGATGTTGAGGTGAAGGGCCAAATAAGTCCCCAGAACTTGTGGGGGCCTAGAACAAAACATAAAGTGCTGAATAAACTCAGTGGGTCAGGCAGCATTGGTGGTGGAAATGGATATAGTTTTAGGTTGGGACCCTTCTTCAGATCCTAACCATCACCTGTCCATTCTATCCACAGATGGTGCCTGACCTGCTCAGTTCCATCAACACTTTGTTTTGCTGAAGACTTTGTTTTTCTAGCATCTGCAGTTCCTTGTATCTCCTAATGGCATCTATCGCAGGTTATTGAGAGCGGTATGCGAGGAGGTTACTGGAGTCTTGATCTTTCTATCTTATCTGGCCACAGGCAAGGTCCTGGAGGACTGGAGAGCAGAGAAATGTGTTCCTTTCAGGGGGAGGGGGGAAAGGATAATTCAATAATTTTTAGGCCTATTAACTATAGTGGTAGGAAAGCTATTAAAAGTTTGGATTCAGGACTGGCTTTCCTATAGAAGCCAAGGCTGAATGGTTTTCTTTGGTGTAGAAAAATAAATTATGGTTTGATCTGACTAAATTGAATGTTGGCAATAATTATTTAACTATAGAAGTTATAATTCCAGAATTGTATATAAATCACAGTACTGTGAATGTTCATAGATATTGAAAGATTCATAGATATCTGTTAAACAAACTTGATGAATAATGTACCTTGTAAGATCCTTTGGAATCCTTCATGTAAGATACAAGGAATATATCAACAGGTAACAACGAAGAAGTAATCAGTGCAAGTGCAAGTGCACATATAGCAGTTATGGTGGAGACAACCTCACTTTCTTGATGACTCTGGTATCGGCGGATATATATCCAGCAAAATATTAGAATTGCCTGCAAAACACAAAAACAATATTAATGGAAATTATGTGGTCTTCTTTACACCAAATGCAGATTGTGTGACCACATTGCAAAACAAAGGTGACATTTAGCTTCCAGTCACCATGACAATGCCCTGTCCCATCCTACAGAGTTTCAATGATGCCCAACAAATGGAAGCAAAATAACTTTACTATCCATCTGGTCATTTTACAGTCCTTGGCCTCTATATTAAATTCAACAATTCAGATAACCAGCTAACTGTAACTGTAAATTTCTAGTTCAATCTGTTGCTCTATTTTTTTTTCTTTTGTAGGTGTTTGAAGTAATAACCACCTTGATCACTTCAAGCCACACTTTATCACAGATATTTACTCTGGTCTCCACACTTCACTGCAAATTACAATATACTTGTTAGCTCATTTTTCCAGATTGGAAGAAGGGCCATTGATTCAAAATGTTGATACAATTTTCACCCCAAGGAAGTCACCTAATCTGTTCACTACTAGTATTTCCTGTTTTGTCACAGGAAATGACACTGCACATTGACGCACTTCATATAATTATGTGGTCTCTGTAGAGTCTGGACGTTCTCCCTGGAGGTTTTCATCCACATCCCAAAGACATGCTGGTATGTTAAATATCTACTGCTGTCTGTGTTTTTAACTAGCCTGGTATTCTTTTTTAACCCAACGATCTACCTTGTCATTTCACTAACGAGTGTAGGCCACACCCGTTATTGAATTCCTAGTAAATGGTTCATAATCATAATTTTCTGTAATACAAAGCCTCCTCATCTACACATGCATCGAAAAGGATGCTGATTTTTGAATTTGTAGGGGCAAATTTTCATTACCCAAATGGTCATAACACTGGGGTTGCTTGCACACTATGTGCCCACAAATAAACATACTTGTTCATAGCCTAAGCACAATACCTAAATCAAAAATGATGCCTTCATAAAAAGTATTGCCAGTATATTTCATATCTCTTACCATTGTAAATAACGTTACGTTTAAACCTTCAGATGGATAAAGCTTTTTTACAATGGAAAAATAAGTGAATTATTAAGATCGGTGATCTCTATAAGGAAAACTCTTTCCTTTCATTTCAAGATTTACTACAAATTTATGGACTACACTCTAAAGATTATTTTAGATATTTACAAATCAGAGACTATGTTAAAGCAAATACACAGGAACTTAGAAATAGAAAGATAGAAATTTTAGATGAATGCTTAAATAAACACCCGAATACAGAAAAAATGATTTCATATATATATAACATCTTATTGGAAAGTGATGTCCCATCAACAGAAATACATAGACAATCTTGGGAAAATGAATTAGGCCAAATTATTAGACCAGAAGTATGGAACGAAAGTTTACAACATATACACCATTGTTCGTTAAATGCTAAACACTCTCTTATACAGTTTAAAATACTACATAGACTATATTATTCAAAATCTAAACTACATAACATTTTTCCAAAAGTATCTCCCATATGTGATAAATGTCAACATTTAGAAGCTAATCTGTCACATTCATTTACAAACTGTATAAAAATTACAAAATTCTGGATAGAAATATTTAGGATAATTTCGAATGTTGTTAATATAATTTTGACCCCTGATTCAAAGTTAATAATACTAGGAATACTGGAAACAGACCAATTAATTACAACAAATCAAAGAATCTTTATTAATTACGGTTTAATAATTGGGAAAAAATTAATATTAAAATTTTGGAAAGGTCCTACATCCCCCACAATCAAAATGCGGAATACAGAAATGTCGGAGACTCTTCATCTGGAGAGATTGAGGCTTGTCCTAATGGACAGGTTAGATCTCTTCAGAGATATGGTCTCCATATATTGAATATTTACAGGGTCATAATGGCTCGGTACGAGGGCTTGACTGAGGCCTGAATATTAGAATGGATGCAGAAGTACATATAATAAATCATGCCTATATCTCCAATGACGGATTAATGATTAACACTCCATTCGCTTTCATATTTTCTATATTATCTCTCTCTATTTCTTCTTACTTTATAAAAAAATTAGAAAAGTGTATAGAAGCATATAGTCTTAAATTTTAATATTAATAATATCAATATTATTAATATCATGAAAGTATCTAATAATGTATTTTCATTTATGTAAAATATTGTATTTTTCATCAATATGTTTCTACAATAAAAATATTTAACAAAAAAAAAAGTATATTTCATATCGGTAAAAAAAACATTTGAATTTGGCCTTCAGACTGCTTTGTCTGGTGACAAATAAAAAATGATTAATTCTTCCGTCCAATTTATAATCAACCTGCATTGTATCAGCATTTGTTCGAACTTAAAACAATTTCTATCAATTGCATTGGAGGCAAATTTTTCACGACGATAGGCAGAGTTGTTCAGCCTGGAAACAGGCCCTTCGGCCTATCTGGTCTATGCCAAACAAGAAGGCTTTCTGAGCAAGGTGCATTCGCCCTCATTTAATTCATGTCCCTCTAACCAGTCCTATTCATGCACTTGTCCAAATGACTTTTAAATATTGTTATTCTATCCATCTCTGCTACCTCTGGCAGCCCCCTCCATATATCCATCACCCTCAGTGTGAAAAACTTGACCAATAGATTCCTTTTCAACATAAATCCCAGACCCTCTTGTTTTAGACTCCCCTATTATAAAATACTGACCATCTATATTACTAAAAGTCTGATCTTGACCACTTCCTGTTGTTCTGTATATTGATTATAAAAAAAAACGCTGCCACTTATGGCTGTGATTTTTGGCCATCGTTCTCAGAGTCCCCCTCCACTGCGCAGGACAAGAGGATTTTTCCCATCAATGAAAAATAAAAGAGTTATTGGTGTTTAAAAAATGTTGAGATCCTTGAAGGCCACACCCCTTCCAGAGGGACAATAAAACCCAGAAGTGTTGAGTGCCTCAGTCAGTCTCTACAAGATGGGGGAAACGAGGGGGTCATGTCTCTCAGTCTGAGCTGTGAATAACACTGAACACGTCTACTAAACTGACCTGTCAGTTCCCTTAATGTGGTTTGAAAATATAGTTTGGAAATGCTAAAGCTGTGTTGCCTTTGGTTTGAAAAAGCTAAAGCTGTGTTGCCTTTGGTTTGGAAACGCTAAAGCTGTGTTGCCTTTGGTTTGGAAATGCTAAAGCTGTGTTGACTATGGTTTGGAAATGCTAAAGCTGTGCTGCCTATTTAAAGTTGCTTTGCCGTCTATATAATTAAAAGTCTAATCTTGACCACTTCCTGTTTTATATTGATTTTAGAAAAAACGCTACCATGTACGGCTGTGATTTTTGGCCATCTTACTCAGAGTCCCCCTCCGCTCATCAGGTGCCGAGAATTTTTCCCATTGATGAAAATTAAAAGAGTTATTTGTGTTTAAGAAATGTTGAGATTCTCTCTCCGGTCAATCACGCCATGAAGGCCACACGCCTTATGGTGGGAGGGGGAGGGATTATAAAACCCAGAAGTGTGGGCGTGGCTCAGTCTCTGCGAGATGGAGGAGGGAGAGGTCACGACTTACTGTCTTTAGTGGCCTTGCACCCTGCTTGAAATGGTATGAAACTGCACTTGAATTTGGTGGCCTTGCACCCTGCTTGAAGTGGTAAGAAACTGCACTTGAATTTGGTGGCCTTGCACCCTGCTTGAAATGGAATTTCAAGGAATAGCCGTGAGTCAATGGCCAGCCCACCAGCCGTGAGTGAGCTGCCAGCACAACAGGCTTGAGTCACTGAGCCGGCAGCCCAAGAATCCATTCGACCCACAATGTTCATACTAGCCCTCTGGAAACCTGTCCCTTCAGCCCACAACACCCATACTAGCGCTCCAGAAACCATCCAGTTCTCGCAACATCTTTGCAAATATTTTCTGCACTCTCCAGCTTAATCACTTCCTTCTGGCGATCTGTATAAAATATTCTAGGTGTTATCTCACCAATGGCTTGAAGCCATTATATCCTGATGTCCCAAATCATTGTATTCAATGCCTCCTCCAATGAAGGCAAGTACGCCAAACATCTCCTTAATCAGTCTGTCCACCTGTGTCATAACTTTTAGAAAACTATGTACTTTTAGGCAGGTGGGTTATTTGAAATCAAATATAGCATGTTCAGTCGACAGGAAATACAGGGGCACAGCAGGGAGTTACTTCAATGCAAGAGGCCTGGCAAGCAAGGCAGATGAACTCAGGACATGGATAGTATGTGCACCTGGGACATTATAGTGATTATGGAAACCAGGGTAAGGGGGAGAAAGGCCTGGCAGCTTAATGTTTCAGGGTACAGCTGCTACTGACGAGATAAAGGCAGGGATAAAAGAGGAGGGATAAGTACGTTACTGATTAAGGAGAACTAGTAGTCCGAGATGAAATAACTGATTGATTGTCCAGTGAGGCTATATAGATGTAGCTTAAAAATAAAAAGATTATCACCTTGTTAGGATTGTACTATAGGCCCCAAATGGTCAATAGAAATTAAATGGACAAACATGGTGGGTGATTGCAACAGGTGCAAGACCAATTGGGTTATTACAGCTGTGGAATTTAGCTTTCCCAACATAATAGGGTCTGCCACAATTCCAAGGGCTCAGATGGGGTAGAATCTGTCAAGTGTGATCAGGAAAGGTTGCTAGGCAATATGCAGAGACTCTTCAAGGGAGAGGGCAAAGCCTGACTTAGGGAATTGGGCAAGGTAAGTAACTCTTCCCTTTCATCATCCAACATGTTGGTTGAATGCCGAAATGCATTGCAATTTGTTCCTGCAAAGAGTGCTTTACAGAACATTAGGTTGAATTACGAGTGATGATCGCCTATGTGTGTCATTATTTGAGTAACTAGAAACGTTTTCTTGACAAACCTTTGTATTAGATTGTAGTTTAAATCCAACTGTCTACATAATTAGTGTCCTACAAAGTATTTTATGATCTGCTGCTCTATCAGGCAGTAAAAAGGGTAGAAATCCTCGATAAATATTTCAAACATTAGCACGTTCTTAGAAATATGCTACAAATTGAGAATCATTGAACAGAAACGTGCATTAACGTACTAACAATCATGCATACTTTTACTAAATCAAGTTGAATCTGTTGTGCCAGCTCTTTTTGGTTCAAGCCGATTCACAGTTGTAGTTTAGGCACATTAAGGCATATTAAAGTATCATTTGTAGTCCGAATCGTTTTGTTTCCCGTGAACATATTGTCTAACAGGTCTTATTGTTCACACTACATGGTAAATTGTTCAGTTTATGAGATCATAGTTCAGCCGGCAGCAACATGGGCTTGCCTACCAAAGCAATCCTCCCTTCACTAGTTACAAGAATGGGATTCTGGGAACCACCCATATGGTAACATGCCTAAAACCTCAATACAAATGTGCAAATGATAAATTTCTTATACGTCCGCAACTTCAGACTCGTACATGTAACAATAAAAGTTACTTTTTTCGTGGTCATCTTCCAACAAATTGATTGAATGCCTAAATGCATTTTAGCCATGTTTACCCACTACCCTTGATTTGCTGAGGTACTTTGACTACGAATTCATAATTACCTCCAGCACTGTAGTCCTCAAGATATCTGCACTTTCATGTTCAAACCTAGGCACATTCTGGGAATCAATCCATCCACCACATCTGCAGTGCCATCGCCTACCAAGATTCTAAAACTCAGTAAATTCCTCCAAAACAATTGGGAGCCACCAGTTTATATAATCGATTTGGATGATTGGTAAGTTTCAGATGACACTAAAGTGGCTGGTAGATAGTAAAGATGGTTATCAAAAATTACAGCAGGATCTTGACCAGTTAGGAAAGTGGACTGAGGAATGGTTAATGGCGTTTAATGCAGTTAAGTTGAGGTGTTGCGTTAAAGGAAGTCACATCAGGGCATGGTTTTCAGAGTGAGTGGCGGGGGTCTGGGGAATTTTGTTGAGCAGAGAGATCTAAGAGTGCAGGTACATAGTTCCTTGAAAGTGATGCCAGTTAGATAGGCTGGTCAAAAAGGCTTTCAGCGCATTGACCTTCATCAGTCTGGATATTGAGCATAGAAGTTGAGATGTTATGTTACGGTTGTACAAGACGTTGGTAAGGCCACATTTGGAGTATTGTGTTCAGTTTTGGTCACCCTGCTATAGGAAAGATGTGATTAAACTGTAAAGAGTGCAGAGAAGAGATATATGGACTTTGCCAACACTTGAAGGCCTGAGCTATATATAGGAAGAACTTGGGCAAGGTTGGACTTTATACCTTGGGGCACAGGAGGATGAGTGGTGATCTTATTGAAGCATATAAGATCATGAGGGGAATTGATTGAGTCGATGCATTTGAGTAGAGTCTTATATGAGAGTGAGGGAATCAAGAACCAGAGGACATAAGTTTAAAGTGAGAGGGAAAAGATTTAACACAAACCTAAGAGTCTGGAACAAACTGCCAGAGGAGGATGTTTATGCAGATACTATAACACCATTTAAAAGACATTTGGACAGGTACATGGACAGGAAAGGTTCAGAGGATTTTGGCCAAACACAGGCAGGTTGGTCAGGTCAGGGTATCTTGGTCCACATGGCCAAGTTCAGCCAAAAGGTCTGCCTCCATGCTGCACGACTCTATGACTCTAAGACAGAGGGTTGTAGCAGAATAGTGTTATTCTGACTGACCAGTCGTGTTCTGCATGGATCTGTGCTGGGACCTCTGTTTGAGATAAACTACTGTTGTAAAAGTAGATGGGCTGGTTAGCAAATCGTTTGCAATTTGCACCAAATTTGGTCGAGTTGTAGACAGCTCTCTTTGATCCTCTAAATTGGCCTTTAAGCTCTTGAAGGCTTCCTCATATTTGTGAACCAATCCCATCAGTAGAGCACCAATGAACTAGATCAACTGACTTCAGTACCAAAAGAATCATAATCGACAATAATTGGCAAATATTCCTGAAAATTATCTTCCAAAACACGTTACGCAAAACAGTACAGATTGATGTAAACCAAAGCGGTCAATAAGTTATTTTCAGTTAATCAATGTTACAGTGTTCTCTTCGCTCGGTTGTGAATATGCCATCAATTCAGTACACGTCAGTGACAGAGATAGACAAAAATGCTGGAGTAACTCATCGGGACAGGTAGCATATCTGGAGAGAAGGAAAGTGTGATGTTGTGGGTCAAGACCCTTCTTAACAGATACATCTTAGTCCAAGGAGCGGCACAGTGGCGCAGCAGTAGAGTCACAGGGAGAATGTGCAAACTCCATAGACAGCAACCAAGGGCAGGATCAAACCCAGGTCTATTATTGAGGCAGCTGCTCTACCAGTTAAACCACTGTTAATCCCCACAATTCTTCTTGCAAGTTGACATCTTCTCTAAATTTGGAGAGATTGTGGTCATTGCAATTTCACTTGCAACCTTGGATTCAATATATGTGGCCCAGGTTATTTTGCTTACAGTGCATCCTCTTGCTGCAATTTTCTCCCACCTACACAAGCATTTCTATTATCTCCCCATTATTTATACTGAAACACATTTAACATCTTTAAATAAACACTCAACATATAGAATAGGTTCATTTCACCGCACATCCCGTATGTGTATGTGACAAATAAACTTGACTTGACCATTCAACCCATTGAGTCTACATCAGAGAACAATCCCATTCTCCCATTAAATTTCTTCCTCCACATTCTACCACTACCTGGGCAACTTGGTGGCCAATTAACTGACACGTACAATACAGGAAGACAATGCAGACAGATAGTACAGGTAGGCAGGATGTCAATGCTGTGCACCACTAATGCGTTCAAGTTTGGATGAATCATTCGACTATTAACAGAAAATTAGTTATCAATCTCAAACGTATTTTTATACAAACGTACACCACTATTCTACGCTCCGCTTAAACATATTTAACATTTGAATTATATGAAAAAGCTTATCTCATTAGAACCCCAGGGCACAGAAGGGAAGTTTCCTAGTAGTTTTGCCAAAATATGGTTCACCCAACACACTTCATGAGTATATCTAATTTACTTTAGTTTATTTAAAGATGACAAATTTACTGCTTCATGATCCAAAACAATATTTTTATTGTTTTCCAGTCGGGATTTCGGCCACATCACAGCACTGAAACTGCACTTACTAAGGTCCTAAGCGACATACATCTAAACAGTGATCCATCAAAAGCTTCAGTTTTGGTACTTCTAGATCTCAGTGCTGCTTTTGATACGGTGGACCATAACATGCTGCTTGACAGTCTGGAGAAGTGGGTAGGACTCTCTGGTTCTGTGCTGGACTGGTTCAAATCCTACTTGGAAGATCAGGATTATTTTGTTTCCCTTGGTAATTATGAATTAGAACGTACAAAACTCACATGCGGGATTCCTCAGGGCTCCATTCTTGGACCCATTTTGTTCAATATTTACATGCTCCCCCTAGCTCAGATCATATAGTATTTTAACATATCCTACCATACTTATGCCGATGACACACAACTTTATATCGCAGTGTCACCACATGACCATAGTCCCCTACACTCACTGAGTCAGTGTGTCAAACAAATCAATGAGTGGATCAACCAGAACTTCCTCCAGCTCAATGCAAATAAGACAGAAATTATTGTCCTTGGTCCCAAAAATACAAGGCTAGAGATGATTGCTCAACTTGACTCAATCACACTGAAAACCACAGACAAAGCCAGAAACCTTGGTGTAGTTATGGACTTGGATTTGAATTTTAACAGCCATATAAAGACCATTACCAAATCTGCCCATTACCATCTAAAAAACATTGCAAGAATCAAGGGATTTCTGTCCAAAGAAGATACTGAAAAACTTGTTCATGCATATATCTTCAGTAGGTTAGATTATTGTAATGGTATCTTTACAGGTCTCAGTAAAAAATCGATTAAACAACTGCAGCTTATCCAGAATGCCGCTGCCAGAGTCTTGACCTACACCAAGAAAATGGACCACATTACACCTGTCCTTAAATCTTTGCACTAGCTCCCTGTGTGTAAAAGGATAGATTTTAAAATTCTGTTACTGGCCTACAAGGCACTGAATGGTCTGGGTCCAAAATACATCTCTGACCTTCCTGTTGTATATGAGGCACCTAGACTCCTCAGGTGTTCAGGGACAGGTTTACTCTGTGTTCCCAGGGTCAGAACTAAAAAGGCTGAAGCAGTGTTCAGTTTTTATGCTCCATACCTGTGGAACAAGCTCCCTGAACACTTGAGGTGTGTACAGACCGTAAGCTCATTTAAATCAGGCCTAAAAACACTGTTTACAGTAGCTTTTCCATAACACAACATGCAGGTAATCTTAACCTTCTAATCTTATCCCTTTTGTGTGCTTTTAAAATCATTTTATTGTTTTAGTGACTGTTTTACTATTCATGCATTTGTCTTATTGCTTGTTTTGTAATTTTTGATTATTGGCTATTTTGTTGTCCTGTGTTGTATGGTTGTTCTGCTGTCTTTTTATTATGTTATTATTTTGTTTCTTTTGTAAAGAACTATGAATTGCTGCTTGTACGAATGGTGCTATGTAAATAAATTTGCCATGCCTTGCCTAAATACCTGTGAAAATTATTTCACAATTCATGTTTGCAAGTTTAATATAAATACAAACTAAATTACAAACACAGATGTTGCCATCGCCACAATATTTATGTCAATAGAAGTGATGTAAAGGCCATTACAATAATAGGGCTATACTATTTCACAAATACCATTGACACTTCCGGGGAAATGTATTGAATTATTAAGAGTGATTAACATTGATATATTGCTATAACCAGCGACCACAACAATACGACCCGAAGAACTACCCTGTTATTCCTTGGCCAATGTGTCTTGGAAATATTATCTAATTGTTTTATGTATTTTAGGGGAGTTGATGTGTAGCCACAATGTACATATTATCGGAAGTTCCCCCAACGCCAATTTGGATTACATCTAATTAATAGTTTTTGATTAGGTAGGTGACTGTCTGTTTAAAAGGCAAATTGTTGCAAATTAAGTTTACAAGGGCTGCAAAATAGTTTACAGCCCTTGTAAACTATTCCACATTCAATCGATTCTTTCAATCCACCTCCCCACCAAGTGGAGTGCGAGAGAATCTTTACCGGTTACGGTATGGTACTTTATTTGTCACATGTATCGAGGTACTGTGAAATAAAATGTTTACAAACATCGGGTCACACAGGTTCTGCAGCCTTTCGGTTCTACATGACACAGACGTTTGAAGGGCAGTTATCAACAGTGCTGTCCGATGCAGAATCACTAGTTGTGAGTGGCTCCAGTAAACCTCTCCTGTTGCAGCCAGCTGACACCCGGCCCCGGGCCCCGAGCACCCGAGGGTGCAGAGTGCGCTAGACCCAGGCTTCTGGGGGGGCCCCCACGGGCCTTGCCTTGCCTCCGTGCCCAAGTTTAACGTCCACCCACGGAGACAGTCGTGCACCGGCGTCGCGAGGAAGGAGCGGCTGCCTACCAGCAGGACGAGGGTGAATATGGACCATCCCCACGCGGCCTCGGTGAGCACCGACCCCATCTCCACTCAGCCGCCGCCGCCGCCGCCTCCCAACAACCGCGGCGCGCACGCAACGTGCTCGCGCCCCGCGCACCGGCAGCGCGCGTGTAACCGCCGCTCATCCACGCGCCGGGTTAACGGCCCCACCTGCGGTCTCGAGGCGCTCGCGCCCCCAACGTGCGAACACCCGCCCCTCCCGAA
Organism: Okamejei kenojei; assembly: GCA_035221665.1. NCBI lineage: Eukaryota > Metazoa > Chordata > Chondrichthyes > Rajiformes > Rajidae > Okamejei > Okamejei kenojei. The sequence continues at coordinate 16,119,090 of CM069135.1, read as the reverse complement.
CTGCCAACCTGCCTGAAGAAGTGGGTGCTTGGAAGACCACGAATTCGTGACCAAATATATATCCAGTGAGCAAGTCTCTCAAAGCCACAGAGAAAGTAACACCCCGCTTCGGTGTACAACGTCCTCCACATTCTCTAAAAGATTAAATGAATAAAGTCACGGCCTCACCCTCCCAGGCCAACATCTATCTCCACCATATGCGGTTGATTCCAATGGACAGACCCCTTGGTTCACATGCCTGAATCAAATCCAACGCTTTCTGTCCTTTTTGCACACCCGCATCTGCAATCCCTTGACTTCCCAAAAGTAACACTCTGTTACCAGCTCTATCATGAGAACAGCTTACTGGGTAGATGAAAGGATTTAACGATATTTTCAGTCTCCTTGGAAAAACTGCAACATCCCTACACTCCTCCTTGTCCATGAATGCTCCAAGTTGTGAGATACGCTTTATGCTCACAATTAATGCTCAAAGACTAAATCCTGGAAGCAAGAGATTCTTTATTTTACAAGTCTGCAGACCGGGTGCCTCTCCAATTCGAGACACACCGTAGCCAAAGAAGTCATCCCCCTTTATACACAGAATCTTACATTCAACCTCCCCTCCGGACCCTTCTCCAATCAGGGTCGGAGGTGCACAATCTGTAGGTACATCCCACCGTACATCCCCTCGCACCTCCCATATCATACATTGCATGTTCAAACATGTTCATGGTAATGAGCAATTTCTTGACCAGGGGTGTGTTGTAATATTCATTTATTCTATTAAGCATGCTCAGTTGCTCATGACCTACCCTAGTTTTACTCGCCTCCTAGTGAACCCTCTCAGTTCTCCTATATCAGTACTAAAGCTAAGCTATAGTGACAAGGGTCCCATCTATCACTCCATTCCACTGATAGGGATCTCTCTACATCACTCCCTTCTACCGCTATACAATGCTATTACTTCTTACTCAAGGACTCAAGGATGGGTCTGGCAACCTTCAGACACAGCTGTGTCAGAATCCTCTCTCCAGCCCCTCTCAATTCGAATTCTCTTTAAAACTCCTTACTTTAATGGGGTTTAATCACTTTATCCCTCACAATGTGGAGAAGGGACATTGGGGATGTTATTAAGGACACCATCGATTCATCAGAAGCCCTATGTAAACGGCGGACCACTCAACATCTGCCACTACCTTTTAGCGTCAGCTGCCTTCTCTGTGGTACAGTGTGTGAATCTTATAATGGAGTCATCAGTCTCCTCAGTACTCACGGAAATAGAGTGGAAGCAAGTCATTTTCCATCTGGATGAAGTAAGTGCTAGTATCTATAGCTGGAGCCTTTTTTTTTATTTTTTTGGGGGGTTTAAAATCTTTAATATTTTAATTATGTTTTTGTTTTTTTCAGTGAAAGGAAAAAGAAATAAAGAGTGTGGAAATAGATAGACAAGCAAGTAGAAACAGTTAGCGAAAGAAATAACGAGCAGAGATGAAAAGCTAAAAACATTGAGAGAGAGAGAAAGAGAAAGTAGAGTAAAGAGAAATTAGGAGAGATATACCTATTTTGTATTGTTCCCCATCCATCACCCAGTTCTGAACCATTTAATTTCTAAGATTGTGTTATGTTGCACCATATGCTTGTAAAACGTTGATAAGAGGAGACCAAGTCTTTAAGAATTGGTCTACTTTGCCTAGTAGAAGGAATCTCATTTCTTCAAGATGTAGCGTTTCCAACATATTTGAAATCCACATTTTGACGTGGTTACGTTTTTCCAGAATTTGAGTATAAATTTTTTTGCTGTTATTAAACCGTAATTAAGAAGAGCTTCTTGGAGTATAGTTAATTTGCTTCCCTCTTCCATTGATCCAAAGATAATCAGTTCTGTATTGGGATTCAATTTTGTGTTAAATAGTTTTGTAAAAGTTCCAAAAATTTTGTTCCAAAATTTATGTAGTTTTATACAAGAGACAAAGGAATGTGCTATAGTGGTATTTTGAGTTAGATATTTATCACAGATGGGGGAAACCTATAGCTGGAGTATAAGCCTTTCCAAAATAAAAACTTGTTATGAGTCTCTTCTTTGCCCATTTTCATGAGATAAAATGTTTTGTTTGAAAATGATATTTAAATTAATATAAAGGAAATCCATAAGACAGGAGATGCAATAATGTTATTTATAAATTACAATACTGCTTAAGCAATATCACCACTGCTCTCTGCTTTTCTACTAAAATTGAGTTGTCTGCTAACAGTTGAGCAAAAACAATTAGGAAAATAATTGGGCATACTTGGAAGAATTAGTAAATCATGAGGCTCCGATCATACAGCTGCAAGGACATATTGTAATAACATAAGAAACTTTTCTTCCCAGCAACATCCGAGATTAGATCAGCTGATGTAATAAATAAGGCCCGTTCCCATCACTAAAGGGGATACCTAGATTTTCAAACATAGTTGAGTGTTGTTTAGATTAGGAAAAACTCATGCTTATTGTTTTTTTATAAGTGCATGCTGCAAATTAGCTTATTCGACTTCTTGGACATTGTAACATACTCATACATATTCATGTTTATGTTAATGAGTTGGTGTTCAATATAAGCAGGGGATGCTGGGTAATAAAGCACATGTGATACAGGCAACTAATGTGTAAGTTTAATTCTTCATTCTGCCGTCCGGAATATAACAAAATTGGCGAAGAGGATGGGATTGTATAGGATTTTAGACTGAGTTTTTTTTTGTTGTTCCTCAAGCTGGCATAGCCTTTGAACAGCTAAGATTTAGTTGAATTGCTACACCAGAACAGACAGGAAATCGGGTTTTTTGAGCGGATTTCCTTGTTCTCTTTTTTTTTATAGAGAGGGACACGATGGCAGCGTCCATGGGCTACATCGGAAACCTTGGCACTTTCGACAAGAGTATCTTGGAGAGTACCTATATGGAGAGAGCGAACATGTTCTTCACAGCAAACAACATAATGGAGATTAGCGGTGAAGGAGAGGTAGTGACTGAAACAAATAAGGCCGTTTGCGAACACATGAATGCGATTCTGCTCACGGAGAATGGCCCTGAAATGTACTCGTGAATCTCCTTGCGCCCATAAAGGCAAAAGACGTGCCATTCAATGACATTATGAAGAAGTTGGAAGAGCACTTCAACCCAAAGTCTCTGGAATTTGCAGAAAGCTTTAAATTCGGCACTAGAAACCAGAACCAGAATGAGACAATCAATGAGTACATTGTTGCCTTGAAAAACTTAACTTTGCAATCTAACTTTGGAACCTTTCTTGGACAAGCACTATACGACAGATTTGTTTGTGCTCTAGTGGATGAATGAATTCAGTCCAAACTCATGAACGCTCCAGAGCTTGCATTCGAGGAAGTATGAAAGATTGCTACCACAATGGAGATGGCATCAAAGAATGCTTGTGTGTTTTGTCCACCACAGACTGCAGTGGCACTAAACCAATGCCAAAGTATGGCGGGGAGCCGAGTTCAGCCAGTTGTTATCGCTGCAACAGTAATCACTCATCCCAATTTTGTCAGTTCAAAATGGCCAAGTGCTATAACTGCCAGAAGAAAGGCCATATCGCCTCAGCATGTCGGGCCAAGCTGAAAGCAGAAAACCAACAACCTGCGGGAAACAAGTGACAACACCAGAAAGGAGTTCACAACTTGGAGATGAACCCAGACGGAAATTAACTTGGGTTGTACAGCATTTATGCAACCAACATCGATAAGCCTACAACCAGTCAAGGCAAGGACATTCAAACTAAACTACTAATTAATGAACAGTTAATCGATATGTGTATTGACACGGCAGCAGATTGTTCGGTCATGAGCAGAGACCTGTACGAAACAAAGTTCCCAAAGACACCATTGTTTGTGAGTAAGGTCAAGCTGAGAACCTACTCGGGCGAAGTTTTGGAGACATGAGGACAAATTAACTGTAACGTTCAGCATAATGGTCAGTCAGTTATACTGCCCATCATAGTGGCCAGCTACAGAAATAAACCAACCCTCCTTGGAAAGGATTGGCTGAGTAGAATAGAGTTAGACTGCAAGAACATTTTCAGCATCGATTTGTCCAAATCACGTCTTGAAAACGTCATAAGCAAACATGCAGAAATATTTGTCGACAGTTACACGGGAATAACAGGGTACTCTGCACACATTCGACTTAAGCAAGATGTGAGACCTGTGTATTGTCGACCTAAACCTGTACTATATGCACTAAAGAAACAAGAGGAGGAGGAACTCGACAGGTTGGAGCAGAATGGAGTACTCGTGAAGACAGACCAGAGTAACTGGGCATTGCCAATCGTGGCCGTACCCAAGTTTGACAAAACTGTGCGACTATGCAGTGACTACAAAGTCACAATCAACCAAGCCATTGACGACAAACAATATCCGTTACCAACCTCGCAAGATCTGTACGCAAGAGTCTTCACTAAACTGGATTTGTCTCACGCTTACGCCCAACTCAATGTTGACAAGGAAAGTCAACGGTACTTGACTATCAACACACATAAGGACTTGTATTCATATACAAAACTGCCCTATGGTGTGAAATCCTCCCGAAAACCTTTCAGTCTGTGATGGACAAAATGTTGCAAGGCATTCCGCACTGTGTGTGCAACCAGGATGACCTACTGATATTCACAGAGGGCATGGTAGAACATCTGAAAATCCTCGAGTAAGTTCTCACACGACTGAACTGCCACAATGTCAAGCTGCGACAAAGTAAATGTGCATTTGCGCAGTCAGAAGTGGTCTACCTTGGACTCAAAGTAGACTCCAACGGACTTCGCCTTGTGAAGACGAAAGCAATAGTGAATGCTCCAAAACCCAACATTGTGTCAGAGCTACAATCATTCCCTGGGATGGTGCAGTTCTATGCACAATTCCTCCAGATTTAGCAACTGTGCTAAAGCCACTATATCATCTGCTACAAAAAGATGTGAAATGGACATGGGGAAAGGAACAACAACGTGCATATAACATCTGCAAGGAAAACTTGACAAGTGACAAACTCCTTGTTCACTACGACACGCGAGATCAAACTTGCTTGTGATGCTTCAAGTTATGGTGTAGGTTCAGTAATCTGCCACGTAATGAATGACGGACAGGAAAAGCCTTTTGCTTTTGCATCCCGCACCCTATCACCGAGTGAGCGCAGTTATGCACAGATAGAAAAGGAAGCACTCAGCATCGTGTTCGGAATCAAGAAAGTCCATCAGTTTCTTCTCAGCAGACCATTCACAAAAGTGACTGATCAATAGCCACTACTAGTGATACTTGGTCCCAATTCAGCTATACCTTCCACGGCGGCATCAAGGATGCAGTGCTGAGCAATTCTTCTGTCCCAGTATGACTACAAGGTTGAGTACAGAAGCTCCAAGTGCAACGCAGTTACAGATGCGTTGTCCCGGTTGCCCCATGAGAACTCTAACGTGGGAAGTGAGAACTCAAACTACACACTGCAAGTTGTAGATGAAGACTTTCCAGTGACTGCAACAGAAATTGCAGCAGAAACAGAGAAAGACACTGTGCTGAAGAGTGTCTACGAACAGATATTGAACGGTTGGACTGAAATCGATAGTGGATTGAACTCAGTTCTGAACTCAGAGCTGAATTATCATGTGAGCAGGGATGCATTAAGTGGGGTTACAGAGTGGTTGTACCCAGAGTCTTTGAGAAATAAAATTATGAATGAACTTCATGCCGAACATCCTGGCATAGTAAGCGTGAAGTCAATTGCCAGAAGTTTTGTGTTTTGGCCTGGTATTGACAGTGACATCGAGTCACTGGTGAGCAAATGTAGCTTCTGCCAAAATTGCTGGAATAAACCACCAAAAACACCACTACAACACTGGTCATGGCCAAGTAGACCTTTTCAGAGAGTTCATGTAGATTTTTGTGAAAGGGGTAATGACCACTTTCTGGTACTAGTTGTCATTCCAAATGGATTGAGGTTAAGCATTTGGGGTCAAGCACTACTACTGAGTGTGCCATAGATGAGTTGAGATCAATTTTTGCATGCCATAGTTTACCGGAAGAACTTGTTTCTGATAACGGTTCATTCAGTTTCGTTCAAAGAGTTCATGCAGCGGAATGGTGTAAAACACACACTTGTTCCTCCATACCATCCAGCCTCCAATGGGGCAGCGGAAATAGTCAAAGATGCTCTCAAGAAACAGGTTTTGCAGGGTAGTTCAAAGCCTGAAACATCATTTGGCTAGTTTCTTGCTGAGGTACAGAACCACACAATAACAGATTACTCACCTGCAGAACTGTTGATGAAGAGAAGGCTAAGAATACGCCTAAGTCTAGTTGAACCCAATTTGGCCTTGAGAGTTGAGCAAAAACAGTTAAGTCAAAAACACCCAAATTTTGACTGCCAAAAAAGGAGAGAAACTTCAAGCCAGATGAGCAAGTTTGTGTTCTCAGTCCTCTCATCAAGTCCAATCGAGACAAATGGGATGTTGGGAAAATAGTGGAAGTGTGTGGAACAAAAAGATACTTAATAGAAGTTGGAGATAGGATCAAAAGTGTTCATGTTGATCAAATGATTCCAACCAAAGATGAACCAAAAACTGAGCATGAAGTCCTAATCCCTGAGTTTTTATCTGAAAGTGAGTTGGAAAAGACCACTGTGATTGAAGCACAAAGTTCAGTTAGAAACAGAGTCCTGTGGTCAAAGTCAGGGTACTAAAACAGAGCCAAACAAGCCTACAGTTGAGTCAACACCTAAACCTGTTACACCTGTTACCATCAGGCAGGATCTGTAAACCAGTAGTCAGGTTAGATTTGTAAGTTAATTAACTCACTGCACAAGTAAAATGAAAATGTGTAGATATGCAAAATAAATATTATGTTTATCATTTAAAATTTCATAAATACAGGATAAACAATACTGATTTAAATCAAGTATCACAACAACAACATTGTAACAGAGTACTTAGATTTAATACTTTAAAAAAAAAGGAGAGCAGTGTAACGTAATCATACATATTCATGTTGTATGTTAATGAGTTGGTGTTCACTATAAGCAGGGGATGCTGGGTAATAAAACACGTGATGCAGGCAACCAATGTGTAAGTTTAGTTCTTCATTCTGCCGTCCGGAATATAACAGACATGGATCCAGAATGGTGCTAAAATGCTTGCGTTCTTCAGAATAGCCATTGCAAGCAGGAATACCCAATGGACACTAGGACATGAGACTATTGCTACAAGCCACTAATCATATCAGTGAAGATCCAGTGAACACAAAAACATGATTGTGGCTATTTAAGCCTTTAATTATACTTAAAAAAATAATAATTTTGACATTACCTGAAAATGTTCTTTGTCCATCATTGCACCAAATCCTCGATCCCTGCTTGCATCATTAGAGCATTGTATGCTCAGCCTGCTTCAATGGCAGACCCAACATTAGAATCATGAAAAGATAGACACAGAATGCTGGAGTAACTCAGTGGGATAGGCAACATCTCTGGAGAGAAGGAATGGGTGACGTTTCGGGTCGAGACCCTTCTTCAGACTTCAGTAATGAAAGATGCACTTAACTCCAAGTGCATTAACAGTTTTTTAAGATATTTTCAAAGCTTTACTGAAAGAAAAGTAACATCTCCATCTGGATAAAAACGTCCTACTTCAGTTAACTCCGAACCCACAGAACTGTAGTGGAAGCAATCATCTTCATCACTGAGGGACTGCCTATGGAAAAAATAGTTTCTGTTGCTTCTTCAGCAATTTCTCCAGAATGTAACCATGACTGAATAAAGAAATGAAAAAAATACACAAACAATATACACTTGAATCAAAATATATATTACAGAGAATTAATGAGAGCAATTATCATGAAAATAATATTAATAACTAAATGACATACCTACACAATGAAATAAAACAGAAAGTGCTGAAAGTATTCAAGAGATCAGACATCATTTATGGGGAAGGGAGGGAGACTTAACATTTTACGTCAATGACTGAGCAACGACTTGCAGGTAATTATCTGACAACTAGAACTCATTTTTAAGTGTAACTAGACTAAGTGGGACCCATTGGTTCCCAGTCACACGGGAGGCCTGGTCCCCCCCAACGCAACCCATTCCCCAATGGAATATTCCATCACTCACCTGTTCCCCCAACGCAGCCCGTTCTCCCAAAGCAATATTCCACCACTCAGGGGGGGGGGGGGGGAGGAGGTGTGTGTGTGTGTGTGGGGGCGGACTGTGTGGGGGAGGGGGGTGTAGGGAAGGGAGGGGGTGGCCGCAGCAGATGCAGCTTGTACTCTGCTCACCCCGCACCTTCAGCTTTCGGCCTCACGCAGCAGATCCCGGTCCTACTCCGGCTTCACTCAGAGGCTTCCGGTTCAACTCAGCAGCTTCCAGCTCTTCGTACTGGTCACCGCAAAACCGCACGCTGCCCACTCCCCGCACGCTGCTCTCTGCCCACAAGCTGCTCTCTGCCCGCACGCTGCCCACTCTCCGTAAGCTGCTCTCTGGCTGTACGCTACTCTCTGCCCGCACGCTGCTCAACACACTCCACCCGTCAGCTTTTTATTCTCCTCTCCGCCGTTATTGACAGCGGGTGTCAGAAGGGGCGGTTTTTCCGATTTTTAAACCATAGATTTTGTACTATTTCACCACTCGGAACAAAACTTATTTGATTTGCAGCAGAGGAGAATGGTAAGGTGGCGAAAAATCATAGTGCTATGGGTGATAGTTTTTGCGCAAATTTAAAAACAACGCAAACCGGAAGAGGACAAGATGGGAGTTTTAGTAATAGTACAGATAGAAGATAATAAGAGTATAGGCCAATGTATTCACATTAGAAAATCATGTCCGAAGAACTCAAGATGTCAAAGAATATTGAGGGTTAGATAGAGTAAAAAGGAAGCAAAAGATGGGTATAAAGAACTGACAGATTTTAACATTTTCAAATACAATGGGTGATGTGCTGGATGAATGCAGGGCAATGAATGTAGTATCTTCATTCAGGAAGGACAGCAGGGATAAGCTAGGCAACTATAGACTGAATCTAAGATCTAAGTAGGAAAGTTATTGGAAAATATCATTAGTTTTAGTTTAGTTCAGGGATACAGCGTGGAAACAGGCCCTTCAGCCTATCGAGTCCATGCCGACCTGTGATCACCCGCACACTAACATTATCTGTGGAATCGCATTAATTTACATTTGAAGAGGCAGGGTTTAATCAAAGATGGTTTTACTTGGATTAGATCTCTCTTGCCAAACTTGAATGTTTGGAAGAAATAACAAAATGCATTGACGTGGGCCATGTCATTAATGCAACTTCAGTAAGGCCATTTACAGGGAAACTGTTCCAAAAGGTTAGACCCCAAAGGATCCTGTGCAATTTGGCAGACTGCATCCAAAATTGGCTTGATAATAAGAGGCAGGCTGTGATATGTGTTTGTAAGCCGGTGACCAGTGCTGTACCACAAGGATCAATGCTGAGACCCTTTTCTGTTTTTTATGTGCATGGTAATGTACTTTGGGACAACCAATAAAGTTAGGACTCATGCAATGAATGATAGGACCCAAGGGAGTATTGAGGAATAGAATGACCTTGGTGTACAAGTCCAATGATCCCTGAAGGTGGCAGCAAAGGGAGATACGATACTTGCCCATGCTTGTTGGAACACAGAATATAAGAGCAGGGAGGTTATGATACGCATACAATCTGGTCACTAAGTGAAAAGGATGTGATGCACAGGAGAGGGTGCAGAGAAGATTTACCCAAGATAAACCATTTCAGTTATGTGGACAGACTGCATCAGCAGAGGTTTCTACATGACATGGAAGGTTGATGGGGATGTGATTAGAAGTAAACAACAGTTGATAGCAGTGGTTTGATAGAGTGGTGAGAAACCTTTGCTCACTTTTGAAAGGGCAGTGGGTTAGAGTAAGAGAGTAAGAAGTTTAGAGAGAATTTGAGAGTAATTTCTTTCACCCAGAGAATTGTTGTAATCAGGAATATACTGCCTGAGTTGGTACTCATAAAATTACCAAGTACAAAGTACCAAGACGAGCATTTGAATCATCAAGGCAAAGACGGCTACAGATCAAGTGCTGGAAAATGGTATAGATGGATATTTGATAGCTTGCAGAGACATAGTGTACCGAATTACGCCATGATACTTAATTGGATTTCATGACTAGTTTGTTCCAAGAGCCATAGAAAATCAGATTGTGCAGACAATCAATTATGGAATATGTATAAAATAGAATACAATTAAAACTATATAGTGCAATTATTTTTGAATCGCTTAAGACTTACCTACTGTCCAAATTCAAATTATCAACCATTTAGTGTTTTCTGTGTGAATGCCATGTAAGGCATGTAAAATAATTAGAAAATAAAATAATGTCCAAAGACTGGCCCCGAACTCCACTTACTGCAATGAGTGGAGTTACTTCGAGCAAATTAAATATATTTGGTGAAAGTGTGGATATTAAGTTTAGTTTTGTTTATAAATACAATGTGGAACAGGCCCTTCAGCCCACCGAGTCTAGCGCCAACCATTGATCATCCGCACACTAGTTCTATCCTAAACACTAGGGGGGCAATTTACAGAGGTCAATTAATCTACAAATCTGTACGTCTTTGGAATGTGGGAGGAAACCAGAGCACCTGGAGAAAACCTACGTGGTTACAGGGAGAACATACAAACTTTGTACATATATACCCGTGGTTAGGATCGAACCTGGATATCTGGCGCTATAAGGTAGCAACTGTATCCTTGCATAACTCTGCCACCCTTCTGCTGAGCTGAGTTGAAATTTTAATTTATGGATGCAGAAGTTGCAAGTTGTGAGAACTGTTCTGAGTACCAGATTAATGTCACAGGAAAGGGAGACATCTTTTACTTCATGAATTTAATACTAGATGTATAATATAATTTCCTGATCTACAATAAAACGGAAAAGTAAGCAATGTGAATGAAAATAAAATCAGCAGAACAGTATCTTTTATTTATTAAGTTATTGTTATTAATGCTGAATCAAGTGGAATTATACTAAATTCCATACCAAGATTTATTGCTTACATGCATATTGATATTAATTTTGGAATATCCACAAGAGGTAAAAGTTAATAAGCATTATAATTTGCTGCTTAAGGAGCAGTGATGTTGTTAGCAGCTCCTGGAAACTAAAATTATGAGCTGATTTTAAATAAGTTATTCAATTTACAACAGTATGGGCCAAGCTTGGAATGTTTTCTCATGGGATTTTAACATATCCCTTCCCTGTTTAATGTCCTAATAACAGCAGAGTAAACATTTTGGAGAGAAGAATTGGAAGATGCTGTGATGTATAACATTGATTTATGACCTCCTAACTTTAACCTTGATAGTGCAATTCGCATACTTTGGACTGTAACTGCAACAAACATGAAATTGATTCATATCTTTCCAACTATAAGAATGCATTCTCTTGCATTAAAAATGATTTACTGACCTCTGTTTGCAAAGTATTCTATCATGCTTCCCATACACATTGGTTTCAGCTTGTATCTACAAACTATGAAATGGAGGTCTTGTTTAAGAAAGAACTGCAGATGCTCGAAAAATCGAAGGTAGACAAAAATGCTGGAGAAACTCAGCGGGTGAGGCAGCATCTATGGAGCGAAGGAATAGGTGACGTTTCAGGTCGAGACCCTTCTTCAGTCTCCAATTGCTGGTGAATATGATGTATTTAAATTTAAAATTCAGACAAATCATAAAAGAAAAATGTCTCACGTTTCTGCTCTACGTGTTAGCATTATAACGTTTCCTTTAGACAATAACCCATTATATCAATCAGTACTGATTGATGTGATGTGATTTCAATGTTGATGTGATTTCTGCAGTATACTTCACGGTTATTGGGGAGGACAGAAGTTTCTGGTAAAGGAGGTAATGTGTTGGCATGGATAGAAATTGACTGGCAAACAGAATACAGAGAATAGCCATAGATCAACAGTTTTCTCATTGGCAGGATGAAACGAGGGATCAATTTGGGCCTCAACCTTATACAATTTATCCAAATGACTTGGATGAATGTACACAAGGTATGATTGCTGAATTTTCTGATTATATGTAGGAAAGCAAGGAGCCACAAAGGGTTGTAAATGGGTCAATTGGTGGAAAAGGTCTAGAAAATTGTGAAATTGGCCATTTTGGCAGAAAAATAAAAAAGCTCACCTATAAATTGAGAGAGATTGCATACATCTGAGTCGGAGAGGGATCTGTACATGACCTGTGAAAGGCTAGGATTCTGATGTAGCAAGTAATTAGTATAAGTAGCAGAATAATATTATTTATTACTAGGGGTATTTAATACGAACATTGGGGGATTGTGCTTCAGATATCGATCTTGTTTCTTAATAAATTATATTAATACACTAAAAACAATTTAGAGATGGCTCATGAGACTAATACCTGGAATGGGCAGCTGGTCTTATGGGGATAGGTTGGAGTTTGTATTTTCTGAAGTTTAGAAGACTTGATTGAAACATGAGAATCTGCAGGGTCTTAACCTGGTGAATTTGGGGGGGGGGGGGGGGGGGGGGGGGGGGGGGGGGGAGAAATCCCCTTATAAGATAATCTAAAACAATGGCTTACTGTTTAAAAATAATAAAAAAATATGCCCATTCAAGGCTTTTTTTTTTCTCTCAGGTGGCTTTGAACCGTTAGAACTTGTTTTCTCAAATGCCATAGAAAACAGAGTCTAAAAGATTCTGGGGTACACAAAAAGCTGGAGAAACTCAGCGGGTGCAGCAGCATCTAAGGAGCGAAGGAGATAGGCGACGTTTCGGGTCGAGACCCTTCTTCAGACTGGTCAGGGATCAGGGAAACGAGAGATATAGACGGTGATGTGGAGAGATAAGGAACAATGAGTGAAAGATATGCAAAAAAGTATCGGTGATAAAGGGAACAAGCCATTGTAAGCTGTTTGTGGTGTGAAAATGAGAAGCTAGTGCGACTAGGGTGGGGGAGAGATAGAGATAGAGGGAATGCCAGGGCCCGAGGGCTGAGGGAGAGGTGGGAAGGGGAGGAGACAGCAAGGGTTAACAGAATTGAGAAAATTCAATATTCAAGCCCAAAGGATGCAGACTCCCCAAGCGGAATATGAGGTGCTGTTCCTCCAGCTTGCGGTGTTGCTCACTCTGGCCGTGGAGGAGGCCCAGGACCGAGAGGTCGGATGTGGAATGGGAGGGGGAGTTGAAGTGCTGAGCCACCGGGAGGTCGGGTTGGTTATTGCGGACCGAGCGGAGGTGTTCGGCGAAGCGATCGCCAAGCCTCCGCTTGGTCTCACCGATATAGATCATCTGGCATCTGGAGCAGCGGATGCAGTAGATGAGGTTGGAGGAGGTGCAGGTGAACCTCTGTCGGACCTGGAAGGACTGCTTGGGTCCCTGAAAGGAGTGGAGGGGGGAGGTGAAGGGACAAGTGTTGCATTCCCTAAAAGATTCTGGATGTGTGTGGAATTCTTTGCACAAAAGGACAATGCTTGCTGTATTGTCATGGTATATGGAGACACAAAAGATTGCAAATGATCAGATCTGGAGCAAAATGAAACTGCTGGAAGAACGCCAAAGAAAGTGCACCAAAGTGACAGCTGTGCATGCATAGTCTGACCCATCAGATTGAATGCATAAGATAACTAGGAGCTTGGACAACCCTTGGAATTAGAGAAGAAGAGTGCATTATTAGATACATAGACAATAGGTGCAGGAGTGGGCTATTCGGCCCTTTGAGCCAGCACCGCCATTCAATGTGATCATGGCTGATCACAATCAGTACCCCATTCCTGTCTTCTCCCCACACCCCTTGATTCCGCTAGCCCTAAGAGCTCAATCTAACTCTCTTTTGAATGCATCCAGTGAATCCGCCTCCACTGCCTTCTGAGGCAGAGAATTCCACAAATACACCACTCTGGAAGGATATTCTAACTCTGGAAGAATATTGACTGCTACTAACATTTTGGAACTATATAAAACACAAGCTCGGCCATAACTATAGCACCAACAATTGAAAGAATATGAGAGTTTTGGAGAGAAAATGTACAAGGATGTTGCTTAGGCTAGAAAATTATAGTTATGAGGAGAGACCAACGAGACTGGGCTTGATTTCTTTGGAACAGAGCAGGGATTTAATTGAAGCATAGAAAATTCTGAGAGTCCAAGGACATTTGTCTTTATTATGGAATATAAAAGTAGAGGTGTTATATAATTGTACTAATTAGTCCAGATATCCTGTACTCTTCCCACACTTACGTGATTTTCCCCTTCAGCTATTAATCTAGTTTCTTTACTTTCCTTACTTTCATTAGGAAACTTTCCTTAGTTTCTAGATTAATAGCTGAAGGGAAAAATCAATATTCGCATGATCCTATATAGTTTTTCTGCAAGAACATTTTAATTTACATAAAATCTGGTCATTCCCAATTCCCCTTACACCGGAACATGTCCCAGTATCTGGGAACTGAAACAACATTCCCTTTTACAAGTGTGTGTCCATCCTGCAACTATTTTAATCTGCTTGTCATTACTTTGGCAGTGGGATATCTCAAGTGAAATGTTAAACACTTAAAGTTCAGTAGTCAAGGGTTCTTGTCTGTAACAGATCCCAATACTTCCAGCTATCAGTAATTACATCAGATCCAGTGCATCAGTAAAGCTTCGCATCAAGTCATGTGGTTTCCAATTTCCTTCTTGAGGAAGCTTGGGCCTATTTACGTAGCAGAATTCCTTTGCTCGTGTTATTGCCTTGGAAGCACTTGATAGTAACATATGTGCCTAAAGTTTAGAAAATATACATTTCCTCAGCATTTAATTGTGACAGCACAACATGGATAGCGAGGAAGGATATCCAACACTGCAGCGGAATATAGATCCAATGGAAAGTTGGAAAGAGTGTCAGCAGATGGAATTTAATCCCAACAAGTGCAAGGTGATGCATTTTGCGAAGTCAAATAGCAATAGGACATGGGGCGTTAAGGAATGCTGATGAACAGAAATACCTTGTGGTTCCTAGTTCCCTCAAAGGAGAAACACCGATAGATATGGAGGTGTAGAAGACAGATGGCAAGCTGGCCTTTATGGGTCAGAGCATAGAATTTAAAATCTGGCACATCATGCTGTAACTTTACACATTCTATTTAGATGCTCTTGGACTATTTTATGACGTTTTGTGTGCAACACTGGAGGAAGAATATGGTTGCGCTGGAGATGTTGCCTGCATTGGAGGACTTTAGTTATGGGAATAGGCAAGGCTTGATTAGATTGGCTAGGCTTGCTTTCTTTCCCTAGTGCAGAGGAAGATGAGTAGTGACCTGATATAGGTGTAAAAAAATAATACAAGGCATAGGTAGGAAAGGTAGTCACAACCTTTTTGCCATGGTAGAGGTATCAAAAACAAGAGGACTTAAGTTTAAGGTGAAAGGAAGGAGGGTAAAGAAGATTTGAGAAGAACGGTTTTTTTATACAGTGGTTGATATTTGAAACTTGATGCCAAAGGAGGTGGTGGAATCAGATATAATGATCACATTTAAGGGACATGTAGACAGCACCTAAATAAACTAGGCAAAGAAGGATACAGACCTAATACAGGAAAAAGGGATTGATAAAAAGGTCAGCAAGGATGTAGCTGCTTGAAGGGATCATTTATTTGCTGTACAATATGACTGAACATTTAATTCCATTTTCCATAACACAGTTAAATATACATATTTAAGATTTAAAAACTGATAGTCATAATATTGATGACTAGAAACCAGTCATTAGAACCAACTTGTTCATGTTATACCTGATTCTTCTCCCAACCCTTTTTTTAATCTATAGAGTGGCATACCCCACTGTTCTTTTCTTTCTGTTTATATATATATATGTATTAATTTAATTACTCTTTAAAATGGATGTGCCTTGGAAGGAACAAGCCATACATGTTTCCAATATGATAGGCTGAATTAATAGAAGAGATTATAGATTCTCTGGAATTAAAAAGAATGCTGATTTGATTGAAAGATACATAGAGAAAAGCTATTAGTGCAAGTTGGGTTTGTTCAGGACTGTGAGGCCTGGTCTAATTATTAGGGTTAAATGTTTCCGGACTGAATTTAGTAACCATCACTGCATGCAAAAGTGCAGTTGAAATTTAAAACATATTTTTGCAAGCAGCTGCTGATACTACATTAGTTTTGAATTGATAGATCGTTGGTCCCCAACATAATAAGAGATATGAAGGAAATACCTCACTGAATGGCATTACAAACCTTGTCCATCCTAAATGGTAACAATTTTCACACTGTTACCTCGTTGAAAGTAAAGTACATTCTCTCGATGTTCCTGTTGAATTCATTACCTTATATTTCTGGATCCTGGATCTGGTCTCCCATAAAAATCCTTTCATAAATTTGAAGACCTTTATTTAGTTATCTCTCAGTCTGGTCTGGCTCCTAGATTTGGTTTCCTATAAAAATCTTTTCATAAATTTGAAGACCATTATTTACTTATCTTTCATCCTGCTGGCTCCTAGATTTGGTTTCCCATAAAAATCCTTTCATAAATTTGAATACCTTCACTTAATTATCTCTCAGCCTGTTCTGTTCAAGAGAAAGATATCCCAGCCTACTCATTCTTCCAGTGGTACGTTCCAGCGATATTATCAACTTAAAAATATATCAATTTATGTCAGGAGAGGATCTACTATGAAACTAATTAAGCTTAAGCTTCAGGGCCCCTAATCCCAGAGGGGCCCCAGAAGCGACTTTAGTCCAGATATTCTCCTGATTTAAATCAGAATTCCGATTTTTTTTGTTTATCTCGAAATGAATCTGATTTTTCACCTCGAATAAACCCATCGCCTCAACTAAACTTCACCTCACACTTAAACCTCAACTCACTAAACCTCGCCTCGACTAAACCTCTCACCTCACACCTAATCCCCACCTCTCTCCCACTCCCGCGGGGAGGGGCTGCGGCCGCTGGGGGGCGGTGCGGGGCTCGGGCGCGACGTCAATGTTATCGCGCGTGCGCCCCTCCCCTCCCACTGGCTCTCTCGGGCAATGTGCCTGCGCCGCTCTCTGCGCTCGGCCCCGCCCCCCTGGTTGGAGCCTCTCCGTTCACGTGAGGCGCCGCCAACGGCCGGGAGGGGGAGGGGGCTATAAATTGCGGGAGCAGGAGTGAGGCGGCGATTAGTCGAGGTACAGATTAGGTGTGAGGTGAAGTTTAGTCGTGAGATGGGAAGTTTAGTTAAGTTGAGGTGGGATGAAGGTGTGAGGTTTATTTGAGGGGCGAGGTTTATCGAGGTACGGTTTAGGTATGAGGAGAAGTTTGTAGTGAGGTATCGTCGAGATGAGGGGTTTAGTGAGGCAAGGGGTTTAGTCGAGGTGTAGGTGGGAAGTGGGTGTCTGAGCTCAGGAAGGGGGACCAAGGTGCCGCTGAAGGAGATGAGGCCACTGCCTTCTGTGGCAGATGATTCCACAAATTCGCAACACTGGGTGAAAATATTTGTTCTCATCTCAGCGCGAGGCAAAGAGACATTTCAAGTAATATTTTTTGTAATGGTTTTTTTTAGCTGTATGAGGCCATTTATTGAAACATACACGATTATTAAGGGTTTGGTTACGCTAGAGGCAGGAAACATGTTTCCATTGTTGGGAGAGTCCAGAATTAGGGGCCACAGTTTAAGAATAAGGGGTAGGCCATTTAGAACGGAGATGCGGAAATACTTTTTCACACAGAGAGTTGTGAATCTGAGGAATTCTCTGCCTGAGAAGGCAGTGGAGGACAATTTTCTGGAGGCTTTCAAGAGAGAGCTGGATAGAGTTCTTAAAGATAGCAGTCAGGGGATATGGGGAGAAAGCAGGAATGGGGTACTGATTGTGGATGATCAGCCATGATCACAGTGAATGGCAGTGCTGGCTCAAAGGAGCGAATGGCATTCTCCTGCACCTATTGTGTATTTCATGAAGTATATATAATTTGGAGGTTATTTTACTGCTTATGAGTTAGAAAAATTCTTAGCTTCTGTTATGTAAACTACCAGCAGAAAATTTGAGAATCACTTTCAATTTATTGAAAATGCAGGAGCTTTAGCGGGCGTTGCCCCTTGAACTGCCACCGGGGTGCTGCCCCTGGACCCCGCTGGGGGCCTAACCAGCCTCCTGGACCCTCGGCCAATGCTTCCTACTTTTGTTCTGGAGGTGAATATCATGCTTAGTCCACATTGCTTAAAAATGTTGTGTCTACTGTATGAGAAGGAGTTTTTAAATAATAATGTTAATATTATAATGTAATTCAATACAAAATAATAGTTAAAATAAAAAATAAAAGGTTATTAAAGTATCATGTAGGCTAGCTGGAAACGAAAAAAACATTCAAATTAAGGTTGTTTTATTCTAAATATATTTAATATAAAATAATTCTAAATAATTTAAAACACTATTAACATTTACGACAGAAATTAAAATTTGTGGTGATCTGTCGTGGAACAACCCCATTGAAGAAGATAACAGTGGTTACCCAGACCTCGTTGCTAGTTGCAAAGGGGCCCCCATAACAGTTCAAGCTTCAGAGCCCCAAATATGTTGGTCCGCCACTGATTGATGTAATGTACCCACTTTATGTTCCCATTTACATTTATTTTGTCAACACAATGCAGATCATTCTGCCTTAAAATAAATCAAAGCAAAAATATTCTAATTTCTTTGGAATTGAAACAAATGCTGACTTGATTGAAGGGCTTGTGGGGAAATGTTATCTCTGCATGTTGGGTTTCCAGGACTATGGGGCTTGGTCTACCAATTAGAGTCCTGTGTTTCAGTTGATTATGTGCAAGGAGCAGTGGAGATTTAGAACTATTTTCTGCAAATATTAGCTGGTACTTCGATAATTTTAAATCTGCGATTGTTGAATTTTTGTCACATGGAGCTTACAGTTGTGCGTCAGCTCTGCACTTAAAATGGCAATCCACTCTGATTGATTCAAGGAGATGATGACCAGGTTGCAGTGCTTTAATCATTTTTGGTCTCATCAGAAGTAACAACATTTTCTTCAGCAGCTGTTACAATAATTTCCTATTAAAAAAGAAAAAAAGTAACCTGTTTGAAAATAATTCTCACAACTTCTGGATAGCTCAAATAGTACACAAAGTACCATCAGTCAAATTATAGGAACAGATGTGAATCATTAGGTAGCTGAGCCTATCATTCAGTTAGATTATAGATGACTCTCATTTGCTTCGGTTCCATAGCCTTTAATACCATGCCTTGATAATAACTTACTTTGGATTAATTCAACTGAAATCACACAGGATCAGTGCACACAAGTAAATCATTTGTCTGCTAACAGAGGCGAATCGTTATTTTCCAGAACTATATAACAAAAATTGCAATACTGTAAACCCTCAGTACAACGGAACATAGGCGGGTGAATGGTGTCTGTTACTGCCGATTGTCCGCTATAAAGATTGAGGTATTATCATTCTATGTAGTTGACATAAGGAACTGCAGCTGCTGCTTCTTCCTGTCGGCTGTTGATTTGTTCGTTTCCCCCCTCCACCGCCGCCTTCTCCTCCTTCTCCCATTGCTTTGTCTACGCTGCCGCCTCCTCTTTCTACCCCGCTGTCACTGACATATTCCAAGGTGACTTATGTCGCCAACTCCAGGCGAGGTGGAGGAGGAGGCAGCGGTGGAATGGGAAGCGGACAACCGGAAGAAGCGACAAGGTGACAAGGAAGGGAGCCCCACAGTGACGAGCATGTCCTGTCAGTGGCAGCGGCCCAAAGAAAGCACTGTCCCCAGGGGCTGCAACATGAGCCACAGCAACAGCCACGTCAACCGGATCGTGCAGTGGGTGAAAGGTTCGTTGGTGCACCTTCTGAGTGCGGGTGGTGTTGGAAGCCAGGACTGCATGCGGCTGGGGAAGCGGTACAAGCCGGGGTGGCATCAGCTGGCCCATCCGCTATAACCAAAATCCGTTATAAAGTGGTCTGTAAAAATTAGTGTTCACTGTAATGATTTTTTCTTTTTATTATTTTTTTTCCTTTTACTTCCTGGGTGTGGCTTGTTGCCCAGCTAATTCTAACCTATCACATTGCAGCTTGTTTGCTGCTGTTGTGGCTGCCACCTGGCCATTGTCACTTCTCCAAATAGAGCAGCATTCTTCATTGTGAGACCTGTGAATCAGTGGCAGCTTCCGTCAACCCTACGTGATGATTAGAGCAAAAACTAAATGGGAATATAGGCAGTATGCAAGTGAAACGTAGCCAGGAATGTCAGGAAGTTGCTCTTTAAAATTACACCATTAAGGAATAGGAGCAACGTATTAAATTGCAAAAGTGACTGCTTCTTGTTAAATAGATCACGGATTTAGACTAAGTAAGAAGATGGGAGATTTGACAATCCTCTTTATTACACATTATAACAATTATTACAGTCACAACCGACCAAATTGTAACTGTGAGCCACAATTGGTGTCCTTTGGTTTTTTGGATTATGTTTCCAATATGTGATAAAATTATTCTGAAAAAGGGTCTCGACCCAAAACGTCACCAATTCCTTTTCTCCAGAGGTGCTACCTGACCCACTGAGTTACTCCAGCTTTTTGTGCCTATCTTTTGTGATAAATTAGACTAATTTTAAACAACTGATCATCACAGACCTCTTGGATCTGGATCCCAACTCACCTGCTGCTACAAAGGAATGGAAGCACTGGCTTTGTACACTAAATAACTTATTTGATGAGTGTGGCAATGATGCACCAGACAAATTCAGGACATTAATAAGCTCTGTCTCTTCTGATGTATATGATTACATAGAGGAAAGAACAACTTATGATTCTGCTATTGATGTACTAAGCAGACTCTTCGTTAAGACACCCAACATGATATTCGCTCGACACCTCCTTGCTACTCGGAAACAAAAACCTGGTGAGTCACTTGATGAATTTTTACAAGAACTTCAAAGACTTAGTAAAGACTGCCTTCAAAGCAGTTACGACATCAATATCGACAGGAACTTATTCGAGACTCTTTTATCAATGGTTTGGCATCGCCTTTAATACGACAGAGACTATTAGAAAACAAAACCTTGGATTTACAGTCAGCTTACAATCAAGCTTACTCATTAGACTTGGCTCAGAAAAATTCAGACGCTTATGGCTCATCTAATGTGTATTCTGCTGCAACTACCACAAAAGAATCTCACCCAAGTACTAATATGGAGCAAGCTGAAACAATTTCTACTGTTAAATGTGCCGTTGCTGCAGCATATAATTATTCAAAAAGGAAGTGTTACTTTTGCGGGGGTAATATTCATAAGAGAGAGAGATACCCTGCTCGAGAGGCAACTTGTAATAGTTGTGGCAAGAAGGGACATTATTCTAGAATATGCAAGTACAAAGCAACTACTAAAAGTGTGACTGCTGCCATGTATATGCCTCCTTTATGTGCAATTACAACTGCATTTAGTAGGTCAACCTTCTGTCCTTTGGGGCAGGTTTGTCGTCAGTAAGAGCACAAGAGTATTGAACTCTTTTGTCCCCAGGGTCCTAGGGCAATATTGATCTTTTAAGAAAACAATCCATTTAAAAAATATGTAATGCATTTATTACATTAATTCAGTCTTTTGAAATAATGGCATACAGTCTGCGACTGGTTCTGTGAACTATCGTGCCTGCACGCACTCAGATAGCACTGTGGTCTGGCTGGCGGTGGGACAGGATTATAGACAATAGACAGTAGACAATAAGGTGCAGGAGTAGGCCATTCGGCCCTTCGAGCCAGCACCGCCATTCAATGTGATCATGGCTGATCATCCCCAATCAGTGCCCCGTTCCTGCCTTCTCCCCATATCCCCTGACTCCGCTATCTTTAAGAGCCCTATCTAGCTCTCTCTTGAAAGCCCTATCTAGCTCGCTCTTGCAAGGCAGCGACTCTACCGCTGCGCCACCGTGGCTGCCTGGTGTGTAGGGAGTGGATGAAAAAGTGGGATAACCTAGAGTTTGTGCGAACGGGTGATCGATGGTCGGCGTGGACCTGGTGGGCCGAAGGGCCTGTTTCCGCTCTGGACGTTTCCATCAATGAATTGATCAATCGATCAGTCCAATGAATCAATTGATCCATCAATCAACGCTTGTCTCATGCAGCTACAACGGTATCCATCAATGGCCATACACTTATTGTACTACATGATTCTGGCAGTTCAGAAAGTTTTATAAGTGAACAAGTTGTGCCACGACTAAATCTAACTATAATTCCTTCAAATAGAGAAATCTCAATGGGTCTGACAACTTTCAATACTCAAATTATTGGATCTTGAATTGTAGACTTTATTCTGAACAAAACTAGCTATAAATCTGTATGCCTTGGTATTTTGAAAAATTTGTGCAGCGATATAATTCTAGATCAGGATTTTCAGAAATTGGTGGCCGATTAGGAAAAGGGGAGATGCAACGAGACCTGGGTGTCATGGTACACCAATCATTGAAAGTAGGCATGCAGGTGCAGCAGGCTGTGAAGAAAGCGAATGGTATGTTGGCATTCATAGCAAAAGGATTTGAGTACAAGAGCAGGGAGGTTGTACTGCAGTTGTACAGGGTCTTGATGAGGCCACACCTAGAGTATTGCGTACAGTTTTGGTCTCCTAATCTGAGGAAGTACATTCTTGCCATAGAGGGAGTGCAGAGAAGGTTCACCAGACTGATTCCTGGGATGGCAGGACTTCCATATGAAGAAAGACTGGATAGACTCGCTGTACTCGCTGGAATTTAGGAGATTGAGCGAGGATCTTATAGAGACTTACAAAATTCTTAAGGGGTTGGACAGGCTAGATGCAGGAAGATTGTTCCCGATGTTGGGGAACTCCAGAAAAAGGGGTCACAGCTTAAGGATAAGGGGAAAGTCTTTTAGGACCGAGATGAGAAGATCTTTTTTCACACAGAGAGTGATGAGTCTGTGGAATTCTCTGCCACAGAAGGTAGTTGAGGCCAGTTCATTGGCTATATTTAAGAGGGAGTTAGATGTGGCCCTTGTGGCTAAAGGGATCAGGGGGTATGGAGAGAAGGCAGGTACAGGATACCAAGTTGGATGATCAGCCATGATCATATTGAATGGGTGATCATCTCGAAGCAGGCTCGAAGGGCCGAATGGCCTACTCCTGCACCTATTTTCTATGATTCTATGTTCACTTCAAATAATGTATGAACGAACTATGCCTGATCTTGTATTGTCAAAACCACCAGTATTGTGTGGTTTTTTCTGCTGCATAGAAACATAGAAACATAGAAATTAGGTGCAGGAGTAGGCCATTCAGCCCTTCGAGCCTGCACCGCCATTCAATATGATCATGGCTGATCATCCAACTCAGTATCCCGTACCTGCCTTCTCTCCATACCCTCTGATCCCCTTAGCCACAAGGGCCACATCCAACTCACTCTTAAATATAGCCAATGAACTGGCCTCAACTACCCTCTGTGGCAGAGAGTTCCAGAGACTCACCACTCTCTGTGTGAAGAAAGTCTTTCTCATCTCGGTCTTAAAGGATTTCCCCCTTATCCTTAAGCTGTGACCCCTTGTCCTGGACTTCCCCAACATCGGGAACAATCTTCCTGCATCTAGCCTGTCCAACCCCTTAAGAATTTTGTAAGTTTCTATAAGATCCCCTCTTAATCTCCTAAATTCCAGAGAGTATAAACCAAGTCTATCCAGTCTTTCTTCATAAGACAGTCCTGACATCCCAGGAATCAGTCTGGTGAACCTTCTCTGCACTCCCTCTATGGCAATAATGTCCTTCCTCAGATTTGGAGACCAAAACTGCACGCAATACTCCAGGTGTGGTCTCACCAAGACCCTGTACAACTGAAGTAGAACCTCCCTGCTCCTGTACTCAAATCCTTTTGCTATGAAAGCTAACATACCATTCGCTTTTTTCACTGCCTGCTGCACCTGCATGCCTACTTTCAATGACTGGTGTACCATGACACCCAGGTCTCGCTGCATCTCCCCTTTTCCTAATCGGCCACCATTTAAATAATAGTCTGCTTTCCTGTTTTTGCCACCAAAGTGGATAACCTCACATTTATCCACATTATACTGCATCTGCCAAACATTTGCCCACTCACCCAGCCTATCCAAGTCACCTTGCAGTCTCCTAGCATCCTCCTCACAGCGAACACTGCCCCCCAGCTTAGTGTCATCCGCAAACTTGGAGATATTGCCTTCAATTCCCTCATCCAGATCATTAATATATATTGTAAATAGCTGGGGTCCCAGCACTGAGCCCTGCGGTACCCCACTAGTTACTGCCTGCCATTGTGAAAAGGACCCGTTTACTCCTACTCTTTGCTTCCTGTTTGCCAGCCAGTTCTCTATCCACATCAATACTGAACCCCTAATACCGTATGCTTTAAGTTTGTATACTAATCTCTTATGTGGGACCTTGTCGAAAGCCTTCTGGAAGTCCAGATATACCACATCCACTGGTTCTCCCTTATCCACGCTACTAGTTACATCCTCGAAAAATTCCACAAGATTCGTCAGACATGATTTACCTTTTGTAAATCCATGCTGACTTTGTCCAATGATTTCACCACTTTCCAAATGTGCTGCTATCCCATCTTTAATAACTGACTCTAGCAGTTTCCCCACTACCGATGTTAGACTAACTGGTCTGTAATTCCCCGTTTTCTCTCTCCCTCCCTTCTTAAAAAGAGGGGTTACATTTGCTACCCGCCAATCCTCAGGAACTACTCCAGAATCTAAAGAGTTTTGAAAGATTATCACTAATGCATCCACTATTTCCTGAGCTACTTCCTTAAGTACTCTGGGATGCAGCCTATCTGGCCCTGGGGATTTATCGGCCTTTAATCTATTCAATTTACCCAACACCACTTCCCGACTGACCTGGATTTCACTCAATTCCTCCTTTGACCCACAGTCCCCTGCTATTTCAGGCAGATTATTTATGTCTTCCTTAGTGAAGACGGAACCAAAGTAGTTATTCAATTGGTCCGCCATATCCTTGTTCCCCATGATCAACTCACCTGTTTCTGACTGCAAGGGACCTACATTTGTATTAACTAACCTCTTTCTCTTCACATATCTATAAAAACTTTTGCAGTCAGTTTTTATGTTCCCTGCCAGTTTTCTTTCATAATCTATTTTTCCTTTCCTAATTAAGCCCTTTGTCCTCCTCTGCTGGTCTCTGAATTTCTCCCAGTCCTCTGGTATGCTGCTTTTTCTGGCTACTTTGTACGCATCATCCTTTGCTTTGATACTATCCCTAATTTCCCTTGTTATCCACGGATGCACTACCTTCCCCGATTTATTCTTTTGCCAAACTGGGATGAACAATTTTTGTAGTTCATCCATGCAATCTTTAAATGTCTTCCATTGTATATCCACCGTCAACCCTTTTAGAATTAATTGCCAGTCAATCTTGGCCAATTCACGTCTCATACCCTCAAAGTTACCTTTCTTTAAGTTCAGAACCATTGTTTCTGAATTAACAATGTCACTCTCCATCCTAATGAAGAACTCAACCATATTATGGTCACTCTTGCCCAAGGGGGCACGTACAACAAGACGGCTAATTACCCCTTCCTCATTACTCAAAACCCAGTCTAAAATAGCCTGCTCTCTCGTTGGTTCCTCTACATGTTGATTTAGATAACTATCCCGCATACATTCCAAAAAATCCTCTTCCTCAGCACCCCTGCCAATTTGATTAACCCAATCTATATGTAGATTGAAGTCACCCATTATAACTGTTTTGCCTTTGTCGCACGCATTTCTAATTTCCTGTTTGATACCATCCCCAACTTCTCTGCTACTGTTAGGTGGCCTGTACACAACACCCACCAGCGTTTTCTGCCCCTTAGTGTTTTGTAGCTCTACCCATACCGATTCCACATCCTCCAAGCTAATGTCCTTCCTTTCCATTGCTTTAATCTCCTCTCTAACCAGCAACGCTACCCCACCTCCTTTTCCTTTCTCTCTATCCCTTCTGAATATTGAATATCCCTGGATGTTCAGCTCCCAGCCTACGTCACCCTGGAGCCATGTCTCCGTGATCCCAACTATATCATAATCATTAATATCTATCTGCACGTTCAACTCGTCCACCTTATTACGAATACTCCTTGCATTGAGACACAAAGCCTTCAGGCTTGTCTTTACAACGCATTTACCCCTTATACAATTTTGCTGAAAAGTGGCCCTTTTTGATTTTTGCCCTGGTTTTGTCTGCCTGCCACTTTTACCTTTCACCTTGCTACCTAATGCTTCTACCCTCATTTTACACCCTCCTGCCTCTCTGCTCTTGTACCCATCCCCCTGCCACATTAGTTTAAATCCTCCCCGACAGCACTAGCAAACACTCCCCCAAGAACATTGGTTCCATTCCATTCCAAGTGCAAACCGTCCTGTTTGTACCGGTCCCACCTCCCCCAGAACTGGTCCCAGTGCCCTAAAAATTTGAATCCCTCCCCCTTGCACCACTTTTCAAGCCACGTATTCATTTGCATTATCCTCCTATTTCTACTCTGACTGGCCCGTGGTACTGGTAGTAATCCGGAGATTACTACCTTTGAGGTCCTACTTTTAAGTTTATCTCCTAGCTCCCTAAATTCACCTTGTAGGACCTCATCCCTTTTTTTTACCTATATCGTTGGTGCCAACATGCACCACGACAACTGGCTGTTCACCCTCCCCCTCCAGAATGTTCTGCAGCCGTTCAGTGACATCCCTGACCTTTGCACCAGGAGGCAACATACCATCCTGGAGTCTCGTTTGCGGCCGCAGAAACGCCTATCTATTCCCCTGACAATTGAATCCCCTATTACTATTGCCCTTCCCCTCTTTTTCCCCCCCTCATGTGCTGCAGAGCCACCCATGGTGCCATGAACCTGGCTGCTGCTGCATTCCCCTGATGAGCCATCTCCCTCAACAGTATCCAAAATGGTATACCTGTTTAGGAGGGAGATGACCGCAGGGGACTCCTGCACTACCTGCCTACTGCTTTGCTGGCTATTGGCCACCCGTTCCCTTCTTGTCCTCCTACCTTTTGCCAGCGGTGTGACCAACTCACTGTACGTGCTATCCACGACTTTCTCCGCATCGTGGATGCTCCAGTATGAATCCAGCCGCAGTTCCAATCGTTCAATGCGATCTGCCAGGAGCTGCAGCTGGACACACTTCCTGCAAACGTAGTCACCAGGGACACCGACCATCTCCCTGATCTCCCACATGTTGCAGGCTGAACAAACCACGGGGCCAATCTCTACTGCCATACCTTACTCCCAAATTACTAAAAAAAACACAAAAACTTATCCTTTAAACTTTACTACTAAATACTAAATCCCTCACTCCCAGAATCCCTCACTCCCAGAAGGCAGAAATGTAAAATAGTAAACCCGGGGTTGCACCCAATCAGCTGCTTCCTCGGGTCCTCTTCCACCAATCAGCGGCTTCCTCAAAAAAACCCCCAAAAAAACCCACCTCCAAATGGAACGTTATGGATTTGGGTAAGCCTCTGGAAACACAAGCCCCGCGCTAGATTTTAAACCTACCGGTCGGGTGTCGCTCCTCCCCCTCCTTCACTTCCACCAACGGCTCCTGTGGGCCTCTGGAAAAACAAGCCCCGCGCTAGATTTTAAACCTACCGGTCGGGTGTCGCTCCTCCCCCTCCTTCACTTCCACCAACGGCTCCTGTGGGCCTCTGAAAACACAAGCCCCGCGCTAGATTTTAAACCTACCGGTCGGGTGTCGCTCCTCCCCCTCCTTCACTTCCACCAACGGCTCCTGTGGGCCTCTGGAAAAACAAGCCCCGCGCTAGATTTTAAACCTACCGGTCGGGTGTCGCTCCTCCCCCTCCTTCACTTCCACCAACGGCTCCTGTGGGCCTCTGAAAACACAAGCCCCGCGCTAGATTTTAAACCTACCGGTCGGGTGTCGCTCCTCCCCCTCCTTCACTTCCACCAACGGCTCCTGTGGGCCTCTGGAAACACAAGCCCCGCGCTAGATTTTAAACCTACCGGTCGGGTGTCGCTCCTCCCCCTCCTTCACTTCCTCCAACGGCTCCTGTGGGCCTCTGGAAACACAAGCCCCGCGCTAGATTTTAAACCTACCGGTCGGGTGTCGCTCCTCCCCCTCCTTCACTTCCACCAACGGCTCCTGTGGGCCTCTGGAAAAACAAGCCCCGCGCTAGATTTTAAACCTACCGGTCGGGTGTCGCTCCTCCCCCTCCTTCACTTCCACCAACGGCTCCTGTGGGCCTCTGGAAAACACAAGCCCCGCGCTAGATTTTTAAACCTACCGGTCGGGTGTCGCTCCTCCCCCTCCTTCACTTCCACCAACGGCTCCTGTGGGCCTCTGGAAACACAAGCCCCGCGCTAGATTTTAAACCTACCGGTCGGGTGTCGCTCCTCCCCCTCCTTCACTTCCACCAACGGCTCCTGTGGGCCTCTGGAAAAACAAGCCCCGCGCTAGATTTTAAACCTACCGGTCGGGTGTCGCTCCTCCCCCTCCTTCACTTCCACCAACGGCTCCTGTGGGCCTCTGGAAAAACAAGCCCCGCGCTAGATTTTAAACCTACCGGTCGGGTGTCGCTCCTCCCCCTCCTTCACTTCCACCAACGGCTCCTGTGGGCCTCTGGAAAACACAAGCCCCGCGCTAGATTTTAAACCTACCGGTCGGGTGTCGCTCCTCCCCCTCCTTCACTTCCACCAACGGCTCCTGTGGGCCTCTGAAAACACAAGCCCCGCGCTAGATTTTAAACCTACCGGTCGGGTGTCGCTCCTCCCCCTCCTTCACTTCCACCAACGGCTCCTGTGGGCCTCTGGAAACACAAGCCCCGCGCTAGATTTTTAACCTACCGGTCGGGTGTCGCTCCTCCCCCTCCTTCACTTCCAACGGCTCCTGTGGGCCTCTGGAAACACAAGCCCCGCGCTAGATTTTTAACCTACCGGTCGGGTGTCGCTCCTCCCCCTCCTTCACTTCCACCAACGGCTCCTGTGGGCCTCTGGAAACACAAGCCCCGCGCTAGATTTTTAACCTACCGGTCGGGTGTCGCTCCTCCCCCTCCTTCACTTCCACCAACGGCTCCTGTGGGCCTCTGGAAACACAAGCCCCGCGCTAGATTTTTAACCTACCGGTCGGGTGTCGCTCCTCCCCCTCCTTCACTTCCACCAACGGCTCCTGTGGGCCTCTGGAAACACAAGCCCCGCGCTAGATTTTTAACCTACCGGTCGGGTGTCGCTCCTCCCCCTCCTTCACTTCCACCAACGGCTCCTGTGGGCCTCTCTGCTGAATGTCCTTTATTATTCACTAATTTATCCTCTAAGTGCAAGCCAATTGCTACAAAATCAAGACAGTTTAGTAAAGATGATAGGAACTTTATCAACACAGAAGTAACTAATATTTTACGAGAAGGTATTATAGAACCCAGCGCTTCCCCTTGGAGGGCACTAGTTGGTGTGGTTAAGGACCCCTTGGAGAGACATAGAAAGAAACTCTGCATTGATTACTCTCAAACTATTAAGCAGTTCATGGAGCTTGATGCATATCCATTACCTCGTACAGAAGAGATTATCTATACATTAGCTAAGTATAAGATATTCTCTACTTTTGACCTAAAAAGTGCTTACTGCCAAATTCCTTTGAAAAAATCAGAGAAGAAATACACTGCGTTTGAAGCAAATGGGAAATTATACCACTACTGCAGAGTTCCTTTTGGTGGAACTAATGGCGTGGCTGTTTTTCAGAGAGAGATGGACAAACTTGTTGAACGGGAAAACCTTAAAGATACTTTCCCTTATCTTGATAATATAACTATTGCTGGAAAAGGCCAAGCTGAACTTTTCTAAAACAACACCATATCACCCGATTGGAAATGGTCAGGTTGAGAGGTATAACGGAATCATTTGGAAAGCAGTGAAACTGGCTTTAAAGTCAAATGATATATCAGATCAGCAGTGGTAGTGTGTTCTACCAGATGCATTACACTCCATCAGATCTCTACTGTCAATAGTACTGTAATGCTACCAATACTACTCCACACAAGCGGTTCTTTAACTTCAAACAGCGTTCTTCTAGTGGTACTTCTCTGCCAACGTGGTTGGCTAGCCCTGGGCCCGTGTTGCTTCGTCGGTATGTCCGATCAAATAAGAATGAGCCCTTTGTTGATGAAGTTGAGCTGACTGATATTAACCCTTCTTATACAACTATCAAGTATCAGGATGGACGTCAGGCAACTGTTTCACTTCATGACCTTGAACCATGTCCGTCTTCTCCATCAGCTCCGTCACTCCTTGATAACATTAATCGAGAACTTTCTCCAACACTCCCATCATCCCCTATGGAAACTTCTATAAGAAATTCTAAAATTGTAAATCTAAATAACAAAATGAGTGAAGTTGATGACCAAGCAATGTATGTACCACCAGCTATTGAAACGCCATTATCTCCTGAATCTCCAGTGCTGCGACGGTCATCAAGACGTACGAAACCTCCTGATAGTCTCAACTTATAAATAGGAGGGGAGAATGAAGTGGGCGCATGTGCGGGGCTTTTCCAGAGTGGGCGCATGTGCGGGTTTTTTCCAGAGTGTGCGCATTTGCGGAGTTTTTCGGGCGGGAAAGGCCTGCAGAATCATCCATGTTTTCCAGACGTTTTTGAAGTTATGTATTACAGAAATGAGTTGCTTAAAGCTTGAATAAAGTTAAGTAAATTACAAGTAGTGTAAAAGTTTCATTTGCCTCACAACATACCATTAATGTAAAAATATTTTCCTGCTGCTTATTTTCACTTCGGAGAGAGATCAAAAGTAATGATGACAAATCCATACCTCTTTTGGTTATACAGAGAATTTAAAACCAAACAGAACAGATTTATTTATACTGCAATGAGAGCTTGCTTATTTATAAAACTGCCTTTGATGAAGGAAAACCATATTTATTCTCCAGGAACCAATAAAAAAGTGCTTACTGCAATGTAAAATACTAGAATGTAGAAACTTAGTTGTATCATTACCATTATGTTCAAACACAGATGAAATAAAACCAGATACATTTCCTAGGATTGACCAAGGCTTCAAATTTGGACACAGCTAATTTACTCCTAAATAACACTGAAAATCCTTCTTACAAACGTCTAAAGACTGGTGTCTAAATTGGGAGAGTTGTTCCACACACTAGTTAAGATACAAACAATGTGCCATTCTCCTCCATCACAATCCAAGGATACATCATCTCCCATAAGCAAGACAGACCTGTCAAAGATGACAATACGGTAGTATTGAGTGCAAGACCAAGTAATTCTTGAAATTCTCAACTCCAGGCTTTATGAGGAACATCAGAAACATGGGCAAGGAAATCTCTTCCTGATTACCATGTCTTCCTTCAGCTGATGAATCTGCTCTTCTAAGTCAAGTAACAATAGGAAGAAGCACTGAAAGTATCCCAGGCACAGAATGTACTCTTGACTGGGGACTTGGTAGCATCATTGCAAATCGATCTGGCTAAGTCTTGGTTAAGTACAGCTGCCGTACTACATCAGTGGCAGGTAGTGAAAAACAAGATGTAAACCTATTTGACCTTATCCTAACCAATCTAATTGTGGCAGATGCATCTGTCCATGACAGCATTAGTACAAGTTGTTGTGTCTATGACTAAGGCACCGGAGAGTGGAAGCTGATAGATACAAAAGGTCTTTATTCATCAAGGCATGCAGCCATTATCCTGGAACCATTCACGGTAGAATCTCCCAAAACTCAAATTACATCGTTTTTATACTTTTAAGAATAGAGATAATAGCAGGTGATTCAATAGGAACAAGACATTATTTACCTCAAAATGTTGTGTCCGAAAAATAATTCCATTGAATTATATAGTTACAATGGGAGCACAGTGTAACTAAACACCATTGAAAGTTCAAACTTCTATACTGGGACAAAGTAATTCACACTGATGATCAAAAAGCTTTTTGGGAAGAGAACCCAGACTCCCAAAATTAGTGCTGTGAGAGCTGACACGCTAGGCGTACAAATAACTCAGTTATTGAAAGACAAAGCAAATATGTCTAGGACCATGTTTGATGTGACAAATAGGTTTGGTCTAGATCTCAGGCACAATAGAACAAAATAACTTGAGATGAAGGCCTGGTTTGATGCAGGCCAATTAATATAGCCTGATTGTTTTATGTTGAGGCAATGCATTTGAGAACGTCTCTCAGCCAGTCAGCTTACAAACCAGATCTCTTAATGGTCCAATGATTCTTTTATCACATGTACGGTGTAATGCACATGTACAGGTACGGTGAATTTTTTTTTTTGCATAAAGTTCAGTAAATTATCACTATACTAAACACAATCCCAGATTAAATGCAAAGTGTATAGAAATAGTCCACAGAGACCATACATGAGTCGCCAGGTTGTGGCGCCACATTCAAAGTCCAAGTAGGTTCAAGTGCAGCTGGCCATAAAGGCCCATTGTCCTGGCACGTAGCAGTGTTGGCATGGCCAAGTGAAGCTGTGGACGTCCTCTACTGTTGCGTGCCATGTCCAGTTTGCTTGGTCCCCTGAAGAGTTGCCTAATCCAGTCGAAACTCAGGCTGCTCCAGCTGTCACCTCGATCTGGATCGGTCAGCGAACTGTTGTCCATCTCCTCACCCAGCTAGCATTCAGTCTTTATGTCGGGGTGCCTCCCAAAGCTAAACGAGAAATGCAAGACCTTGGTTCTTTTTACCAGCCCTTTGTTCTTGCATCACCTGTTTGCAAAGCTGTTCTTTTAATTTCAAAATTAATTGAACAGATTTGTTTTTAAGACTGGTTCTCATTCGTATTAATTTATGCCTACTTTCCACATAATTCCAAACTCCCGAAGAATCCCCAACAGAAATGACCACTCCACAATGCCTGAGGAGACAAATACCCATCCTCACACAATAGTCACCCTCCACTGTGCTGTGAGCCATCACACAAATGTTAAATGGCATCCATGAAGTACTGTGGACCTTCAGCTGAGAAGAATTGTACACCACAACAATCTCTCCAGTAGCGGCCTGGAATGTCTGCTACTGGAAATTCGAGCCAGGGGATCAATCCTGGTTCAACATGGGTGCAGAAACTTATGCTGGGAGCAAATCAGACATTCCAAAAAAAAATGAAAGGGAGCCAACCTAGTGAAACTGTGGCCCAAGACATTTGTGGCATGCACAAAAATGCTATGCAATAGGCAGCTAATAAATCTGACAACCAATGGATCAGATCGTAACTCTGCAGTGCCATATATTTAGTCATCAATGGCTAAAAGGCAGAGAGGCACTAAGAATATCCCTATTCTCATTATTGTGGGGTTCAGCATGTGAATACTAAAGGAATAGCTGAAGTATCTGGAACTATGCTCAATGAGAACTGCTGAACCGATGATCTATCTCAACTTCCCCTGAGATCCTCATTATCACAGTAACCAATCAATTTGGTTCAGTTAGAGGCTATTGGACCAGACTACAGCCCAGCCAGTACTGAAACTCTTGCTCTAGATCTAGCTGTGGCATTAGCCATGCTATTCCAGTACAGGCACATATTTAACTGTATAGAACATTGCCTAGAATGTACTGCTCTCAAAACAATTCCATACTAATTAATAATAATTCAATCAGTCTACTAGCAATTATCAGTGATATGATAGAAGCTGTGGTTGACAATGTTTTCAGGTGACTCACATGTAACCTACTCACTATTGCCCAGTTTGGTTTTGCCAGCACCATTAGGCTCCAGACATTACAGACCTGATCGTAACATGGACGAGGGCCAAAAAACGGAATTCCAGAGGTTAGACAAGAATGGCTGGCTTGGCGACAAGGCTGCATTTGACTGAGTTGGCATCAAGGCAACCTGATAATCTGTTCATCTGTAAATCGGTAATCTGTCTCCCTATTTGTTCCTCTATCTCCTGCTAGATATTGGGGAAGTGAGGTGGGGTGGTGGTGGTGGGGGGCTTGGTACAATCACATCCGAGTGCTTGCACCCTTATTATTTCTAAACTCTACCCATTATCACCTCAGTGGACGAACCCTCCACTATGTGGGGACATACGGGCGACAACTGCACAATGGCTATGCGGGGACACTAAGTCTACAAGTGCTGGAGTCCAGTGAATGTAGTGCCTGGATAGCAGGTGGATGGAACAAGGAAGAGGTGGGGACAAAAATGAGTGAGGTGGTTGGAGGGGGTATGTTAAAGGGATACAATTATGGGAGTGCTGGAGATGGAACAGAAGGAGTGAGGGAAATGGGAACCTGAAATTGGACAATTCAAAGTTCATGCGATTGGATTATACACTGCCCAGGCAAAATATGAGGTGTTGTTCCTCTAGTTTGCACTGGGGTCATCCTGGCAGTGGAATTGGAAAGGAAGATAAAATGGCATGCAACTGGAAGCTCGAGATGGCTATCGGCAATAGAGTGCAGGTGCTCTGCAAATTGGTTGGCCAGTTTGCATTTAGTCTTGCCAATAGAGCAATATTTTGGAAGCTACATTGGTAGTGGATGAAGTTGAAAAGGTACACTTGGATGTTTGCCTCACTTGTCAGCGTCTTTTAGCACTCTGAATGGTGGTGAGAGAGGAAGTGTTGCATGTCTATGGTTCAGCCACATAATCTCATATGGACCAGTCACATAAATAGTATGCCTATGAGAACAGGTCAAATGCTAGGTATATTGTGTCAAATGATGCACCTTCTGGTATCTCTTTCCATAGTTACAAGCCAGGAGCATGGTGAACAAACCACTTCCATGTATGATTACACCAACAACTTTCAAGAAGCATGAGATTCTAGGAGAGATAGCCAACTAGATTAAAAATTGGCATTAAGGAGGGAAGCAGAGGGTGATGGTGGAAGATTGTTTTTCAGACTGGAAGCCTGTGTGCCTCAGGTTTCCGTGCTGGGCCCATTGCTGTTTGTCATGTATATCAATGATGTAGATGAGAATGTGCAAAGCATGATTAGTAAGTTTACAGATGATACTGGAGTGGTTGGCATTGTAGATAGCAAAGATGGTTGTCAAAAATTATAGTAGAATCTTGATGGGTTGGCACGTGGGCCGAGGAATGGTTGATGCAATTTAATACAGAAAAGTATGAGATGTTGCAAGTCAGACCAGGGCAGAGCCTACACAGTGCATGGCAGAACTCTGGGGAGTGTTGTAGAGCAGAGGAATCTAGGAGTGCAGACACATTGTTCCTTGAAAGTGGTGTCACAGGAAAATAGGGTGGTCAAGGATACTTTCAGCACATTGGCCTTCATCAGTCAGTGTTACGAATATATAAGTTGGGAGGACATGTTACAATTGTACAAGACAGTAGAGGTGAGGGGTGAGGCCACATTCAGACAATTGTGTTCAGTTCTGATCGCCCTGTTAGAGTAAACATTGTGTTGAGCTGGAAAGGGTGCAGAGAAGATTTACGAGAACTTGCCAGGACTCGAAGGCTTGAGCTATAAGGAGGGGTTGAACAGGCTAGGACTTTATTATTTAGATGGTAGGAGGCTGAGGGGTGATCTTATAGAGGTGTATAAGATCATGAGAGGAATAGATAGGGTAAATGCACAGAGTCTTTTACCCATAGTTGTGGAATCAAGAACCAGAGGATGCAAGTTTAAGGTGAGGGGGAAAAGACTCACTTAGGAACCTAAGGGGGGACTTTTTTTTACACAAAGGGTGATATGTATATGGAACGGGCTGCCGAAGGAGGTAGATGAGGCAGGTACTATTACAATGTTTAAAAAACATTTGGGCAGGTGTGATGAAAGAATAGATTACAGAGAGATTTGGGCCATTTGGAAAAGTGGGCTGAAAGATGGCAGATGGAGTTTAATGCTGTTAAGTGTGAAGTGCTACATCTTGGCAGGACAAATCAAAATAGGACGTACATGGTAAATGGTAGGGAATTGAGGAATGCTGTGGAACAGAGGGATCTAGGAATAACTGCATAGTTCTCTGAAGGTGGAATCACATGTAGATAGGGAGGTAAAGAAAGCCTTTGGTGTGCTGGCCTTTATAAATCAGAGCATTGAATATAGGAGTAGGGAAGTAATGTTAAAATTGTACAAGGCATTGGTAAGACCAATTCTGGAGTATGGTGTACAATTTTGGTCGCCTAGTTATAGGAAGGATGTCAACAAAATAGAGAGAGTACAGAGGAGATTTACTAGAATGTTGCCAGGGTTCCAGCAACTATGTTACAGAGAAAGGTTGAACAAGTTAGGTCTTTATTCTGTGGAGCGCAGAAGGTTAAGGGGGGACTTGATTGAGGTCTTTAAAATGATGAAAGGGATAGACAGAGTTGACGTGGATACGTTTTTCCCATTGAGGGTAGGGAAGATTCAAACAAGAGGGCATGACATGAGAATTAAGGGACAGAAGTTTCGGGGTAACGTGAGGGGGGACTTCTTTACTCAGAGGGTGGTGGCTGTGTGGAATGAGCTTCCAGCAGAAGTGGTGGAGGCAGGATCGATTTTAACATTTAAGACTAAAGTGGATAGGTATATGGACGTGAAGGGAATGGTCTGAGTGCAGGTAGATGGGACTAGGGGAAAACAAATGGTCGGCACGGACTGGAAGGGCCGAGAGGGCCTGTTTCCGTGCTGTAATTGTTATATGGTTATATGGTTATTTAGAGTGATATGGGCTAATCACAGGCGGGTGGGTCTAACTTAAATGGGCATGTTGGGCGGCATGGACAAGTTGGGCCGAAGGGCCTTTTTCCATGCTGTATCACACTATGACACAATACAACAGCATCAAAGACAAAGTAGTCTCATGGATTGGTGTCTCATCAATCATCAGAAACTTCCATTCCCTCCACCAGCAGCACCTAGTCATTGCAGTGCATACTATCTCCAAAATGTACTACAGTTACTTGGCAACAGCAACTCTCAAACCGTAACTTTTCTCATTAAAGCCAAGAGCAGCAGGTGCAGAGGAACACCACCACCTTCAGATTCCCCACCAAATGGCACAACACTCTGGCTTAAAAATACATTGCTATTTCTTCATCATTGCTGGATCTAACCTTGGAACTTTCAGTACACCGCAGGAGTACCTTTAGAAGTACAGTGGTGTACTAAGAAGGCAGCTCATCATCGTATTATCAGGGCCAATTAGGGATCAGCAATAAATAGTGGCCTAGCCAGTGATATCCAGATCCAGAAAAAATATATATAAACCTTCATCTGAATCCCTTGGAGCACTGCTAGTGTGAGTCACCAAACCAGTCAATCCTGATACCATCTCACTAATGCCAGACAAATCTTGTAGGTGGTCGGACTCTATGTTTTCGAATGGTTCAGGGTCAATGGTAAGTGGGGGTGAGATTTGTGGTGTATGTAAATAGAAGTTTGGGGTTAGATTGTGTGAATTATTAGGATGGGGTCTGTGTTATTAAGGGAGGGATCATAGTGTGTGGATTCATGAGCCGGGTTGGGTAAATGGGTTGGTGGGTGTGGGTCTGGGTTTTTAGGGGTGGAGTCAGGGTATGTAGTCATTCGGGATGGCATTAGATATGTGATTGTTAAGGACAGGATCAGGTTGTATTGATTACTGGAGGTGATCTGGATGTGTGGATTAATGGGGGTGATGATAGCTAAATGGATTTGTT
Source organism: Okamejei kenojei (assembly GCA_035221665.1). Taxonomy (NCBI): domain Eukaryota; kingdom Metazoa; phylum Chordata; class Chondrichthyes; order Rajiformes; family Rajidae; genus Okamejei; species Okamejei kenojei. The sequence continues at coordinate 16,081,446 of CM069135.1, read as the reverse complement.
GCAATGAAGTAGAGTGTATGGATTATTGAAGACGAGTTCTGGGATTGTGAATAAATACACAGTTGGGCTTACCAGTTACAGGCGTGATCTCAAGCTGTAATAGAATGCATTTCAGAAATAAACACTGTAATTTAACAGCGGTTTGCAATAGAAACATAGAAAATAGGTGCAGGAGTAGGCCATTCGGCCCTTCGAGCCTGCACCGCCATTCAATATGATCATGGCTGATCATCCAACTCAGTATCCTGTACCTGCCTTCTCTCCATACCCCCTGATCCCTTTAGCCACAAGGGCCACATCTAACTCCCTCTTAAATATAGCCAATGAACTGGCTTCAACTACCTTCTGTGGCAGAGAATTCCACAGATTCACCACTCTCCGTGTGAATTCACCATTCTCTGTATGAATGCTGCAACTCTCATCCTGCCCCATCTGAGGAGTTGGTAATTCTTTCCTAGCCCTACCAAGTGGAGTCCCACTCCTGAAGATGGAACAGGTTCACCTCCAGCCAGTCACCGTGGTTACCTTGTGGATGCCTCTGCATATAGCACCTCTCTCCTGGCACTGGTTTCATTTCCAGGTCACAGTCTGAACTGTGATGTACTCTCCGTCCCCTCTACTGCTTCTCCGTCCTCGGTGAGAGTTGTATCAGTGTTACTGTTGTGCAGTCCTGCAATGTGTCTCTTTAATGTTGCTGACTGCTGGCAGTTGATTGAAATGCAAATATAAAGCCATGTGACCCTAGTTACTTCCCATATATGGAAACATTTTGTGACTAAAATTCACTTGAACATTTACACATTCATTGCAATTTAAGAACGTGAGCTTTTACTAAAGAGGCAAATTGGCACAGGAATACTAGGTCATAGGTTTATAATTCTCCAAAAATGGAGCATATGAATTTCTAGTCATAAATGTTTATACAAACTCCAAACTAAGTTCAACACTGCCTTGCAGTTATTGTACAAATGCATGTGTAATAAACCAGAGAGATGATGTCCAGTCTGGGGATCCAGGCTCACTCCCTCCCATCAAAAAGCAAACGTCTTTGGGTACTAGAAATCTGAAATAAAACAGAACCCAGAAATAAGAACAGACACCACTAGATCCCACACACAACTGACTGACTTCATCCGTTTCACCACCAACTGCCATCCGGCACTCAAATACACCTGGACCATTTCCGACACTTCCCTACCATTCCTTGACCTCACTATCTCCATCGCAGAGGATACACTCCTGACCGACATCCACTATAAACCCACTGACTCCCACGGCTACCTGGACTACTCTTCCTCCCACCCTGCTTCCTGTAAGGATCCATCCCCTATTCCAAATTCCTCCGTCTACGCCGCATCTGCTCCCAGGATGAGGTGTTCTACACCAGGGCATCACAAATGTCCTCATTCTTCAGAGAACGGGGATTCCCCTCCCCCACTATAGATGAGGCTCGCACCAGGGTCTCCTCTGTACCCCGTAACACTGCCCTCTGTCCCCATCCCCCCCACTCGCAACAAGGGCAGAGTCCCCCTGGTCCTCACCTTTCACCCCACCAGCCGGCACATACAACACATAGTCCTCCGCCAGTTTTGCCACCTCCAACGTGACCCCACTACTCGCCACATCTTCCCATCTCCCCCCGTCTGCCTTCGGCAAAGACCACTCCCTCCGCAACTCCCTTGTAAATTCTTCCCTTCCCTCCCGCTCCACCCCTTCCCCGGGCACTTTCCCTTGCAACCGCAAGAGCTGCTACACTTGTCGCTTTACCTCCCCCCTCCACTCCATTCAAGGACCCAAGCAGTTGTTCCAGGTCCGACAGAGGTTCACCTGCACCTCCTCTATTGCATCCGCTGCTCTAGATGTCAACTGATCTATATCGGTGAGACCAAGCGGAGGCTTGGCGATCGTTTCGCCGAACACCTCCGCTCGGTCCGCAATAACCAACCCGATCTTCCGGTGGCTCAACTCCCCCTCCCATTCCGTATCCAACCTCTCTGTCCTGGGCCTCCTCCACGACCAGAGTGAGCAACACCGGAAATTGGAGGAACAGCACCTCATATTCCGCTTGGGGAGTCTGCATCCTCTTGGCATGAACATCGAATTCTCTCAATTCTGTTAACCCTTGCTGTCTCCTCCCCTTCCTATCTCTCCTCAGCCCCCTCCTCCTCCTTTTTCCTTTCTTCCCCCCGCCTACCCCCACCAGTCTGAAGAAGGGTTTCGGCCCGAAACGTTGCCTATCTCCTTCGCTCCATAGATGCTGCTGCACCCGCATTTTGTGTACCCACTAGATCGAAAATGAGTTTTTCTTTCCTTATGTACAAATGCTTAATGTGAAATTAGCATTGCAGTATTTTTAGAAGACAAAATCTATCTATCTATCTATACATAACTAAAACACTGATGTTGTTATCTTCCGGTTCCGATCGGTGGTCTAATGTATTAGATAACGACGTTTAAAAATCGTGCATGCGCAGATCGATCTACTCTCCTGCCAGTCGACACCGCGTGGATTGGTCTCTTTGCCTGTCACTCCATGGGACGGTCCGCCCCTTCCTGCATCATCGTGTCTTTACTGGAGCTGACGGAGGCTCTCCATGGCTGGCGGAGGTCTCCAACCACACACAATTTTCAGAGGGACTGGAAGCGGCCCAACCCGGCCCGGCGCGGAGTCGGAGATGTTGCCAAACGGAAAATGGAAAATGGGACTTTAATCCCAGCGCTCGCTGCTCCCCACAACCCCTTCACACACCCAACCATCTCCCTCATACCCACACCCCTCCACTTCCTCCCCATGTCCCCACAACCCCCCTCCTGCCCACACACCCCCCTCCCCCCCACAACCCACATCTCCCACACACCACAACTTCCCCACACAGCCCACCCCACCCCCACTTCCCCCTTCCCCCCCCCCCACCTCTTTTCCCCCCCTCCTACACTTCCCCGCCCACACACACACACACCCTCCCCTCCCACCCCGCACCCCCCTTGCCACACATCCTGCTTCCATCCCCTCTTCCCCTCCCACACAGGAAGAGGTGGGGGAGGGAGTGCGGGGAAAGAAGCTGTGCCTGCACAGCTAGGGGCTATTGGTGAGTGATGGAATATTGCATTGGGGGAATGGGTTAGCGATGGAATATTACGTTGGGGAATGGGTTGCGTTATGGGGACCAGGTCTCCCGTGTGACTGGGACCCAACGGGTCCCACTTGGTCTAGTACCCACCTAATGATGAGACTGCACACCAATGAGAACAAAACTGAATCATTGGAGGAATAAAGGAAATAATAGGGAGCTGAGGCAAAAGCTGCATCTCATTTCAGGTGTCTTCTGGATTTGAAATTTACCTCAAAATGAAAATGTTGTCTTACATGCTAGTCTTCTTGGAACAAGTTAAATAATCAGTGCTGCTTTTATTTCCTGTGTTCTTTTTCGCAACTTCTTCATTCCAGCTGATTTTCTTTGTTTTCCATGTCTTCTGCCTTAAGCATTATCTCCAGCTGAAAGTGAGCACGTAATTTGCGGTTAAGTGAGCCACACTGAATCGTTGATGAGTGTCATGAAATTAGTGCACTTGTAAGTATACAGTTAGCACCCTGGGATAAATGGGAGAACATCTGCTATAGTAAGCTCACCTATTCATACTGAACTCATGACAGCATTAAGGCACAGCCCTATGGAAAACCATCGCAAAACTTAGAAAAGTATAGAAAAACTACATACAACTGCTGAATCAAAATACATTGCAAATACTGTTGAAGGTGCCACAGTATGGCGGGGAACATTTATTTCAATATAAATACTGGTTCTTGCTGTGTTAATTTTCTGTGTAAACATTGTACAGGTACATTGCTTCTTGTATTTTAGTTACATTTGTATTGTAGTGGATGGGGATGGTTAGGGAGGAGTTGCAGGGTACCAAAGGATGCAGAGCAGATCAATGAACCTCAGAAGCTGGTTTATCAAAGAAGATACAAAGAGCTGGAGTAACTCAGCAGGTCGGTAATATTGGGGTGAAAAAAAGCTACAAGAGAGGAGGGGCAGGACAAAGCCTGGCAAGTGATAAGCAGATATAGGTGATGTTTTTTTTTTTTTTAAATAGGTGGTGGGACAAAGCCCAGTGATGTAAAGACAAAATGTGAGTTGAAGATAGAAGAGTAGTGAATTGTGAAGCCAGTAGAAGGAATTTAGATGGAAGGGGAGGGGGAGGGGAGAAATGGGTGCGAGTCCAGTTGGACTCTTCTTCCCTTGACTCGCACCCTTTTCTCCGTGTGTTCACCAGAGATGCTGCTTGACCCACTGAATTACTCCTGTACTTTGTGTCATTTTTCAGAACAGATCAAAATGTTCTCAATGTCCAGACCTCCAAAAATTCTAACTCTCACTCCTTATAAGGAACCAATGCGCCTGGGTAAATTTACCTAAACACTGTACACACTGAAGAACATCCCTGCTTGGTAGCCCTACACATGGTATGTTCTACTTTGGCTCTGAAATTTGGTTCCCCGAGTTCAATTGAACCAGATTTCAGATGCAGTGTAGCTTCTTTTAAATGGCATGTTTAACACTTCTAATCTGGAATACATTTCCAGGCAGTAATTTTTTTCCCCATTAATATTGTGCTCATCTGGAATATTTTTCATTATTAAAAACATAGAATGCTGAAGCTGAAGTGGAGCGGCTGTACCTCAACGTCACTCTCTCGCCTGGCCAAGCCTGACCTACGCTACACCACCTGATTTTTTTTTAATGTCCAAAAATATATTTATATCTTGAATTTGCTAATTAACTCAGTAACACAGCCATTGTGGTTAGTAAGTTCCATGGATTTTAATATGCTGTTATTTAAGATCATACATTTTTAATTTCAAGCATCAGATGACTATTGTGAAGCCATTGTTTCCTAAGCAACAGATTCTAGTGCTAGCAAACTGGTGCTGTTTTAGCAGCACCACTGTACAAGGTTGGGAGGATAGGAATCCTTGAAAATTCTGCGATTGGATGCAGAAATTGAATGAAGGGAATTCTACCCATGTCAGTCCTACCCTAACATATTGGAAGTGCGTTGCATATAGAGTTTAATTTTAGTTTATTATTGTCACATGTATCAAAGTACAGTGAGAAGCTTTTGTTTGTGTGCTACCCACTCAAAGAAAATACTATACATGATTGCAATCAAGCCATTCACAGTGCACAGATAAAGATAAAGGGTACAATGTTTAGTGCAAAATAACATCCAATAAAGTCTGATTAAATATAGCTCAAATGTCTCCAATGGGGTAGATGGGAGGTCGGGATCACACCCTAGCTGATGAGAGGACTGTTTAGTTGTCTGATGAAACTGTCCCTGAATCTGGAGGTATGCGTTTTCGATACCTTTTGCCTGATGGTAGAAGGGAGAAGAGGGAGTGACCAGGGTGAGACTGGGTCTTAATTGTGCTGGTGGCCTTGCCAGGACAGTGTGTAGAGTAGATGGATAAATGTAAAGGAGGCTAGTTTGCATGACTGTCTGGGCAGTAACTGGAGATAATCCAACTATTTTAGACTAATTTACAGCCAATTTCAAAGTTTTAGATTGCTCCTCCTCTTGGTCATGACTTCTTCTTGGTCATGACGTGCACAGCCTAAAGTTGTAGGACTACTTGTTCTATTTGATTGTGCACGCCGGGTTGATTGCATTCGTCGAAACGGGGTGGTCCACGTGAAGGTTGCAATCTTCCACCCCTTGGTCATGACTGCCATTATAGCAATAATCCCTGTTTCTTACCCTCATGCAGCCTAGGATGTTATAGTTATAAGTCTGGATGTTTTAGTTTCAAAGATCAAATGCAATCCCTTTCTGGAGAAACACATTTAACACATTGGAAGGATAGACTGAAGACACATCCTATAATTTACTTCTTTGCAGTCCAAAGCATTGTACAGAATCTCTCCTTGGGTTATTAATGCCTGATATATGGACATCTCATTCATCAAGCATTTAGGAGACCAACAGAATCAATGAAAATTGATTTGTCGGCTGCATCGTGGCTGTAGACATCTTCTGCCCGTGGGATTGGCCACTTCTGCATGTCCCCCCCCCCCCCCCCCCCACATTTTGTTCTCTCCCTCCCCCCACCTAGCCAAGTAGAACTAGGAACACTTGTTTTATAATAATCTCTAGTTTACAAATAACAATCCATCGTGGTTGTTCTTCCATACAACATCATCATGGCCTAATCTTTACCTAAGCACCACTTCCCTGCACAAACTCAACATCTCCTCATTCATTTAATTTTGCAAAATCTATTGACCACTCTCTTAAATATCCTCAGTAACTGAACTTTCAGAGATTGCTTGTGTAGAGATCATCATACATTCATTACCCTCTTGGTCTTTAACACAATTCTTGTCATCATGTTCTGAATGGACAATTGCTTATTTTGAAATGTTGAAACTGGACATCGTAGCTACTCTAGGTACCTCAGGCCCAACAAGAATTTGGTTCCTTTCAATCACATCACCATTCATTTTCTAAACTCTAGAGACAATAACCCTAATCTGTTTAATATCTATTTATAGGAGGAATTCCCTCCTCTCTTTTAGGAATCAGTCTGATGAACGTTACTGTACTCTTATTCCTCATACATTTTCCTCCCATGTAAGGACACACACGTTCACAATACTCCAGGTGTTATCATTGTTCTTATACTCTTGCAGTCACGATCAGTCTGAAGAAGAGTCCCAACCCAAAATGTTGCTTACCCATTCCGTCCAGATACTGCTTGACCTGCAGAGTCTCTCCAGTACTTTGCCTTGAACTCAAGGTTCCAGCATGGGTGGGTGATACCTGTCCTATAGCAGATGAAGTTCATACTAGTGGGTGAGACATGGTTGGTACTGATGGGGTTTATACCAGCAAAGTAAACTAGTGTTGTAGTGGGTGGGCAGAGTTGATGAAACGTGTGCTGTGGTGTGTGGGCTTCATCCCGGTGGGTGATATATGTAATAAATATTTTACGTGCACTCTTCCACAGCAATGAATGCCCTTTTAAGTCCTGAAGTATCTCCCCACTAGGCCACTCTGACCCAGTCGTTTGAGTCTGAAGAATGTGGTCTGCATGCTTGCCTCGGCAGCTTTCCCTTCGTGCATCCTGAGTGGAAGAGGTTGTTAATTGAGGCCGACCTGTCCGGTGACTGCTGTTGTCAGTGGGAGGGTCTGCAGGCACCGCCTGGTCGGTTCGACTAATAAGGACACGTCTTGGGACAAGTCACACTCAATGGCAAGTGCTGCTCTCTCCCCTGGTTATTGCGTTTCAGCACTATAGCGGCGACTTCGGCGATCTTACTGCTCATCTGGTGCGTTTTTCATAGATTGAACAATTAGCCCAGAAGGTAAAGATGCATAAATAAGTATTGTCACCAAGTTGTACTTTAATATTTAGAAGGCTAATTCTAAAGTGTAAATTGTCGCATTATTAACTAGATTGATTTGTAGCTTGTAGAACACGTTTCTGAAGACAAGTTCTGTAATTAAACACCGCCACGAACTGGCAGTTATATTTTACTGAAGCTATTCCACCTATCTATATCCGACTTTATTTATAACGCGACATACTCTGCTGTCGATTCTCTCACGCAGTTAGTATTTCCTGTTGTCATTGCAATTTTGTGTATCTTTTCTTTGCTTATGAGCCAGATATTATTTGTATAATTTTGAAAGTAATTCTGTGCAAATCATTTGTTACGGGCGGCAGTTCTCGCATCTCCCGCATCGTCGTTTCTGAGTGCGTTTAGATAGTTGAGAATGTCTTTGGACTGGATGCAAGAACTTGCCCGCGGGTCTGGACTGGAAGTTGCAGAGTTGTGTATCAGGCGAGTATTTGACGGCAAACTTTGGCAGATGCACCCTTGCCTCTTCCTCGTAGCCCATCTGTGGCTGTCAGTATGGTATCGGGTGAAGGAACGCGCCCATTCACACCTTATGGACGGCGGTATCCAGAGGCTTGGCTTTCGTTCCCTCGGTTATAAAAGTTTCATTGACAAATCTGCCAGCAGTCTTGTCCTGAAATCGAGCCGGACACTGAGTCAGGAGAGAGATGTAAGGTGGAACTGCGAAACTCGATAAAGTGAACCAGTGGGTGGGGGAGGGAGGAGGTTTTAAAAAGTAACAGCGAAAACATAAATACATTGAAGATGATCAGGTGTGGAGATTAATAAAGGGCCAGGGAGGGCAATGATAGAGCGCAGACCCACAAGTCCAGGGAAAGCGAACAGGGGGAAGCGAGAATAGGGTCAGGGAAGATTAAAGCAACGTGTGTGTTTTGGCGAGCAGGTGAGTAAAATGTCCCGAGAACAAATTGCGTTGAAGTGATGTAGGGAGGGATGGAGGTTGGAGAATTAGCTCGGACGGGACCAAGGAATTGTGGATGGTCTGTTGATGGACAGATTGATTGAGCGGTGCAGCCCAGAAGAAAATAATCCCACATTTTTTCTCTCCACTCGAGACTACCTGTCTAATTCCTTTCACCTGTCTGATGTGTCTGATATACTATTGCTAAAATATCGCACTTTATTGATAATCATACTATATTTGATACCCGCTGGATGTACTGATAGAATAGGAAATAGTGATGCACCGAATATTGGGTACTCCAAGGTAAACACGAACGTATATATTATCACAGCGGATTATCATGTGATTTAGTGGATTATACGGATCACCTCAAAATCACTGATATACTGGCGGTATGTATATTGGTATACAGCTGAATAGTGGCATGGCTGTAAATATTGATAAACCTTTTTCCGAGGATGGAAATATCACATACTAGAAGACATATCTTTGAAGTGAGAGGGGCAAAGTTTAAAGGAGTTTACGCACGTTGACATGCAGGGAATTGAGGTATACCGATTATGTGCAGGAAGATAAGAGTTGGTTTTGGCATCATCTTTCAGCACAGGAATTGTGGGCTGAAGGGCCTGTTTCTGTGTTGCACTATTCTATCTTCCAAACCAGGACACACAGATACACAAGATATTTTGGTGTACCGTGGTCTTTTTATACAAAGGAAAACACAAGAAACTGCAGATGCTGGTATCAGGAACAAATGAAGGAGAGCTGCTGGAGTAAGTCAGCAGATCAGGCAGCACCTGTGGAGGGAAATGGTGAGTCAATGTTTCAGATCAAGACCATTCATCTGGACTGATGGTCTTGACCCGAAATGCCAACTGTCCATTTCTCTCCACTGATGCAGCCTGACACCATGTGTTCATCCAGCAGCCTTTGATTAAGAAAAATACCAGCATGCAGTGCTGTACAAACGTATCGCAATGTTACAACATTCTGCAATGTATCCCATAAGATAAAACATTAAAAGAAGTTTAATTTGATACCTAATTCACTTTCATATCTTCAGTATTAAAAAAGTTATGGCCATTTTCATACTCGGAAATTAGCATTTTGTTCCCTATTGCATTTCCATTGACTTAACGCAAAAGCTGTGAGCAAGAACAGTCAAAAGCCCATAACTTTCTTAAAAGCTAAGAGAACTTAATGAAATTTTCAGTTATTATAGATTGAAGCATTCTGAAGGAAATATGAAACATCTTACTTGGATGACCTGAAATTAAAGCATATAATTAGTTAGTTACCTAATTGTAGCTAATTACAAAATTGACCGTTGTGACGGAAATAGTCATAAACACCCAGACTGCCTTAAATTCAAAAATGTGATATTCTCAAGATCAGAACTTTAATATTATTGTATTATATGCTGTAAGTGTGTAACAGATGGGTAAATAAATTACAATTTCTAGCAATAGACTAAGTCTTTATGGAGAAGATCAGTTGCTAGCTGGTAGCTAATGATGCAGTAGCATCATCATACTCCTCAGATTGTAACCAATAAGCAATTCTGTACACCTTGTTTTCAACTTTCCAATTTTGGCATCGTAAACTACAGGTTTTTGCTCTTCAAACCACACATGACAGGCCTTTCTGCCCACTACTTTCCCATTAAGAATGTCCTGTAGATAATCACATTTATCTGCGAATGCTGTCTATTGTTTTGTCCTGATATTATGATCCATCGCATTGAGGGCTTTCAAAGTCGACTTTTATTATAATCCTACTATTAAATTGTCCAGTAGTTTTAGGGGGTAAAATAAAAACGGGAACGGAAGTCAGTTTTTTTTTTTTCCTTCATCAACTAGCAGCCCGAGGCAATCCCTCTCCGACAAACCTGCATTTTAATCCCCCCCTCAAAGGCGCCATAGTCACACACACAGCCAGTGGCAGATCTGCAGCGCCGCTGAAGGTAGGTTTTGTAACATCACTAAAACATACTGTAGTATACCATGTATGTTGATACATGCTGTTTTTATCAGCATATATTCGTAGGAAATGGTAATCTAGGAGATCTGGCTGTATAGGGTGGTTGCACATAAGGTCATCAGGTCAAAGGGCATGATGCACGGAGTAGCTCAATCCTTCTGGAGTACACGGCAGCTTCCAGCACACACAAAACGCATACGTTCTTACCTGTTAGAAACCGCCAAAATGGTCAATTTTTGTGCTGTAAAATATTGTGAAAATAGGGGTAACCATGAGAGAAATATGCCAAAATCACTTCTGCTCACTGACATGCGAAAGAACAGCGTTCCGGCGGTTTGAGGGCAAGTCCCGGCCCACGACAGCCCGGGGCTGGAGTCGCCCTCCAGTCTGAACCCGAACACCAAGGTGCAAGCGGCCGAAGGAGCGCATCCCTCGGGACAGCCCCCACTATCTCCCCCACCCCCCCCCCCCCGGGGTCCGCGATGTCCGGCCATGGACGCCTCCCTCCCCGTCTCCACCTGTGCGGCTGCACTGTGATGGGCTGTGGGTCGGCAGTGCCCACACACACATGGCCAGGTGGAGCGGGGCTGTGGCTCAGGGCAGCGGACGCATGGGGACATAAACCCGGCAACATCCCCGTCAGCTGCAGCAGAGTTGTGGATAGTCTGGTCCCTCCGCCCACTCAGAGTCACTGATCACGCTGCACTGGCACTGGACCCCCACACCGGGGTGATTCTCCCCGGACCCCGACCCACACACGTGGTGATATTCCCCCCCCCCCCCCCGCCCCCCCCGGGTGCCAGGCGTTTCAGCTGCCAAACACCGGCAGCAGGGGCAGACAGCCCGGGGTCCGCGAGTGTGGAATCCTGGATGCTGGGACAGAAAACGGGCCCGCTGTACTGGCAGCCATAGTAAGTGCTTACCTGACGTTCGCCACGTACTCCAGAAGGCGTTGCGTGGCAACAGTACAGGTCATGGGTCGTGACCTCAACTGTCATGCAACCTTCCTATTGGATGCCAGGGTTCATTCGTAAAGGCATCAGGATATCGAAGTTGAAATAGCAAGGAGAGAATCTAGGGTACTATGCAGTTTGGGAGATTAACAAGTGATTGATCAGTGTTCAAGATATTAAGGGAACTGAAAGGCTAATAAATTGCTGGTCAAAAACTTTAGGTCAAGGAAACATATTCTAATCATTGGAATGAGGAATTTTATTAATCTGGAGTTTCTCTTGTTTCTTAAAATATACACCAATAACCATGTGGATTATCAAAAGCTGGAGATTTATCCCATGTCCCAAAGGAAAATCTTATCAATTACTGAAAGAATAGTTGATTTAATCAGTCATTGGTGTTAGTGGGAGTATGCTATGTGCAAATTAGCTGCCAAACTCCCAACATGATAGTAGTGACTTAATTTAAGGAACACTTCAAGCATATTTATATGTGGGAAAGGTGCTATGTGGATGTATTTTGAATCACTGGTCAGCCACTGAGGACCCTTAGTTCAAGGGGTTACAACTGAATTAAGTTTCAGGTTCAGTGTCAGAGGTGTGGGTCAGCACATAGATTAGCAAACATGCTCCAGCTGCTCTTGCTTCAGTTCTGACAGACCAAAAGGTTTGTTCAGATTCCTGCGAAGGGGCACAGCTTCTGTAAGTGGCAGCAAACCCTCCAGACTCATAGCTGTCTTTCACCTTGCGCATCAGCTTGATCCAATTTGAGTCAATGCTGTAAACCGTTCAGTCTTACAAACAATATATACTTGATAAGTTTCCCACCATCAAACTGATCTTTTGAGTCTGAGCATTGCTGCATTTGCTGGGCTAAAATGACTGTACCGTAACTATAAACTGTGTAGACTCAGCATTCTATATGTATCTTTAACTTCAGAGCAGGAAAGAGGATGCAATGAAGATTGGAATAGTTAGGAGGAACACCTGCTTCATACTTTTGCCATACAGGCGACTCCCTCATTACGACTGTTAGGCTTAAAAAAAATTGTTCTTACAAAATTCACGTAGTTATTTAAAAAATTGGGTTGCAGAAGAATATTTGCTCTCATGGAATTTGTATTTTTTGAAAACATAAATCAATACAAAATTTACTTTTTATCAACTTGCATGTATTGTTGCATTGCAGATGATGTGGCTTTGCATCATGGTAAATTGTGGTGCACTCAATTTTCTAGTAATGCAAAACCCCTTATCTCCTTAAATGCGTCTAAATGGTTATTTGTCTTTCTTTATACATATTGAACTGATCCCACTGCAGCTGCCAGTTTGAATTAAAATAATGTGGACAATATCTTTTCACCATTACCTCTATATGATTGAATAGACATCAATACAGTCTGTCTGATTTTAAAATAATCCCACCTGCCTCTTTTTGCCATAAACATTATTGGTTGCCTCTTGGAGTATCCAAATAGGGTGCAAAACCATCTGCATTGAGAAGTTTGTTCGCAGTTAAAAGAGCAGTTGAATGTCTCTTAAAGTTATTTGTCTGAAGCCAGAATACATTTTTTTAACAATCAGTTTTGACATCACCATTCATTTTCTAAATTAGTATTCCAAAAGTCATCAAGATTTACAGACTAATCCAAGACCAATGAAGAGGTAGAAAATAAGAGGACAAATATTCCTATTTGTAAAGTAGAAAAGCTTCTTTTGAGTTCAGAGGGTTGGTAAACTTCATAGATTAGTCTCCTGTACTGCCTGACCTATGATTACATTTTCTATATCTGTCTACGGTTAAACAGTGACAAATCACTGCATGTTTATAAATTTTAGTATTTCTATTTTTACTCTTGTTACAGAAGAATGTCATTTATGACGATTTAATTCAAAACTTTTGGACACTGATTTACAGAAAAATAAAAGTTTTGTGGTCTATTATGATCTATTTCAAAGTCCTTACACACTGCAATATCATAAGTTGGAGCCGGTCTAGTATGGAACAAACAGGCATTTGATACAGAAGTCTGCTCTTTTTATTGTAACTAGTGTTTGACCTGCTAGATCTGGATCCCTCAATGCCTTTCCTGTTTGTGGTGAGATTATTTTTGGTGACCCGCAGCCAGTTTAAATGAAAATTGGCTTTAGAGATTGTGGTCAATGAGTCCCCTCGTCCTGTTGGTCAGGATGCCTCCTATAAGGGCATCTCCACGAGAAAGATTACTCACGAGTCTGTGTTTTGTTTTGCTGTTAGTCACTGATACTTTGGTAATGTTGCTTTACAAACACTTCTAAGTATTAACAACACATGGCATGGGATATATCATTCCGCAGCCAGCAGATTACTAACCTACTGTCCAGAAAATTGGGGACTGTGCTTGGCACTTGCTATTTGCAGTGTTGCAAGGATGCCAAGAAACCACAGAATAAAATTTGTAGCAGGCACTAGCCAAGTTAAGCTGCAATTTGTGCAATTTTGGCATTACTGATTATCACCTTAAACAAAAACAAAGGGGTCGGATGATTACACAAGGCAAGATGCCAGGAACATGATCACAAGCATGGATCTGTTGAGCAGACAGGCCTGTTGCTGCACTTTAACTTCTCCGTAGTTCTGAAGGAAAAGCAGAAAATGAGAAACGCCAAGCAGCATCTACAGAAAGAGAAGTAGAATTACTGTTTCAGGCTTGGAGACTTGAAGATTTTGATAGCTAGGTAATATTTCAAAATGTAATAAGTAAAGCTTAATCTGGACAAGTGTGAGGTGTTGTACTTTGAGGTCAATTATAAGAGGAATGTATATAATCAACGGCAAGACTCTTCGAAGCATTGATGCACAGAGGGATCATGGATGCAAATCTTGGGCCCAGATGTCGATGAGTTGATTAAGTTTGCAGGTAAAATCAAAATTGGTGGAGTTGCGAAACAATGAGGAAGACTCAGTGTACAGGGGGATATAGATCAGTAACAGATATGAGTGGAGAAATGGCAGATGGAGTTCAATCCATGCAAGCGTGAGGTGCTGTATTTTGGGAGGTTGGATGCAAGGGGAAAGTATACTGTTGGTGGCAAGGCCCTTATCGGCATTACATGCAGAAGGATCATGGGCTCCAAGCCCATAGCTTCCTGAAAGTGACAACACAAGTAGAAAGTGTGGTAAAGAAGGCATATGGTGCAGCTTTATTGGAATTTGTTGCGGCTCTATTTGCAGTATTGTGTGCAGTTCTTGTCGCCCCAATATACAAACGTTATGGAGGCTCTGGAGAGGATGCAGAAGTGGTTCACCAGGAAGTTGTATGGTTTTGAGAGTATAAGCTATATAAAGGTTGGACAAACTGGGGTATGAAGATTAAGGCTTGATCTGAAAGAAGTACATAAAGCCATGAGAGGCATGGATAAGGCATCACTTTAAGGTGAGGGGGAAAGTTTAAGCAAAATTTGTGAAACACGGTTTTTACACTGAAATGTGGTAAGTGTTTAGAACGTACTGCCAGGTTAAATTATGAAAGTTGATACGACAGTAACATTTAATAGACATTTCAACAGGCGCATGACATACTGGGAATGGAGGGATATAAACCATGCACAAGCAGATGTGCATCCAAATCAGCACAGTATTCAAAAACTACTGTTCCTGTGCTTTAATATTCTAACCTTGAGTGAAGCACACTGTGCTGGAGAAACTCAGTGGCATTGGGCAGCTTCTCTGGAGGGAATGAACTTTTCTGGTCAGTATCCTTCTTCAAAACCGAAGAAGGGCCCTACCCCGAAACATCACCTGCTCATTCCCTCCACAGATGCTGCCTGAGCTGCTGAGTTGCTCCAGCACTGTTTCACTCAAGATTCCAATATCTGTAATTGCCTGTGTCTCGACTGTACTATTCTATGTTTTTTCTTTGTAAAACATCGATCGGTTTGTAAGGTGACCCGGAATTTGAGATTCCCTTTGAATATTTTTGACTCATTTTACATGATATAATAAGTTGCCATCTGTGTGACATGAAGCAAAACAGCGTGTGATAAAGTGTAACTGTTACACGGCAAATGACGCTGGAATTATCCAATCACGTAGTAAAAACTGGTTAAAAGGATGACCAAAATAAGTACAGCTGCATTTTAAAATGCCCAAACTTTTCCAATTATTTTAGTTTGGATTTTATATCTTTATATTCTATGTATATGTATATTCCAAAATGGTTATGCATGGGTGTGTTGCTACACATGTACGAATGAATGTGGTGTGTGTGTGTGTGTGTGTCCTTTTACAATGCTGTAATTACTAACAAAAATGTATGTTAAAATCTTTTCACATTTTATGTGTGCATCTTTGCAAATGTTTATTTATGATCGTATGCATGTACTTGTATATTTGTGTAAGTAAATCCTGTTCTACCTGTTCAGGATGCTGCTATTTTCTCTTTCTCTGCAGAATATTGACTATTGCTCACATGAACTGAAGAAGAAATGAAGCACACAACAACCTGGATTATCTATCTTTGGATGACAGCTGTGATTCACTTAATCAAAGGGAGGCTTGTTAATGATCAACCAGGTATGATTTACATAATTGGAATGTATTTGTCCTTTTTATTCTGCTGTGTTTCTAACAATAATTATCCTATCCTGATCCTCAACTCAAAATGCAAACAAAAATAATGATTTAAAAAAAAAACTCTTGTATAAAGAAAGAAATAAAGACAAAATCTTGCTTTAGTATAGAACTTCCATACTTGTTAATCCTCAAAGCTGAATACCAAATGATGCTCTGTGGTTTTTAGATTCATATTTGTGGCAAGATTATTTGGAGTGCCAAATCATTGGTGGTGAATCTCTGGAATTCTCTACCACAGAAGGTAGTTGAGGCCAGTTCATTGGCTATATTTAAGAGGGGGTTAGATGTGGCCCTTGTGGCTAAAGGGATCAGGGGGTATGGAGAGAAGGCAGGTACGGGATACTGAGTTGGATGATCAGCCATGATCATATTGAATGGCGGTGCAGGCTCGAAGGGCCGAATGGCCTACTCCTGCACCTATTTTCTATGTTTCTATTGTGACTGAGTTTAAACAAGAGATGCCAGATATAGTTCATCTGATAGTTCTTCGTTATTGTTTGCCAGTGTCAGTTGCAAAGATGTAAGATAACAAATGTTGTTTGATAGTTGTAAAAGTATGTGGGGACTTGCAAGTTTTCCAAATGAAGCTCTTCTTGAAGATAAAAAATGTTAATCCTTTACACGTGATGTACATATTTATGTACTGATCAATATATGACAAAGAAATAAGAGTTACCTTGAGGAGTTATTGAAAATTAATTACTAATGCAATTGTCCACTGACATTTATAACATTTTGTGATCTGCTCAACCCCAAACAAATTTTGATATTGGTAACGTTTTTTAATGCTGAACAATACTGAGCACTTCTAAGATCAAAGTGAACACTCCGAGGTTACAGCCCCAATGTCATCCCCAAGTTTGAACCCCAATGCTGCAGATTGTGAATCCACTTATTAGTATAACAAGGGTACACAAAAAGCTGGAGAAACTCAGCGGGTGCAGCAGCATCTAAGGAGCGAAGGAGATAGGCGACGTTTCGGGTCGAGACCCTTCTTCTTTAGTATAACAATGTTTGTCAGATCCACCTTTCTTGATCTAGTAATTTGCCACATTCATCACACTTTAGTCCCCTTATTTTTTTTTCCTAAATAGCCTATGTTAGTGTTGGGGAGGGGGGGTGATTTTAAATGAGAATAGTAGGGGAACAGGAAATTGAGTAGGGAAAATGAAGAAGAGGAACCAAGGACAAAAATGAAAGACCGGCAACTAAAAGGCACCGTATGAAGACCAAAGTGATTGCAGACATAGGGATCTGGAACAAAAAACAATGCTGGAAGAATACGGCAGGTCAATCAACATCTGTGGAGGCAAAATGTGTGAATCAATGAAACTCTGCATCAGGACCGAGGGGGAACAAGAAGGATTATCAAAGGGGGGTGGGGCAGAGGCTGGTAGGTGATAGGTGGAACCATATGGAATGGAGGTGACCGGGAATGGGAGAGGTGAACAAAATGTGAATAAAAGCAGGTGGACAGGTAAATACGTGTGGAGGAGGACACCAGGGATGAGGTTTAGGAAATTGGAAAGTTCAGTGATCATGCCATTGGATTATCAAAGGTGGAGTTTGAAGATCAGAGTGAGAAGCAAAGACATGGAACCATAGTTTTAAAAAAAAAAACTAATGCCAAAGAATGTAAGGGACAAGTTTTGAAGGCATTGTATCTCGGTTACAAATTAATTGTAAATGGATATAATATAGTGGTTGCAGACACATGGCTGCAGGGTGAACAAGTGATGGGACTGAAAATCTAGGGAAACACTATATTTTGGAAGAGAAAGGAGGTGGAAAAAAGAATTGACACAATAGTGAGGATGTAAGCTCCAAGAACTCTAACGTGACATTTGTATGGGTGGAGGTAAGGAGCACCCAGGGGAAGAAAATGATGAATTTGTACATAAACCACCAAACAGAAGAGTTTATGTAGGAATGGCAGTAAACAGGATAACGACAAGTGGACCATGTCATTATGGGTGACATCAAAGTATATTTAGATTGTGCCAATGAAACTAGGAAGAAAACCATAGAAGAGGAATTTCCGTAGTGGTTTTTTTTGAAGTAATATGTTGAGGAACCAACAGAGAACAGTACAATCAGAAATTATTAATAAATCTTGTGGTTTGAGATTCTTGGGGAAGAGTTATAACATGAAATAATTCTTCTATTTGAGGGAGACTGAGAGAGTTAACCGTGAGACTATGGTCCTGACACAAACTGGCTATGAATATGGAACAGTACGGCACATAAATAGCCTTTATGACCCACAATGCCTGTGCTAATTAATCTCCCCAACCTGCATTTGATCCATCCCGTGCATATCCATGTGCCTAAATAAAAGTCTCTTGAGCACCACTATTACATCGGTTTCCACTACAAACCCCAGCAGTCCAGGGACTCAACACTCTGTAAAAATTTTTAAAAAACGTTCTCCACTAATGTTCTTCAAATTTTCCCCCGCTGACCCTAAAACTATTCCCTCTAGTCTTTAACTTGTCCATCCTGGTAAGAAGGTTCTGACTGATTACTGTATTTATGCCTCATAATTTTATGTCAACCCTCAATCTCGGACGCTCCAGTGAAAATAATCCAAGTTAAATTGGGCATGTTACTTAAAAGGGTTGAATTTGCATGCTAAGCCATGATTGTACTGAATGATTGAACAGACTCGAGAGGCTGAATGGCCTACTCTTGCTTTATTTTGTTGTTGCCTCATATAATACAGAAACTCTGTCAAAAAACAATTCCAGAGCCTGTCCCCAGCCCGGTATAATATTTAGAGATCAGAAGAAAGATGGAAGAGACAATACCTGTTTGCAGAGTGAAAATGAGAGTAAAAAGACTAAAAGAAAATCAAGGAAACATTATAAAACTGAGTGGTAGTCATACGCAGATTAAGAAAGATTTTAAAAAAATATGAAAGATGTAAACATTTGCTCTGAGTCGATTGCCGTCAATGTAAAGAGTAGAATTCCTTATGTTGAATAGCCACAGCAAGGTACGTTTTTAACCTAACTTTCTATGAATGACCTAGGTTTATTGCAATTTAGGGCCACCATGCATCTGGAGTGAGATCATTGGTCTCTTGATTGGGGTCTGTGTATGAATCAACACTTATCCGCTGATCAAAATGGCTCCTCCATTTGGTCTGCCTGGAAATGATTCACTCATAGAAGTGACGACTTTGCTGAGAGTGAGCCCACACAGTGACTCCAAGCTTGAAATATATAAATGGAAAGGACAGGGCATATTCATCAATTGGATATTTTTATAGCATGACTACTTGGAGCAGTCACAAGATGCAGTTGTTTTATCAACGCACACAGTGACACAAAATATTTTGTGAACAAGTAACGATTTGTGCTTGTGGAAAATTCTAGTGTAAAGAATTTATAATTTTGTTTCATGTGAAAGTGAATATTGTACTTAAATAAAACACTTAATTGTTAGAGGCAGCATGTGTAAATGGTATTCATTTGCATGTGGCTTTATGCCCAGAAGTTTCCACAAAGCAAATATCAAACTACAACCATGAAGGTGGGGTGGATAGGTGAGGATGAAAGGGCACTATAAAAGGTGTTCAGGATTTCTTGTGCAGGGAAGAAATGTTCACATCGAATGTTTCACAAAATGTTGCCAATAGCCTGAGAGTGTGCTCCATGTCCAACTTCTGCCAGTAGTCTGTGCAGTTGAAAAATACTGGATGAAAATGTAGACTATAATGTTCCCCCAATCTTCCAAACAAGCCCAGCTTCATGCTTCCTAATGCCCCCCAATTGGTGGGATGTCTTCAGTTGCCAAGGCTGTAATCCCGGCAATTCTGTCCTTAAACCTGTATGAACCTTTATCCATTAACCTGAATCTTTAACCTTTTTCTGGTACTTCAGTACTAAATGTCAGAAAAGCATTTGGACCTCGGATGCTTTGTGAAGCATAAAGATGGAGGGGCTCAATGCTATAAGTGGATCTGTGGAACCAGATAGTAGAATGAGTATTGTTTTCTGTGTGGAAACCCATGCTCAAGTGGTGCTGTGCTGTAGACACATTAACTTTACATTTAGGGCATTGGTGGCAAGTGATTTTTTTTTGCTGAGGCACATGTATATAGTGCAGTAATGCACTAAGTAGAGAGAGTGTTTGGGAGGGCATTGAGAACCTGAAGCCATTTGTAGCCCAGCATAAGCTATGCATGGAGCCCAACCACCTAGTTGCCCACTCCCATCAAGAACCATCTACCCAACATGTGACCAAACCTGTGGATCCCTTGTAAGGCATCTCTGAACACCGAGACTGAAAGTGGAGGCAAATCATCTTCTATCTTAGGAGGGACCGTCTGAGAAGAAAAGGAAGCCTTGCACAAGTAATGTGTAGGTTCTGGAAGTAAGTGAGAAACATGAGCTGATTTTCTGATTGAAAAAATCCAGGAACCTTTATGATGTATATGAATGTCATAGAAGATTGAGGAGGGATCTTATAGATACTTACAAAATTCTTAAGGGGTTGGACAGGCTAGATGCAGGAAGATTGTTCCCGATATTGGGGAAGTCCAGAACAAGGGGTCACAGTTTAAGGATAAGGGGGAAGTCTTTTAGGACCAAGATGAGAAAACACATTTTCACACACAGAGTGGTGAATCTATGGAATTCTCTGCCACAGAAAGTAGTTGAGGCCTGTTCATTGGCTATATTTAACAGGGAGTTAGATGTGGCTCTTGTGGCTAAAGTGAAGAGAAGGCAGGTACAGGATACTAAGTTGGATGATCAGCCATGATCATATTGAATGGTGGTGCAGGCTCGAAAGGCTGAATGGCATTCCTGCACCTATTTTCTATGTTTCTATAATGTTGAAGAAATAATTAGTAAGTTTGCAGATGACACACAATTTTGCAGTATCATCAATAGCAAGGAAGGCTGTCTAAAACCACAGCAGGATATAGATAAAATTGAAAACTGGATGAAATATTTGGAGAGCGACATGTGAGGTAATGCATTTTGGGAACATAAGTAACAGTAGAACATATAGTAAGTAAATGGTAGGAGTATAAGGAATGTTGATGAAGAAATGGACCTTGAGGTACAAGTTCATGTCAAAATAGTTTGATAGGATAGTGAATAAATCATTTCGGATGCAGTTTAGATTTTAGAGAGCATGGAAACAGACATTTGTGTCTAGATTCAGCAGGATGTTGCCTGGATTGGAAAACTTTAGTTATAAGGTGAAATCGGATACGCTGTGCCTGTTACTTGGTGTGAAGGAAGCTGAGGGATGTTCTAATAGAGGTATGTAAAATTATGAGGCATAAACAGAATAGGTTTCCCATGACAGAGGTATTAAAACCAATGTATATGGTGAGAGGGAGGAGATTTAAAGAGGACTTAAGTGGGAAGTTTTTCATACAAAGTGGTTGATATCAAAATTTGTTCCCAGTGGACCCTGGATACAAGCCTTTACCTAGTAATGGGCCTGTCCCACTTAAACAACTTTTTAGGCGACTGCAGGAAACTATGCAGTCGCCACATGTTCGCGGGTGGTTGCCGGGGAGTCACCTTCATGGTCGAGAGGACTTCCAGCATTCTGGGAACTAGTCGCAGCCTCATTATGTTCATCGTGAATTTTTCAACATGTTGAAAAATTAGTGACGACTGGAATGAAACCGCCACGGAGAGTAGCAAGAATTCTCGAGCCGTAGGTGGTTCGCCAGGAGGTTCTAGTGGGTTGCCAGGAGGTCGAAGGTTCTCTGAGGTTCTCGTAGGTTGTAGCCGGTGCTGACCAGTGAATTTCATTGGCTCATTGGAGAAAAAAAAGGTAAGCAGTACTTTTCAGAACCTAGGTTAACCGACTGGTAATGTTAATGTCCGCCGAGCTTCACAGCCGTGTATCTCTGGTGTCTTAAGTTGTCCCCACTCCTTCTCCCCCCCCCCCCCCCCCCCCCCCCCCTTAAAGGACTTACCATACACTGTACTTTAGCCGTCTTTTTTAGCGCCAACCTTCCTGTTCATCGCGTTGTGTGTCAGTTTCACCTTGGCTTTGCACCATGTGAATTTTTTAGACCAGGCATGCGGGGGGAGCGCTGTCTGAAAAAATCACTGTGTGTGTGTGTGACCCCATTAGCCTGCAGAATGTCTAAAAGCAAAAATTCTAAACTTATGCTAAATTCAACATGCCATAAAAAAAAGTTATAAAAGCATTAAAAATATTAAAGTGAAACCACAAGAAAACGCCAAAGACATTTATAAACATTTGAGTTAAAGCAGTTCTATCAAAACTGTGGTTCACCTAAAATGTCGTTCACCTAAAATGTGCCCCTCCAGCTCGCAGTCATTCTTCCCCATTGTAAATGAATGGCATTGCAGAGGTGTAGGAGGTAGATACTGCACAAAACAGAGATGCAATGCAGAGCTCCATGAGATATAATGGCAATGCTCAAGGAGTCTGGGACTTGTGTTCATGTGGGCTTACATGGGAATCCCAAACTTCAGTGACGTGGGGATTCAAAGAGCTGTTGGCATTTCTCAGGAAAAGCACGATATGAATTGAACAAGCACTACACTACATTCAGGAATCCTCCCCAATATCTTTATTCTTGCCGTTTTGGCTTCTTATGGAAGACCGATTTTAAATTACTGCGCCACGCCTTAGATTGTAAAGGACCACAGTACCTGAACACCTTTTCCACACTTTAATCTAAAAACATATTTGGACATTTTACTATGTTAAGCGTACTATATATATTTTTTAAAAGCAACAAACAAACTACTGGTAGTCCTCCGCCAGTTTCGCAATACAACACCTAGTCCTCCGCCAGTTTCTCAATACAACACATAGTCATCTGCCATTTTCGCTGCTTTGGTGTCACCTCCTGCACCCACACACAACTGACTGACTTCATTCATTTCACCACCAACTTCCATCCGGCACTCAAATACACTTGGACCATTTCCGACACTTCCCTACCATTCCTTGACCTCACCATCTCTATTGCAGGTGATACATTCCTGACTGACATCCACTACAAACCAACTGACTCCCACAGCTACCTGGACTACTCTTCCTCCCACCCTGCTTCCTGTAAGGACTCCATCCCCTATTCCCAATTCCTCCGTCTACGCCGCATCTGCTCCCAGGATGAGGTGTTCCACACCAGGTCATCACAAATGGCCTCATTCTTCAGAGAACGGGGATTCCCCTCCCCCACTATTGATGAGGCTCGCACCAGGGTCTCCTCCATACCCCGCAACACTGCCCTCTCTCCCCATTTCCCCCACCCGCAAACAGGGCAGAGTCCCCCTGGTCCTCACCTTTCACCCCACCAGCCGGCAAATACAACACACAGTCCTCCGCCAGTTTCGCCACCTCCAACGTGACCCCTCCACCTGCCACATCTTCCCATCTCCCCCCCCGTCTGCCTTCCGCAAAGACCGCTCCCTCCGCAACTCCCTTGTCAATTCTTCCCTCCCCTCCCGCTCTAACCCCTTCCCCGGGCACTTTCCCTTGCAACCGCAAGAAATGCAACACTTGTCCCTTCACCTCCCCCCTCCACTCCTTTCAGGGACCCAAGCAGTCCTTCCAGGTCCGACAGAGGTTCACCTGCACCTCCTCCAACCTCATCTACTGCATCCGCTGCTCCAGATGCCAGATGATCTATATCGGTGAGAACAAGCGGAGGCTTGGCGATCGTTTCGCCGAACACCTCCGCTCGGTCCGCAAAAACCAACCCGACCTCCCGGTGGCTCAGCACTTCAACTCCCCCTCCCATTCCGTATCCGACCTCTCGGTCCTGGGCCTCCTCCACGGCCAGAGTGAGCAACACCACAAGTTGGAGGAACAGCACCTCATATTCCGCTTGGGGAGTCTGCATCCTTTGGGCTTGAACATTGAATTTTCTCAATTCTGTTAACCCGTGCTGTCTCCTCCCCTTCCCACCTCTCCCTCAGCCCTCGGGCCCTGGCATTCCCTCTATCTCTATCTCCCTCCCCCACCCTAGTCGCACTAGCTTCTCATTTTCACACCACAAACAGCTTACAATGGCTTGTTCCCTTTATCATCGATACTTTTTTGCATATCTTTCATTCATTGTTCTTTATCTCTCCACATCACCGTCTATATCTCTCGTTTCCCTGATCCCTGACCAGTCTGAAGAAGGGTCTTGACCCGAAATGTCGCCTATCTCCTTCGCTCCTTAGATGCTGCTGCACCCGCTGAGTTTCTCCAGCTTTTTGTGTAACCCTCAATTCTCCAGCATCTGCAGTTCCTTCTTTAAAACTACTGGTAGAGTTGGGCAGAGTCTGTGGAGGGAAATGGACAATCAGCCTTCCAGAACAGGACCTTTCTTCAGGCTGATCATGGACAGATGTTGTTCAAGGTCGTGACTTAATCAGACTGATGCTCCCCCTGGAGGTGGTTATTTGCTGAAGATTCCAGCATTTGCAATCTCCGTTACATGAATACATTGGTCATTCAAGGTAAATTGGGCAGGTCCGCAAAGATGAACATTTTCAATTAGTTTTTATAGTTTGTTTGCTGTTGAGCTGTATTGAAAGAAAAGCTTTGCATTCTCTGAAATACAATAGGTGCAGGAGTAGGCCATTCGGCCCTTCGAGCCAGCACCGCCATTCAATGTGATCATGGCTGATCATCCCCAATCAGTAACCCGTTCCTGCCTTCTCAGCATATCCCCTGACTCCGCTATCTTTAAGAGCCCTATCTAACTCTCTTGAAAGTATCCACTGCCCTCTGAGGCAGAGAATTCCACAGACTCACAACTCTCTGTGAGTGGTGAAGAAAGCTTTTGGCACACTGGCTTTCATCAGTCAGAGAATCGAGTATAGAAGTTAGGATATTATGTTTTGCAAGATATAGGTGAGACTGCACTTGTATTTGAGAAACCACAGCAACACCTCTACTTCCTTAGATGGCTTGCAAAGTTTGCCATGTTCCCAGCAACCATCATCTACAGATGCGCCATAGAAAGCATCATGTCGGCATGCATCACAACATGATTTGGGAACTGCATCCAAGACCACACAAAATCGTAGAGAATTGTGGGTGGACTCAAACCAACCTCCCTTCCATTGACTGTAGCCACACTTCATGCTGCCTCAACAAGGGCACCAGCATAATCAAGGACCAGTCTCACCCTAGCAACTCTTTCCTCTCCCCTCTTCCATCAGGAAAGAGGCACAAACGTTTGAAAATGCATACCTCCAAATTCAGGGACAGTTTCTATCCAGCTGTCATCAGGCAACTTGACAGTCCTCTCATTAGCTAGAATGCAGTCTTGACCTCCCAAATTGGAGATCTTTGAAATATCTTTAATTGGACTTTATCTTGCAGTAAATGTTGTACCCTATATCCTTCATCTGCACACTGTGGATGGCTTGATTGTAATCATGTATAGTCTTTGACTGGATAGCACACAAACAAAAGTTTTTCATTGGACCTCGATACATGTGATGATAATAAAACTAAACTCTATATGCAATGCAACTAAAACTAATACTGCTAGAAAGGCAGGTGTCATGGCCAAAGCTTATCCTTAAACCATTGTAGCTAAAATCAGGTTAACCCATCATTTATCTCTGATCTGTTTGAGGGGCTAGCAGTGTATACATTTTCTGTCACTGTCCCAATATAGCAATAGTGACAAGACTTCAACGGTACATTGGTGTGAAATGTTTTGAGCATTCTTATTTTGTGAAATTTGCTTTTTAATTTAGTTGTGTTGCAGAGGATATTTACTGGTACTTGAGTACTGTGTTCAATGACAGTAATTGGCAGAGAATGCTGATAAATATCAGCAGAAGCAGAGATGTTAGACTTAATGGGTAAGGTGAACATTGACAGGAGAATACACTGAAAAGGCTGTATGCTTGGAGTAGATAAGTCGCCTGTTCCAGGTGGCTTGTATCCCAGGGAAGAGTGTGTGGAGACAAAGGTTGCTTGCAATAGTCTTTTGACATCTTTAAATATGGAGAGGATTGGAAAATGATTTGTTGCTCAAGAAAGGATATTCTTCATTACCATGTGCCAGTCAGTTTAGTATTGGTTATGATAAGGTTTACAAACCAATAATTTGGGGAAAAAAGTTTCACAGGAACTTGGAGAGGTTTGAGTAAATTAAGGAGTTAGCATTGACTTGGAAGCACCAAATTATCTTTCAATAACCTAATTGAATCATCTTCTCTTATTGCAACAACAAATTCAATGTTGTCGGCTATATGAATTTTTATTTAAAAGCATTGGACTAAATATGTCATAAGATTGATTGACAAAACAAACTTGTAGAGTAGGAGGAATAGCAATCAGTTTGGATGAAATATTGGCAAAGAGACAGCAAACAGTTGGGTAATTGAGTATAAGAGTCAGGAAGTCTTGATGCAGCTTTATAACATTTTGGTTAGAGTGCAGTGTTAACGAAGAAACTGCAGATGCTGGAGAATCGAGGGTTTCACAAAATGCTGGAGAAACTCAGCGGGTGCAGCAGCATCTAAGGAGCGAAGGAGATCGGCGACGTTTCGGGTCGAGACCCTTCTTCAGACTGGAGTGCAGTTTGAGTTTTGCATGCAGTTCTGCTTGCCCTGTTACAGGGAGGATATGGGGGCTTTGGAAATGGTGCAAAGGTGGTTTACCAGAATGCTGCCTGGATAAAAGGGTATTACCCACAGGGAGAGATTCGATGTACTTGGATTGTTTTCTCAGGAACACCAAACGTTGTGGGGAGACCCGAGAAGTTTATAAAATTGAGAGGCATAGATAGGTTCTGACCATTTACCCTATTTCCCAGGATGAAAATATCAGATACTAGAGGGCATAACTTTAAGGTGATGCGGCAAACTTTAGAGATGTACGGGGCACATTTACAATTGACAATGGGTGCAGGAGTAGGCGATTCGGCCCTTCGAGCCAGCACCACCATTCAATATGTTCATGGCTGATCATCCCCAATCAGTACCCCGTTCCTGCCTTCTCCCCATATACTCTGACTGCGCTATCTGTAAGAGCCCTATCCCGCTCTCGCTTGAAAGTATCCAGAGAACCGGCCTCCACCACCCTCTGAAGCAGAATTCCACAGACTGTGAAAAAAGTGTTTCCGCATCTCTGTTCTAAATGGCTTACCCCTTATTCTTAAACTGTGGCCCCTGGTTCTGGATTCCCCCAACATAGGGAACATGTTTCCTGCCTCCAAACCCTTAATGATCTTATATATTTCAATAAGATCCCCTCTCATCCTTCTAAATGTACAAGCCCAGCTGCTCCATTCTCTCAGCATATGACAGTCCCGCCATCCCAGGAATTAACCTTGTAAACCAATGCTGCACTCCCTCAATAGCAAGAATGTCGTTCCTCAAATTAGGGGACCAACACTGCACACAATACTCCAGGTGTGGTCTCACTAGAGCTCTGTACAACTGCAGAAAATTGCTGCCATTTAGATAGTATCTGCCTTCCTGTTTTTGATACCAAAGTGGATATCCTCACATTTATCCACATTAAACTTAATCTGCCATGCATCTGCCCACTCCCCCAATCTGTCCAAGTCACCCTGCATTCTCATAGCATCCTCCCCACAGTTCACACTGCCACCAAGTTTTGTGTCATCTGCAAATTTGCTAATGTTACTTTGAATCCCTTCATCCAAATCATTGATGTATATTGTAAATAGCTGCGGTCCCAGCACCGAGCCTTGCGGTACCCCACTAGTCACTGCCTGCCATTCTGAAAGGGACCCGTTAATCCCTACTCTTTGTTTCCTTGCTGCCAACCAATTTTCTATCCATGTCAGCACTCTACCCCCAATACCATGTGCCCTAATGTTGCCCACTAATCTGCTATTGGGACCTTATCAAATGCTTTCTGAAAGTCAGGGACACTACATCCACTGATTCTCCCTTGTCCATTTTCCTAGTTACATCCTCAAATAATTCCAGAAGATTAGTCAAGCATGATTTCTTCTTCGTAAATCCATGCTGACTTGGACTGATCCTGTTACTGCTATCCAAATGTGCAGCTATTTCATCTTTTATAATTGACATCTTCCCCACCACTGATGTCAGGCTAACTGGTCTATAATTCCCCGTTTTCTCTCTCCCGCCTTCCTTAAAAAGTGGGATAACATTAGCTACCCTCCAATCCACAGGAACTGATCCTGAGCCTATAGAACATTGGAAAATTATCACCAATGCATCCACAATTTCCAGAGCCACTTAAGTACCCTGGGATGCAGACCATCAGGTCCTGGGGATTTATCAGCCTTCAGTCCCATCAGTCTACCCAACACCATTTCCTGCCTAATGCGGATTTCCTTCAGTTCCTCCGTCACCCCAGATCCTGTGGCCACTACTATATCAGGAGGATTGATTGTGTCCTTCTTAGTAAAGACAGTTCCAAAGTACCTGTTCAACTAATCTGCCATTTCCCTGTTCCCATAATAAATTCACCTTTTTTGATCTTCAAGGGTCCAACTTTGGCCTTAACTGATTGTTTGCTCTTCACATACCTAAGGAAGCTTTTACTATCCTGCTTTATATTCTTGGCTAGATTACATTCATACCTTATATTTTCTCCCCGTATTGGTTTTTTAAGTTATCTTCTGTTGCTCTTTAAACATTACCCAATCCTCTTGCTTCCCGCTCATCTTTGCTACGTTATACTTTTTTATTTTTATACCGTCCCTGGCGTCCCTCGTCAGCCACGGTCACCCCTTACTCCCCTTGGAATCTTTCTTCCTCCTGGGAATTAACTGATCCTGCACCTTCTGTATTATTCCTAGAAATACATGCCATTGTTGTTCCACTGTCATCCCTGCTAGTGTATCTTTCCAGTCAACTTTGGCCAGCTCCTCCCTCATGGCTCCATAGTCCCCTTTATTCAACTGTAACACTGACACCTCAGATCTACCCTTCTCCCTCTCCAATTGTAAATTAAACCTGAGTGATGGTCACTAGCTCCTGAGTATGGTCACTAGCTCCTAATGGGTCATTAACCTCAAGTTCCTTTATCAAATCTGGTTCATTACATAACACTAAATCCAGAATTGCCTTCTCCCTGGTAGGCTCCAATACAAGCTGCTCTAAGAAGCCATCACAAAGGCATTCTACAAAGTCTCTTTCTTGGGGTCCAGTACCAGCCTGATTTTCCCAGTGTACCTGCATGTTGAAATCTCCCATAACAACCTTTGCTACATGCCAATTTTAACTCCCGATTCAACTTGCACCGTATGTCCAGGCTACTGTTTGGGGGCCTGTAGATAAGTCCCATTGGGGTCTTTTTACCCTTGTAATTCCTCAGTTCTATCCATACTGACTCCACATCTCCTGTTTCTATGTCACACCTCGCAAGGAACTGAATTTCTTTCCTCACCAACAGAGCTACCCCACCCCTCTGCCCACCTGTCTGTCTTTTTGATAGGAGGTATATCCTTGAATATTCAGTTTCCAGCCCTGGCCCTCTTGCAGCCATGTCTCTGTAATTCCCACAACATCATACTTGCCAATTTCTAACTGAGCCTCAAGCTCGTCCACTTTATTTCTTATACTTCGCACATTCATATATGACACTTTGACCTCCGTATTCACATCCCCTTCGCATCGCTCGCAATTGTCCCTGACCTTACTCTTTTTATCCCTTTCAAACTTTCCTTTTTTGAGAATCTTTTGTAATTTTTCCTGTACTCACTTCCCCTTCAACTCCATCTTTATACTCCCAATTTGTCAGTCCCTCTACCCCACTATTTAGTTTAAGTCCACATGCGTAGCTCTAGCAAACCTGCCTGCCAGAATGTCGGTCCCACTCCAGTTAAGGTGTAATCTGTCCCTTTTGTACAGGTCACCCCTACCCCAGAAGAGATCGCGGTGGTCTATAAATCTAAATCCTTGCTCTCTGCACCAGCCCCTCGGCCACACATTCAGATCCCCTATCTCCCTGTTCCAGTCCTCACCAGCACAAGGTACTAGAAGCAATCCAGAGATAACCACCCTAGAAGTCCTGCCTTTCAGTCTTCTTCCCAACTCTCTGAACTCATGTTGGAGAACCTCCTTCCTCTTCTTCCCGATGTAGTTTGTGCCTACGTGCACAACTACTGCTGGCTGTTCACCTTCTCTCTCGAGGATGTTCAGAATTCAGCTCGTGACATCCTGAACCCTGGCACCTGGGAGGCAACAGACCATCCTCGCGTCTTGTCTGCCGCCACAGAATCTCCTGGCTGCTCCTCAGACAATGGAGTCGCCCACCACTATGGCTCTGCCCGACATTGGTCTCGCCAGTCGAGTCTCATCACTAGGATAGGAGTCACTGACCTGTCCGCCGCATGGTCTTTAAGTGTTCTATGCCCCGACAGCTCCCTAAAGGGTGTACCTGCTTCCATTTGGCACAGCCACTGGGGTCTCCTGCACTCCAGTTACTCCTCTTTCTCATAGTCACCCACCTTTGCTCTCCCTGTATCCTTGGCATGACAACGTCACTGTAGGTCTGTCCAGGAAACTCTCGTTTTCCTGGATGGCCCCGAGGTCATCTCCAGTTCCCTAACACATTCGTTCAGGAGCTGCACCTAGACACAATTTCTGCAGGTCAAGTCAAGTTTATTTGTCACATACACATACAGGATGTGCAGTGAAATGAAAAGTGGCAGTGCCTGCAGACTTTGTGGAAAAAACAAACAAACAAACAACAAACTACAAACAGATTCACATGTTCTTTTTCATATTAAATATTGTGGGCGGTATTGTGTTACAATAAAGTTAGTCCCTGGTGAGATAAGAGTTTACAGTCCGAATGGCCTCTGGGAAGAAACTCCTTCTCATCCTCTCCGTTCTCACAGCATGATAACGGAGGCGTTTGCCTGACCGTAGCAGCTGGAACAGTACGTTGCAGGGGTGGAAGGGGTCTCCCATTATCTTATTGGCTCTGGTGTAGTTTCCAGCAGCATCCCTGTCTTCCCACATCCTGTAGGAAACACACTGCTCCAACATGCCAGCCAGGATCTCCACTCCCCTAGAGCAACCTTGCTTATATTGGCTGATTAATTGCCTAATTTGCAAATTAAATTCCTCAGCCAATCCCTGCACTCCTTCACCTGTTGCCGACCTCTCAGACTTTCCTTCCGACTCACCGACTTCCAGCCAATCCTTGCTCTCACTGTTTCTGGCTGTTCCTTCTCTCCTACCTTCACAGTAAGTGCTTAGAGAGTGGTGAGTGCCTGGAACATGCTGCCGGGGTTGATGGTGGCGGAGGCAGGTATGATAGAGGCATTTAAAAGACTTTTGGATAGGCGCATGGATATGCACTGACTGGCAGATAAGGAGTTGTTTCGCCGTTATGTTTGACAGACATTGTGGGCCAAGGGGGCCTGTTCCCGTGCTGTACTGCTCTGCGTGCTACGTTCCTTAGCTATGGACAAATTCAGCAGTCATTTTGTTAGTATTCAATAGTTATAGTTAAATAAGGGATTAACTCAACGTATCTGCAAAACGTTCTCTGAAATGTTAAAAAAAAATGTATTTCTAAGGAGTGATGCAATTAATTACTATGAGCAGTGGTTATTTCTGCATCTATTCATAGTAGGAATCAATGTGGACAGAATTAGAAATAATCAGAAACATAACGAACCTAAGGAAGATTCCTCTGGGAAACATTTAGACATCATGGGCTCAAATTGAAGTGTTGGGAATAAGTCAGTGCAGGTTACAACTTTTTTAATCAAAGGAATAGAATAATGAAATGTATTATCAGGAAAACAAAAGTATTGAAATGATTGGCTTTGAGACAATTAGATGTGTTTTTTGGAGATGAGGAGTTAAGGGGAGGTGAGACCAAACTAGCAAAGTAAGACCGATTTGACGGACGAAACCCAGATAGTTGTCATTTTCTTTTCATTATTATTTTCTACTCGTATACCCTCCTGCCAGAGATGAATAATCCATTTAGCAAGCACACCGTTAAGCCGATATCATGAACTATACTTCAAAAATACTTTGTGGCTATAAAATGCTTTTAGCATCCCAAGCGTGTGAAATGGTGTATATAAATTAATTAAATTACAGAGGATATTTTATGAACTGCAGTTAATGGCCACTGAAATGTATGAATCTCACCCTGGTTGCTAATTTGTGTTAAATTATCCTTCTAAACAGCCACTTCTACACACCAACAGGGAAAAAGAGCATTTCAGGTTATTTCCAACAATGTGTGAGGCAACAGACCTTCCAAAATCAGAAATAATTAACTATTAGAAGCCCGTTGATCATCACAGCTGCACAAGGTTCAGGTGGTAACAGAAGTAAATGCCGGCATCGTAGACATGCTCTCAAATTCAATTAGATCATTGCAGATCTACAACCACACCTTGCTCTCAATTTAATTTGATTTTTATGGTTATTTATGTTAGAGATTATATATAGTTAAGCCTCAGTTCAAATTTTTTATTACGTGATAATTTTAAGAGTCCGGGCCGGGAACATGATTCTTTATTTCGGGGATATGTTATCGACACAATTCGTTCTGACGCAACTTTTTCCTTTTGGTTTTGCGCATAGATGCTATATGCCCGCCCATTCAGTCAGACGGACTGCACCCCAGACAGATGCACAAGCGACATGCTGATGCTTTAGGTAAATCATACCAAATTGTTGATGTTCCTTCCAATAACTGCTTCAACACAGAAAGAAAAGACACTTAAAAAAAAAAAATCAAAATTGCTGTTAAGGACTACAGTTTGCTCTTTCCATTTGTTGTATAATCATTTCAAGAAAAAATGGCTTGATGTGAAATAGGAAGGGACCGGGGATAGATCCTTGGGAGATTCCAGAGAGAATGATGCAGACTTTAAGTAGGAAAAAAAAAAATCATTTTTGGAGGATAACATGTAGTGAGAATCGGTGATAGATAGCCCACTGAACTTTTACCATAGATTTCCCCATTTCAAGCTTGTGTATGTCCCTTCCTAGTAAGAAGAGATTAAGGGAGAGAAAATAAAGAATGCCTCATGTTTTGTGTTTTAATGCTGCACAGACTTTTTTTATAGTAGAGTTAGACGCACAGGGGTCAACTTTAACCTTTAAACTGCCCATTAAGAAACTTGGGTTTGAGTACAGTGTTTATTTTACATTAGAGTTGAATTTACTCCTGTTGCGCGAATGCACAATGGTGTTGGGTGGATGGTAATGAAACGGCATCCTGTGGGTTTAAAATGAATGCTAACTTTATCTTCCAACCAACCTATTCTTTTGGGGGTTACACAAAAAGCTGGAGAAACTCAGCGGGTGCAGCAGCATCTAAGGAGCGAAGGAGATAGGCGACGTTCTTTTTATTCATTGATGAGATTAGGGCATTGTTAGAAGACAAAATTTGACAACCCATCCTAATTGTCATTCAAGTGTTGGTGAATCTCTTCCTTGAACTAATGCAATACTTCTGATATACAGTTCATTCAGAAAGTAATCAGATCCCTTCATTTTTTCCACATTTTGTTACATTACAGCCTTATTTTAATTAATACCTTATTTAAAATGGATTAAAACATTTTTTTATCATCAATCTACACACAATACCCCAGAATGATGAAGCAAAAACAGGTATTTAGACTTTTTGCAAAGTAATTAAAAAGAAATAACTGAAATATCACATTTACGTAAATATTCAGACCCTTTGCTATGACGCTCCAAATTGAGTTTGGGTTCATCCTGTTTCCATTGATTATTCTTGAGATATTTCTACAATTTGATTGGAGTCCACCAGTGGTAAATAAAATTGATTGGACATGATTTGGAAAGGCACACACCTGTCTATATAGGGTCACACAGTTAACAGTGCATGTCAGAGCAAAAACCAAGCCATGAAGATGAAGGAATTGTCCGTAGACCACTGAGAAAGGATTGTGTTGAGACACAGATCTAGGGAAGGGTATAAAACAATTTCTGCAGCATTGCAGATCCCGAAGAGCACAGTGGCCTCTGTCATTCTTAAATGGAAGAACTTTGGACCCACCAGGACTCTTCATAGAGCTGGCCGCCCGGCGAAACTGGGCAATCAGGGGAGATGGGCCGTGGTCAGGGAGGTGACCAAGAAACCGATGGTTACTCTGACAGAGCTCCAGAGTTCCTCTGTGGGGATGGGAGAACCTTCCAGATGGACAACTATATCTGCAGCACTTCACCAATCAGGCCTTTATGGTAGAGTGGCCAGACAGAAGCCACTCCTCAGTAAAAGACACATGACAGCCCACTTGGAGTTTGCCAAAAGGCACCTAAAGGACTCTCAGACCATGAGAAACATGATTCACTGGTCTAATGAAACCAAGATTGAACTCTTTGGCCTGAATGCCAAGCGTCATGTCTGGAGGAAACCAGGCACCGTTCATCACCTGGCCAATACTATACCTACAGTGAAGCATCGTGGTGGCAGTATCTTGCTGTGGGGATGTTTTTCAGCGGCAGGAACTGGGAGACCAGTTAGGATCGAGGGAAAGATGAACGGAGCAAAGTACAGAGAGATCTTTGATGAAAACTTGCTCCAGAACGTTCTGGACGTCAGACTGGGTTGTGGTTCACCTTCCAACAGGATAACGACCCAAAGCACACAGCCAACACATCGCAGGAGTGGCTTTGTGACAAGTCTGTGAATGTCCTTGAGAGGCCCAGCCAGAGCCCGGACTTGAACCTGTTCGAACATCTCTGGAGGGACCTGAAAATAGCTGTGCATCGACGCTCCCCATCTAACCTGACCGAGCTTGAGAGGATCTGCAGAGAAGAATGGGAGAAATTACCCAAATACAGGTGTGCCAAGTGTCATACCCAAGAAGACTTGAGGCTGTAATCACTGCCAAATGTGCCTCAACAAAGCACTGAGTAAAAGTACTGAATACTGTGAATGTGATATTTCATTTATTTATTTTTAATTACTTTGCAAAATTTTCTAAACATGTTTTCGCTTTTTTTATTATGGGATATTGTGTGCAGATTGATCATGAAAAAAAAAAAAGAATTTAATCCATTTTAGAATAAGGCTGTAACGTAACAAAATGTGGAAAAAGCTAAAGGGTCTGAATACTTTCTGAATGCACCGTAAGATCTCACACGGTGTTGTTGGTTAGGGACTTCCAGATCTACATTCGGCAACAGTGAGAAAACAGGTTATATTTTCAAGTTTGAATGACATGTTATTTAGAGGGGAGCATGTAGATAGTGGTGTTCTCATTTATTTTCTTCCCTTGTCCTTTTTGGTGGTAAAGATTGAGCTGTTCGTAGCCAAGGCAAGTAATTATAGTGCAAATCCTAGATGGTACATTCCTACTGCCATAATGTTTAAGTGAAATTTTGGAATTCTTCTGGAATATTTTGGGGATGTGACAAGTAAAATGGATGAAGGGGTGCCAGTAGATGTAGTGTATCTAGACTTTCAGAAAGCATAGAAACATAGAAAATAGGTGCAGGAGTAGGCCATTCGGCCCTTCGAGCCAGCACCGCCATTCAATATGATCATGGCTGATCATCCAACTCTGTATTCCTTACCTGCCTTCTCTCCATACTCCCTGATCCCTTGAGCCACAAGGGCCACATCTAACTCCCTCTTAAATATAGCCAATGAACTGGCCTCAACTACCTTCTGTGGCAGAGAATACCAGAGATTCACCACTCTCTGTGTAGGTATGTTACAATACCTACCTTTAGCAGCGCTGCAGTTCTGCCGCTCCCCGTGTGCGTGACTTTCGCGCCTTTCAGAGGGGGGGCGGGTTTAAAATCCCGTTTTTCCTGAGATAGTCCAAATCGATCCATGTCGGGCGATTTTGTCGCTAAAGAGAAATCGCTCCGACATTTCATTCTTGAAGTTATTTTTAAACTACGCTAGATTATTTATTAACTAGAGCAGTTTAAAAATCATCTTCTAAAGCTCTGAACGCTGACAGCAGAACAGACCTAACGTAGGCAATAAAAGAAGCGACACAGTTTATTTTTACATAAAAACTTGGTTTTTAGGAAGCATTTAATCACATTTTCATGTTGCGAGAAGGGACAAAAAAAATGTATGAACTGGCTGTATATTCCCTGCCGACTTCAGCGCAAACTGCAACGTTCCAATCCACCGCATTCCACTAAAACCCACTCGCAAACTGATTTAAATAGCCATTAATTTACAGGCATTAAACATTAAATTCCTTCCATTTGGCCTATAAATTCATGAAAATGAGATTTAAAAATCATGTTATCTTGTGGATTATTGTGTGAATGTTATTTGGACACTTAGGCAATTTAAAAATGTTTATCATTTCTTAAGAAATTGATAGATGTTTAGATCTAGTAATTGAATTTTGTAATTAGTGACAATTAGATTAACTAATTATATGCTTTAATTTCAGGTCATCCAAGTAATATTGTTTCATATTTGTTTCAGAATGCTTCAATCTTAAATAACTGACCATTTCATTGAGTTCTCTTAATTTTTAAGAAAGTTATGGGCTTTTGACTGTCCTAGATCACAGTTTTTGTGTTGAGTCAATGGAAATGCATTGGGGAACAAGATGCTAATTTCCAAGTATGAAAATGGCCATAACTTTTTTAATACTAAAGATATGAAAGTGAATTAGGTGTCAAATTAAACGTTTTATGCTTTATCTGATGGGATAAATTGCAGACTTGATTTTAAAAATCTCAAAATTTTGTAACATTGCTACTCTGTGTGAAAAATGTTTTTCTCATCTCGGTCCTAAAAGATTCCCCCCTTATCCTTAAACTGTGACCCCTTGTCCTGGACTTCCCCAACATCGGGAACAATCTTCCTGCATCTAGCCTGCCCAACCCCTTAAGAATTTTGTAAGTTTCTATAAGATCCCCCCTCAATCTTCTAAATTCTAGCGAGTACAAGCGGAGTCTATTCAGTCTTTCTTCATATTAAAGTCCTGACATCCCAGGAATCAGTCTGGTGAACCTTCTCTGTACTCCCTCCATGGCAAGAATGTCTTTCCTCAGATTCGGAGACAAACTGTACGCAATACTCCAGGTGTGGTCTCACCAAGACCCCGTACAACTGCAGTAGAACCACCCTGCTCCTATACTCAAATCCTTTTGCTAAGCCTTTGATAAGGTCCCGCACGGGAAACTGGTGACTAAAATTTGAGCACATGGTATTGGGGGTAGGGTGTTGACATGGATAGAAAATTGGTTGGCAGTCCGGAAGCAAAGAGTAGGAGTGAACAGGTCCTTTTCAGAATGGCAGGCAGTGGCGAGTGGAGTGTCACAAGGCTCGGTGTTGGGGCCGCAACTGTTTACCATATATATTAATGATTTGGAAGAGGGAGTTAGGAGCAACACTAGCAAGTTTGCGGATGACACAAAGCTGGGTGGCAGTGTGAACTGTGAAGAGGAAGTTAGGAGGTTGCAGGGTGACCTGGACAGGTTGATTGAGTGGGCAGATGCGTGGCAGATGCAGTATAATATAGATAAATGTGAGGTTATCCACTTTGGCGGCAAAAACAAGGGGGCAGATTATTATCTCAATGGGGTTAGGTAAGGGGGAGGTGCAGCGAGACCTGGGTGTCCTTGTACACCTGTCACTGAAAGTTGGCTTGCAGGTACAGCAAGCAGTGAAGAAAGTTAATAGAATATTGGCCTTCATATCAAGAGGATTTCAGTATAGGAGTAAAGAGGTTCTTCTGCAGTTGTTTAGTGCTCTGGTGAGACCACATCTAGAGTATTGTCTACAGTTTTGGTCTCCTAATTTGAGGAAGGATATCCTTGTGATTGAGGCAGTGCAGCGTAGGTTCACGAGATTGATCCCTGGGATGGAGAGACTGTCATATGAGGAAAGATTGAAAAGACTAGGCTTGTATTCACTGGAGTTTAGAAGGATGAGGGGGGGATCTTATTGAAACATATAACATTATAAAAGGACTGGACAAGCTAGATGCAGGAAAAATGTTCCCAATGTTGGGCGAGTCCAGAACCAGGGGCCACAGTCTTAGAATAAAGGGGAGGTCATTTAAGACTGAGGTGAGAAAAAACTTTTTGACCCAGAGAGTTGTGAATTTATGGAATTCCCTGCCACAGAGGGCAGTGGAGGCCAAGTCACGGTCGGCACGGACTGGAAGGGCCGAGAGGGCCTGTTTCCATGCTGTAATTGTTATATGGTTATATCTTATATGGTCACTGGATAGATTTAAGAGAGAGTTAGATGTAGCTCTAGGGGCTAGTGGAGCTAAGGGATATGGGGAGAAGGCAGGCAAGGGTTATTGATAGGGGACGATCAGCCATGATCACAATGAATGGCGGTACTGGCTCGAAGGGCCAAATGGCCTTCTCCTGCACGTATTTTCTATGTTTCTTTGGTGGAGTGAATGAATGTTTGGGTTGGTGCTTTATGATGGAATGAATTGGGCTGCTTTACCTGTGATGGTAATGTACAAAATTAATAGTTTGTACTATAGTTGTAGTATTTGTAGGGTTTGAGAGAATGACTGGGATGTTTGAGAGAAGAGATCTATTATTTGTTACTTAACAATGAGGATGGAGGATATGAGAATTGTTTTAGGTTTGGGAGCAAAGAGTTTTGTCATGTGGAATGGTCATAAGTGACAGGAGCAGAATTAGTCTATTCAGGCCATCAAGTCTACTCTGTTATTCAATCATGGCTAATTTATCCCTCCCTCCTAACCCCTTTTTCCGCCTTCTCCCCATAACTATTGACACCCGTACTAATCAAGAATCTATCTATCTCTGCCTTAAAAATATCCATTGGCTTGGCCTCCACAGCCTTCTGTGCCAAAGAATTCCACAGATTCACCACCCTCTGATTAAATTCCACAGATTCACCATCCTCATCTCCTTCCTAAAGGAATGTCCTTTAATTCTGGAGCTATGACCTTTGATCCTAAACTCTCCCACTAGTGGGACCATCCGCTCCACATCCAATCTATCCAAGCCTTTCACTATTCGTTAAGTTTCAATGAGGTCCTTATCCTTCTAAACTCCAGCGAGTACAGGCTCAGTGCCATCAAAAGCTCAACATATGTTAACCCACTAATTCCTGGCATAATTCCTATAAACCTCCTCTGGACCCTCTCCTTCCTCAGATAATTGGTGCCCAAATATGTTCACAATACTCCAAATGCAGCCTGATCAGTGCCTTATAGAGCCTCAGCATTACATCCCTGTTTTTTTTATATTCTAGCCCCCATGAAATAAATGCTAACATTGCATTGGCTTTCCTTACTACTGATTCAACTTGCAAAATAACTTTTGGGAATCCTGCACCAGTACTCCCAAGTTCCTTTGCACCTCTGATTTCTGGACTCTCCCCATTTAGAAAATAGTCTATGATTCTGGAACAATTGATGTAGTAGCATTTCTGAATGTTCCATTTCATATGTAATTGCACAGTAGAATATATTACTTTGCAAGTGTACAATGCCATTTTTCCAGCTCAGACTAAAAGTGGATGTATGTTTTTGTGTCTGTTCTGTAGCTCTCTGACATGCTTGTGAATTTGAAGGCTGAAGTTTGAAAATTTAAGGTTCCTTAGTTGAAGGCATGCAGTATTTGTGGCGAATTTATGGCACAAATAGAATAAAGCATATATAAAGTATACAATTTTGCACATGTGCACTTTTGTTGCATCCTTTTTATGTAACCAGCACCTGAATCAATGTCACCTACTATTTGGTCTAAAGTCCAAGTTATTCAATTCACCATGGCAATGGTCCCAGCCCAGTTCCAGTGAAGTCTGGTCCTGAGGAGCAGCTGTCCTTTTCCCTGGTATTGATGCCAGTGCCCCATGAATTGAAAGCCATTTCTCTCACACTAATCTGTGAGCTACGCATTCAATCCTGTGATCTTTTTACCCTGTCCCAATTTACAAGTAGCTCAAGTAGTAATGCAGGTACTATTACCTGAGTGGTTCAGCTTTTTAATTTGCAGCCCGACTATTCGTATTCCTTCAGTAGACTCTCCCTTATTCCTCCTTTGTTGATTCCCATGTAGACCACACTGGATCTTTTCCCTTCCACTCTAAATTCCTTTCCAATCTCCAAGAGGTGCGCTTATGCCTGGTACCAAAGGCAGGCAACAGAATCTTTGGGATTCATTTTCACAGCTGTAGAATGAAAAACTAAATCTATCATGGAAATGATGTACTGTCCCCTTTTACAACATTGCTTTTCACTTGCCCAACTTGATTGACTCCCTGTGCCATAATAGTCAGTTCACGTAACCTCCCTGAAGTCACCGCTCTCATCCACATGGGTTGTATGTGTCTGCCAACAACCATTACAGGTGTTGCTCTTGCAAACCTCCCTCCGGATCCTGCTTCATTCAGTGTCCACTGTTCCACATCTCTTGACTGACAAATTCTACA
Organism: Okamejei kenojei; assembly: GCA_035221665.1. Lineage (NCBI taxonomy): Eukaryota > Metazoa > Chordata > Chondrichthyes > Rajiformes > Rajidae > Okamejei > Okamejei kenojei. Next base: position 16,041,234 of record CM069135.1, on the reverse strand, counting down.
GTATCAATTCCAAATCCCAGATTCCATCTCATAACTCTGAGCAAAAGTACCTCTAGGTGCATCCACAATTTTCAGTTGCAGAGACTCACCACTCTCAGTCCTCATCTCGGTCTTAAAGGATTTCCCCTTATCCAGCTGTGAGATCGGGTTCCTGCATCTAGCTCCAACCCCTTAAGAATTTTGTAAGTTTCTATAAGTAAATTCCAGAGAGTATAAACCGAGTCTATCCATCATAAGACAGTCCTGACATCCCAGGAATCATGAACCTTCTCTGCACTCCCTCTATGGCAATAATGTCCTTCCTCAGATTTGGAGACCAAAACTGTACGCAATACTCCATCACCAAGACCCTGTACAACTGAAGTAGAATGTACTCAATCCTTTTGCTATTAACATACCATTCGCTTTTTTCACTGCCTGCTGCACCTGCATGCCTACTTTCAATGACTGGTGTACCATGACACCCAGGTCTCGCTGCATCTCCCCTTTTCCTAATCGGCCACCATTTAAATAATAGTCTGCTTTCCTGTTTTTGCCACCAAAGTGGATAACCTCACATTTATCCACATTATACTGCATCTGCCAACATTTGCCCACTCACCCAGCCTATCCAAGTCACCTTGCAGTCTCCTAGCATCCTCCTCACAGCGAACACTGCCCCCCAGCTTAGTGTCATCCGCAAACTTGGAGATATTGCCTTCAATTCCTCATCCAGATCATTAATATATATTGTAAATAGCTGGGGTCCCAGCACTGAGCCCTGCGGTACCCCACTAGTTACTGCCTGCCATTGTGAAAAGGACCCGTTTACTCCTACTCTTTGCTTCCTGTTTGCCAGCCAGTTCTCTATCCACATCAATACTGAACCCCTAATACCGTATGCTTTAAGTTTGTATACTAATCTCTTATGTGGGACCTTGTCGAAAGCCTTCTGGAAGTCCAGATATACCACATCCATATCCACGCTACTAGTTACATCCTCGAAAAATTCCACAAGATTCGTCAGACATGATTTACCTTTTGTAAATCCATGCTGACTTTGTCCAATGATTTCACCACTTTCCAAATGTGCTGCTATCCCATCTTTAATAACTAACTCTAGCAGTTTCCCCACTACCGATGTTAGACTAACTGGTCTGTAATTCCCCGTTTTCTCTCTCCCTCCCTTCTTAAAAAGAGGGGTTACATTTGCTACCCGCCAATCCTCAGGAACTACTCCAGAATCTAAAGAGTTTTGAAAGATTATCACTAATGCATCCACTATTTCCTGAGCTACTTCCTTAAGTACTCTGGGATGCAGCCTATCTGGCCCTGGGGATTTATCGGCCTTTAATCTATTCAATTTACCCAACACCACTTCCCGACTGACCTGATTTCACTCAATTCCTCCTTTGACCCACAGTCCCCTGCTCAGGCAGAATTTATGTCTTCCTTAGTGAAGACTGAACCATTCAATTGGTCCGCCATATCCTTGTTCCCCTCAACTCACCTGTTTCTGACTGCGGACCTACATTTGCTCTTTCTCTTCACATATCTATAAAAACTTTTGCAGTCAGTTTTTATGTTCCCTGCCAGTTTTCTTTCATAATCTATTTTTCCTTTCCTAATTAAGCCCTTTGTCCTCCTCTGCTGGTCTCTGAATTTCTCCCAGTCCTCTGGTATGCTGCTTTTTCTGGCTACTTTGTACGCATCATCCTTTGCTTTGATACTATCCCTGGTTTCCCTTGTTATCCACGGATGCACTACCTTCCCCGATTTATTCTTGCCAAACTGGGATGAACAAAGCCATGCAGAATGTCTTCCATTGTATATCCACCGTCAACCCTTTTAAGAATTAATTGATTAATTATTCCTCTCATGATTTTACATACTAACCTAATTTCAATCCTGAGTTATTCAGTCAGCTTCACCTGCAGAAGCCATTCATTGAAAAGCAGCAACTCGTGCCACATCATTACTTCCAGAAAGGACAATTTCAAGATTAAACAACCTTCTTTTTAAAGGTTGTAATGGATAGAGATGTCTCTAGTTGGGTTTTCTTTCTCCAGTTTTGGACTACTGACTTGGCCGTCATTATACCCAACCCTAATTTCCCTTGTGAGTGTGGTAGTGAGCTGCCTTCTTTAAGTCTTGTGGTACTTCTGGTGAAATACATCCAAAGGTGTTGTTGGATTCTGTGTACTGAGATTTTGTTCTGGTGAAAATGAAGGACTGGCTATATATTTTCAAGTCGGGAAGGTGTGTGACTTAATAGTCTGATGGCAGTGGGGAAGAAGCTGTGTGTGAGGGGATGGTATCAAGCTTTTTGAAACAATTGCAGTGAGGACTACAGCTCTAACACTTGTATTCCTGATTTGTTCCTCATAAGTGGTGTAAAGGCCTTGCAATGTCAGGACTGAGTCACTGGCTCCTGGATCAATTGATTAGTTTGGTTTAGTTTATTGTCATGTGTACCAAGGTACAGTGAAAATCTTTTGTTGCGTGCCATCCATGAGCGAACCCCAGTATGTTGTTCTTGTTCTTTTGTGTGGGTTTGGGAGGTATAGTCTGGGTGAGTAATTGCCATGTATTTTATCGATGGTGTACACTGCAGCTATGGTGCTGAGTGGTGGAGGGAATGAATGTTTAAAACGGTGGATGCGGTCAAGCATATTTGTTGTGGATGGTCTTATGCTTAAGTGCTGTTGCACTTATCTAGGAAACGACAATGTTCCATCAGACTGCTGAATTATGCCTTGTAGATATGGGTGTTGGAGGTTAGTCACTCACTGTAGGATACCCTGCTTCTGACCTCCTCTTATACTCATTGTATTTATGTTGCGAAACAGGAGAGATGCTATAGGAACTCAGTGGATTCGGGCACCATAGATGCTGTCTTTATCCCCAAAGTTCCTCCAGCAGCTCTCATTTTTTTGTTGTTGCAGATTCCAGATTAGATGGGGCATCTTGTTCGGCATGGACATGTTGGACTGGCGGGCCTGTTTCCATGTTGTAATACTTTTCCTGCAGTTTCTTATGCCTCCATTGTATTTATGTGACTGGCTCGGTTGAATAATTGTCTAGTTGTTGATGGTGGGGACTCAGCAGTCCTAATACTGTTTCAATGTTTTTTCAATGTTTTTTTTAAAGTATTGTTCAATATGGACTAGCTCTGATTTATTCATCCTGAAATGTTCACAGTTCAGGTTGCAAGACCATAGGAATGATGCAGATTGCAGAAAATATTCCACATGATATTGCCTTAAGTTCTAGGAGCAGAATTGGGCCATTCCATCATGGCCAATCTATCTTTCCCTCTCAACCCCAATCTCGTGTCTTTGCCCCACAACCCTGACACCTTTTAAATTAGGAGCATTTAGGATAAGGGGTAGGAGGTTAAGAAGGGATCTGAGGAAGAATTTATTTCATCCAGAGGATAGTTGAAATTGCAATGCATTGCATTAGAAAGCAATTACCTTCCTAGTATATGGATCAAGTGCTCCTACCTAATTGTCACCATGGACATGATGGACTGAAGGGCTTGTTTTGTACTGTATGACTGTGCCTTTATGAATCAACTGGGGGAGTTCAGAATAAGGGGCAAGTCATTTAGAACTCAGACGAGGAAACACTTTTTCTCACAGAGAGTTGTGAGTCTGTGGAATTCTCTGCCTCAGAGGGTGGTGGAGGCAGGTTCTCTGGATGCTTTCAAGAGAGAGCTAGCTAGGGCTCTTAAAGATAGCGGAGTCAGGGGATATGGGGAGAAGGCAGGAATGGGGTACTGATTAGGGATGATCAGCCATGATCACATTGAATGGTGGTGCTGACTCGAGGGGCCAAATGACCTACTCCTGCACCTATTATCTATTTTTACGTTTTTGAGAGAAATGAGTAAGACTGTGTTTATCTCATCCACCCAATTAATTGATTGGAAATTAATAATGGTTTATATTTCAGGGTTCGATCTGGTGCAGAGATTTTCATTGACACGCTCATCGGAAAGAAGCAAAAACACACAAAGTTTACCACTTATCAGAATGGGAAGGAAATTGCCAATCAGACAAACACAGTAGGCACTACATTTATTTAAGTCTTTTAATTTTGTACTTGTTTTAAATAATTGGCTAGATTTTTTTCAGTGGTGCATGGGTGGTATTGTTTATTCATGACACCTACATTTCAGGCTTTTTATGTTGCATTTTAACTGAAAATTGTCTGTTTAGAAATTAATGTTGGTGCAGTCTGTTTCACAGGGTATCTGGGACATGTGTGAACAAGGCATATATTGGACCATTTCTTAAGGTTATCAGATTGAGCTGTGGCACTTAGGCATGAAGTCTGAACCAGGAAGAGTAAGAACTGAATTTGGTGCCAAATGGTGAAATAAAATAAGGGTTAGAAACAAGATTATAGTTGAACAGATAAAAACAGATTAAAAACAAGGATAATCATTCTTTCAGATGCAACAACAATTGGAATCTGGGTGCAAACGGGGGGAGTGGGTGATGGTCAATGTGGACTCTGAGGGTTCAAGTGCCTGTTTCTGTGCCATATATCTCTGACCAATAATTGAGAAGGATTCAGTGCCAGTGAGGATATCTTTGGGGAGAAAAAAGACACAAAATGCTAGAACAACAGCAAGTTTACGCATCATCTATGAAGAGAGAAACAAAGTTAACATTTTGGTTCTAAAGATGTTCTTAACCCAAAACGTCACCTATCCATGTTCTCCAGAGATGCTAGCTGACCTGCTAAGCTACTCCAGAACTTTGTGTACTTTTTGTCTATTAATCAGCTTTGCAGTTCCTTGATTCTAACTTTTCAGGTTGATGCCCTTACTCAACAGAAATGTAGAAAGTGAGAAATTAAGTATGTTTCTTTTGTGTTTCAGGGAATGGTGGGAAATGTATGTGAAATACATTCTGATGGCAAACTAATGACATTGGTGTTGAGAGTGTAAAGGCTAGTTGGCCATTGATGATCTGATGAAATTATTAATAGAACAGGAGATGAATGAGAGTTAAGAAGAATAAAATGAAATGCTCATATTTCCTGCAATTGAATATGTTCTCGCATATTACTTTTCTCTCTCGTCAAAATCTGCTTCTTGCTCTCCACATCTGCTTCCTGATCTGCTGAATATTTCTAGCATTTATTGTTTTTATTTCAGATTCCAAACATTTTTTTTGCTTCATGATATGTTTAGAGGTTATTCTGCCGTAGTACCATTTTAAAAATTCAGGTTTGGTTGACAGAACAAGTTCTAGTATTTTCTGAGCTATACAGTGGGAATCCAGCGCATCAGTACTTTTGCCTCACTGTATTTCCCCAGTGAGTTATTAATATCAATAATAACTGGAGACGCAGAACAGCCCAGGCAGTGGCTTCTGGTATCGGTGTGCGTCCTTTCTGGAATTTGCTGTCCAATGTTATCATTTGTAATTGAGTTAGTGTTTTGTATCCTTTAAAATCCCAGGTTTTTTAAACATGGGTGAGAATAATATGTTATGTTGTGATAAGACTTTGCTGAACTTTGGATCGTTTTGTCGATTAGGAATCCTGAGAATGGGACTTAGCGTACACATTAAAGTTGCCATGTTGGCTACCTTTTTTTCCCCATCAAGGTGACTCTGGAGATTGAATGGACAGGTTTTATGCAAACATTGAGCACTGCAAGGATGGGGAATGGTCATGTTATTTACAACTTAGCGAACTTCCTTTGTTTTATTGTTTAATTCTGTTAGTTGTGCCCCAGGAAGAAAAAGGCTTTATTTTTTATTTTATTTTTTTTTGATCCTGGGACCCTGTCCATCTCACTTTTGGGATTTTATGAGAAATAAGGCCAGATCAGTTCAACAAATTACATGGCTGAACTAATTTCTCTCAGCATGCAAACAATATCTATGCAAAGTGACATTTAAAAAAAAACAGCAATATCAGCAAAGTAACAAGGCTCCTCACAAATGGCGGTCCCTTTGTGAGAACAGAGTGTGTGAAAGGACCTTGTAGAATGCACGCTGATCATATCTTTGGACAGTTCTGACTAAGTGTCCAGACCACAAAGCACAAGTGTTTGTGCAATAGAATAGCTCCTACACATGGAAATATCTATGAAGACTGTCCCTGGGCAACTGCTCCTCATTGCACAGAGTGGAGATTTTGAACCAAGTATGCTGGCCAGTAGATTGTAGCTGGAAGTGAGCGGGAGAGATGAGTGGGGAAGAATGTTGTTGGGGAGAGGTCATTAGTGGGAGTTGGAGAAGGTTCTGAGGGGTTGATCATTTTAGGTGAGGTGTGGAAAGAAGTCAGGAATAGCTCCAAGGGACCATAAGAACATTGGCAGCGATTGGGGATGGAAGCAGTCACTGACCATGAAAAAAAACTATTAGAAGAAGACCGATTCTTAAACTACATGACAGTGACCCAAATAGGATTTTGCCCTTTAAGTAAATCTGGCTTCTGCTCTGATTAAGACCTGTCTCATTGTTTGAGACCCATGTCATTCATAGATCTTTATGCAAAATGGAATTCCGCACTGTGATATCGCTTGATATCACTGGCTGTCTGACAGCTTACAAGCATCTGTGAATCATGTGCCTGGAAGGACACCGGTTCGGTAGCTGTAAGTTTATTGGACGAGCACCGTTTTCATAAAAAATCATTTGCATAGTTTGAAGAAATGGAGAAGTGAGAGAATTTTTAGACCCAAGTATTTTAGTTATTGTTTATAGAACATAGAACAGTACAGCACAGGAAGGGCCCTTTGGACCACAATGTTTGTACTGAACAGGATGCCTAGCTGAACTGATCTCATCTCCCTGCATATGATTGCTATCCCTTTATTCCTTGCTCTTCCATGTCCATTTCAAAAAACCTGAAACGCCTCTTTTGTACCTGCCTCCACCACCAAACCAGGCAAGGAGTTCCAGGCCCCTACCACTCGCTGTGTTAAAAAAAAAAAAAGCATGCCCCGAATATCTCCATCCATCTTTCCCTCTCTCACCTTATAGCTATACCCCTTTAGCTGCTTTATTTATTTTTGATAGCAGTTAAATTTATCTATTCATATGCACTGTCATATGATTATGTGAGGTGTTGCATTTTGGGACATCTAACAAGGGCAGCGATGTCGAGCAGAGGGATCTAGAAGTACAGGTGCATGGTTCCTTGAAGGTCGAGTCGCAGGTAGATAAGGTGGTCAAAAGGGCTTTTGGCACATTGGCCTTCATCAGTCAGAGTATTGAGTATAGAGGTTGGGAGGTCATGTTGCAGTTGTATAAGACATTGGTGAGACTGCATTTAGAATATTGTGTTCAGTTCTGGGCACCATGTTATAGGAAAGATATTGTTAAGCTTGAAAGGGTTCAGAGAAGATTTACGAGGATGTTGTCAGAATTAGAAGGTGTGAGCTGTAGGGAGATCTTGTGAGCGCAGGTGATCTTATAGAGGTGTATAAAATCATGAGAGAAATAGATCGGGTAGATGCACAGAGTCTCTTGTCCAGAGTAGGGGAATCGAGGACCAGAGGACATAGGTTGAAGGTGAAGGGGAAAAGATTTAATATGAATCTGAGGGGTAGCTTTTTTACACAAAGGGTGGTGGGTGTATGGAACAAGCTGCTATAGGAGGTAGTTGAGGCAGGGACTATCTAAACATTTAAGAAACAGTTAGACAGGTACATGGATAGGACAGGTTTGGAGGGATATGGACCAAATGCAGGCACGTGGGACTAGTGTAGATATGGCATGTTGGCAGGTGTGGGCAAGTTGGGCCTGTTTCCGCACTGCATCACTCTATTATCATAATTATTTTAGCGGCGATCATGCTTTCTTCTGTCTGGGTCATACGCTCGAGAATCCGCCCTGAGCTTCTCCAACTTGCTCTTCCAATAAGAGGCTCCTTGGACAATGGTTTGATAGATCTGTGTGCAGATCAGTGTCCCTTTAGTAACATCCCAGAGGTCATATTTGGAGGAGGGCAGAAATCTCAGGGAGCTACAGAGGTACATCAGGCTCCCAGGTTGGGGAAAGTGACCAGCAACCATGTGATGCAGAAACTAATACTACTACTAGCCCATAACTTATACTTCCGGCAAAAACAGTGCTTCAGTCCAAAATGTAGCGAGGAGTTACTTTCCTCTTAGTCTGTTATTAATGTTAGTTAGGAGGAAGTAAATTCTAATGAGAATTTTTGTTCCAACTTCCCTTCATCTTTATTGAAGGAGTGTGCTTTAACGTTAGATCAGTATATGGGTAGGTTTCTTTTCAGTGCTGATATGTGAGTGTGTAAACATTAAGTGCTGAATGCTCTCCTGCCTTCCTGGTTTACACACTTAACACATGATCCCTTACTAAGGAAGCATATTTCTGACTGTTTCTTGTAAAGCCAGTTTATAGCATCTAACCCACAAGCAGCTGCCAGGCCTGACAGATGACACCATATGTCAGCTGGAAAGGAAACCGTGTCTAGGAACTCTGCATGTGCTTCACCTTAATCTCAGGAAATGAAAGGGGATCATCTTTCTTCGTCTGGGCGGTATTCAACTAGCTGTGAATCCGCTGGTGCATATTAAATTAGACACTTACATTGAGGGCGAGTAATGGCAGCTTCTTCCTTCATTTAAACCCGGAAACCTAGGAGATCATTTTTTGATTCAGAAGCACAATCTTCTTCTGAGATTTTACCTTTCCTCAGAATAGAAAGATTCCACCTCCTACTGCACGTGAAAACTATCAACTGTCATTGATCTTACTTTTTTTTTAAACATGCCACTAAGGATACTCGGGGATTTTTGCAAGAGGCAATGAGCAACTGGGCCAAGAAGGCCTGGGGAATCAAGCACATCCTCATCTACCATGGGAAAGTAGTCTAATTACCATCAATCTCTTTAGAACTGCGCACAAAACAACTTTCTTCCATACATTCCATCACTACAGTTAGGAGTTCTTATCAGCAAATACCCTCTTGAAGTGCACTTGCAATTGTATTGGGAGAGAAATGTTCTTTTATGTTTTCGGCAGTGCAGCAACTGAGAGGGTTGTTGTGTTGAATAATTAAGTCTTTGTCTGTGGCATGTACGCTTCTCCCAGTCTCCTACAGAACTCTGGCTGAGGTCACCGAGGGTCCAGTTGAACAGTTGGAGATCCACAGAAATTCAGGGGTGTAATTATGAACAAACTTGTCATTTCATTGATTGGTTATGATGCTGGTAATGGAGCAGGCAGATATTTGAATCTTTGTGTGGAAAAAAAGCAGAAAAGGCTATAGTTATAGAATCATTCAAGAGAGAACAAGACCATTTGACCCCTTATGCTGGCCCTATTTTATTCTTTGGATAGCAAAAAAATTCCCAGAGGGGGAATCCAGCTGCCTTAACTTTGCTTGAAACACTGCAGTTACCGCATTTACATGATGCATCCTGGAATTACGCTGACAGTGCAGCAGCCAGTTGGGTGGAGGAGTAACGTCAGGTTCAGTGCAAGGATCAATAAGGATCAGCGCTGGAGGACTGAGAAATACTGAGTAATTTTACTGTGTGACTGGCAGCAGAGGTCCACAGGGCCTTTAGCACTCGGGTTGCCAGTAAATGCTGCTACTGCACATTTGTATCGCTAACTGCTCCTTTAATTCATACCATCTTGGGTAGGGACTCTCCAAGATTTTGTCAGACCTACAAATAGGTAGCCAGCCCACACTTGCGTTTAGTGAATTTTTATGTGTCCCCACTGTCACACTTTCAGGCAGAAAAAAATGTAAATTTTGATGAGGCCTTCTTGGACTCTTGAGCTGCTTCCATTGCATATGATTACAGTATATTAACTGTGCAGCAGTGAAGTAGACCATTTAGTCAAACACAATCATGCAATGTCATTTCTGGAGTCAAAATTGCAGGCAATAACATGATAATGGTGCCTCTCATGTAGCATGGCGATACATGGAGAGGTAGGTTTTGGAGAGAATCTTAAAGCAAGAAAGATGTAAAGGTCAGGAAGAATTCCAGGATTTGGATTTTGGCAGATGAGGTCATGGAACTTGCGTTGGATAGAACAGCCAACCACCATTTGTGGTAATAGTGCTCCATATCTAGTCACTGTATAAGTGTCTGTATTAGTGTCATTTCCTTATATATAACATCTATTTATACATCCCATAAGATGCTATCATACATCCTTTTACTGTATAATGATTAGAGGAAGATTGTTTTTCCATCAACCTTTAATTTAGAGATACATTTGCTGTCTTATCTTTGAGCTTCGATTTTGTTTTTTTGGTTGGTTGTGATAACTTCACTATGTGATCCATCAGTGAGCTAATTATGTTGCTGGATTAGAAATCCAGAGACCTGGAGCAAAGATTTATAGACTGTGACTTCAAATCACAGGTAGTTTGAGAATTTCAGTTCAGTGCCAAGCAGTGCCAGTACACATAGCGTTCCCACCATTGCTGTCTATAGCGGATCATTGCTCTGTAAGCTGTTTAAGGCCTTGGCCACCTAATTTAATGAATACATTTTTTTTTTAAAACTTTAGTTACCTTTTCATAATATAAAAAATTGTAAATATTTGAAAATCTGTTTAGATGTGCCGGTACACTGTACCAGTGTGTACCGTCATAAAAAAGCATTGCTCGCAAGTAATATAATTGTACAATAAAAGTGATAATATACATTATATGTGAATATAAATCTGCCAGATTACTATATAAATCCAACTGCTTCACTCATTTAGGGATAGAACAGTACCCAGCGATCTCCCCACCTTGGTCTGACTTAAACTGTAGCCAACATGTTTACTTCTCCCTACTCTTTGTGTAGCTTAGGAAGCTTCACAGTTGCATTGTCAGTTCAAGAAGAATAGTTCAGTCCACCACCTTCTTAAAATAATTAACCCTTATTATAATGCAGCAGTAGGCTATTCAGCCCATCGGCTTCATGCCAGCTCCCAGCGAAGCAATCCCATTCCTCCTCTCTTAATTTTCCTGTGATTTAAACATGCCATCAATTCTCCATTTTTGTTCTTTTGCCGCATACATGCACTGCAACTAATGTTCAGTGGCTACTTAATCAGGTCGCACATCTTTGGGATGAGGAAATCCATGGAGAACACACAAGCTCCACCAAGCAGTGAAGGTCAGCTCAGAGCCAGGTCCCTGGAATTGTGAAGTAGCACTAATTGCTGCAGCACAATGCCACCCTAAACACAGCCAATAAATAAATACATACAAGTAAATAAAATGCTTTGCGAGTGATGTCCACCTCCTGAAAATCCACCCCTCTCATCTATTCTCAATAGTAATAGTGGCAGCAACCAGCCCATTATATCTGTTTCCCTGGGGATATGAAAATAAACATTGAAGGGATAGTAGGAGAGTGAAATAGCACATCCAGAACTTGAACCCAGTAATTTATGTTTTATTTTGGGATGCATTTTAAGAGTAGCTTTAATTGTTATTGAGTTTTATCTGAACTCTCCATATAAATGGATATGATGTTTAAAGCTAGCCACTCTTATAATGTTTCTTGTCAGAAGCATTATAGATATCCTGACAAGGCAAGATTCTACAATTCCATCTATTTTATTTCCAGTAAGAACTCTCACTGTTAATTATTATCTATCAGTTTAAATCCCATGATGTTCTCACTCCTCCATATCTCTACAGTCTCCTTCAGCCTACAAGCCTATACGCTAGTTCTCTGATTCTTACTCTTATTTTCCCCAACTCTTTGTTCCATCATTCGTGTCATGCTTTCTGCCTCAACCCAAAGTCAGGTCACATTTGCAAAATGGTCTGTTAGTTTATTTTAATATCCAAAATTAAGAATATTCAAAGTAAATTTTCATGTTTCCCATCTTTGGTTTGGTATTCTGAAGGCCGTAAGAAAATCTCCTCTTTTGCCCCTATTTGCACATGTTTCTGCTGGTTTTGTTTCAAGCCATCATTTGTGGTAGAGAATTGGTGTGAGGATATCTTGGATTGGGACAGGGCATTGGGGAAGTGCCGAACAGGATCAGCTTCTTGCACATGTTTGGAATTGTGAACAGGTTGGAGGGAGGTGGTTGAGGTGTAATTATGAAGTGCGGTGGGGGTGCTTGAAGAGAAGCCACATTGAGATTCAGTTGGTTCCCAGTTCCAGATGCTCAAACTTCACAAATGGGGCCCTGCTTAGTTAAGTCCCTGCCAAATACCCCATTCACAGGCTACACTTGCATGAGTACATTTTGCAGGAATGATGTTTAAACATTCATTATAATGTTCCTGTCTGAACGCCTCTGAGTATTCATGCATGAAGCACCCAGCTGAAAACAGGATCTTCACGATGGGCGCAGTGAGTCAGATGACCAGTTTAGGAAGAAATCTGATCGCATCAGGATCATGTGCAGTAAGATGAATAGCATTAACATTTCTGGTCTAAGATCTTTTCGCAAAACTGGGAAGGAGAGAAAATAATCTGAGCAGCAGGGAGGATGTGGGATGAAGATGTCTCTACTCTTTTTTCTTTGTGTTTTGTCTATGTTCTCAGTCTCGAACTGTTCATATTCACACATTGACCAGATAACCTTGTTTACAGCTTATCCCATGGTCACCCTGGGTTTAAGCTATCAGAGGCACTTTCAAGGGATGTTATACAGCCACCTTTGTTGGCAATGTTAACCCATCAAATCAATGCCATTTAAAATAGATTATCCTGATTATCTATCTCATTTCAATTAATTGATGTGATTATTATAAATTGGCTATTATGTTTCAATTTATATCACTAAAGGGTTTTTTGCCTATTTACCTTTAAGCAATTTACAACATTGTGCCAATTCAGAAAATATACTAAGTAAATAACTGTTATTTTTATTCCTTCGAGTGATAGTGCTTGCCAGTGTATAGGATTTCCAATAGAATAGTCAGATTCTGTCTGCATCTTGTGTCTAGTTAGTTTACAGCAATATAGCCTCATTACAGTAGTATGAAATTAACTACTTCTAATCCCTAACCAGTTGCCTCCTGCTACAAATACCACAAACATGTTCATAGATTTAGGTTAGCTTGTGTCACACAGTAGACATTTGACACCTGCTATTGAGGTTCACGGACTACTCTCCTGAGGTGCCGTGGAATTGTAGAACAGCATAAGCTACCATGCTCAGTAGAGGGGAAGAGCATTAAGAAGCAATAAAAATATGCAACTAAAATAGTAATTACTTTTTTCACATATTCCATGAATTGACATCTGCAATTTCAACAAGCATATACATTTCTCCTGAAAGTAGGCAGTCAGAAAAATATTTTAGTATTGATGTTTAAAAATAGTTTTTATAGAATAGTTAGGGAGAACTGTTACCATTTCCTTTTGTAACAGGTGTCAGCTAAATGTCTGTTATGAGGGGGTCTGCAGTACAACACCTAAATCAAATCTCTAATTGCATTTGAGGCATTTACAGTTGAATGCAATTGGGTAGGGATCAGGTGGACTCCTGTAAATTTAATCTTGCTATAATGTTTTCTGTAAATAACACCACAAAGTTGGGCCTTCCCATTGGCAAACTTGTACACTTGCAAGCGCAACCATGCTAGCTTTCAAAAGGGCAGTACAGTAGCGCAGGAGTTGTTGCCTTGTCTGAAGAAGGGTCTCGACCAGAAACATTACCCATTCCTTTCCTACAGAGTTGTTGCCTTACCGCACCAGAGACCTGGGTTCAATTCTGACTACAGGTATTCTCTGTACGGAGTTTGTACGTTCTCCCTGTGACCATGTGGATTTTTTCTGGGTGCTCCACTTTCCTCCCATGCTCCAAAAAGGTTTGTAGGTTAATTGACTGGTAGAATTGTAAAAAAAACTCCCTAATTTGTAGGATAGTGCTCGTGTACGGGGTGACAGATGGTTGGCAAGGACTCGGTGGGTCAAAGGTGTTGCCGCCATGCTGTATATCCACAGTCTAAAGAGAAGTCTAAAGTGAATTAAATAAGTACTCAAAATAACATGAGAATTATGCAGGATTATGGGAAAATGCAGGGAATGGGACTATTGACTAGCTCTCAAAGCAACGCTGTGCACAAGATGGACCAAGATGTCTCCTCAGCAGTATGACAATTTAAAGAATACATTGAAGTGCGCAAACAGCTTAAGAGTAGTAGGGGCACCTTGCTCACTATTCACCTGGAGTGTGCAGTAGCAAGTGTTGTTCCATTTGACAAAGTAATTCCCTTTAGAAACGTTAATTTACTTTATTCCGTGAATGGCACTGCACTCTCACTTGCTGGTCCCGTCAGCCACACCTGCGCAGTTAGGGGAGGGTTGCTCGGCCCGCTGCCATTTTCAGTTCGCTATTTTGACTGCCGTCACAATGGGAATCTCTGGCGTCATGACAGGGACCCAATGGGTCCGCGGATCGTAAATTTTTTAATTCATTAATTTTTAGGTGGAAATTTTCATATCGTGCCTGAAATGCATATAACAAAGTAATGTTAACAATCATTTATGTACCACTGTTGGGTCTCGATGTTGGGGAAAAAATTGAAAGTGGGTACTGCGACCAACATATAGAGGTAAATATGCAGGCTTTTGGAACTGATATAGGCCACCTTTTATCATTTTTAGTTCAATAATGCTGTACTTATTTTGTTCCATTACATAGAAAGATTTAACATATGCAGTAGAAAGTTCCTAGACTCAATTATTCATGCTAATGTTTCTGTTCCAATTGAGCCGATTTTGAGAAGTTTGTGGATTTCAATTCGCTATTGAAACTCTTATTTCCTTTGGTTATTAGTTGCAGAATTATCAAATCTTGGTTCCTGCTTCTGCTCCACTTACCCTGGCTATATTCAAATGGTCTGAACTGGTTTTACTGTTCGACATTGTGTTTGTCTGTCATGGTGGCGTCACAACATTATATTAAAAAAAGTAATTCACTTTATAAACTTTAATGAACTTTATACTGTGAATGGAACACCTTTCAACGTGGCAGTCGCGCCTGCGCAGTGCGCTCCTATTTGCCGGGCCCGCTATCCGCGTGTGCGCACTTGGGGGAGGGTTGCCGGGCCCGCTGCTATTTTCAGATCGCCATTTTGATCTGGCGTCACAACTAGGACACAACGGGCCCACGAGTCATTTAGTATTACCTAAAATAGAAGTTAGTGATACTGATGCTCATTATCAGCAATTAATATTAATGTGGATAATCAAGGGCTGCTGTTCCTGACATTTAACACTGCTATGGGAGGCTTCTTACTGGGAGCTCACAAGCTAAAGATGTCCCATTAAAAACAAAAAATCTACAGAGATGCTGGAGACTAAAAATAAAGATGAAAATGCTGTAAATGCTCTGCAGGGTCAGGCAACATCCATGGAGCAATGTTGCCCATCCAACAGGTCCCCCACCTTTTGAGGTGCAATCCGACCCTTTTGTACAGTTCCCCCTTACTGCAAAACAGATCCCAGTGGTCTAAGAATCCAAATCTCTGCCCCCTGCACCAGTTCCTCAGCCACACATTCAGGTCCTGCATCTCCCTGTTCCTGCTCTCACCAGCACAAGGTCCTGCATCTCCCTGTTCCTGCTCTCACTGAAAGCAAACCAGAGGGTCGAGACCCTTCTTCAGACTAAATTAAAACTCTGCTTCTGTGCCCATACCGTTTGACCTATTATGTATTTCCAGCATTTTTTTCATTCTTGGAAAATCACAATGCCACTTGTAGACCCTCCCACTGTAACAAGTACATACAGCGTGCTACAGCTACCACCTTCATTCACTCACTCCAGCCCCAACCACTTCACAGTCGCAAGCAATATTACTGTTGGTAGGAACTCTACTCGGGTATGACAACAGAATCAGAATCTGAACACACTTGTAAACTGAACGGAGCATTGACTAAAACAGATGTTATGGTACTCGAGAGAATCAAGTCATCCTTGCTCTGTTAACAGGTGTACGTGAATGCTTTGGGAGTTCAGCCCAATTAATTTTAATTAATCATGAACTGACCCACTGGGGTCAACAAATGTGACCCCATGGTCAACTAAAGAAGCTGTGAAAGCAACAAATCTTTCTGGTTTTGCAACAAGGTTGTAGACGGCCTCAATGCCTGATTGCACTGTCCATTCAGTGTAGAACGCAAAACTATCATTAATAGCACATTATCACTATCTTTAAGCTCTCCAATATATGAAAATAAAATATATAAATCATGAACTTGTTGAGAAACTATTTCATTGTGAATTGGAAAACTCTACTAAGTGCATCGCTATTTCAAATGGAGGCTTTGAATTAATCACAGTTAATTCAAAGGCACAAGAGCTCTAGAGAGAGCAAAATAAGGTTTTGGGGCAGAAAATCTAAAGGATGGAGGGAGCCGCACAAGTCTAAGAAGGGTAGAGCTTAAAATATTTTTCAGCAGAGTTAAGCAGGATCGTCATCACCTTCCCTGTAGCTGTCAATTTTTTATTTTTTTTTAAATGATGATGTTCATTCCAATGTGTATAACCCCCCAATGTTCATACTAATTTACCCGGTTTATTATCAACCTTTATCCTGGAAGACAATCTGTCCCAAGCTAACAGCACATGGAATAAAGACAGAATGGAAGATAGACTTAAGAAGGCTTAAACATGATTGGGACATCAGCCTGACCTTCATAATTCTATGCCTACCAACTGTGATGACTGATCTGTGCCTAAGCCATAAACATCAAGAAGGCATAATCTACCATTTGTATAGGTATTTAACATGAAAATATCATCAAGAAGTGTTTAACAGGAAATTTATTAATACAAATCTGAGGAATCTAAGTGAATAATATGTGTAGGAAAGAACGGCAGATGCTGGTTTAAGTCAAAGGTGGCTGTGAAAGCAGTCTGAAGAAGGGTCTTGGCCCGAAATGTCACCCATTCCTTCTCTCTAGAGATGCTGCCTGATCCATTGAGCTACTCCAGCATTTTGTGTCTACCTAAGTGAATAATATAATTGATAACCAAAAGGATGGCCAAAGAGATGGATTTAAAAAGGGGGAGAGAACTGGAGAGGCTTAGAAAGGGAAATCCTGAGAATGTTGCCTCGGTTACCGGGGCCCACAGTGCAGCATATCAGGGTTGATCAAGAGACTAGAATGGAAGAATGCACAAAGCCTGCAGGGTTTTGTGAAAGGAGAAGATTACACTAATAGGGAGGTAAAAAAACCATTGAGTACTCTGAAAATAAGGAAGACGCATTGATATCAAAGCATTGCTTATCCGGAGCCAGTGCAGGCTAGCAAGCAAAGGAGTGATGGGTGAATGGGATCGGATGAATGTTGGGCCATGGGCAGCTGAGTTTTAGGTTGCCTTGTTTATAGAAAATAGAACTAAGCAAACATACTTATGGATGGATGTTTCATTAAACAAACTAAGGAGCAGATGGGTCCAATCAGCCAATGAAGGCATCACACTCAGCATGGAAAAGGTGGGCTGAAAGAACCGGTTCTGTGCTATGTACTTCTATGATTCTTTACTTGAGATGTCATGATTGTGTGCTGGAAAAATCAACAGGTTTGGATATGTCATCAAGGTTGCAAACCATCTGCTTCAGTTTTAGATGGTTGTCAATATTTATTTGGATGACATTTCTGCCTGTTCAATGCTGGATGTTGGGTAAGCATTCTGAGAATTTAGAGAGAGGGCAAAAGTCAAGTGAAGTGGTGGGGACAGGTGGGTAAAGCTGATGTTTTCAGCATGAATGGGGAAACAGCTGTGTTGTCAGATGAAGTGGAGAATGAAGAGGATTTGAATGAGAAAGTGACGGGCTTTGAACTGATCACTGGCCAACACCAGAGGTATAGGTACAATGGGAAAATAACAAACCTACACTGCTTGAGGAAATTATCAATTTTTAAACTTTTGTTTGGTTTGGATTTAATTGATTGCTGGTCACTGCATATACTTAGTCTTATCCTCCCAATTTTGAAAGCTATTTCTGAGCACCGGGAAGGAGAGATGTGATGCTTATTAATACAATGCAATGAAGATTCACTAGTTTAATTATTGCGACCATATAACAATTACAGGCCCTCTTCGGCGCTTCCAACCATTTGTTTTCCCCTAGGGACCATACACCCTCCATTCCCTTCATGTCCATATACCTATCCACTTTAGTCTTAATGAAGACAGTTTGAGCAGCTTGGACACACATTGTGGTTTAGAAAATGAGGAGTGGTTCTTACTGAAATTTTTGAAATTCTGAAAGGGATTCACTCCAGGTTGGTGCTAAGAGAATGTTACCTTTAGTGGGTTTATCTAGCATTGTTTCAGAATATGGAGAGTTCTGTTACTCGGAGTTGAGGAGGAATGTCTTTTCATGGATGCTTTAGAATTCTCAATCCGTCAGGGTGTGGAACCAGTTATTAAATACATACAAAGCACAGCATGAAACATATTTAAACTGCAGGGCAAAAGTCAAGGGCAGTGGTGGGTAAAGTTGATGTTGTCAACATGCATGAGGAAGCAGCTATATTTTCAGATAAAGCTGAGAATGAAGAGCATTTGAATAAGAAAGTGACTGGACTTTTGTGTCGACCACAGCCATTAGAAGGGTTATGTTCCGAGAAAATCGTCCATATTGTAATTTTCCTTACCCCAAATCTTTTGGTGGTGATTGGCGAGTTCCGCAAGGGCAAATTCCGTTACCAAAAGTGCTGTAGTGCAAGGTGCAGTATTCAAGAAAGTGATAGCAGAAATATGGTATTGAAACCAAAATTGGAGAGGCCATTATTTATCTATCAAGCTCGAGTAACCCATTGGACAACTTCTGCAACTGTGTCTTATGTTGTTATCCTGTTGATGTGTGAAAGGCAAGTTTAAACAAAAAAAGCTTATTATTTACAGTGGGGCAAGCATATTAACCATTCCTTATTTTTCTAAATTTGAGTAAATTTTAGCCAATGTTTACATAGATAATAGGTGCAGGAGGAGGCCATTCGGCCCTTCGAGCCAGCACCGCCATTCATTGTGATCATGGCTGATCGTCCCCAATCAATAACCTGTGCCTGCCTTCTCCCCATATCCCTTGATTCCACTAGCCCCTAGAGCTCTCTCTTAAATCCATCCAGTGATTTTGCCTCCACTGCCCTCTATGGCAGGGAATTTCACAACTCTCTGGATGAAAACGTTTTTTCTCACCTCAGTCTTAAATGACCTCCCCTTTATTCTAAGACTGTGGTCCCTGGTTCTGGACTCGCCCAACATTGGGAACATTTTTCCTGCATCTAGCTTGTCCAGTCCTTTTATAATTGTATATGTTTCTATAAGATCCCCCTCATTCTTCTAAACTCCAGTGAATACAAGCCTAGTCTTTTCAATCTTTCCTCATATGACAGTCCCGCCATCCCAGGGATCAATCTCGTGAACCTACGCTGCACTGACTCAATCACAAGGATGTCCTTCCTCAAATTAGACCAAAACTGTACACAGTACTCCAGATGTGGTCTTACCAGAGCCCTATACAAATGCAGAAGAACATCTTTACTCCTATACTGAAATCCTCTTGTTATGAAGGCCAACATTCCATTAGCTTTCTTCACTGCCTGCTGTACCTGCACGACAACTTCCAGTGACATGTGTACAACCAGGTCTCGCTATATCTCCCCCTTACCTAACCTAACCTCATTGAGATAATAATCTGCCCCCTTGTTTGAACCTCACATGTATCTATATTATATTGCATCTACCCACTCACTCAACCTGTCCAGGTCCCCCTGCAACCTCCTAACATCCTCTTCACAGTTCACACCGTCTGCCCGCTTTGTCTCACAGTTCACACTGTCTCCCCGAAAACCTGCTAGTGTTGCTCCTAATTCCCTCTTCCAAATCATTAATATATATGGAAAACAGTTGCGGCCCCAACACCGAGCGTTGCGGCACTCCACTCGCCATTGCCTGTCATTCTGAAAAGGACCCGTTCACTCCTAGTCTTTGCTTCCTGTCTGGCAACCAATTTTCTATCCACGTCAACACCCTACCCCCAATACCATGTGCTCTAATTTTAGTCACCAGTCTCCCGTGCGGGACCTTATCAAAGGCTTTCTGAAGGTCTAGATACACTACATCCACTGGCTCCCCTTCATCCATTTTACTTGTCACATCCTCAAAAAATTCCAGAAGATTAGCCAAGCATGATTTTCCTTTCATAAATCCATGCTGACTTGGACTAATCCTTTTACTGCTATCCAAATGCCCCATTAGTACCTCTTTAATAATTGACTCCAGCATCTTTCCCACCACCGAAGTCAGCCTAACTGGTCTGTAATTCCCCGTTTTCTCTCTCTCGCTCCTTTCTTGATAATTTGGAGTATTTTGAGAAACTTTTGAAAATATTGGGCACAGTGAATAACAAATTGGTTTTAATGTGATGTGTAGTTGTGATGCGAGCTCAGCCAAAATATTGGTGTGGTCATACGCATGTGAACGGTCTTCCAAAGTACACGGAGTAGACAGATATCGTTGCAGGTTAGTATGCGGACTGATTTGTTGCCTACATTGCCAGTTAGGTGCTTACTATCCACCTAACACCCTGTCTTAACTTCACATCGCTAGTGGCAGAAAGTATTCCCCACCAGCATCAACATGCAGGTTGTTGCTGATTGAAGATTTCTGGCAATGGCTACTGAAGATCAAACGCTTGGAACGTTCTAAAGTCATTTAAAGTTGCTAAAGTCTACAGGGACCAGTGTGGCAGGTGCTGGAGGGCTTTGTTCAGACTTCAAGGCTTCCGCACTAACCAGTTGTTCCCAGATATGGCTGCGAGAGAATGCATTTTCCTTGAAGTGTAGAAGAAGCAGCGGCCAGAGAGGGCAGAGTCAATGACTGGCAACGGAAGAAGTACGATCATCAGTAGAACACATTGCAGGAAGTCATGTCTACCCAGCATGTTCAAGGAAGAATATGTTTCACTGAAACTCATCAAGGACAATGCATATATTTCATGACACCATCCCTTAGTGATATATATTTCTTGCTCCAGCACCTAAGGTATACGTAGCAAGCTCCAGTTCCTCTGAGCCCATTTCTCCCTTCTAGTCCCAACTGGCTTTGGTGATGTCATCAGAATTTGAGCAGCTAATGCTCTCTACTTTCTCTTCAGTCCTTTCCTTCTCTAATTTAGAGTGGTCATTAATTAGCAGAGATTTAATCCTTATATCACCCCCATCGTAAAGTTCCGAGCAAGGTATGATGTTGAACATTTTTTCTGCTGCCTTCATTTCTGTGTCTAAATTTTTAGCCTGGAGTGTTCAGCCCATTCCAGATTGTGGACACTTTATCTCATCTCTAGAATTCCTAATTCACCGGAACCTTTCTGATTCCTTACCCTCTCTAGATTGTTTCATTGTTAACTGCTAGTATAACATTGACCACCTCAATTTCCACTGTTCCTACTTGTTTAATTGTCACCCCCCCATTGATCTTGCACCATTCCACTCACTGAGGACCAACCCCAACATTATCATCACAACAGCTGATGAGAAAACTCTTATTATTGCTTGCCAAATAAACCCATACCTTGTAGAGGTTGAAAGTCAGCTCAGCGACATCTATTCATTCTTCCCTCTGGACCACAACCCAAGCAGTGAAGAACAGACCATTGTACCCAGTCATTGACCACAACTCCATTAGATTGCATCCATTTAGATCCTACAGCCTTTTACACCAACCATACACTTCCACCTCCCCTCCAAGATCCACAAGCAGGACAGTCCGAATCGACACATAATTTCAGCCTGTTTTTACCATGCCGAACTTAGTATTTCCTGTCTATTCTTTCTCTTCCATCCTTAAAAAAACTAGTCAATTTCTACCCAGCCTGCTCATTTTTGCCACTGATGTCCAATCTCTCAGCACCTCTATTTTGCACCAGAAATGCCCTGAGAATCATAGAGCCAGACTATTTGTACTTGATCTGTACTTGCCACTAAATCTGTACTTGCCATCTACCGTCCATTCACGCCTAATGCTATTTTATTCTCACAATCCAATCACCTCTTCCTCCAGATTCCACCACTCACATATGTTAGGGACACTTTGCAGTGCTCAATTAACCAACCACCCTACTCATCTTTGGGATGCAGGAGGAAGCAAGAACACCTCGAAGAAACAGGATTGAATCTCGATCACTGGTGCTGTGAAGCAGCAGGTCTATTAGCTGTGCCACTGTGCTACCCTTAACCTTTTGCATGACCTCTTCTTGCATCACCGTTCTATCTTTGTGTGGCAAAACTCATTCTCACATTGAACAACTTATTTACCTCCACTCAGATCAAATGCATAGCTATTGAAACTTCACTGGGTCTTGGTTATGGAGGCACAAGAGATTGTAGATGCTGGTCAAGTAGCATCTGTGGAGGGAAATAAAGAGTAGATGTTTTCAGTCAAAAACCCTTCATTGTGACAGATTCAAAATTAATCCATTTTATTTCTGAAATACATGTATCAGTCATTATTTCAGTTCCACTCGGGCCCCATACTCACTTCTTTATTCTGTATAATGATCTTGGTATTAGTTCTGCTTTCTTCTCTTGAAAATACCTCAAATATTAACAGTTTTTCTATGAATTCCCACTTCACTTCTACATGATCCATATCTGATTCTGCCTTCATTTTTCTTGACTTTGCTGCCTCCATCTCAGGAGACAGGTGAGCAGCCATCTTCTTTTACAAGCCCACCAATCACTGCTACCTTGGCTGCACCTCTTCCCACCTTGCTTCCTGAAAAGGTACCATGCAATTTTTAGAGTTTCTTGGCACCATCATAACTGTTCTGAGGAAAATACCTTTCACATTAGTGCCTTCTTCAGAAAAATGCTACTACCTGATACGACTTCCACTGTCCTTAAGTCAACTTATTCCTCAGCACCTCCCTCGTTCTGAAAAAAATGAACTTTGCGACGATGAATTATGTTGGTTATTGGGTAAAATTAAACATATAATTTGATTTCTGTGATTAATATCAAGGCCAAAAAGCTTATCAAAAGATCATGAAAATGAACTTTTTGGTATTAATTTGTGATTTTTGCTGCATCTATAATTGATTTTTATATTTATATATAGTTGGGCTTGAAAGCAATAAGGTGAGATTATCAACTCCTTTGCTAATTTGAATGCTGGAGTATATCGAGAAAATATCAGAAAGATATATTTTGTCTGTTGGTGGAAGAGTAACCTGTCTTCTTCTAACTTTACATTGTCTATTGACCTATATTAGCCAGCTTCAGTTTTATGGATGTCCCTTCTCATTACGTGATGAACTTGTAGAGTGAATAATTTGCCAATATTACTTGCCTTGAGATATCGCAACAGCCACCATGGCAAAACCCATGTTTGATTCATGCTTCAAGGTTTCATGTTCTTAAACTAGTTTGTGCTCATTTCAGTGGTCAAATATCAGGAAATCATGAAGAATTATATAATTTTTATAAAATATTCTTGAGCATGAGAAGTGTAAAAAGTGCCTAGAAAGGCTGCCAGATTTCTGTTGCCCAAGGCTAATTTATACTTTAGTCAATTTGTGCAAGTCAACGTGAAGATTTAAAAGCAATTCAAACAATATAGTAGAAGATTATACATTAGCAACTTCTGTGTGGTCTATTTAAAGGATGGTTCTTTAAGAAACAACATGTAATGAACATTTGATTCATGTTCCCACAGCTGCAAAAGGGGAATTGGTCTTACAGGGAGAATGGTGGGAACAGCAAACAGGTGCCCTAATTCTTGTTCAGAACACAGATCCCTACTGGGACCATATGATTGTAAAATCATCCCATGTATAAGGAAACAAACAAAAACTGCCTGAGCACAACGCTGCTATCAACGACACTCTTTTTCCTGAAACGGTGTCAACTGCCTTGTGTGAGAATATGATGGCACCTGTCATTGGTTCATGGAAACAAACATGCAACTTTAGTATAAAGTAACTGGGTATTTTTTGTTTGCAACTTTCCTAGTGATCACATTCAAAGGTAGGAAGCACCTTTTCAGAAGGCCCTGAATACCAATTAGATCCTGGGATCTCCACACACCCCAACTTCTCCCACCATTAGACTTCAGATATGTAATCAAAGAGGCAAAGAAATAAATAGGCCCATAAAATATTTATTCACAACATTTATTATAAAACGTTATATCAGAAAGTATTATTCATTATTTAACTATTCCTTAGAATGGTTACCTATTTGCCCCTGAAATTTTCAGTTTTTCATTACACTGCAATGATTTTATTAATAATAAAATCATTATAGTGGAATGAAAAACTGAACATTTCATTATTTTGATTTCACCATGCAGAAATTACAGCTATGTTTATACATAGCCCCCCATTTCAGGGCACCATAATGTTTGGGACACATGGCTTCACAGGTGTTTGTAATTGCTCAGATGAGTTTAATTGCTTCCTTAATGCAGGTATAAGAGAGGTCTCAGTACCTAGTCTTTCCTCCAGTCTTTCCATCACCTTTAGAAACTTTTATTACTGTTTATTAACATGAGGACCAAAGTTGTGCCAATGACAGTCAAAGAAGCCATTATGAGACTGAGAAACACGAATAAAACTGCTAGATACATCAGCCAAACCTTAGGCTTACCAAAATCAACTGTTTGGAATATCATTAAGAAAAAAGAGAGCACTAGTGAGCTTACTAATCACAAAGGGACTGGCAAGCAAAGGAAGACTTCCACAGCTGATGACAGAAGAATTCTCTCTGTAATTAAAAAAAAAATCCCCAAACACCTGTCCGACAGATCAGAAACACTCTTCAGGAGTCGGGTGTGGATTTGTCAATGACCACTGTCCACAGAAGACTTCAACAGAAATACAGAGGCTACACTGCAAGATGCAAACCACTGGTTAGCCGCAAAAATAGGGTGGCTAGGTTACAGTTTGCCAAGAAGTACTTAAAGGAGCAACCACAGTTCTGGAGAAAGGTCTTGTGGCCAGATGAGATGAAGATTAACTTGTATCAGTGATGGCAAGAACAAAGTATGGAGGAGAGAAGGAACTGCTCAAGACCCAAAGCATACCACCTCATCTGTGAAACACGGTGGGGGGTTGGGGGGGGGGGGGGGTATGGCTGCTGAAGGTACTGGTTCACTTATCTTCATTGATGATACAACTGCTGATGGTAGTGGCATAATGAATTCTGAAGTGTATGGACACATCCTATGTGCTCAAGTTCAAACAAATGCCTCAAAACTCATTGGCCGGCAGTTCATTCTACAGCAAGACAATGATCCCAAACATACTGCTAAAGCAACAAAGGAGTTTTTCAAAGATAAAAAAAATGGTGAATTCTTGAATGGCCAAGTCAATCACCCGGTCTGAACCCAATTGAGCATGTCATTTATATGCTGAAGAGAAAACTGAAGGGGACTAGCACTCAGAATACGCATAACCTAAAGATGGCAGCAATACATGCCTGGCAGAGCATCACCAGAGAAGTCACCCAGCAACTGGTGATGTCCATGAATCGTAGACTTCAAGCAGTCATTGCATGCAAAGCATAGGCAACAAAATACTAAAGATGACTATTTTCATTTACATCACATTGCTGTGTCCCAAACATTATGGTGTCCTGAAATGTGGGGACTATGTAGAAACACTGCTGTAATTTCTTTTTTTTTTTTTTTTGTTTATTTTTGTTAGAAGTAAGTACAATAGTCTGGTACTTAAGTACCTAATACATAAATACATATTTTCATTCTTGTACAACTTCATACTTTTGGTTCAATAATAAAAGAACAGTGAGAGAAAAAAAGAAATAAAGAGTGTCGGAATAGATAGGCAAGCGAGTAGAAACAGAAAACAAAAGAAATAAAGGACAGAGATGAGAAGTTAAAAGATTTGAAAGAAAAGGAAAAAGTAAAAAAAATTAAAAAAAAGAGAGATTAGGAGAGATCTACCTATCTCATATTTTTACCCATCCGTCACCCAGTTCTAAACCATTTAATTTCTAAGGTTATGTTATGTTGCATCCTATGCTTGTAAAAAGTTGATAAACGGAGACCAAATCTTTAAGAATTGGTCTACTTTGCCTAGTAACAGGAATCTCATTTCTTCAAGATGTAGCGTTTCGGACAAGTTTGAGATCCACATTTTGAATGTTGGCGTAGGTGCGTTTTTCCAAAATTTAAGTATAAGTTTTTTCGCTGTTATTAGACCATAATTAAGAAAAGCTTCTTGGAATATAGTTAGTTTACTTCCCTCTTCCATTGATCCAAAGATAATCAATTCGATATTGGGGTTCAATTTTGTGTTAAATAGTTTTGTAAAAATTTCATTCCAAAATGTATACAGTTTTGTACAAGAGACAAAGGAATGTGCTATAGTGGGATTTTGAGTTAGACATTTGTCGCAGATGGGGGAAACATTTGAAAATATTTTATTCAGTCTAGTTTTCGAATAATATAATCTTTGTAAAATTTTAAATTGAATTAGGTTTTGTCTTACATTCATTGAACATTTATTTACATATAATAAATTTTTATCCCACCTATCGTTCGGAATTTTTATCAATAGCTCTCGTTCCCAGTCTCTTCTAATTGCCTCTGTCATTGGTGTTTCTATATTTAGAATTATTATATAAGTAAGATATTAAATTGCTTGATTCTGCCTTTCTATTCATTCCTTCCTCCAATAGATCGGGGGTTAAAGTTTGATATCCTTGTATATACTTTTTCAAATTAATCTTGAATTTGAAGGTATTTGAAATATTGATTACTTTTCAAATTATATTTTAGTTGTAGTTTTTGGAATGATAAAAACTTTCCCATTTTATACATATCTCCCATCGTTTTAATTCCTATTCTTTCCCAATGGGTAAACGTTTTATCAATATCGGATGGTTTGAATGAGGGATTATTAGCAATTGGAGAAATAGAAAAAGCGATAATTTTCTTAATTTTAAAGTTAATTTTATTTGTTTCCAAATTCGTATTATACTATGAATAATTGAATTCTTCTTGTATATGACATTGTTCAGTTTTATCGGGGAAAGAAGGATCGCTCCTATATTATAAGGGGAACAATCCTCTTTCTCTATTCTTATCCAATCTACCTGTTGGG
Organism: Okamejei kenojei; assembly: GCA_035221665.1. Taxonomy (NCBI): domain Eukaryota; kingdom Metazoa; phylum Chordata; class Chondrichthyes; order Rajiformes; family Rajidae; genus Okamejei; species Okamejei kenojei. The sequence continues at coordinate 16,014,189 of CM069135.1, read as the reverse complement.
CAGAACTGTCCAACCAGTAGATTATATTTTTAATATTCACTGCCCAATAATAATACAATAAGTTAGGGAGTGTCAGTCCCCCTGATTCTTTAGATTTACACAAGTGTTTTTTTTTAAATTCTGTGTGATTTATAATCCCATATGAAGTTTATAATATCAGAATCTAATATTTTGAAAAAAATTTTAGGTAAGTATATTGGTATTGATTGAAATAGGTACAATATTTGTGGCAAGAAGATCATTTTTATCGCGTTTATTCTGCCTATTAAAGACATCGGCAGTATCTTCCAAAATTTAATCAACCCATTTAATTTAGTTAATAAGGGCATATAGTTTGCGTTGTGTAATGATTTATAGTTCCTAGTAATTTGGATGCCCAAATACTTAAATTTTTCTGTTGTAATTCTAAAAGGGAATTTCAACAGATGTGTCGACTCTTGAGGTTTAATCGTCATAATTTCGCTTTTGTTCCAATTTATTCTATATCCTGAAAAATAACCAAATTCCTCTATTAAATTTAGTATATTTGGTACACTAATTTGCGAATTTGTAATATAATAATATGTCGTCTGCATATAATGAAATTTTATTATTTGAGTGTTTAGTAATATGCCCATGAATATTCGGATGGCTTCTTATACTTTCAGCTAAAGGTTCTATCACTAGTGCAAATAGCAGGGGCGATAATGCGCACCCCTGCCTATTGCCCCTTGCTAATTGGAATTTCGGGGAAAATATATTATTAGTCAGTATTCTAGCCTTCGGGGGAAACATAGAAACATAGAAATTAGGTTAGGCCATTCAGTCGATGCACCGCCATTCAATATGATCATGGCTGATATCCAACTCAGTATTAATTTCCAGAGCGTCTTTCTCATCTCGGTCTTAAAGGATTTCCCCCCTTATCCTTAAGCTGTGAACTTCCCCAACATAAATCTATCATTTTGTAAATATAAAAGTCTATCCAGTCTTTCTTCCAGTCCTGTGAATCAGTCTGTGAACCTTCTCTGCAGCAGTATTTATTCAATACTTTGAATAAATATTGCCATTCTACTTTGTCAAAAGCTTTTTCTGCATCCAATGAGATAATTGCTAGTTCTTCTTCAGTATTATGTGAGTACATTATATTAGACAGCCGTCTCAAATTGTTAAATGAGTATCTCTTTTGTATGAACCCTGTTTGGTCCGGATTTATTAGTTTACTAATATAATTACTCAATCTTCTCGCTAGGGTCTTTGTTAATATTTTTTGGTCTGTATTTAGGAGTGCAATAGCTCTATATTTGCAGAGGTTTTCGATGTATATAAGTTTTGATAAAATTGAGCAAATCTTTTATTTTTTGGTATAAGTGTAATAGTTGACTCAGTGTTTCTGGTAGTTTATTTTCTTTAAAAGTGTATATATATATAAATCTTGCAATTGTGGAGAAATTATCTCGTAGAATCTTTTATAGAATTCATTACTAAAGCCATCTGGTCCTGGCGTTTTGCCATTCTTCAACGAACTAATTGTTTCTTCTATTTCCTGTAGTGTAATCTGAGCTCCTAATGACTCTTGTTCCACCATATTTAATTTTGGAAGATTACACTTATCTAAGAAATTTGTAATTTGAGTATTATTTGCAGAGGTTTTCGATGTATATAAGTTTTGATAAAATTGAGCAAATCTTTTATTAATATCTTTTGGTAGCGTTAGTAATTCCCCTTTGTCTGATTTAATTTTAGTAATTGTATTTTTTGTGTCCCTTTTTTTCAGTTAGCGTGCTGGGAGTTTATGAGGTTTATCACCAAATTCAAAATTTTCTTGTTTTGTAATTTGAAATCTTATTATTCTGGCTGATAAAATTTTATTTAATTTATATGTTAGTATTATTATCTTATTATGTTTATCTGTAGTTGATTCTTTGGCATTTTCTAAATCTAATTGTCTAATTTCTTGTTCTAACTGCAATTGTTCAGTATTATTCGTTTTATTTTGGAAAGCTTGATATGAGATTATAGTTCCTCTAATAAATGCCTTAAAAGTTTCCCATAATAAGGAGGGTAAAATATCTGGTGTATCATTTGTCTCAAAGAAGAATCTCATCTGCTCTTTTAAATATGTGCAACCTTGTGAGTTATTTAAAATTTGGGGGTTAAACCTCCAAAACGAATTTTTATCAGGCATTCCTTCTAATTTTAAAGAAAAAGTTAATGGGGAATGATCAGAAATAATACTATTATGATATTTAGAATTATATGTATATGGAATTAGTTTTGTGCCCACTAAGAAATAATCAATACGTGAATATGTTTTATGTACTGTTGAGTAAAATGAATATTCCCTACCTACTGCTGTAATTTCTACATGATGAAACCAAAATGTATAAAAATGACCTTTATTTAATATCTGACAATGTGCACTTTAACGACATGTGATTCTTTTTTCTATTACAAATCTCAAATTGTGGAGTACAGAGGCAAATAAATAAATGATGGGCCTTTGTCTCAAACGTTATGGAGGGCACTGTAACTGTGTTCCATAGGCTCTCTTGCCCTTGACCAACAAAAGTCTTATCAGTATCCATTTTGGAAATTTCCAGTTGACTTAATAAACACAGCCAATATACTATGAATTGGGCACCCAATTCATGTGTGCAGGAAACACCTGTTTATTTGGAATTATCAACTATTGCTAGGATTTATTGGATTTGTTATGATTTGTTCCAGGCAGATCTTTCCAAATGGGTTACCAGAAGACTTTTCATTTATTGCCATGTTCCGCCTGAAGAGAGGCAGCAGAAAGGAGATCTGGCACTTGTTGAAGATTGCTGATCGGTCAGGTGATGTGCAGGTAAGCATAATTCTATCAATTTTGTCTTAGCAGATTCCAAGATCTTAAATGGTGCCTGAATTTGCTGGAAACGTGCATTTATGGAGACAATTGATGGGTTAAAAAGCCACTTGCTGATCTTTCCTCAGAATTTGTCTGAGTGTGAAGTATTGGTAACCAGCTAGAACCAGCAAGAGTAGAGGTTTTAGATGATGGCAAATGAATGTGGATGGAGATGGAAATCATACTTCCCGTCATCCCTCTGCAGCTGCAGATGGGAATCAGGGCAGTAGACCAGCTCGAAAAGGTGTCAATTCAAGGATGTGGCTGGAAGAATACATAGGAAGGAAGAGGAGAATTTATTTTAAGATCAACATTATATGTATAATATTCCCAAAAAAAGCTGAAGGCAGTTGCTTTGCTGAAGTGCATCAACAATTTACATTGTGAAGCAAATTGATAAGTATTTGGAGGCACTGTACCATTCATGTAAAGCAGAGGCATTTGAATGGGAGAGTATGTATGCATGTAAAGGCACACTATATCTTGGTCTTTGTGAGTTAGAACAAATGGTTTGGATCCCAATTTTCCAGGCCAAAATGCTAGTTCATTGAAGCCCAGTGGCCAATTGTTTTTTTTGTACATAGACGGAGAACTGCCAGGACTATCAACAGGGAATACCACTAATCCAGTCCTGTCCTTGCCTATTATAACCAGAATGTGCTAATCATTATGAAACCCACCTGGATTTTTCCAATGCCCTACATATCCTCATTCTGTTCCAACACAGTTTACACCACTTCAGAAGTGTTTGAAGTGCATTCACAGAAATGAATAGGACAGGAGTTGCAGTTTTTGCACCGCAAGTTCTCACCATCAGCAATATGATCATGATCAAGTGGACATAGGTAAGACAGATCAGGTGTACTGGCATTTAAAAGAAATGGAGTGAGAAATAAAATGACGAAAGACCAGTTGGATAGTTGGATACTGAAGTTGGATAATTTAATATTCATTCCAGAAGGTTGAAAAGTACATAGAGTGAAGGTAAGATGTTGCTTAGACTTTTAGACTTTAGACGTCTTTCTTCGCATTTACGTTGGGCCTCTGAGTAGGAGGCCGCAGAAAGACAGGTCAGAAAGGGAGCGGGATTGAGAACTAAAGTGGCATGCTGCAGGAAACTCAAGATCACCCCATTAGACTGAGCATAGATGCTCTGCGAAGCGACCACCCGATCTGAGTTTGGTTTCTCCAATGCAGAGTTAGCCTATTATGTGAACACCGAATGCCTCCTCCTTTGTCCCATGGAGGCACAAGGTAAACTCTGCCACCCACCACTCATTCAATTAGGGGTGCTGGCCCAAAACGTTGATAGGTTCATGCTGAGTTTTTTCAGCATTTCAGTATTTTGTATCTCTAAAATCATGTTTGACACATCTGTTGAAGTGTTTGACTATTTTGTAACTAGCTGAGTAGTTTATGGAAAACTCGTTGATCTGCTCCATTTAGACATTTAGAAAGGTGATAACAAACCATGATTAGGACACAGTGTATTGGAGATAATATACCAGCGTGGACTGACTAACATAAAGAGTCAGTCATTCAAGATCATGGAAAAAATATTTGACTCGGAGGATATGAATATTTGGAATTCTATAAGCAAGGGAATTGTGAATGCTTAATCGTTTTTATGATATTCAAGGTGGAGATCAATAGATTTTTAGATATTAAGAGATTCAAGTATATCAGATTACTACAAGAAAGTGCTGAGGATAACGATCAGTTATGCTGTTAGTGAATGGCAGACTAGGCACAGTGAGCAAATGGCCCATTCCCTTAATACCTCGCTGAAAGTTTTAGTCCAGGTTTCTGTGCTTGAGCCTGTAAGATTTCAACCTGAAATATTCTGACTCAGAGGTGCGACTGCTACTGATTGAGTTACGGCTGGAAACCTGGTCACTTCTGGGATTTCTGGTACGATTTCTTTGTGCTCTTTGTATTCCATTAGGTGAAGATCATATGTTTATCTGCAAAATATTGTTTGAATAAACTAAAGGCTACTCGCCCACACTAAAATAAATCAAATTCAAATTAGTTTAGGTGAAAATTTCCCTTTCCCAGTTATTGATGGCCAGTGGATGTAAATATTCACCCTCAGTTAATTTTCCTTGGCATGGCGATTTGTCGTCAGTGTGTCCTCTTCTGTTCTTCCTTCAGGTCTCTATCGTTGTTGATGGAATTCGGAAGGCAGTGGAGTACAGCGCTAAAACCCTCTCTGGAAATGTCATGCATGTCACATTCAGGAAGCGAGAACTGTTCCCTCTGTTTGATAGGCAGTGGCACAAGCTGGCAATTATCGTGAAATCTGGGTTGGTGTCACTTTACAAGGACTGTGAATTGGTCGACAGCAAACAAAGTGAAGAGCTGGAGAACATTGATGTTCAGGGGAAGACTGCAATTGGTCTTCGTGTCAGTGATGAGATTCCCATTGATGTAAGTAATTGTCAGAGGCCACCAAGAGATGAAGTTGCACTATATTCTATACTATAAATAATAAGGCGTGAACTTTTTTGAGATTTTAGTTTTGGTACTTTTTGGGAATGTTTGTTCCATGATTTCACTGTTTGGTGAACATCCTAGCACCCATCCAGCCAACTGAGACAAAAGCACACTGGATAGCCAACAAGTGGTCACAGGAGTGGAAGGCAACCTCAACTTCATTACACCCACATCTCTTCACCAGATAAAAGCTGTCCAGGGTCTGACCTCCCCAGAGGAGCATGGGTGAAGCTCAACAGACTTTGTACTGGAGTTGGGCATTTCAATGCCAGCATGTGGCGATGGGGACTCCGCCAGAGCCCAGCCTGTGAATGCGGAGCAGAACAACAGACAGCCAACCATGTCATCTCAGGGTGCCCGCTCTACCACCCACCAAATGGAGTTTAGGGCCTGGCAGACATTGACGCAGAGATAACAACCTGGCTGTTCAACACCCGGCTTGAGATCTAACTATTCCTTTGGCTTATATTTCATTCGCAAGAAGAAGACTTTGGTAAAATCGAGTTTTTTTCAGTTTTAAACAAACGGAAGGAAAATACACCAACTTTCACTTTCTAATAAGCTGCAACTAAATCATACCAGAATATTATTCAAAGTCATCCATTACCATTTTAGAGATACGGTGTGGAAACAGGTCCTTCGGCCCACCGAGTCCATGCCGACAGCGATCCCCGCACATTAACACAAGCCCACACACACGGGACAATTTACACTAATACTAAGCCAATTAACCTACAAACCTGTACATCTTTGGAGTGTGGGAGGAAACCGAAGATCTCAGAGGAAACCTACGCAGTCTCCGTACATACAGCACCCGTAGTCAGGATCAAACCCGGGTCTCTGGCACTGCAAGTGCTATAAGGCAACAACTCTACCGCTGCACTGCCATGTTACTTTGTTACTTATCCAGGTTTTGTACTCCCACGTTGCCTGTCATGTCGCTGCATGGTAAATCCCATTGCTTAAACACAAACGTTTATCGTCCATGCATAGCACCTGCATTTAAAAGGCATGATTTATATTAATAAATATATTGCCTGCATAGATTTTTAGTGGTGCAAGGAATAAAGTGCAGTTTTTGTGCAGGATTCTGGCAATGATTTTTGCTTATTTTTGGTTAAAAACTGAAAAATTCATGGATTATCTGTTAATTATTTGGGGATTAATTGTTGTTATATTGAAGGAGCCATGACGTTAAATTAATTTGGATTGCTAAGGCACAATGTAGAAGATGAAAGTATAATGATCTGTTTCTGGTATCTTTATGTAGTTTGACCTTCAAGGGATAATGATTTACTGCAACCCTCAGTTGGCAGAACTGGAGAACTGCTGTGAAATTCCGGGTGCCCTGGTAAGTAGGCCGTTGTTTTCACCAAGCAAGGGTTATTAAAGTAAAGCTTACTTCTGAATCATTAGCTGTGAGTCCTTTGCTCACCAGAAATGAAAAGGTCTTCCATTTAAGGCAGAAAATAAGTTATTTTTCTCTCAGACCATCGTATGTTTTTGAAATTCTCATCCTCGAAAGATGATGGAACCAGTGTCATTGAATATCTTTTTTCTGCCACAGTAGATAGATAACTGTTAAGCAAGTGAGTGAAAGATTACAACTGATAGAAAGGAATGTGGAGTTGTGACAACGATAAGATCATTTATGAATGTATTAATTGGCACAAGGAACCAAGTGGCCCACTGTTGCTGTGCTTGATGTATTTGTTTGTAGAGTTAATCAGTGTGGAAACGGGCCCTTCGGACCAACTTCCCCACACCGATCAACATGTCCCATCTACACTAGTTCCACTTGCCTGCGATTGGCCCATATCCCTCTAAATGAGTCCTTTCCATGTATCTGTCTAATTGCTTCTTAAACGTTGCGATTGTCCCTGCTCAACTACCTCCTCCGGCACCTTGTTCACCCACCACCCTTTGTGTGAAAAAATTACCCCTTAGATTCCTGTAAAATCTTTCCCCCTTGACCTTAAACATATGCCCTCTGGTTCTCGATTCCCCTACTCTGTAATCAGTAGACTCGTGTCTACTCTGTAGACTCTGTCTACCCGATTTATTCCATATGAAATAGAAATGGTAGAGTGCATCGAACCTGATCTGTTAACATGGCATATATTTATCAGTGTAACCAATCTGTCAGGTTATCATTATACATGGTAGATTTTGACAAGCACAGGATGCATAAAAGAAGCAGAATGTTGTGTTTTAGGTGAAATTTAAAGAAATGAGAGAGGTTAAATAAGGAGGGAAATAATGAGAGTAAAAATTCTTTTGATCGCAATAAAAGCTCAAAATGTGTTTAAAGTGAAATGTCAATTGTGTAAAGGGGAGGACAAAAGAAATTGAGAAAAATCACTTCTGTAATATTGTTTTGTAAAAGCAATCAAAGTGCCCAAACCTTCACATCTTCACAATATCCAATACTTCTTCTATGACCTTTATGGCTCTTAGCATTCTCTATAACTGCAGAGGCCCAAATGCAAACTGGAAAAAACACCATCTCATATTCTGCATGGATAGCTTGCATCCCAGTGGTGTGAATATTGATTTTTTTCAATTTCTGGTAACCCATACCCCCAGTACTCTTCCCCCACATACACATGCCTGGCCACCTAGTTTTTTTTTTTTCTCCTTTTATTCATCACTCTCATCCCCTCCCCCTCCCCCCCCATCTAATTTTATCTTTTCATCATCCCCTCCCCATCTGGGTCCAGCTATCACCTATCTGCCTCCGTACTGCCCTCCCTCCCCTGACGTGCTGGCAATCTTGAGAAAAATCACTTCTTGTTCTCCAGGGATGCTACTTGACCCGCTCAGTTTCTCCAGCTTTTTGTGTCTTTCCACTATAATTATAATGTTCCGTGTTCGGACAATCAATTATTTGGTTCCCAAGGAGGATAAGTCACTGTAATGACTGGACGTAACCGAGAGATAATGAAAGTGCAGAAGGCTTTTAGGTTTGTGTCAAGATATGGTTTATTTCCACAAGCTACTTGCCTCTGAGTGCCCATCATACAACTAAAAAAAAACGATTATAGAAACATAGAAATTAGGTGCAGGAGCAGGCCATTCGGCCCTTCGAGCCTACACCGCCATTCAATATGATCATGGCTGATCATCCAACTCAGTATCCTGTACCTGCCTTCTCTCCATACCCCCTGATCCCTTCAGCCACAAGGGCCACATCCAACTCCCTCTTAAATATGGCCAACAAACTGGCCTCAACTACCTTCTGTGGCAGAGAATTCCACAGATTCTCACTATACAGTGGCTTGCAAAAGTATTCATACCCCTTGAACTTTTCCACATTTTGTCACATTACAACCGCAAACGTAAATGTATTTTATTGGGATTTTATGTGATAGACCAACACAAAGTGGTGCATAATTGTGAAGTGGAAGGAAAATGATACATGGATTCCAAATTTGATTACAAATAAAAAACTGAAAAGTGTGGCATGCAAAAGTATTCAGCCCCCCTGAGTCAATACTTTGTAGAACCACCTTTCGCTGCAATTACAGCTGCAAGTCCTTTGGGGTATGTCTTTTAGGGGTAAGTCTTTTAGGCCACAACAGCTTTGCAGATTTAGAGACTGAAATTTTTGCCCATTCTTCTTTGCAAAATAGCTCAAGCTCAGTCAGATTGGATGGAGCGCGTCTGTGAACAGCAGTTTTCAAGTCTTGCCAGAGATTCTCAATTGGATTGAGATCTGGACTTTGACTGGGCCATTCTAACACATGAATATGCTTTGATCTAAACCATTCCATTGTAGCTCTGGCTGTATGTTTAGGGTCGTTGACCTGCTGGAAGGTGAGCCTCCGCCCCAGTCTCAAGTCTTTTGCAGCTCTAACAGGTTTTCTTCCAAAATTGCTCTGTATTTGACTCCATCCATCTTCCCATCAACTCTGACCAGCTTCACTGTCCCTGCTGAAGAAAAGCATCCCCATAGCATGATGCTGCCACCACCATGTTTCACAGTAGGGATGGTGTGTTCAGGGTGATGTGCAGTGTTAGTTTTACGCCACACATAGTGTTGTGCATTTAGGCCAAAAACTTCAATGTTGGTCTCATCAGACCAGAGCACCTTCCTCCACATGTTTGCTGTGTCCCCCACATGGCTTGTGGCAAACTGCAAACGGGACCTCTTATGGCTTTGTTTCAAGAATGGCTTTCTTCTTGCCACTCTTACATAAAGGACCGATTTGTGGAGTGCACGACTAATAGTTGTCCTGTGGACAGATTCTCCCACCTGAGCTGTGGATCTCTGCAGCTCCTCCATAGTTACCATGGGCCTCTTGGCCGCTTCTCTGATTAATGCTCTCTTTGCCCGGCCTGTCAGTTTAGGTGGACGGCCATGTCTTGGTAGGTTTGCAGTTGTTCCATACTCTTTCCATTTTCGGATGATGGATTGAACAGTGCTCCATGTGATGTTCAAAGCTTGGGATATTTTTTTATAACCTAACCCTGCTTTAAACTTCTCCACAACTTTATCCCTGACCTGTCTGGTGTGTTCCTCGGACTTTATGATGCTGTTTGTTCACTTAAGTTCTCTAACAAACCTCTGAGGCCTTCACAGAACAGCTGTATTTATACTGAGATTAGATTACACACAAGTGGACTTTATTTACTAATTAGGTGACTTCTGAAGGCAATTGGTTGCACTGGATTTTATTTAGGGGTATCAGAGTAAAGGGGGCTGAATACTTTTGCACGCCACACTTTTCAGTTTTTTATTTGTAAAAAAAATTGAAAACCATGTATCATTTCCCTTCCACTTCACAATTATGCACCACTTTGTGTTGGTCTATCACATAAAATTCCAATAAAATACATTTACGTTTGTGGTTGTAACGTGACAAAATGTGGAAAAGATCAAGGGGTATGAATACTTTTGCAAGCCACTGTATATGATAATAATAGTGATCCAGGAAAATCAGAGCAATTTTCAAAGATATGGTCTCCTTTCATTGATTCATTACAAGTTTAGTATGGTGCAACACAACTTTGGAATGAAACCGATTTTATTATTGCACGTTTTTTAAATTATTTTTCGTTTTTGTCTTTTTTATTTTTAAGTTTTTACTTACTCACTTTGTGACTACACTCTTTGGTAGTTTAGGGGTTCTATTTTTACACATTCACTATCTTACTTTCTCTCTTGCTCTTTCTCTCTTTTTCTATTTCATTTTTGTCAAAATTAAAATGGAAGATGTACAATAAATGTATTTTGTCATATGCCGCGGTTTATACTACTGTACACTGCTTCTAATAAAAATATTAATTAAAAATAAATAAATAATAATAGTGATCTGATGAATAGTGATCCCATGAATCCATCATGAGGCCAGGCATGCAGGGAATGTAGGCCACTTAAAGGCCATCAGGACTGCACCCCAGATTCCTCATCCACCTATATATGGGATGAGCTGACAGAGAAAGTGGTTCAAGCAAGTACAATCACAACATTTAAAAGGCTTTTGGACAAAAGCATGCATAGGAAAGATTTGGAGGAATATGCACCAAGCAGAGACAAATGGGATGAACTTAGGTGGGTATTTTAGTGTGCATGGCTGAGTTGGGTCTATTTCCTTGCTGTTTTGCATTATATGACTTATTACACATCTCCTGATCCTCTGTCTTCCATGGGAATTTGTGGGCTATGCCTCTGGTGTTGTGCATTTATAATGGAACCCCTTCTAACTCTGAATAGATATCTTCATCGTTCTTCTGATACCTTAGTGTGGTGTGAAGAGCTCTGCGGGTGACCTCGGCCAATGGATTCAATTTTTAAAATAACATTAAAACACAACCAAAATTGTTGGATGAGCACATTTTACCTGACTGGTGACTGTCTTTCAAAGCTGAAAGTTGTGGCATCTTACGAGTGATTTAATGAGAAGTGTCTCATGGGGAAGAGTAATGTCAGCATGGTCTTAAACCAGGAAGATTATGTCTCTGATGGCAAAGCCAAATTATTAATCTGAATTGGGCCATTTTATTATTGTTATGTCCATTCCCTTGTTCTGTGGTAAAACTGTATAATCTTGATGTCCTCAGTGCTCAGCGGAGGCTGGTTTCTATTCAGCTAGACTGGAGAACTTCATGAGGCAGAAATCCATTCAATCAAGTCCAAGAAGAGAGAGTCAGAAGGTGAGGCTACTGCAGTATTGCCATTAACTGCATCTTGCAAGCTGTTAATTCCTTTCAGATATCACCAGAGTTTTAAAGGAATGTACAAACAAAGTACTGCTTCCTCCTCAAAGTGTCTTTTTTTGTGAATCAGTATATGCAAGGTCTTCAAAGGAAGGCAGTCTAAATTACATCAGCAAACTGCTGGATATAATAATATCTATGATGTATTAAGTTTAACACAACTGTGAAACAATAGGGGAAGCGTGTACATGCATGCCAATGCTCAGCATTGCTGAGTTTTGTCAGAAGGCCAGTCTATGTATGTTATTTTCTCCTTAGCCTGGCTCAGGATCAGCAGCAGTTTTCTGCTGCAAAAGAATGGAGTTGCTTGAATTTGTTCCTGCCCTTGTAGATTTTGTAACTCAAATCTAAAACATATATTGCACCTTGAGCACTTTGCACTTTAGGAAAGATGTTCTGGAAGAACAAAGCAATGTTATAATATTTGACAAGCAAATAATTCAAATTTGTTATATTAGTCCCTGGCATTACAAGCAAGATGAGATTTATAGATCAGACCCCATATAGTTTCTGGACCAGTTAAGAGGACAATTAATAGCCAAAAATAATTATATGATTGGTCACAAAAGGACCACCCAACCATTTTTTTTCCTTCCCTCTAGGGTACTAGTGAGTTAGTTATAATTTTGTGCCAAACTGATTTTTACTGATATATTAATTTGTACCAAACATGGTTCAATAGTGCTTTATTGTCATATGTGCAAACGCACAGTGAGATTCTTTCCTTACATACAATTCAGTAAACTATTGCCATACCGAAGCACGATCCCTGGAAGTGTACAGAAATAGGCTGTTGAGCCCACATACAAGAGGCGCCAGTTTTGGTGCCATTTTCAAAATCTAGTCTGCGCTGTATGACCACCGCCCGATCCAGGCAAGCAGTGGGCTGTGACAGAGCCTCTAGCCATCGTGTCCATTGGACATGTGGATCAACCAGCGAACTGACGTCCCTCTCCTCACCCGCCCACCTTTGTGCCCTGGGGACGCCACCCGCAGCCGACCTTGAGGAATTCAAGATGGATATCAGGATAATAACTCTTTAATCAATGGTAATGATGTTATTGAACCAGATAACACCATGAGTGGTTCAGGTGAAGCTGGGCAAGCACATGCAGGAAAATTGAATAAAAAGTAAGACGAAAGATGATAAATAAAATTCCACAAAATGTGGGGCATGAACAACGGCAAATAATGCTTGAGCCAAATGGCCTCTTCCTGTGAGTTCTTTGAGATTTCATGGGGTTTATATATTTGACCTTGATCCACTCGAATGGAGAAAGAGGGCTTTTTGGTGGTCTGGCCTCCTCCCATCCTGTATTAATAATAACAATAATACATTTTATTTATCGGGCACCTTTCAAGGACACCTTAAAATTAAAACAAGTATGAGACCATACAATTAAAACAAGCATGAAACAAAAACAATATATACAGCAACAATACACAATTCGGAGAGTATTCTCACTATCGTTACTTTTTGACTGCTGCATTTTCTTTGAAACTTCCAAAGTTTGCATGATTTGTATTCTCTGTACACTGTATTTATCCATATATATAATATGGCAGTTAAGAGAAATGTTGTGTTTTTTCAGCAAGAAATATTACACAAGAAATGGAAACTATTAAAACTAAAGATATTTGAAGAATTTGGCCAGATTGTGCAATGCATCACTTACCACAAACATCAGTGAGAGTTGGGTTAAACTGTGGTCATGAATTTTTCTGAAAAATGTTCTAAACAGAAGAAAATTATGATTATGACAAATCAAGTGCATGTCTTCCACAAGCTATTATATGTACTGCATTCCTCACTGTAGATACTGTTCCCATGGGAGAAGCTTACGTGCAGGGATCAGAGCCTCATAAAACGTATCCCTTTATCGCTTAAATAGAGGCACACAAGTGTGTCAGTGTTTTAACTACTGCCCCATTGCAATCTTTGAAGCAGCAGTGGAGACAATTTAGATCACTACATTGATTGTAAGTTAACATTAATGCTTCGGGTAAATTTTTGAGTTTTAAAAGGAGACCAGTTGTAAAATGAGGCAGACACATTCAGACTTGAATAGTTGAATTGTAAGACATCTCTTGACAGTTCTTTCAATAAAACAAAAGGGGAAACAATGCTTTAAATCCCTTGGCAATGACAGGTGTAGCTCTACACATGACAATACCAATAAAGCCATATGTTCTTGCACGTCACAAGTCAAGTGGGCTGTTATTGATGTTTAGCCCCCAGGGTAGGATGTGGGAAACAGTTAATGACATACTTATCACTGAGCGGATAGTTAAGAGTCTGCAGAAGGTACTATATGTGGGGAATAAAGTCTGACAAGCAGTCCAATAATTCCAATTAAGTTGTTTTATGTTTAGCTGACAGTTATTTTTAAAGTTAATTAAAATGAGTTTTTTATGCTTTTAATAATATGTTCTAAATATATCACTTTGGCAATTATTTGGCAGTGTTTCATTTACTTTGAGGCATTTTGCTCAGTTTTCAGAATCTTTCTGTGACTTTTATAATTTGCAGTATATTATACATGTTTAACTGGAAGCAATGTGCCCTAAAAGTATCAAGAGAAAATGTTGATGGTGAGACTTAGAAATAATCATGAACCATGAATGATGGAGGCACTCCAGCATAAAATGTAATCATGTATTTCATATCATTTTATGTGCTCTGCAACTGATTTGAAGGACAATGGGACAATTTGAAGGATCGAAGGACAAAAAACACATCCATGAATATGAAGTTCAATGGCTGGCTTGCTATATGCAAGATGTAGTTAAAAGGGAACATCACAGCGTGCATAGCAATGTTATCAATTGGTGCACAATGTATGTTTGGTGTAATTGGTGCAGCATTGGAGCATAGCACTCACCACAGGAACAATATCAGGCTTGACCATAAAGCAGACTTTTATAGGAAGATGCCAATGTCTAATCATCCATCATAGAAACAGTGTTTCCACACACAACCACATTTTTCTATTTCATGCTCACTCTATCAAGCTTAGTTTCCAATGAGAGCCTCCTGCATATCAGGAGATAGCTCAGATCTATTGGCACTTGGCCTGCATTTCCTGACTTTATGTTGATTACCATGGCTGACCTCAAAGAAGGATAAGAATTTGCAGCTGTTAAGTCAACATCCCCTTTCACATTATGTAGGAAGGAACTGTAGATGTTGGTTTAACCGAAAATAGACACAAAATGCTGGAGTAACTCAGCGGTCCAGGCAGCATATCTGGAGAGAAGGAATGGGTGAAGTTTTGGGTCGAGTCTCTTCTTCACATTGTTGCATAGGAAAATTACTTCCTTGCAGTATAATTAATTAGTGCAGGCCTGCTATACTCATCCATTTTATTGGTTTAAAAATTCTAACTCTGTGACTCCCATCAACCTCAGTACCATACAATGTTTAATAATTACCCTATATGTTTAAAATAGCCTAGCTTTTCTCAAATCCAAATACATGGCAATTCATCAAATTGAAGGATGTTGCTATTCGAGCCAAGGTCCCTGAATTGGATTTTGAAAGATCCAGTTGGTAATTGGAGATTAGTGGGCAGAATTAGAGCACATGGTATTGGGGGTAGGGTATTGACATGGATAGAGAATTGATTGGCAGACAGGAAACAAAGAGCAGGAATAAATGTTTCCCTGTCAGAATGGCAGGCAGTGGCGAGTGCAGTGCTTCAAGGCTCGGTGCTGGGGCCTCAACTATTTACAATATATTAATGGTTTAGATGATGGAATTAAAAGTAACACTAGCAAATTTGCAGATGACTCAAAGCTGGGTGGCAGTGTGAACTGTGAAGAGGATGCTAGGAGATTACAGGAAGTGGGCAGATGCATGGCAGATGCAGTATAATGTACAGTAGAAAAAAGTGAGGTTATCCATTTTGGCGGCAAGAACAAGGAGGCAGATTATTATCTCAATGGTGTCAGATTAGGGAAAAAAGGAAGTGCAATGAGACCTGGGTGTCCTTGTACACCAGTCACTGAAAGTAAACTTCCAGGTACAGCAGGCAGTGAAGAAAGCTAATGGCATGTTGGACTTCATAACGAGAGGATTTGAGTATAGGTCCTTTTGCAGTTGTACAGGTGAGACCACATCTGGAGTATTGTGTGCGGTTCTGGTCTCCTAATTTGAGGAAGGGCACCCTTGCTATTGAGGGAGTGCAGTGGAGGTTGACGAGGTTAATCCCCGGGATGGCGGGTCTGTCATATGAGGAAAGATTGGAAAGACTGGGCTTGTATTCACTGGAATTTAAAAGGATGAGAGGGAATCTTATAGAAACATATACATTTATAAAATGACTGGACAAGCTAGATGCAGGAAAAATGTTCCCAATGTTGGGGGAGTCCAGAACCAGGGGCCACAGTCTAAGAAAAAAGGGAAGAACATTTAAAACTGAGATGAGAAAAAACGTTTTCACCCAGAGAGTTGTGAATTTGTGGAATTCTCTGCCAGGCAGTGGAGGCCAATTCACTGGATGACTTTAGAAGAGAGTTACAATAGATAGAGCTCTTGGGTCTAATGGAATCAAGGGGTATGGGGAGAACCATGCACGGGTTACTGATTGTGAATAATCAGCTATGATCACAATGAATGGCGTAGCTGGCTCGAAGGGCCGAATGGCCTCCTCTTGCACCTATTTTCTATGTTTCTATAAGTTCCCAAACCCATGAGCACATTTTTCCATCATATACACATTGATAAGTAGTTCCAATAATTCATTCACTGAAGATGATGAACAATAATGGCTTAAGCACATTAATCTTGTGGCTTTGCCAAGACCTGAATGTTCTCCTATTGATGCTGATTCGCTAACGGTGAGATTGAAAGCTGTTCCCTGTCCAACATAGAACTCTCTACATAAGAAGAGGACCTACAGTTGTTTAACACCTAGTCTAATAGATAGGTTATTCCACAGCATTTACAGCAAATTAAACATTTACTTTAGTTACTGTTCTATAGTAGGAAACAGCAGCAGCAAAAAAATGAAAAATCTGAACATTTTCCAAGTTGATTTGGGGATATTTATTGGTCTGACCACAGGATTGCTATCCTTTATCCAGAAGTAGCAACATGCGATCCTTTATCCAGAAGTAGCAACATGCGATTTTGTATGCCCACCCTGTGAGAATGCAGCTCTCCAGTTTGATGTCTCACCAAAATCTTCTCCTTAATCTGAGATATTAGTTGTACCCCACCTCCACCCCAACACCTTTTGTGCACGCTATTGGAGGGTTAACAACTTTTAGAGTCTCAAAGAAATGGACATAGTTCCAAGATAAGGGGGTGGTTATTTAAAATGGACACTGTGGAAATTTCTCTACACAGTGTGGTGAATCTGTGGAATTCTCTATCCCAGAAGGTTGTGGATGTCAGATCATTAGATGTATTTCAGGTGGAGGCAGAAACATTTTTGAAAGATCAGGGAGTTAAGGACTATGGGGAACTGGTACGAATGAGGAGGCCTGCGTAGAAAAAGCCTGATAATTTGAATATGTGGGGCTGGCTTGAGAGGCTTAACTTTGCCCCCTATTTTCTTGTTGTCTTGACACCCATTTACTTCAATTTTACCAGGGCCCTTTTATGCCGCATTGTGCTGAATGCTGCCATAATGTCAAGCAATCAAATTGTATCTCTTTGGCTGTTTTGTCCATGTGTTGATCAAGGATAGGTTTAGAAGCCGAGTTGTCCAGGTGAAACCCTAGAGCATTGAATCCTTGTAGGAATGACTACACTTTATTTTTCATTTACTATCAGGTACTTGAAGGTATTCTGAGTTGTGAGCTACTTCATGATCAATCAGGCTGAATGGGTTGACACTCCCTCTAATTGCTTTTTCCTTCCACTTTTAGAGCCTTACCTTTTCCGTTGTTGATTTGATCTGATAAATAACCATTGTTTAGAGAATTATATTATCCCATGATGAAGGATGTTCGACTGTACGTCCAAAGATGCCATTGGCCAACTCAATTCTTTCTACAGAAACAAAGAACTGCTGATGCCGGTTTATAGAAACATAGAAACATAGGTGCAGGAGTAGGCCATTTGGCACGTCGAGCCAGCAACGCCTTTCAATATAATCATGGCATGCTTATACCAAAGATAGGCACAAAATGCTGGAGTAACTCAGCGGGTCAGGCAGCATCTCTGGAGAAAAAGGATAGGTGACGTTTCGGGTGGGGACCCTTCTTCAGAACCGCTGAGTTACTCCAGCATTTTGTGTTTATCAACTCATTCTATGTTTTAATTTGTTCAAATATAACACAGATATTCTTATCTTCCTGGATTGTTCTATACCATTCTCAGTAAAATGAGAAAGTTATGAATGGGTTAAGCAAAAGCATCAGCGGCAGATGCTATTTTCAGTAGGGTGCATAATCAATTATCTATGTTACATAATACAATACTAGCAACAGAAATATATCAATGTTTGTATTTAGTTTTGTTGATTTTCATTTGTGAAATGAGCATGTGTTCACCTCACAAAATTTCAGCAGTTTTTCACACTGAATTTAAAAAGCACTGTTTCTTTTGATAATATTGCAGTTTGAAAACCAATGGAATTTCGACTTGAATTTATGGAGTATGCTGTTTCAAACCTGGCAAAGTTGTATCAAGTATCTCTGTTGTTTTAAGCAATGGGCAAAAGTGATGGTTAGTTTAATAAATTAAGAACTGGAGCTTGGGTTTGACCCACAATGTCTCCTGTTACATAATTACTCTGGCTGATCATCCAACTCAGTATCCTGTACCTGCCTTCTCTCCATACCCCCTGATCCCTTTAGCCACAAGGGCCACATCTAACTCCCTCTTAAATATAGCCAATGAACTGGCCTCAAAGTGAGAGAAGGGTATAGAAATTGAAGTGAGAGAAGGGTATAGGTACATGCGTTACATCTCCTGCATTTGCAGCGGAAAGAGGTGGGGAGGGATGAGTGAATCAAGGAATTGCAGAGGGAGCTGTGGAATGGGGTGGGGATGGGAAGATGTGACGGGTGGTGGGATCCTATTGTAGGTTGTGAAAATATCAGAGAATGATGTGTTGGATGCGGAGGTTGGTTGTGTGAAAGGTAAAGACCGGGGAACTTTTCTTTGTTCCATGGTGTTGGTAGACTGCTGGGACTGAAAGCTGATGAATTCCCAAGGCCTGATGGTCTGCATCCCAGGAAGTGGCTCCAGAAATCGTGGACGGATTGGTGATCATTTTCATGATCCCTTCATCCTTACTTCATCATTTTCCAACGTTCTATAGATTCAGGATCAGTTCCTGTGGATTGGAGGGTAGCTAATGTTATCCTAATTTTTAAGAAAGGCGGGAGAGAGAAAACGGGGAATAATAGACCAGTTAGCCTGACATTGGTGGTGAGAATGATGCTGGAGTCAAACATAAAAGATGAAATAGTGGCACATTTGGATAGCAGTAAAAGGATCGGTCTGAGTCAGCATGGATTTACGAAGCGGAAATCATGCTTGACTAATCTTCTGGAATTTTTTGAGGATGTAACTAGTAAAATAGACAAGGGAGAGCCAGTGGATGTAGTGTACCTGGACTTTCAAAAAACATTTGATAAGGTCCCACATAGGAGATTAGTGGGCAAAATTAGGGCACGTTATTGGGGTAGATTGCTGACATGGACAGAAAATTGGTTGGCAGACAGGAAACAGAGAAGGAATTAACGGGTCCCTTTCAGAATGGCAAGCAGTGACTCGTGGGGTACCGCAAGGCTCGGTGCTGGGACCGTAGCTATTTACAATATATATTAATGATTTAGTTAAGGGATTACAAGTAACATTAGCACATTTGTAAATTACACAAAGCTGGGTGGCAGTGTGAACTTTGAGGAGGATGCTATCAGAATGCAGGGTGACTTGGACAAGTTGGGTGAGTGGGCAGATCCATGGCAGATGCTGTTTAATGTGGATAAATGTGAGGTTATACACTTTGGTTGCAAAAATTGGAAAGCAGATTATTATCTAAATGGTGTCAAGTTGGGAAAAGAGGAAGTACAACAGGATCTGGGGTTCCTTGTTAATCAGTCAATGAAAGTAAGCATGCATGTACAACAGTCAGTGAAGAAAGTAAATGGCATGTTGGCTTTCATAACAAGAGGAGGAGTATAGGAGCAAAGAGGTCCATCTGCAGTTGTACAGGGCCCTAGTGAGACCACACCTGGAGTATTGTGTGCAGTTTGGTCTCCAAATTTGAGGAAGGACATTCTTGCTATTGAGGGAGAGCAGCGTAGGCTCACAAGGTTAATTCCCGGGATGGCGGGAATGTCATATGCTGAGAGAATGGAGCGGCTGGGCTTCTATACTCCGGAATTTAAAGGGATGAGAGGGATCTTATTGAAACATACAAGATTATTAAAGGTTTGGACATGCTAGAGGCAGGAAATATGTTCCCGATGTTGATGGAGTCCAGAACCAGGGGCAACAATTTAAGAATAAAAGGTAAGCCATTTAGAACAGAGATGAGGAAATATTTTTTTTGCACAGAGTTGTGAGTCTGTGGAATTCTCTGCCTCAGAGGGTGGTAGAGGCCGGTTTTCTGGATACTTTCAAGAGAGAGCTAGATAGGGCTCTTAATGATAGCTGAGTCAGGGGATAGGTGGAGAAGGCAGGAACGGGGTACTGATTGTGGATAATCTGCCATGATCACATTGAATGGCGGTGCTGGCTTGAAGGGCTGAACGGCCTACTCCTGCACCTTTGGCCATTGTCATCTGGGGGGGATGGGGTGCAAGAGTAGAATTATAGGACACAGAAGAGATGAGCATGAAGGACCCATCTATGACAGCAGTGGGGAAAACACTTTGCTAAAGAAAGAGTGCAGATGGAAAACACATCTTGTGTGCAGATGTAGTGGAGACAGACAAATTGAGAGTAGGAGATAACGTATTTGGAAGAGGCAGAGTGGCAGGAAGCACAGTCCAGATAATGGTGGGAGTTGATGGGTTTGTAGTAGATGTCAGTCGATAATCTGTCCATACATTGTCAGACATTGTCTATGTCTGTCTAATGTCTATTACAATCAGTCTGAAGAAGGGTCCCGACCCGAAATGTTACGTATCCATGTTCTCCAGAGATGCTGCCTGACAAAGTTTACTCCAGCACTTTGTGTCTATTTTTGTAACAAGCATCTGCAGTTCTTTGTTTCTACAATGTTAAATCATCATGAGGGACGGAAAATCTTTGTTTTCATGTGGACACTGCCCATGTAGCACATCAGATTACAGGACATCAGTGAACAATTTCAATACATTAAACTTTGTGCTCCTTGTTTGGTTATACATTTCTAGACTCAAGCCAACTTCCTGTTGCCGTGGGTGGTAGCACATCGCATGTAGTGCTCAAATGATATATGACTTTGCCCAGGGCAGCTCAGATCAAGGGCACAAGGGAGAGTGAGGGCACAAAGTTGCTTTTAGTACAATTTATAGTGGAAAATGCAATAGGCACAGGCAGTAAATGGGATTAATGAAGGAACTGCAGATGCTGGAGAATCGAGGGTACACAAAAAGCTGGAGAAACTCAGCGGGTGCAGCAGCATCTAAGGAGCGGAGGAGATAGGCGACGTTTCGGGTCGAGACCCTTCTTCAGACTGGTCAGGGATCAGGGAAACGAGAGATATAGACGGTGATGTGGAGAGATAAGGAACAATGAGTGAAAGATATGCAAAAAAGTATCGGTGATAAAGGGAACAAGCCATTGTAAGCTGTTTGTGGTGTGAAAATGAGAAGCTGGTGTGACTGGGGTGGGGGAGGGAGATAGAGGGAATGCCAGGGCCCGAGGGCTGAGGGAGAGGTGGGAAGGGGAGGAGACAGCAAGGGTTAACAGAATTGAGAAAATTCAATATTCAAGCCCAAAGGATGCAGACTCCCCAAGCGGAATATGAGGTGCTGTTCCTCCAGCTTGCGGTGTTGCTCACTCTGGCCGTGGAGGAGGCCCAGGACCGAGAGGTCGGATGTGGAATGGGAGGGGGAGTTGAAGTGCTGAGCCACCGGGAGGTCGGGTTGGTTATTGCGGACCGAACACATTTCCACATACCTTGACGCCATCCTATCCCCCTTTGTTAAATCCCTCCCCACCTATGTTCAAGACACCTCAGACACTCTCCGTCGGCTCCGTGCATTCCATTCTCCAGGCCCCCATCCTCTCATCTTTAACATGGACGTCCAGTCACTCTACACCTCCATCCCCCACCAGGACGGTCTCAAAGCCCTCCGGTTCTTCCTCGACCAGAGGAGCAACCCATACCCGTCCACTGACACCCTCCTCCGCCTAGCAGAGTTGGTCCTCACCCTCAATAACTTCTCTTTTGGTTCCTCCCATTTCCTCCAAACACAAGGCGTAGCTATGGGCACACGCATGGGCCCCAGCTACGCTTGCCTCTTTGTTGGGTACGTCGAACAATCCTTGTTCTCGGCGTACCAGGGCCCCATCCCCGACCTCTACCTCCGTTACATCGACGACTGCTTTGGTGTCACCTCCTGCACCCACACACAACTGACTGACTTCATTCATTTCACCACCAACTTCCATCCGGCACTCAAATACACTTGGACCATTTCCGACACTTCCCTACCATTCCTTGACCTCACCATCTCTATTGCAGGTGATACGCTCCTGACCGACATCCACTACAAACCTACTGACTCCCACAGCTACTTGGACTACTCTTCCTCCCACCCTGCTTCCTGTAAGGACTCCATCCCCTATTCCCAATTCCTCCGTCTACGCCGCATCTGCTCCCAGGATGAGGTGTTCCACACCAGGTCATCACAAATGGCCTCATTCTTCAGAGAACGGGGATTCCCCTCCCCCACTATTGATGAGGCTCGCACCAGGGTCTCCTCCATACCGCGCAACACTGCCCTCGCTCCCCATTCCCCCACTCGCAAACAGGGCAGAGTCCCCCTGGTCCTCACCTTTCACCCCACCAGCCGGCAAATACAACATATAGTCCTCCGCCAGTTTCGCCACCTCCAACGTGACCCCTCCACCCGCCACATCTTCCCATCTCCCCCCCTGTCTGCCTTCCGCAAAGACCGCTCCCTCCGCAACTCCCTTGTCAATTCTTCCCTCCCCTCCCACTCTACCCCTTCCCCGGGCACTTTCCCTTGCAACCGCAAGAAATGCAACACTTGTCCCTTCACCTCCCCCTCCACTCCTTTCAGGGACCCAAGCAGTCCTTCCAGGTCCGACAGAGGTTCACCTGCACCTCCTCCAACCTCATCTACTGCATCCGCTGCTCCAGATGCCAGATGATCTATATCGGTGAGACCAAGCGGAGGCTTGGCGATCGCTTCGCCGAACACCTCCGCTCGGTCCACAATAACCAACCCGACCTCCCGGTGGCTCAGCACTTCAACTCCCCCTCCCATTCCACATCCAACCTCTCGGTCCTGGCCTCCTCCACGGCCAGAGTGAGCAACACCGCAAGCTGGAGGAACAGCACCTAATATTCCGCTTGGGGAGTCTGCATCCTTTGGGCTTGAATATTGAATTTTCTCAATTCTGTTAACCCTTGCTGTCTCCTCCCCTTCCCACCTCTCCCTCAGCCCTCGGGCCCTGGCATTCCCTCTATCTCTATCTCCCTCCCCCAGCCCAGTCGCACCAGCTTCTCATTTTCACACCACAAACAGCTTACAATGGCTTGTTCCCTTTATCACCGATATCTTTTTTGCATATCTTTCACTCATTGTTCCTTATCTCTCCACATCACCGTCTATATCTCTCGTTTCCCTGATCCCTGACCAGTCGGAAGAAGGGTGTCGACCCGAAACGTCGCCTATCTCCTTCGCTCCTTAGATGCTGCTGCACCCGCTGAGTTTCTCCAGCTTTTTGTGTACCCCCAGGCACAGGCAGTAAATGGGATTAATGAGAAATTAACCTGCATTGCCAATGACAATTAAGAAAGGAATATTACACGTTTACCTTTGCTGATGAAGTGCACAAGACTATAGTTCATTTCCAATCACTGTACAAACTGCTGTTCATTCTCAGAATTATCTGTCTTTTTTATCAAATTGATAATTAACTATTTTCTATTATTAATTTAGGGAGCAGCTTGGAGTGTTCCGCAGAAAGGAGATAAAGGCGACTCCGGTCCAGGAGGTGAAAAGGTAAGATGTTCCTGCACATTTATTAATTTAAAAAAACATAAAATGGATTCATATTTATGCGATTCTCTCAATTTTTCTCTTGCACTAACCACTCAATTCTCCTCATTGTATCTTAATGAATATTTTAATTTTTCCATAAAATTTGCTCTTATTCCATCTTGATCACCATGTTAACTTTCCAGCCTCTTTTGTTTCTCAATAGAATTAAATCAATTTTATTGATTTATTCTGTGTTTCCACAATAACCTTTTAATTATTTATCCATTGGATCCGTAATTCCATGAACTAATTCCACTTTTTACTTCCCCTATCCATCTTAGTCCGTATCTGCCTTACATCTTCTCTCCTTTTGGCTTTTGAATAAATCATTCTTTTTTCTATTTGATCCATAAATCTCATTGAATTATGATCAACATATAATTAGCTCATCTTCATAATCAGTTTTGCCTTTGTAACTAGATCCAGCAATCCCTCCTGTATGTACAAGGACAAAGATTCATAGAAGAGTCACAACACAAAGGATGCCATTTAGCCCATCATGCTGATGCCAGTCAAAAAACAGCTACATAACAATCCCACCTTCCGGCACGAGGACAGTATCCCTGCATATCCCAAATCTTCATGTCTAAGTGCTGTTTACATGTATTGAGAGTTTCTGTTTCTCCAATCATTAAGGCAGTGAACTCTAGACCCTGACCAGGGACAATTCCTTTCCACCTTGATCATAGTAGCTACTTTACCATCAAGGGTTAAACAATTGAGATCCATCGGGCAAATATGCATCGGCTCTGTTATTCTCAATACAATTCAAGTTTCTCCCTACAGTTTACTAAATCTTTACTCCAGTACCTCTTCTTATTTATGTATGCACTCCTCACTGTGGTAACTCATTACTATGTTGATTCTCTACGATGTTGGCTCTTTACTCTATTAATTCTTTACTATGTTGGCTTCGTTCTCTGTCTCGGGGTTCTCGCTTTTATTCTATTGGCTTCGTTCTTTGTCTAGGGGTTCTCGCTGGTACTAGTTCTTAACTACTGAATAATTCCTTAGTCCTGTCTCTTAAAGGGAAGTCCTGCTGGTCACAGGTCCTCTTTTGACCATTTCCAATTCCAACTCCAATTTCAATTCCCATTTTAATTTTCAATTTTAATTCCAGTTTTAATCCCAATTCTAATTCCAACTCATATTCCCTAAGTAATTCCATGTTACCAGATCTTCGAAAATTCTATCCTTCTTGATGCCCTTTGAACAATCCTTTCCATCTTTGTCTGAGGATGAGATAATATCAATGTCAGTTAATAATCAAACTCCAATTATTCATGTCAGATTTCACAAGTCTATTCCAAATCTCAAATATTTTTAAAGTCCCTCCAATTCATTACCATACAATTTCGAGACCGAATCCAAAATGTATACATTTATTTCTATTACCCATAATTTAGACACAATTCAGGTATTTTACTCCAAACCACAGAGGAATGTTTTTTTAATTTGATGCCAGTCCTTTAAAGTGGGGCTTGGCCCAGAAGGATGTTATAGGTCGTCGGTGTTGTTTCTTTCAAAGATAATTAAAGTTTCCTTTATTCTCCTTCCTTTTCTTTCTCCAATAGCTAGGTGATATTAAAGTTGGGCACTAGGGGAAGGTCCTTTCTTCTTTCTTTCTGAAGGTAGTTTCAGTTACTAGGGAGTGGAGATACTGAGGAGCATATTACTCTGCCTGCTGGCCTTCCCAAATGTCTTAAAGGGGCAGGACAGTATCAATTCATCCTGCTGGTCACTTGTTTTTGGGGAGCTACATTACCTTTTGCTGTCATCTTCCCGTTCTTAAGGGGTCTGTGCATTCTTTTACCTCACTCCCCAGATAGTCTCTCATTGATATACTGTCCTGCAGGCACAAACTCAGCAATACATTAATTCAATATCTTCTTTCCCCACTCCCATTCCTCCTGCACAGTAAGTTTGTTTCTTATCTCCCAAGTGCCACTTCCATTCCTTAGTTGCCATCCCTTCTCATGCTAGCTACTATGTTTCCGTGTCATGCTTCTTCCTTTTAGTGAGGGTTTCTTTAGAGTTGGATTCTATACATCTCCTCCTACTTGGAAGGGGTGGTGTTCTTTTTAATGTATAGTGCTGCTTCTCAGGCCATGTGAGGACACTTTAATTTTAATAGATGGTATTGCTGTTAACTGGCAGGTTAAGGCTACCGAAATGGGTTGGATTGTCGGAATGTTCCTGCCCCCTGATCTCCCTGCTAGTGTCCTCGTGCTCTACCTTCAGAGTCCCAAGAGTCTCGTTACCCTCTTGGAATCCTTCAATTTCTGTGACCCCGTGGCCTCCTTCTCTGCCCCCTTCCTTCCTGATAATATTCTCTCATGGGTCACGACCGACTTCAGTGTCCCAATCCCCCATACTGTAACACTGATCGGGACGGATTGCTCTATAACCTCTCCAGCCAAACCGAGGGAAGGTCGGTTCTTTGAATGGGAGGTCTATCCAGGCCTTGAGGTCTTCTTCCTCCTTATCCTAGTCTGGTCTTATTTCTTTTATTCGAACCTCTAATTTCCGGGCTGCTGTTGAACCAGGCTGCCTTGATGTCTGACTGTCTGTGGTCTGGGAACATTTATACCTAATGTGGGCATCTCCCTACAAACACATTGTCTACGAGGAGTCCGTTCTAAATCCCCTTCTTGGAGTATTGTTCTGACATAATAATATTATCCATGTCCGAATCAATCCATCCATATTCTCCCCCTATTTCACCTCCTGAAAGGCTATTAGTTTTATCCCAGTACTGCAAGAAGGATTCTTTCATCCTCTTGCTACTGGAATTCCTAATTAATTTCGGCAGCCATGTCGATGGAGTCTTCTTTCTAGCTCCTTGATTTCCCCTACTGTCCTCCACCTGTGGGACAATCATAGGAGATAGAAGATCTCTCCCCGATGTCTCTATTTTGGATTTAAAAATTAGGGGGAGGAGCCAAAGATATAGTTTATTCCTATTAAAGACTTTAGTCCACCCAACGGCCAAAGTTTGTCTTTCAAAATTGCAGTTAATTTCCCTGATAATGCTCTCAGTCTATCCGCTTAATTTGGAAGCTCCCTGCAAATTATCCTTATCAGGCTTTTTAATAAGTTTGATCGGTCTTTCTCATAGACATTCCCCATTCTCGGAATAATGGTCAAAACACAAATTACAAAATAAAGGTTCCAGACACTAACACCTCCTTCAATCACTCCAAGGTCGATGGAATCTCTCCCACACAATGGTCAACGGTCTTTCCGATTCACACTTACTCTAGCAATCGTTTCCTTTCAACTGTCTCCCAGTCACTCCTATTCAATCACTCTTATTCAATTATTCAAACCACTCCTAATTCAGTCTCTCTCCCAACTCTCTTACCGGTTAAATCACAATAACTGCTTTCAATTCAAAACTTTGAAGCAAAGGATCTCAATCCAAGTGTAACTCTCAATCGCAGTCTCTCACGCAGCAATCTCTCTCACTCAATTCACTTTTAGTTTGCACAGACCGACAAACCCAAACCAAGCTAACAGAACTATAATTAGGAACGAAAATATTCCCCCGATTATCAATAACCCAAAACACACCCCAATATAAACTATAAGCATCCAGTAAACCCCACTCTAATCTTCCTCGTGGCCCAATCAATCAGCGGGGATGACTCCCCCGACGCAGCGATCGAAGGAGTTCAACCCCTGATCGAACCACCCTGATTCAGATTCTTACAAAACAATCTTAAACAAATACGAATATCTAACTTAAACACACTCTTACTTCAAGTTTCTAAATCTGTAAACACTCGCACAAACAGCTACACAAATGACGGTCTGTGGACTTAACACGATCTAAATCTTAACTTTTAATTACTCTAAGTTTATTTACATACATAGAATATTTACAAAATCCGGATCCTATAACAACACGAAAAGCTAGATTTTTACAATTTATAAAATGATTTAATGCACTAGCGCACAATTCACGAACACTCTACCTCGATACCGCGTCATGCTGTTATCACGCAGTGAGCCTCTCCCTCTGATACCGAAGATTTTCCCCTTCCTAGTTTACTCTTTGTTGAGGCGTACTATTCCTTAAATGATTACTTTTCCTCCCGAGTGTTACTATCCCTCTGCTAAGACTGGACTTCTATAGGGGTACCTCTATCCTCTCTAAGTTCGACAGAATTAGGGGTACCCTTCGCTATTCGGGTTACTTTTCATCAAGTAATGAGGCTCCCATCTCTCAGGTACACTTTGCTATCAGGTACTAATCAACAATCGGCCAGAGGGTTACTATTCACTGTTGATCAGCCACTATTTGGAATCGATCACGGACATGCACCAACTTCGAAGTTCTATATACAGAAATTCGAATTCCACCTTACTGGCAGAACTTCAATATGAAATTCAGTATTTGAAAATGTGGCTTTGCAAATATAGACTCGAACTCCTAATTTTAGTGCGTATCTTTACTACGTGGGCTCTCGAATCAACTAAAATTGCCCAGTTGAATTCTTGAACGGACTGGAGTATTCTGGCCAATCTATACTCTGTCCATCCGAGCCAAGTACTTGGAGGTTCTTCGTCCGTCACTTCACGGAGCCGAGGATCTCTGCTGGGCGCCTAACCGCTTCGCGCTGTGAGTTATCGATGCTGATTTCCAGAGCGCACCTTTTCAATTCGTGCTCCCGGCAATGATCCGATCGATGGCAAGACCTGTATTTTAATACCCCACGAAATTGGATACCAAGTCTAACCCTGGGCCACTCCTCGCCTGATGAAGCGCGTTTGGCTCTCATTAAAGCAGCTGCAGTCTGCCAACTACAAGCAATGTTTTAGGCCTCTAACCCAGGAAAGGGCCCCTAACCCAACCCCAGCAGGGCTTCCAACCCCACCCTGGTTTTATGGGCCCCTAACCCAAAGGCGTGCTAACCATTTCCCCGTGCTTGCTAGACTCTGTTCTAATGATCTCGATTAGACCCTTTCCCAAGCAAATGAGCGATCTGCTCCGACTGACGAAGTGCCGAAAATCGATGAGAAAACCGCACCTTGGGCCCGATTTCTGCAATCTCGATCGAAACAGTTCAACACCCTTGATCGCAAATGTGTTTGGGGGTCTTTTGAGATCCCGGACGAGCCCCCAGTGTAAATTGCTCATTTCTAAGCTCCCCCCCCACCCCCCCCCCAGTCTAGTTTCAGTAAAACACTGAATCAAGGACTTGAAACAACTACATTTTATTTTAATAACATCGCGTTGCAGTTCAACTACTGTACCTATCCCACCGCGGGTTCAATCCTCATATCTGCCTGTTCATGCCTTCTAGGCCTCGCTCACACAGAGCCACTCCAGAAGTTCACGCAGTCCCAAGCGCTCTCCCAGATGATTGACTGAACCTCGTGGTAGCGGACTTTTATATGTCCTGGGACCTCGAGGGGCCGAACCACATGGGGGTAGTCTCTTAATAACCCAATTACAGATATCGATTAACCCCATACATAACAGACATTCCCCTAACCCAATAATACAACAGCTCAATACATTGTATTCAAAATGGACTTCGTAAGGAAGCCAACTTAGAAACATTTATCCTGATCTACAGGAAACCCAGACAAGCCTCAACACCTCATCCAATCAACACTCGGCAAGGTCGAACTCTGCAACTCCCTCTCTCTCCTTACAACAATGTTACAAATCTCTCATTGAACAGGAGGTCCTGTCTTTGTTAACATTGTCCACAACCCCTCTCTCCTCCCTTCCCGAGGTGGGAGCCGTTGTGCCCCGTTCCCCCAACGCGATATTCCACCGCTCACCCGTTCCCCCAACGTAACCCTTTTCCCCAACGCAACCAGCCGCGAGAGGGGGGGGGAGGGGAGAGGGAGAGGGAGAGGGGGAGGCCTCCCCGCGGGCCTGGAGCAGCAGACCCTGGTCTCCGTACTGGCTAGAACCCCAGCCCAGGGCCCAGTCTACTGTCTACGGAAATCTAGGATGCCTACAGTCAACCATCTGCCCAGCCCAGTGCATGGCCTCTACAAGTGTCCACTCTCAGAAATAGTTTGACAGCCCTATCATTCACAAACATTTAAAACCATTCAAGATATTTTAGAAATTAAACATACGTTCATTTTTTTTAAAAGATATTAAGGCAGTTTAAAAAAAAAAGTAGATGTAATATGCCAAGAGACAACTTAAAGCAATTCAATGAAATAACATAAAGAAAATAACTCGCACTCATCCCTTCCTCTGTGGAGTTTCTTCCCAGTGCAATGAATGACCTTGCAGGTTTAGTGAGCAAATTTCCCAGTGAAAGCACTGATTAACCTATGAGCATTTGCATCTGTAGTGAGGAGTAGTTATTTCAAGAAAGGCTCTCAGTTAAGCAGAAGTTTGGAACTTCAGTTGTATAGGGCCCTAGTGAGACCACACCTGGAGTATTTTGTGCAGATTTGGTCCCCTAATAAGAGGCAATACATTATTGCTATTGAGGGAGTGCAGTGTAGGTTTACAAGGTTAATTCCCAGGATGGCGGGACTGTCATATGCTAAGAGAATGGAGCGGCTGGGCTTGTATGCCCTGGAGTTTTGAAGGATGAGAGGGTATCTTATTGAAAAATATAAGATTATTAAGGGTTTTGACATGCGAGAGGCAGGAAACATGTTTCGATGTTGGGGGAGTCCAGAATCAGGGGCCACTGTTTAAGAATAAGGTGTAAGCTATTTAGAACGGAGATGAGGAAACACAGACTCACACTGAGTTGTGAGTCTGTGAAATTCTCTGCCTCAGAGGGTGGTGGAGGTTGGTTCTCTGGATACTTTCAAGAGAGAGCTAGATAGGGCTCTCTTAAAGATAGAGGAGTCGGGGGATATGGGGAGAAGGAAGGAACGGGGTACTGATTGGAGATGATCAGCCACGATCACATTGATCAAACTCTAGGTTATCCCACTTTCTCATCCACTCCCTACACACCAGGCAGCCACGGTGGCACAGCGGTAGAGTCGCTGCCTTGCAAGAGCGAGCTAGATAGGGCTTTCAAGAGAGAGCTAGATAGGGCTCTTAAAGATAGCGGAGTCAGGGGACATGGGGAGAAGGCAGGAACGGGGTACTGATTGGGGATGATCAGCCATGATCACATTGAATGGCGGTGCTGGCTCGAAGGGCGAATAGCCTACTCCTGCACCTATTGTCTATTATCTGCATCATTGCCAATTGCAAGTCCTTAACTTTCACCCAATTACGTAGGTACAAGGTAATCATTTAAAGAGGAACTGCTGGCTTTTAAACAAGTAATAGAGGCTCATGTTTTTTATTTATTTGGTGCCATTCATCCTTCAAAAACAAGTGCATCACAGGTCGTGGAATGTCTTCAGCACATGGTCAGTGTTCTAATGAAGGTGGGTAAAGCTACCAGCAGGCACAGAAAGAGATTTCAAACAGTGGAGGTGCTTTGGCCATTAAATGAACAGTGGCTCATTTGATTAGATCTCAATTGACCAAGAATAACAGTGAAACTGACAACTTTCTCTTTATCCTTTTATCACAGACTAAAGTCATCCAGATGATTGAATGCCTAGTACTCACAATGGGCGACAACTCTAGTATTTGACTTTAAAGAAGCCAAAGTTTTACACAGCTGCATTTGCTATGAAGGTTTGAATCTTCCCTGGGGAAGATCATGCTTAGATTCGGGAGCTGAGACAGAGTAATCACTCGCAGAGAGCGAAAATAAATCATTAATCGTATCTTACAGGTCTCAGACAGTTTATCACTGAAAATTAATAAGCTCTTGTTTATAAGTTAGGATATGGTGAGAGTCGTATGCAGTTTCTGTAAATTAATTAGCCTTCACTTTCCCAATATGCAGCTTAATGTGCTTTAAAGATCTTAATATGTTAATGAAAGGCCGTAATTCGATTCAACCGTTAAATGTGGAAATTAAAGCATCCATTTTGAAAAGAGGTGATTAATTAATGATGTATTGAGCGGTCACGTTTATTCAGTGGCTGCTCATCATTTGAATATCCAAGGTGATGTTTTACTTCAGGAGTTAGTCCTCTCCATTGAATGTCCATTTTTCACTGATGATCACAATTTGAACATCTTTTAACTTCCATCTGAGTTTCTGCTATACAGCTGCTTGCCTAAGTGAACATTCAATTAAGGTCAGCTGCTGGCTAATTGCATACTTTTTTCCCATTTTATCTCTGTAAAAGCAATGCAACAATATGGTAGTTATGCTGAGGAATATTTTAGTTTGGTTTAGTTTATTATTATTGTCACGTGTATTGAGCTACAGTGAAAAGTTTTTGCTTGCGTGTTATCCAGTTTAAAAAAAAAGACAAAACATCAATGCAATAAAGCTGTCCACAGTGCAGAAAGAAAAGGTCCAACACTTTGTGCAAAGATACAACATTGAGGTTTGATAGAGTCCAATTAAAGAAAGTTCAACGGTCTCCAATGAGGTAGATGAGAGGTCAGTTTTAGCTTTCCTGATACCCCCATTTTGTCTTTGCAGACTTGATAGGAGAACCATCCAATTTCCCTGAACAAGTTCATGGCTTCTTGTCATGCAGCACCACCATCAGAACATAGAATACATAGACCTTGAAAAGAGAACATAGAGCAGCATAGTGGTGGAGTTGCTGCCTTACAGTACCAGAGACCCAGGTTAAATTATGACTATGATACTATGGTACAGAGTTTGTACATTCTCCTGTGGCAGTGTGGGTTTTTTCCAGGTTCACCGATTTCCACCTACATTCCAAAGACGTTCAGGTTTGTAGTATATTGGCCTCTCTAAATTATTTCCAGTGTGTAAGATGCGAAACTAGGATAACATTGAACAAGTGCAGGGATAATCGTTGGTCAGCATGGGCCAAACGGCATGTTTCCACGCTGTATCTCTAAACTAAACTAACAGTATGGCGCAAGAACAGGTCCTTTAGCTCACCATGTCTGTGCTCACCATATTGACGATACTCTCAATCTAACTAATCCCATATTCTTCCACTCCCTGACTGTATACACATTTGTCTCAAAGCCTCTTATCTGTTGTTGGAGCATCTGCCACTACCACCTCCCTCAACAATGCGTTCCAGGCACCTACTACTCTCTGAAGGCCTGGTATGATCTCTGTAAAGCATTCGGGGATGTCCAGGGAGAATTCCTGAACAAGTTAGAGCCTCAACCCAATCATGCAGATGCCAGGTGATTGAGCTAGGGCCTGAATACCATCACGGGCTACCAGCTAAAATTAGCGGCATTTCTAGGGAATGATCTAGTCTTATTCCTATTTATAACCATCTTAAAACTTACTTAAATCTTCCCCACTGAAACTTCAATCACCTAGCCAGGTTCATTTCCCAGTACAAGGTCTAATACTGTCCTTTCCCTCGTTGAACTATTTGCATATTGTTTCAAGAAATCCTCCTGGATGCACTTAACAAATTATGCCCCTTCTTAATCCCCTGGTGGGGAGTTGCAGTCAATATTGGGGAAGTTAAAATCATCCACTATAATTGCCCTGTTCTTATTACCTTTCCATAATCTGCCTGCATCTTAGTAGAAACAAGGAACTGCAGATGCTGGTTAATACACAAAAGGACATGCAGTGCTTAAGAAGGGTCTTGACCCAAAATGTCACCTATCCATCTTCTCCAGAGATGCTACTTGACCTGCTGAGTTACTCCGGCACCTTGTGTCCTTCTGCCTGCATCTTTGTTCTTCTTGATCCCTTTGGCCTTTAGTGCAAACCATATTACTGGGTTCTACCCATACAGGTGCTCCCTGACTTGTATAATAGGCGACTCGCATGAACTCGCACATATGTAAGCAATTCTTTAAGCCCGCTGACATCTCGGCCCCGGAGCTCCCCCGTGGTCTCCTCACGAATAGTGGATTTATGTTTACGCAGTAGAACTTCTGTTTCCGACTTGGGTAATATCCGACTTACGCAAGAGTCCGCGGGACTTCGCACTTACGTATGTCGAGGTGTCTGCGTACAGAAAGAATAGAGGTCTTGATTATAGGTATAAGTAATCATTGGGAGTTCCAAATTGCAAAGACAGAAGAGCTATATGGAGATGTTGGTTAGTGGCTGATATCTTAGCTTTTGTATCTTGTCCAACCGGGGTTGCTGGTTGTGCTTGAACATTTTCCTAATGATTTCATCATGAAACATTTGACCATGGCGACATGAAATTTGATTGTATGATATTTGACCATCACGCTGCTAAAATATCTCACCACTAAACCTCCTCTTTCTGATGCGAGCCTTCACATTATGCAATTCCACCATTCATGTTTTCCTTTCACATTATTAGCATTCTTTCCTTCTTGGGGGTGACTTTAATTCTCTGTTACTGAGCAACAAAAGTGATAATGTTACATTATTAATCACCATGGTCACGCAACCACAAAGCAGATTCAATTATGGGAAAACAAAATATCCAAACGCAAAATCCATTTATGCAAATGTAACTTGCAATTACAGTCATTCTGTAGGCATTGTGGTGCTTTTGTGCTTTAAATCAATTGAAACGTCTCATCTGAGTAAAAGTGTATTTTACGTTAACATTTTAGAGTGCAGGTCTTCACCAGGTTACAAACACCTGATTGATGTATCGCCCATTCATACGAGCAAGTGTTTGGGAGTGTGGATTTACTAGCTGCTGTTGGCATCATCTGCAGTCTGGGAACTTGATTCGCGACGGCTTTTCTGACTTGCCAACTATTCAGGTTATGAGCAGTTCATGATCTGCTACAACTTGGAGAGGACCTCAATCTACTGCCAGCTGGCGTGAGGGAGATGAAGGCAGATTGGAGGGGTGATAATGTTTGCCAAGTTTGAAAATGGAGAGCACGTGTGTCTTGGGGTCATACAGTCATAGAGTGATACAGTGTGGAAACAGGCCCTTCGGCCTAACTTGCCCACACCAGCCAACATGTCCCAGCTACACTAGTCACACCTGCCTGCATTTGGTCCATATCCCTCCAAACCTGTCCTATTCATGTACCTGTCTAACTGTTTCTTAAATGTTGGGATAGCCCCTGCCTCAACTATCTCCTCTGGCAGCTAGTTCCATACACCCACCACCCTTTGTGTGAAAATGTAACCCCTTCAGATTCCTATTAAAAACTGATATGATTTGATAGGATGGTGTCTGAAAGGATTTATCCTTTTAAACCAGTGCAGTGACTCACAAGCAGTGTCTAAAAGCAAAATCTGGCAGCTGTCATATGACTGAGACAAAAACGAATGCTGGAAATACTTAAAAGTTCAAGCAGCAACTGAGCAAAATACTAAAACAGGGTCTGCACAGGTAATGATTTATTGCGGATGCCAACACTTCACTCCGCAGCAGATGCTCTGTGCCTGCTGAGAACCTCCAGAAATTCTGCAATTTAAAAAAAAAATGTTGGGTCTGGGGTAACAGGCAGAAAAAAAGTACTTTAAGATGAATTGAAATTTATTTTCTCCTGGGTTGTCAGCAGGAGTGCCGAAAAACATCAATTGCCAATTTGAAGACACCTTTGAACAATTTGGGAGGATTAGCACCTCTGTTTCTGAATCCATAAATTGTACATGTAGGGGGAAATTGAAGATTCCATCGGTAGTGGGTAATCCATCAGAGTCTCTTGATTCTTCTGAAGAATTGGATGACAATGTAAATAATATTGTACAGAAATTGCAGATGTCACCAAAATTGATGACATGGTAGACAGCGGGAAATTACATCTAACTTTACAGCAAGATTTAGACAGTTGGGCAGATGGGCCACACAATGGCAAATGGAATTTAATTCTGACATACAGTATGTGAGGTTTTGCCCTTTTTTTTCAAACCAGGACTGGACTTAAACAGTAAATGCTAAAGTCCTGGAGATTTTTGCCGGACAGAGAGATGTGGGAGCTCAGATGTATGGTTCCCTAAATGTGGCGATTCAGGTGGACTGTGTGGTGAATAAAGTGTTTGGTATGTTTGCTTTCATTTAGAAGGGTATTGAGTACAAACGTTGGCACATCTTGAAGCACCTGTACAAATTGTTGGTGAGACCACACTAGGAGTACTGTGTGCAGTGCTGGTCACCCAACTATTGGAAAGGTATCATTAAGTTAGAAAGGGTGCAGAAGTGGTTCACCAGAATATTACCTGGGCTTGCAGGCTTGAGGTATCGGGAGAGGTTGGAGAGGCTGGGACTTTTTTCTTTGTAGAGCAGGAGGCTGAGGGATGACATTATTGCGATGCACAAGATCATGAGTGACGTGTATAAAGTAATGCTTACAGACTTTTTCCAGGGTAGAAAATTCTAAAGCTAGAGAGCAGTGACTTGAGGGGAGAGATTTAAGAGGGACCCTAAGGACAACTTTTTCATTCAGCGGGTGGTCTATAACTGAAATGAGCTGCCAGAGGAAGCTGTAAAAGTGGATACAATTATGACTACTAAAAGACTTTTAGACAGATATATTAATATTAATTTAGTTCATTGTCACATGTACCAAGGTATAGTGAAAAGCATATGTGTGCTAATCAGTCTGTGGAAAGACAATACACGATTACAACAAGCCATTCACAGTGTATAGATAGAGGAGTATTGTGGACCAAATACAGGCAAATGGTTCTTGTCCTTTATGCCAGTTGTGCCAGCATGGACAAGGGCACATAGGGGCCTGTTTCTGTGCTGTACAGCTCCACGACTTCAGTTGAGATTGATAATCAGTAATGATTGTATTGAATAGTGGAGCTGTTTCCAAAGTTTGCTTTTCATTGTTTCAGTTTTTCTTTGTGAGGGACAGTAGGGATTTCCACTAATTTCTTATGTAGGTTCCTGCATGAGAGAATGTTCTTATGTAGGTTCCTGCATGAGAGAATGTTTGTATTAAAGTCACCATGAAGTATGGGGTAACTCTACAGCAGAATATACAGTACCACCAAA
Source organism: Okamejei kenojei (assembly GCA_035221665.1). Lineage (NCBI taxonomy): Eukaryota > Metazoa > Chordata > Chondrichthyes > Rajiformes > Rajidae > Okamejei > Okamejei kenojei. The sequence continues at coordinate 15,977,498 of CM069135.1, read as the reverse complement.
TCTGTCAACAGCTTCTTCTCTGATTGAGAGCACCTAGCTTCTAAAGTATATGCTCGAAATAATCAGTGTGTGACTGCGCAACTGCAGTAAATATCCCATTCCTAAAGTTAAACATTGGATAGAGAGTCCAATATTTAATCTTGAGAAATTAAAGTGCTCCAATTTGTATAAAATTTCGATAGTTGAGAAAATATGCATGTCTGAAATGAGAGTCAATAATTTTGGATTCTTGTTTCATTATTGTACTTCAAATTAGTTTAAAATATTCAATTTTAGATTTTAAATCACATAAAACTATAAATACCATATGCTGTATGAATGTGTGTCTGGTTTAATTGACATGAATCATTGCTAAGAGAGGATTTAAATTGATTTATGCTCAATGTTCTGATTTAATAAAACAGTGCGGTATGTTGAATGCTGTATATCTCACCAGAATACCATATCTATTTTCTAAAAATGATTCCTTCATGTGCTTTGTGCACTAACAGCATGTGATAATAAGCCGTGTATCACAGCAACAACCAACTAATCAAAACAATAGGATAGAAACAATTTTCTCTGTGTACTTTGCTGTTCGGTGTTATCTTCTGCTCTCTACTCCCAAAGCATATTTCCCGCCCCTCTTCATCATTCTCTTTGCATCTGGTAGAATTAAGGTGTTGCTAACAGATTATTTCAGCACATCACCTGAACAGATTACCATAATTAGAAACATAGAAAATAGGTGCAGGAGGAGGCCATTCGGCCCTTCGAGCCAGCACCGCCATTCATTGTGATCATGGCTGATCGATTGAAGAGAGCTCTTTGGTGAGAAATCTAAACATCATATTCCCAGCATTCTTGGCCAATTCCTATTCCGTCCTCATCAGATCTTAAGAAACAGGCACTTCCAGCTAGAGATAGTGTATAGATTTATCCCATTGATTCATACAAAATGGAAAAGAGATCCTTTGGACCATTGAGTCCACTCTGACTATCATCTATCCATTTACAGTAATTCTGTTTTCCTTCATTCCCACCAACTGCCCAAATTCTACCATTCAACCTGAACAGTAGGGGCAATTTACAACAGCCAACCTATCAACCAGAATATCTTTGGGATGTGGAGGAAACCAAAGCAGCCAGATGAAACGCATGTGATCATAGTCATGCAAGCGAGAACACGCACAATCCACACAGACTGCGCAGGAGGTCAGGATTGAACCCAAGTCACTTCAACTGTGGGGCAGCCATGCTAACCACTGCACCACTCTGGACACTCCATCCATCCAAGGATTTCTGGCTGGTTCCGTATGCCTCAAATAATGCCTTTGCTTTTATCAAAAGCCAGTTACTTTATCATTACTTTTACCAATCTGCCCTCAAATTATTATTAATGTTTATTTTTAATGTTTTATGAGTCATTCCTAACTGTCACTGTATGTCATGTTGTCACTTGTGGGCGGAACACCAAGGCAAATTCCTTGTATGTGAATACTTGGCCAATAAACATTAATTAATTAATTCATTGCCAATCTATAACTGATTGAATATTGATAAATATGAATATTATTGCTGAGAAATCTGATTTCATCTTGTCTGCTAAAAGGTTGTTACATTTATCCTTGGTGCCCAATCAGCCTCTCAGATTTCTCTGCTGCGCGTGCCGAGGGTAGTAACACTGGTGTGGCAGCTGTGGGCACTGTTGCACATCCAGTATTATCTGAAGGATACTAATAAGCGAGTTTGGTATTCTGACTGCGCATGCCCAGGTCATAGGTCACAAGCGATAAACAGTCTCGGCAGCCGTGCCACGGCCTGCACACAGACCTGCGCCTCATCCGCAGCCAGGATCGATCCCGGGTCTCCGGTGCTGCAATCGCTGCCAAACCGCCACTGGACCTTCCCCGTCCCCCGAGTGCCCTCCCACCTCCCCATCCGGGGGTAGCCAGAGACATCGGGAGTCAGACGGGAGCGGCGCCCACAGCCAGCGCGGAGAAGCAGCGCTAAATCCAGCTCAACCCTTCCTGTCTTGCCGAGTTAACCTCCCAGCCCTGTCTGGACTTACGGAAACGAAGGCCCAGGTTTACAGCCAGCGCAGAGAAGTAGCCCTAACTCCACGGCTCCGGGCTGGTGTCCCGTCTGACTCCCGACGTCTCTGGCTGCCCCGGGACGGGGGCACTCTGGAGGGACGGGGATGGTCCAGTGGCGGATCGGCAGCGATTGCGGCGACGGAGACCCATATAACACCATATAACAATTACAGTACGGAAACAGGCCCTCTCGGCCCTTCCAGTCCGTGCCGACCATTTGTTTTCCCCTATTCCCATCTACCTGCACTCAGACCATACCCCTCCATTCCCTTCACGTCCATATACCTATCCACTTTACTCTTAAATGTTAAAATCGATCCTGCCTCCACCACTTCTGCTGGAAGCTGATTCCACACAGCCACCACCCTCTGAGTAAAGAAGTTCCCCCTCACGTTACCCCGAAACCTCTGTCCCTTAATTCTCATGTCATGCCCTCTTGTTTGAATCTTCCCTACCCTCAATGTGAAAAACGTATCCACGTCAACTCTGTCTATCCCTTTCATCATTTTAAAGACCTCAATCAAGTCCCCCCTTAACCTTCTGCGCTCCAAAGAATAAAGACCTAACTTGTTCAACCTTTCTCTGTAACATAGTTGCTGGAACCCTGGCAACATTCTAGTAAATCTCCTCTGTACTCTCTCTATTTTGTTGACATCCTTCCTATAACTAGGCGACCAAAATTGTACACCATACTCCAGAATTGGTCTTACCAATGCCTTGTACAATTTTAACATTACTTCCCTACTCCTATATTCAATGCTCTGATTTATAAAGGCCAGCACACCAAAGGCTTTCTTTACCACCCTATCTACATGCGATTCCACCTTCAGGGAACTATGCACTTATTCCTAGATCCCTCTGTTCCACAGCATTCCTCAATTCCCTACCATTTACCATGTACCCAGGTTCGGTTCTGGCTGCGGATGAGGCGCAGGTCTGTGTACATGCGGCGGCATGGTTGTAGAGAGTTTTTATTGCTTGTGAACTTTGACAAATCCCATGATTCCTTGCATTTTTTGGAATACTGAACTCGCTTATAGCATGCCTGAATAGCATGTCTGAAGAAGGGTCTCGACCCGAAACGTCACCCATTACTTCTCTCCAGAGATGCTGCCTGTCCCGCTGAGTTACTCCAGCATTTTGTGTCTACCTTCGATTTAAACCAGCATCTGCAGTTCTTTCCTACACTAATAGCATGCCTGTCAGGATAACCGGGTGGAACTAGCATTTAATGGCTTCTAGCAATGAAGGATGCTTTTCAATAAAAAGATGTGCCTCACTGCAAGGCATTACATGATGCAAAGTGTAACTAATGCCATACCTGTCATGCAGGATTGATTAGCCTATTTCTCAGGTTCTTGGCTTCTGCTGAGATTTCACCTGCAGATTCAATTCAATTCAATTCAATTCAAATTTAATGTCATTGCACAGATACAAGTATGGGTACAACAAAATGCAGTTTAGTGTCAGTACGTAGTGATAGCAATGTTTAGATAAATACAGATAAATAAATACAGATGTGGGAATCTATCGGCGGGACTCCGAGTTCAGCAGTGCGATGGTGTTATTGTAGAAGCTACTCCTCATCCTGCTGGTGCGGGACCTGAGGCTCCTGTACCGCCTCCCCGATGGTAGGATGGAAAACAGTCCATGGTTAGGGTGGGAAGGGTCCTTGATGATCTTCCCGGCCCGTCTCAGACACCGTTTTGTGTAGTCAAGTCAACTTTATTTGTCACATACATTTACAAGATTACAGTGAAGTGAAAGTGGCAATGCCTGAAGGATTGTGCAAAACAACAGAACAGAACCAGTATTTACAATTTTTTAAAAAAGGACATAACAGTAATTACGCCCCGGTGAGATCAGAGTTAAAAGTCCTGATGGCCTGTGGGAAGAAACTCCGCTTCATCCTCTCTGTTTTCGCAGTGTGACAGCGGAGGCGCTTGACTGACCGCAGCAGCTGCAACAGTCTGTTGCTGGGGTGGTAGTGGTCCTTCATGATCTTGCTAGCTCTGGATCTGCACCTCCTGGTGTATAGGTACTGCAGGGGGGGGGGGGGGGGAATGTAGTTCCCGTGGTGCATTCGGCCTAACGCACTATTCTCTGCAGAGCCTTCCTGTCCTGGGCAGAGCTGTTGCCAAACCAGAGAGAGATGTTTCCGGTCAGGATACTTTCTACAGCACCAGAGTAGAAGGATCCTCAGTGAGACTCTGAATTTCCACAGCTGCCTGAGGTGGTAAAGGCGCTGCCTTGCCTTTCTCACTAGTGCAGCAGTGTGTGTTATCCATGTCAGATCCTCTGTGATGTGGACTCCCAGGTATTTAAAGCTGCACAACCTATCCACAGTAGTCCCATTTATCCCCAGTGGCAAGTAAGTCCCCGGTTGTTGTTCCCTTCTAAAATCCACAATCAGCTCCTTAGTTTTAGTGACATTCAGGGGGAGGCTGTTGTTCTGACACCAGAGTGCCAGGTCAGCCACCTCCTCCAGGTAGGCATTCTCATCGTTATCAGAGATCAGGCCCACCACCACTGTGTCATCAGCAAACTTGATGAGTTGGAGCTGAACCTGGCCACAGAGTCGTGTGTGTACAGGGAGTACAGTACAGGGAGGAAATTTGGATGTAAATCATTTTACATCCAGAATTCTCTGCCACAGAAGGTAGTTGAGGCCAGTTCGTTGGCCATATTTAAGAGGGAGTTGGATGTGGCCCTTGTGGCTGAAGGGATCAGGGGGTATGGAGAGAAGGCAGGTACAGGATACTGAATTGGATGATCAGCCATGATCATATTGAATGGCGGTGCAGGCTCGAAGGGCCGAATGGCCTGCTCCTGCACCTAATTTCTATGTTTCTATTAGCTTAGACTGATCATTGTGACTCCAACTTAGTTCTAGGAGGGTTTCTTCATCGTTGTTGAATGTGACTCCTTTGGCTAGTCCTGTGATGTAATCCTTCATCCTTTGCATGTGCATTTATCAATATATTAAAATGTGCGTTACTCTCAGCTACATTGGCCATATCAGTGATCATGGTCCCAAAATGTTAGGGCCAAACCTAACATAAGAGCTGCTCTGAGGAAGGTGGATTGTGTGCAGAGAACGGAGTGGATTTAGCGAGTTGCCATTGATCAGGATTTAATGGGAGCAGAATTAATTATTTCATAAGCAGTGCAGTTGGACCTGCAAAGCTGCATGGGATACAAATGGGCTCCTTCTGGTGTTTATTGGAATGGTGTGGTGAAGTGAATTATGTACTTTAGAGGGAGACTGAATGAAGGTGGAGAGTTTTCAGGTGAATCATCTCTAAATGAGAGACTCCGTAATTGTGCCTGTTTGCCCCCTGCACGCAAGGTTAGGACCCAGCAGGTGATGCTCTTCAGCAACATCCTCCTTGTAGCCATCATTGCCTTATCGGCCTGTCCCACTTAGGCGAATTTTTAGGCGACTGCAGGAGACTATGCGGTCGCCACATGATCGTGGGTGGTTGCCGGGGAGTCACCTTCATGGTCGTGAGGAGCTCCTGTATTCTGGGAACTAGTTGCGGCCTCATTATGGTCGCCGCATATTTTTCAACATGTCGAAAAATTAGCAGAGACCAGAATGAAGCCGCCATGGAGAGTAGCGAGAATTCTCGTGCTGTAGGTGGGTCACCAGGAGGACGAAGGTTCTTGTAGGTTGCAGCCGGTGCTGACCGATGAATTTCATTGGCTCCTTGGGGAAAAAAAACGTAAGCAGTAATTTTCGGAACCAAGGGTAACCGACCGGTAATGTTAAATGTTCGCCGAGCTTCACAGCTGTGTATCTCTGGCTTCTTAAAAGTTGTCTCCACTCCTTCTCCCTCCTTCTCCTTCCCCCCGCCCCCTCTTTTATAGGACTTACCATACACTGTGCATTAGCCGTCTTAATTACAGCACCAACCTTCCTGTTCATCGCGGTGTGTGTCTGTATCACCTTGGCTTTGCACTGTGTGAATTTCACTCAGACAGCGCTCCCCCTGCTTGCCCTGTCCACCGCCCGCATAACAGGCTGGTGAAGGAAGCGATGTGTTCCACTCTGACAGTCGCCATTCCAGTTGCCGGTTTTTCCGGTGACTGCCGATAACTTGACAGTCACCGGCAGTCGCCCGAAAAATCACCTAAGTGGGACAGGGCCATTACAGCTTCAGCTGAGCCTCTGATTGTGCTTCCATTCTTTCGGTCTCTTAAGTCTCTCAGCTAGTCTTCCTTGGAATTGGCTGTGATCAGTTGTCCAGAATATGCAGCATAGGGTCCACTGCAAAGAAGCACCTGCATCCATTAAGTATGTACTGCAGGATACCCTCACACTGATGTCAGTAGCAGAATGTATTTTGTAGGAATCCAGTGGCATTCTTCACTACTATTCCAGTTGTTACTTGCTGCTGTTGCATCATTGCTCAGGTGCAGCGAAGGGAGAACAGAAAGGCATCAAAAGCCACAAGTCACAAGGATTGTGTAGTCACAAGGAACATCAGATGCTGCAATCTTCCGCAAAACGGCTGCCTGATCTGCTGCGTTCTTCCAGCACTTTGTGTTTTGCTCAAGTGTTCTGTCACTCTTATTTCTCAGATGCAAACCTCAGACAGGATTATACATTGGAGTGGCAGGCAGTGTGGATTCCCTAATAATTATTTATTGAATCCTCTAGAAAGCAAGGCATAGGCCATGAGAAAATTAATCTCTTGTAAGATTAGGGCAAGGAAGCCCTTTGGATTGGTGAAGATCTCTTGGCTTTTCAGGGAAGTCTTGTTACTATACGTATACTCACCAGGAGCTTGCATCTTGGAAAGTTGACAATGCTGGCAAACCCCAGTTGCTGAGTTGTGACTTGCTTTTCACTAAAATCAAAGTACATTAAACCATTTATCCATGATTATGGAGCGTAGGTGAACGATATAATGCTACAGTCAGCAGAAGGCTGATGTATGACTCTGATCAATGGGAAGCTGAGTTTTACTGCGGCTGAACTGGAAAGCACCATGGACAGTCGCTCCACATAATGTTACAAATCTCTGTGGAGACTGCCTTTGAAAGCCAGAGCATGCATCCTGCATTCACATTTGTCTTAAAGAGGTCCAGATCTAAATTTAATTTTGATTAATTCTTGGTGCACAAGGTTTTGAGTGCCTCCTGCTCAAGTCTCCAACCATCCTTGTGCAACCTGTGACAGCTAGCACAAAGCTGGCTTGCAATAAAGGCTGGCATTCCATTAGCCCTCCTAACTACTTGCTACACCTTTGTCTTTTTTGCAGACCCTTTGCCCTTTATGGTAGAGCCCTTCGCTCTCGGTTTCCTGTTAGTTGATGAACTCCTTATCCATGCCAGCCCCATGATTTTTCGTGTCCCTTTTTTGTGGCACCACACTGAATGCCTTCAGGAAATTCAAGAACCACTTCTATTGGTTCCCCTTAATCCACTTTATTTTATCCTCTCAAAAGTCCAGCAAATTTGTCAACCACAATATCACTTTGATATCAAATTTGCATGATTGTCTTTTGATGTTCTAAATGTCCTTTTAATTGTCTCCGTAATGGCAGGTTCTACTTTTCTCCCAACAATAGGTGTAGCTAAAGAAAAGACCCAAAGTGCTGGGGTAACCCAACGGGTCAGGCAGCATCTCTGGAGAACATGGATAGAATCCATAAATTTGAATTCAGAATCTGAAGAAAGGTCCTGATCTGAAACGTCATTGATCTATGTTCTCCAGAGATGCTGACTGACCTGTTGAATTACTCCAGCACTTTGTATCTTTTTTGTTAAGAAACTTCTGCAATTCCTTGCATCTCCATAAGTGCTGGCTAACTATCTTGTAGTTTCCTACATGTTGTCTTCCTTCTGTTGTGTGTGTACTTTTTGCAGTGGTGTTACATTTGCATTTTCCAATCTTATAGGGGAATTTAGGTAGATTATATCCAACATGTACACCATTGGTCCCATTTTAAGTAGAAGCCAATCTCTAGAAGACAAAGTCATGAAAATAATTAGAACACCAACACATTTGTTGTATTTAACTTGATTTGCTAATTTGTTGAATAAATTACCCTGAGCAAATAATTGAAGCTTGTGTTTTCTGTATTGGATGGTGTACATCTAGAAGCTTTGATACACTAAGTAATTTCATTATTTTTCCCGCTATTCAGGGTGAGAAAGGAGATCTTGGCGATGCTGGGCCACAAGGTTTATCTGGAAGAGATGTAAGATCTTTTTGATTTTTTTTAAAATGAAAAATTGCTGTCTGTTGAATCTCAAGTGTACATACAGGACATTGCATTTTCTAAATTACAACAATGGCTTTTATCTACAATTGCACCACTTTTGCCTTGAAATTATGAATAAAACATCAAGAGTATGCAGGTCTATTTTTCCCACTTTTAAGAAGAATTAGAAATGTAGATAATTGTCTCATTTCCAACATGGAAACTGATTATTTAATATCTTGAACAGGTATATGCAAGGGTATGCAGCTGCTGAATGATCCAACAATGGACAGGCTCTAGTTAAGTGATTGAAGTAAATTATGTTGTGTGTCAGCAAAGTGATGTATACTTTTATTCACCTCGATATCCCGTAGCTCCGCTCTCAATCCCTATCCCCCCCCACTCGTAACAAGGGCAGAGTCCCCCTTGTCCTCACCTACCACCCTATCAGCCGTCACATACAACAGATAATCCTCCGACATTTTCGCCACCTCCAACGGGATCCTACCACTGGCCACATCTTCCCATCTCCTCCCCTTTCGGCTTTCTGCAGAGACCGCTCCCTCTGTAACTCCTTGGTCAATTTGTCCCTTCCCACCCAAACCACCTCCTCCCCTGGTACTTTCCCTTGCGGTATGAACATTGACCTCCAATTTCAGGTAGTCCTTGCTTCCTCCCTCCTTCCCAGTTCTCCCACAGCCTACTGTCTCTGCCCCTTCCTTTCTTCTTTCCGCCCCCCACCCCCACATCAGTCTGAAGAATGGTCTTGACCCGAAACATCACCTATTCCTTTGCTCCATAGATGCTGCATGACCGACTGAGTTTCTCCAGCAATTTTGTCGACCTTATACTGTTAAGATGTCTGATTTGTTTCTGAGGAAAACTGTAAATTGCAATTATAATTATTTTCTGAATGATATGACGGCACTTATCATTATTTTTAATTGTGGTGGAAAATCAAACGTTTTTTCCACATAAAGTATAATGGGGTTGTTGTATTAATCAGCAATAAATTAAAGAGTGTCATTTAGCTACAATCCGTTCTCGACATGAAGCTTCGCGAGCAGCTGTGCCATTGCAGCTATAGGGGTTCTAATATCAAGGGGTTGAATTTCCCATCTATGGCATTCAGGCCAAGTTACAAACACCCTTCTTCTCTGACATTCAGCTGAAAATTGTGACAGTAATGTGGACAATGGGGGTGGGGATTCAAGCTGTGACTCACCACCCCCCAAAAAAAGTAGAAGGCAGTGCTGGGAAATTTGCTGTCAGTGAAAATGGATCATCCTGGTCTCTGTGTCAGGTTCTGCAACCATAGTGTAGGTAAGGCCTGAACCTTTAAGGACCCCTCAGATGAGCCTGCTTCCTTCCACTAAGGCCCCTCGTCTGATTGAGGTCTGCACTGTTTTACAGTGAGCTCCAGTGATTTGAACTCCTATGTTGCGGTGATGAACTGCTCCATGTCCAACAGCTGTCAATTGTAGGTATGATTCAAAAGCAGCTAAGCTGTTTGATTCAAAGATAGTCACAAAAAGCTGGAGTAACTCAACGGGGCAGGCAGCATCTCTGGGGAGAAGGAATGGGTGACGTTTCGAGACGAAACACTTCTTCAGACGGCTTGCCCTGTGTAACAAATATCAAGGGAGAAACAGGTTCTCATCAAGAATAAATGGTCACAAACCATATCATAATATTCCAATGCTGCCACTTCAATTATACAGTGAACTTTTTATTTAGGAAATTATCATAATCTAGCTGTTTGGTATCCATTGAAACACAGTTTTGAGACCTCATTATAGATTCTATGTCTAGGTTGACAAGAGACTATGTGGCATACAGCCAACCACATGCTAGTGTAGTGCATAGACCACAGGACAATTGTTCCACTTTGCCTCACGGGCTTTAACTAGGCTATGCAGATTATTCACCAGTTGCCATATCCCATTGTCACACTATTGGAACATTATTCACCTTGGTAACAATTGGATTAAAATCAATGTACTATACAGCAATTAGCCAATTTATCTCAATGGACCCAAGCTTTGCAACTGAGATTCATCCGAAGGTTACAGTCAAAATTACTGAAGCAACATCATGAAAAGGGCTGCAGATAACATCTTAGTAAATCATAGGAAACAGTCATGAAGATCAGAAATAGGCCCTTCAACCTACCAACTATGCACCAACTATCACATACCCATTTACATTAATCCTACATTTTATTCTCCACATGTTCCCATAAATAACCCCCCCCCCCCCCCACGCCCCCACATCCCTAGATTCTACCACTTGCTTGCACTCGAGGGGCAATTTATAGTGGCAACTTTTACACTGCCGATTAGCCAACAAATGTCTTTGAGAAGAGGGAGGAAATCCACACAGTCAAGGGAGAGCATGCAAAGCTTCACACTTGACAGCAGCAGGGTTCAGGATTGAATCCAGGTCGCTGGAGCTGAGGCAGGAGCTCTGTAGGCTGCTCCACTGTGCCAGCACACACGTCAACAAAAGGAGCTCTTCTACATTCTCATAAATTAGGAGCAATCAAATAAAGAAAAGATCCATTTATGGGTGAGTAACCTTTGATGGTTGCTGGATTAAAGAATCGGGACTCTTTGAAACCATTTTACTCTGGCTAGATGTCTGACGTAATTGCTTCCATGCTTGTAATTATTTCCCATATATTTAACCCTGTAATCCTCTGCTGCTCTGAATGCTTTTCCACTATTGATTAACAGGTGGAATAAAACAGCACTGTCCAACCATGAAGTCTGAGTAATAAGGCATTGGTTTCTAATTTATTGCCGCAATTAAAAGTCTAATTTAATCAATTTGCTTTTGACGGCGGAAAGGATATATAGAACCCAACTCTCTCCAAATGCCACTGCATATAATTGTCAACATGACAGTGAAATTTAATGAGCTAACACAATAGATTTATATTTATAAAGCAAAGCAATTCTTATATCTTTTTCTTAAATGTCTTGCTCTTTTTCTGGGACACAGGTATTCAACAGGTCTAAAATCATCTTAGGACAGGGAACCTGTACACCCAGCATTTAGTTCTGCTCTCACTCCGCCTCGCCCCAGACAGAACATCTATAGTTCTCCTGGTCCTTAGCTTTCATCGCACCAGCCTTCATTCATCTCATCATTCTACAACATTTCTGCCGCCTTCAATGTGATCCCACCTCTAGTCACATCTTCCTATTCCCAGCCCTTCTGCTTTCCACAGAGACCACTCCCTCTGTAACTACTTCCCACTCAAACCACTCTTTCCCCCCCCCCCCCCCCCGCCCCCACCCCCAACCAAGGTACTTTCCCCTGCAACTGCAAGAAACACCTATTCCTATACCTCCCCTCTCACATCCATCCAGGGACACCAGCAGCATTCCAAGTGAAACAGTGGTTCACACGTATGTTCATTAACATCATCTACTGCATTCAGTGCTTCCAATGTAGCCTCCTTTATATTGAGACCATGCATGGACCAGGTGACTATTTGGCTTGGGCTTGGTCCGCCAAGGCCTGTTGGATCTCCTGGTTGCTAACCATTTTGATTCCCCTTGCTATCGCATTCTGACCTTTCTGTCCTGGACCTCTTCTGTTGCCAGAGTGAGATGACATGCAAACTGGATGAACAGCACCTTGTATTCTGCTTGTGTAGCTTGCAACCCAGTGGTATGAACATTGAATTCTCCAACATCCCTTTCCACAATATCCCTTCTCTGGTTTCACATTTCGTGCCTCGTCTCTCCATATCTCACAGCCTTTTGTCTTCTTCCCATATCTGGCCTTTGGCCACCCATCCGCCGCTCTAAATCCCTCTTATCTGATTCCACCTATCACTTACTACGCTTTGTTCCACCCCACCTTTCTTCCAGCTTTCAGGCTCCTACTACAATCAGTCCAAAGAAGTGTCCTGATCTGAAACGTCAGACCTATCCATGTTTTCTAGTGATGTTGCTTGACCTGCAGTGTTAGCCCAGCAACTTGTGTCTTTTTTTATATACCAGCATTTACAGTTGACATATGCCTGTACCCAACATTGCTGTTGTGAGAGCTGACTCTGAGTATATACATATCCTAATTATAGATAGACAGACAAATGTGCCTATGGTCATGCTTTATGTGCCAAGTGACAAAATAAGTCTGCTCTGGAAGCATCCTTTATCTAAATGGTGTGAAATAATTTTAGCTGCGTATTTCTGGTTCGATGTAGGCCAATTAACATATTTGATTGTCTCAGTAGACAGCCTGTCTGTTTGCAAAGCTATCCTTTTAATTTCAAGCTGATTACTGTTTACAAAGTACATTAGAACAAATATTCTGAAGAATAGTCACAAATTGCTAGAGTAACTCAACAGGTCAGTGTAGAAGTTCTCCTCCTCCCTACGAAGACAGTTTCACAACCTCCTCTCTAACTGCTCCCCCTCTGTGATACCCCCTTCCCTCCAACTCTACGCAAAAGAAAAAGCTGAAGAAGTGTCTCGACCCGAAACATCGCCTATCTCCTTCGCTCCTTAGATGCTGCTGCACCCGCTGAGTTTCTCCAGCCTTTTGTGTACCCTCAATTCTCCAGCATCTGCAGTTCCTTCTTTAACACAGGTCAGTCAGCATCTCTGGAGAACATGGATTGGTGACGTTTTGGGTCAGGACCCTTCCTCAGATTGATTGATGTGCTTCTGATGCACCGCAATCAATCTGAAGAAGGCCCCGACCTGGAAAGCCACCCATCTACGTTCTCCAGAGATGCTCACGAACCTGCTGAGTTACTCCAGCACTTTATATCTTTGTAATTAACCAGCATCTGCAGTTCCTTGTCATAGAGTCATACAGCGTGGAAAAAGGCTCTTTGGCCCAACTTGTCCACAATGACCAACATGTCCCATCTACACTAGTCCCTTGTGTTTCTCTTCTGAAGAATGATTCTTGTTTTGAATTAATGGCTGTAATTTCCATAACATTTTATAACCCCGAATAATCCGGAGGAGATAGGCGACGTTTTGGGTCGAGACCCTTCTTCAGTCAGCACTAACTACATGCTCCAGTCCCAATCACTATCTGTTATTCTTGGGGTGGTCATAAGCAACTTTGTTGACCTTCCAGAGTCCAGAGTTCTCTGCGTTCCATGAAGGTTGCTCACCTGCCTCATGTGCTTCTGGTGTTGACTTCACTCCCTTGGTTGGAGCTCTCGTAATAGGTCTTTGCTGGTGGTGGTCCATGTAGCCATAGCTGGCTACTGTCATGGTTCTGCACTACTAATGACCAGGGTGAAGTTATTGCTTCCCTGGCTTCCTTTGATTTGTTATTTTGTTGGTTCACATGCTTGATCAATGGTGTTTTATCATTAATGTTTTATTATTAATAATGTTTAGTGTTTTACCTAGGCAGGTAGTGCAGGAGTTAGGCAGGTAGTGCAGGAGTCCCCTGCGGTCATCTCCCTCCTAAACAGGTATACCATTTTGGATACTGTTGAGGGAGATGGCTCATCAGGGGAATGCAGCAGCAGCCAGGTTCATGGCACCATGGGTGGCTCTGCAGCACATGAGGGGGGAAAAAAGAGGGGAAGGGCAATAGTAATAGGGGATTCAATTGTCAGGGGAATAGATAGGCGTTTCTGCGGCCGCAAACGAGACTCCAGGATGGTATGTTGCCTCCCTGGTGCAAAGGTCAGGGATGTCACTGAACGGCTGCAGAACATTCTGGAGGGGGAGGGTGAACAGCCAGTTGTCGTGGTGCATGTTGGCACCAACGATATAGGTAAAAAAAGGGATGAGGTCCTACAAGGTGAATTTAGGGAGCTAGGAGATAAACTTAAAAGTAGGACCTCAAAGGTAGTAATCTCCGGATTACTACCAGTACCACAGGCCAGTCAGAGTAGAAATAGGAGGATAATGCAAATGAATACGTGGCTTGAAAAGTGGTGCAAGGGGGAGGGATTCAAATTTTTAGGGCACTGGGACCAGTTCTGGGGGAGGTGGGACCGGTACAAACAGGACGGTTTGCACCTGGAATGGAATGGAACCAATGTTCTTGGGGGAGTGTTTGCTAGTGCTGTCGGGGAGGATTTAAACTAATGTGGCAGGGGGATGGGTACAAGAGCAGAGAGGCAGGAGGGTGTAAAATGAGGGTAGAAGCATTAGGTAGCAAGGTGAAAGGTAAAAGTGGCAGGCAGACAAAACCAGGGCAAAAATCAAAAAGGGCCACTTTTCAGCAAAATTGTATAAGGGGTAAATGCGTTGTAAAGACAAGCCTGAAGGCTTTGTGTCTCAATGCAAGGAGTATTCGTAATAAGGTGGACGAGTTGAACGTGCAGATAGATATTAATGATTATGATATAGTTGGGATCACGGAGACAAGGCTCCAGGGTGACGTAGGCTGGGAGCTGAACATCCAGGGATATTCAATATTCAGGAGGGATAGAGAGAAAGGAAAAGGAGGTGGGGTAGCGTTGCTGGTTAGAGAGGAGATTAAAGCAATGGAAAGGAAGGACATTAGCTTGGAGGATGTGGAATCGGTATGGGTAGAGCTACAAAACACTAAGGGGCAGAAAACGCTGGTGGGTGTTGTGTACAGGCCACCTAACAGTAGCAGAGAAGTTGGGGATGGTATCAAACGGGAAATTAGAAATGCGTGCGACAAAGGCAAAACAGTTATAATGGGTGACTTCAATCTACATATAGATTGGGTTAATCAAATTGGCAGGGGTGCTGAGGAAGAGGATTTTTTGGAATGTATGCGGGATAGTTATCTAAATCAACATGTAGAGGAACCAACGAGAGAGCAGGCTATTTTAGACTGGGTTTTGAGTAATGAGGAAGGGGTAATTAGCCGTCTTGTTGTACGTGCCCCCTTGGGCAAGAGTGACCATAATATGGTTGAGTTCTCCATTAGGATGGAGAGTGACATTGTTAATTCAGAAACAATGGTTCTGAACTTAAAGAAAGGTAACTTTGAGGGTATGAGACATGAATTGGCCAAGATTGACTGGCAATTAATTCTAAAAGGGTTGACGGTGGATATACAATGGAAGACATTTAAAGACTGCATGGATGAACTACAAAAATTGTTCATCCCAGTTTGGCAAAAGAATAAATCGGGGAAGGTAGTGCATCCGTGGATAACAAGGGAAATCAGGGATAGTATCAAAGCAAAGGATGATGCGTACAAAGTAGCCAGAAAAAGCAGCATACCAGTTAGTTAAAACAAATGTAGGTCCCTTACAGTCAGAAATAGGTGAGTTGATCATGGGGAACAAGGATATGGCGGACCAATTGAATAACTACTTTGGTTCCGTCTTCACTAAGGAAGACATAAATAATCTGCCTGAAATAGCAGGGGACTGTGGGTCAAAGGAGGAATTGAGTGAAATCCAGGTCAGTCGGGAAGTGGTGTTGGGTAAATTGAATAGATTAAAGGCCGATAAATCCCCAGGGCCAGATAGGCTGCATCCCAGAGTACTTAAGGAAGTAGCTCAGGAAATAGTGGATGCATTAGTGATAATCTTTCAAAACTCTTTAGATTCTGGAGTAGTTCCTGAGGATTGGCGGGTAGCAAATGTAACCCCTCTTTTTAAGAAGGGAGGGAGAGAGAAAACGGGGAATTACAGACCAGTTAGTCTAACATCGGTAGTGGGGAAACTGCTAGAGTCAGTTATTAAAGATGGGATAGCAGCACATTTGGAAAGTGGTGAAATCATTGGACAAAGTCAGCATGGATTTACAAAAGGTAAATCATGTCTGACGAATCTTGTGGAATTTTTCGAGGATGTAACTAGTAGCGTGGATAAGGGAGAACCAGTGGATGTGGTATATCTGGACTTCCAGAAGGCTTTCGACAAGGTCCCACATAAGAGATTAGTATACAAACTTAAAGCATACGGTATTAGGGGTTCAGTATTGATGTGGATAGAGAACTGGCTGGCAAACAGGAAGCAAAGAGTAGGAGTAAACGGGTCCTTTTCACAATGGCAGGCAGTAACTAGTGGGGTACCGCAGGGCTCAGTGCTGGGACCCCAGCTATTTACAATATATATTAATGATCTGGATGAGGGAATTGAAGGCAATATCTCCAAGTTTGCGGATGACACTAAGCTTGGGGGCAGTGTTCGCTGTGAGGAGGATGCTAGGAGACTGCAGGGTGACTTGGATAGGCTGGGTGAGTGGGCAAATGTTTGGCAGATGCAGTATAATGTGGATAAATGTGAGGTTATCCACTTTGGTGGCAAAAACAGGAAAGCGGACTATTATTTAAATGGTGGCCGATTGGGAAAAGGGGAGATGCAGCGAGACCTGGGTGTCATGGTACACCAGTCATTGAAAGTAGGCATGCAGGTGCAGCAGGCAGTGAAAAAAGCGAATGGTATGTTAGCTTTCATAGCAAAAGGATTTGAGTACAGGAGCAGGGAGGTTCTACTTCAGTTCACTGACGGCCTGGTGCAGCGACAACCACCTCAACCTTAACACCAAGAAGACAAAAGAAGTCATCATTGACTTCCGGAGGACAAGGACTACACTACATTCAGGCCTGAACATCAACGGGGAAGAGGTGGAGCGGGTCAAAAACTTCAAATTTCTCGGACTGCACATCTCAGAGGACCTGGGCTGGACTGTGAACACCACCCACATTATTAAAAAGGCCCAGCAGCGTCTGTTCTTCCTGAGAACGCTGAAGAGAAACAGACTCCCTCCACCTCTGCTGGAAAACTTTTACCATTGCACAATAGAGAGTGTCCTGACCTACGGATGCACGGTGTGGTATGCCAGCTGCACCGCATCTGAGAAGAAACAACTGCAGCGGGTCATCAAGACTGCTCAGTGGATCATCGGCTCCCCACTTCCACGCTTGGAGGAGATCTACTCAAGCCGTCTCCTCCATCGGGCCAAAAAGATCCAGGATGACCCCACCCATCCAGGGCACTCTCTATTCTCCATCCTCCCCTCTGGCAGACTCAGAGTCATGAGAGCACGTACCAACAGACTGAAGAACAGTTTCTTCCCCATGGCTGTGAAGAGTCTGCTACAGTAAACTATGACACCCCCCCCCCCCCCCCCCCCCCCCACACACACACACACACACACACACACACACACATACATACACACACACACACACTACCACCTTCCAGCCAACGGACAATAATTTCTGCACTTAAAAACACAATCTTTTTCATTCATTTACCTAACTGTACTTGCACTTTACTGTTTTTACTGTACTTTTTATTTATTTATTTATTTTTATCTCTTTTTACGATTTATGCTTGGTGCTGCTACAGAAGGAGATGCTGCCAAACGAAATTTCGTTGTATATTGTACAATGACAATAAAGGATTCTATCTATCTATCTAGTTGTACAGGGTCTTGGTGAGACCACACCTGGAGTATTGCGTGCAGTTTTGGTCTCCAAATCTGAGGAAGGACATTATTGCCATAGAGGGAGTGCAGAGAAGGTTCACCAGACTGATTCCTGGGATGTCAGGACTGTCTTATGAAGAAAGAC
Organism: Okamejei kenojei; assembly: GCA_035221665.1. Lineage (NCBI taxonomy): Eukaryota > Metazoa > Chordata > Chondrichthyes > Rajiformes > Rajidae > Okamejei > Okamejei kenojei. The sequence goes on along the minus strand of CM069135.1, from coordinate 15,959,713 downwards.
TGGATAGACTCGGTTTATACTCTCTGGAATTTAGGAGATTAAGAGGGGATCTTATAGAAACTTACAAAATTCTTAAGGGGTTGGACAGGCTAGATGCAGGAAGATTGTTCCCGATGTTGGGGAAGTCCAGGACAAGGGGTCACAACTTAAGGATAAGGGGGAAATCCTTTAAGACTGAGATGAGAAAGACTTTCTTCACACAGAGAGTGGTGAGTCTCTGGAACTCTCTGCCACAGAGGGTAGTTGAGGCCAGTTCATTGGCTATATTTAAGAGTGAGTTGGATGTGGCTCTTGTGGCTAAGGGGATCAGAGGGTATGGAGAGAAGGCAGGTACGGGATACTGAGTTGGATGATCAGCCATGATCATATTGAATGGCGGTGCAGGCTCGAAGGGCTGAATGGCCTACTCCTGCACCTAATTTCTATGTTTCTATGTTTCTATGTTTTCTATGTGTTTTATGAGTCATACATAACTGTCACTGTATGTCATGTTGTTACTTGTGGGTGGAGCACCAAGGCAAATTCCTTGTATGTGAATACTTGGCCAATAAATGTACTTATTTACTTACCTACGTACTTAATGGGGTTAGTTATATTTTTGCAGTGGCCCTCCAGAAACATATTTTAACTTGACCAATTGGATGACAAGCTGAGAGGACCACTCCTAGTCAAAGAATAATGAGTTTGGGTGAAGATTTGAAAGCACCACTCCAAATAAAATGGAGGCAAGAGGTTCCAAAGAGTCTGCCTCTGTTGTTTCTCTTTCTCTGGACAGCCACTTACGTTGAATTTTGGGTGGTATGAGGATATGTCTGAAAGCTACCTTCGGTCTCCGCGGAAGTTGGTTAGATTGAGTGAAGGGAATGGAAAAACATTGTGTCGGCGGTCAGTAAAGAATCAATCTAGTGAGCATAAGAGGGAGGCGTTCAGGAATTTTGGAAATTGGAAAAAGAGACCACATTCTAGGATGAAGAACCCTGGTCAAAGAAGTGGAAGTTGGACATCATGTTGTTCCCGGAATTCATTAAGAAGGAGTCACAAAGATGAGCAGGGAGTGTGCCTGGTGCCCAGCTTCATTACTACGCTCTATGGAAAGCACTTGGAGGGGTCATTTATTTTGTTTTTTTAGGATCCTGTGGAGATATTAAAAGATTGATATTATTTTTAAAGACTATAGGTTGGATGAAGTAAACAGAAGTTTTTATAGTAGATTAGCTCCACCAAAAAACAACACATGCATTATCCATCAGGTTATGAATAGAGCCCCAGATGCGCAAATAATTACAAGTTTGGCAAGCCTCTAGGTAGGGGGAGCATAAACCACAAGATGGCTCCTAGATCAGTTACAGAAACTTCTCCTTGCATTTAATTATTCAGGAAAATAGGAACAAGATTTTTGCCATTCATCCCTAGGAGCATCTTCTAGTAATTGTTGAAGATGTAATTAGTAATTGTTGAGTTAAAACTGAAGTCTGTTTAGTCACCTTTAGTCTATTCTATATCCTTAATACTTTATCCAAGTGATAATCTTTTCATCTATTTTGAAACCAACATGATTCTGGTATCGTAGAAACAAGAAACTGCAGATGCTGCATTTGCTGCTTTCTGGCAAAGATCATTTCGGATTTCACATTGTCTGAGAGAGTTCTTCCGTCCTAAATATATATTACTAATTTCAAGATTCTGTCACCTTATTTTTGATACCCTCAAAACAAAAAATAGTTTCACACTGTCGCTTGTGTTGGAGTACAGTATCTTAACATTTTTAGAACTTTGGTGGAGCAATTTGGTCATGTAATCTTAATGAATCACAGGCTGAATTAATTCTTCTTAACTGGCCCCTCTGTCCTAAGTTGCTTATTATTCAATTTCTAACTTTTGCATATTTTCTCTATGAGCTTTAAAGCTATTTATTCCTTTAAGTTTTTCATTGTCCCTTCTCGGCACATCTTCCTTCCCTGTATACCACCTTGACAAAGGCATATATTTTGATCCATGTATTTCGGTAGATGTTTACATTTAAATAAGAGCTTAGATATTGTTTAACAAACACAGATTCTACTTGAATTTAGCAAATCGTTTTGATAATATTTTATTTTAAATGCCTGAATATTATGTGGTTTAGAGCTATGATTAAAAAACAACAAGCTTACAGCTGAATAAAATATCTGAGTAGTGCATTCTACTTCTGTCTTTGTGCAGGGTTTAAAGGGTGACCCTGGTGACACTGGTCCAGCTGGTGCAAAAGGTGAAAAGGTGAGTGCCATCTGAAATTTCTGTAAATGCCAATGGCAGGTTAGAAATTTGTGACTTGTGAGCTGAACATTTCTGCCGCAAGACAAGCACTTGGACAAGATTGACTTTTTACAAAATTACTGGACGTGGTGCAGTAGTTTTGGCTTGTTCAATGATGGTCAACCCGTGATATCGAATTAGTGGCCATTTACAGTCTGCAAAAATGAATGCCAACTCACTTTCTTCCATTATAGACACTGCACAACTTAAAGTGAGGGGTTAATGAAATGGGTTAATGGTGTTTATCTTGAAAGAAAATTGAGAATATTAGTCAAACCCATGCTTGCAAGTGCAAACGACCTAAATGCAGTATTACCAGTTATTGCCAGGCTAAGGAATTAAATTGATTTTGGGGAGAATTGGAGCTATTCAGATTAGATTGCATTGTGTGGAATCTCCTGGGAATTTATATTTAATCATTTATTGAATATTTATGAGCAAAATAGTGGTCTATTAAGTAGTAAGGAACACTGAGATTCATTGATGAGAATTAAAACACTCTGGAAGCAACATCTGGATGGATGAATAGCAAGTGACATTCAATATTTTGAGCAATATATAGCATGCACGTTCTAAATTGGTAGATAGTAAATAAGATTATGCAATGAAGGGTATAATCTTTCAAAAGACAGAGCTTGAGGATGCTACAGACCACTCATTGAAAACATCCCTGCAATGTGAAAACCAATTGCCAAGTCAAATGGAATGAGCTGTGTGAACAGATGCAAAGAATATAAGTACATGGGAGTAACATGACTCGCCTGTAATGTATTAGTAGGATTATACTCGGATTGTGTCCAAGTCTAGTGACTTTACCTTCATTGATGCAGTGGGACATAGTGAAGTATCAGTAAAAAAGGACAACAGTTCTAAAATCTCAATCAAATTAATGAAAAAATAGAAGGGGTTAAATTTCTCCTTTAAACAAATTGTGCTGCTTCATGAGGTTACTAACTATTGAAAAATTAAACAATAGATATAATAAAGAGGGATAGCCATTTGCTGCATAAAGTCCTAACATTGAACTGATCACTGAGGATTCAGTAATTTGCACTGGACAGTGAAATGAATCAAGTTACTTTACAAAGGAAATCTTGGAATGTGGAGCAGCAACTAAGAGAAGGCATGGATAAGAAGAGAGACTTCAAAATGTTGAAGGTCGTGAGAATGGCATTGGTGGGGCAAAGGTTTACTGCAGATATTTTATCAGATGATTCTCTGTGTGGTCAAATCACGTAGGCTTTATCTTTCTGTTGGTGAGTCTTGGACAACTCTTACTGACTCACCATAGTTATTTACATGTCCTTGGGATCCTGTTAAGTATTAACAATCTTTTAAGGATTTCAAATATTAGCACACACACGAAGGCCCGAACACTGGCAATCCAAGTATATATATCCTGCAAAGTTACCCCAGCACAATCCTTGGAACTGACTACAAACAGTAGCCTGCAACTTGCAGCCTCCTCTGAATATTAATTTCCTTAGGTTTTCATACAAATATTCATGTGCTTGTTGGAACCTCCTGAAAATGTTAAAACACTCCTTGAGGATATTCCTAGTGACTTGAGCTATTATTAACACGCTCTTGGTTCCTTGTGTAAAACATTAATGGACACCTGGAATCTGACGAGAATATAAAAAGATGAAAGATTAGCGTTTGCAAGGTGCTCTCACACAGAAAATTAGAGTCTCTTCTGGGGTACTGAATATCCCTTGCACAAATGGCAAACACTGCTCTGAGGCTCAAGACCCATTGCTCTGAAAAGATTGAGGCTCCTCCAATGTGCTCCATTCAACAGAATCATTTGTTTCATCATGTTATGGATGGCATTTGTCATACGTTGCTCCTCATGTGAAGCATCATCACAAGATAGATTTTTAACTGTTACTAACAGACAAGCACCATTGGAGTGCTCTGACATTTATCTCAAATGAAATTGCAGCATGTGTCCTGCAGACTCCAACACATGCTGTGGTTCACATTACAAGTTATAGACCAGAACGACCTTTCTTTTCAACTTTCTAATTTAGTTTAGTATGCTTTTTAAGCACATTAGTCATAGAATTGTACAGCATAGAAACTGTAAAAATGAGCTGAATGTTGACCAATTAGTTCCCAACTAATTATGCATTTGTTTTTATTAGGGTGTCGTAGGGCCGCCTGGCCTGCCTGGATTATACGTGAGTAATAGGTGCCAAATATCCAAATAAAAGATTCTGTGATGTGAGACAGGTATACATTAAGGTGGCGCTCATCAGATCTATTTTAAGAGAAAATGAACAAGTATTTTAAGATGGGAAAGATGCAGTGTTGTCGCCAGAATAGAGGAGAGGGATTAGTTTTGGATTGCTATAGCAAAGACCTGGTTGAGGCACAGTAACTCAAATGTAACACTTGCTGCATACTGGATACAACTAATGTACTGAATTATGATCTTCCCTTCGAAATGAAGCGATGAAATTGACCAAATGATTATCTGGGCTTTATTAACATCAGCTTAATTATCTTTCAGCAAGATATCTTGATGCTGAAAATGAAACGCACCTTTCAGAAATAAAATCAAAACAATGCTGGAAATATTCAGCATGTCAGTTAACATTTATGAAGAGACAAATGGAGATAATGTTTAAAAATTATGACCTTTCATCATGAGGTCTAATGAAAAATCGTTGATATTGGATCCCATCTGACCTGAGTATTTCCAGCATTTTCTGACTTTTTCAAATTTCTGTATTTTGCTTTCAGTTTTCTAGAGATATGAGATTTACAGTGCCAGTGGTATTCTCATCGGGGACTACAAATTTTAAATCAATATATTTGATTTCCCACTTTTGTCTACATGGACTCTCCTATGATTGTTCTCCCAAGAGAGGACGTAGATTCAATCAGTGCTTGTGATTGTATCATTGTTGAAAAATTGAGTAATTTCTGCAACAACTCTAAGGAGTTGTATTAGAGCAGTGTTATTGAAGGAACACATAAATTAACCACTCTTCATGATTTAGTTCACAATTGTGTTTTATCACACGCTGGAAAAGTAATCCATGTCAATTTATTTTAGAATAAGTATTACTTATTAACTAGGTGTTTATGTGAAATACTTTTCTGGCTTTGGGCTCTAGTCAAATAGATGAAAAGATGTTTGAAAAAGATGCATGTGTTTATTTTTAGTAATATCCCAGAGTAGGGAGTCTAAAACTTAAAGATGTAAAATGGGATTTAAAATGGGAGGAGAATGACTTTAAAGTCGGACAACATTTTCACTCAAAGGTTAGTGAATATATACAATGAAAAATGAAATATACAATGAAAAATTCAGAGAGTCGATCTGCCATTTTTCGCAGCAGTTAAAAACAGCATATAATCCTCCAACATTTTCGCCACCTCCAACAGGATTCCACTACTGCCCACATCTTCCCATCTCCACCACTTTCTGCTTTCCAGAGAGACCGTTCCCTTCTGCAACTCCTTGGTCAATTCATTCCTTCCCACCCAAACCACCCCCTCCCATGATAGACTTTCTTTCAGCTGCAGGTCTTTCTAGCTTTTTAAGAACAGAATGTTCAGAGGATCAAGAATGATGGGATGTCTTCATGTTTTTTTGGAATCGGTGGAATGATTTTTGGAGTTTTGTAATTCTTTCTGACAAATTGATTGCAGGAATATAGATTTCGATAACTAAAACTGTAATAATCATTTTAAGAACCATTTAAGAAGAAATACTAATGGAATTTTTCCACACAAAAGGGCATCATTAAAATAATGATACAAAGAGATTTGAAGGCTATCTCAAAAATTGCTTCTTTATGCTATTTTCAGAGGCCTGGTTAGCATAGTTATGTCAGATACCTTTATCTGCTACTTACCATGGTCGTTAGCTCATTCATTTTAAACCAGTTATGGCTTCATTAAAATAGTATGGGCAGGAATTTGGCGTGAATGTGTTAACCAGCACACCTATAAATAATACACCAATAAATGTCTGTTATTGGGCTTGCTTCCAAGGATGTTGTCAAGGGGCAAGTAGGTGGGAGCTAGCTCAACCAAGCTTGGTGATGCAGGCAGCCTTACCCATTACCTTTTAATGTGGGGGAGAAACTTTATTAGCTTGTTTTAAATCACTATTGAGACTTTGATGACGCTATACTTTCAGTTATTAGTGAGCATTTAATGCTGTCAAGAGGTGCGTATTTGACAAAACATGTTGATGCGTGTGACGTGCATTTTGTCAGTGCAGGTGTTTGCTCATTTGAATGATGAAATCTCCTGTTTTCATGTCAATAGACAATAGGCGCAGGAGTAGGCCATTCGGCCCTTTGAGCCAGCACGGCCATTTACTGTGATCATGGCTGATCATCCCCAATCAGTACCCCGTTCATGCCTTCTCCTCATATCCTCTGACTCCGTTATCTTTAAGAGCCCTATCTAGCACTCTCTTGAAAGTATCCAGAGAACCGGTATCCAAGGCCCTCTGAGGCAGAGAATTCCACGGACTCACAACTTTCTGTGAGAAAAAGAAATATAACCTCTGTGGATTGTTCCTGTTACTGCTATCTAAATGTGCCGCTATTTCATCTTTTATTATTGACTCCAGCATCTTCCCCACCATGGTGTCAGGCTAACTGGTCTATAATTGTACTGTTTTCTCTCTCCCGCCTTTCTTTAAAAAGACGGATAACATTAGCTACCCTCCAATCCACAGGAACTGATCCTGAGTCTATAGAACATTGGAAAATGATCACCAATGCGTCCACGATTTCTAGAGCCACTTCCTTAAGTACCCTGGGATGCAAACCATCAGGCCCTGGGGTTTTATCAGCTTTCGGTCCCATCAGTCTACCCAACACCATTCCCTGCCTAATGTGGATTTCCTTCAGTTCCTCTGTCACCCCAGATCCTCTGACCACTACTATATCAGGAAGATTGTTTGTGTCCTCCTTAGTGAAGACAGATCCAAAGTACGTGTTCAACTCATCTGCCATGCCTTGTTCCCCATAATAAATTTACCTTTTTCAGTCTTCAAGGGATCCAATTTTGGTCTTAACTTTTTTTTCCTCTTCACATTCCTAAAGAAGCTTTTACTATCCTCCTTTATATTCTTGGCTAGCTTACCTTTGTCCTCATCTTTTCTCCCCATATTGCCTTTTTAGTTTTTAGTTATAGACAATAGACCATAGGTGCAGGAGTAGGCCATTTGCCCCTGCGAGCCAGCACCGCCATTCAATGCCTCTAGCGTATCCAAACACTTAACAATCTTATATGTTTCAATGAGATCCCCTCTCATCCTTCTAAACTCCAGAGTGTACAAGCCCAGCTGCTCCATTCTCTCAGCATATGACAGTCCTGCCATCCCGGGGATTATCCTTGTAAACCTACGCTGCACTCCCTCAGTTATCTTCTGTTGCTCTTTAACCAATCCTCTTGCTTCCCGCTCATCTTTGCTACATTGTACTTCTCTTTTATTTTTATACTGTCCCTGACGTCCCTTGTCAGCCATGGTCGCCCCTTACTCCCCTTGGAATCTTTCTTCCTCTTTGGAATAAACTGAACCTTCTGTATTATTCCCAGAAAACCTGCCATTGTTGTTCCACTATCATCCCTGCTAGGGTATCTTTCCAGTCAACTTTTGCCAGCTCCTCCCTCATGGCTCCATAGTCCTCTTTATTCAACTGTAACACTGACACCTCCGATTTACCCATCTCCCTCTCAAATTGTAGATTAAACTTGACCATATTATGGTCACTACCTCCTAATGGCTCCTTAACCTCAATTCCTTTATCAAATCCAGTTCATTACTTAACACTAAATCCAGAATTGCCTTCTCCCTGGTAGGCTCCAATACAAGCTGCTCTAAGAATCTTCTGTCTGGTCAAGATCCTTTGTTTCTTGCCTGTTCCAAGGGAATAGGCTGTGGAAGTGGGATGAGGGCGAGAAAGTCAGTTTGTATCAAGTTTGTTTTTTGATTCAGATGTTTCTTTGAAACTCCCCCCATTTATCTCAATTTAATCTCCCTGAAAGTACTAATGAATTCAATTGTATGGACAGATTAAAAAACACACAAATTCACCCCTATCACTCTTGCGTTTTGTAACCAAACCCCTAGACTTGGCATTAAAATAAACACACTTCCCTGAGGCAGGCTAAAGAAAATTTCAATTAAAAAAATAACTTGCTGGAAACATTCAGCACGTCAGGCAGCATCTGCGGAAGGAAAAGCAAAGTTAATATTTCAAATTGAAAACAGTTCATCAGAACTGGGAGAGAGTTATGTTCGAGATGTAGAGAGAGGCAGGGATGAACAGGACTACATCTTACCGTAGACAAATAGGAATAAGAAACCAAAGTCGATGAACAAAGTACATAGGATTCTCATCTAAACCATTTAAAACTTGATTGACAGTTATTGTCAAATTTGGTTGAAAATCAAATTGTTGATTAAAAAAGAAGCAGTCTTGTTTTGATAGGATAGTATTTACTGCTATTAAATAGAATATATTAATGCCCCTGTCTCACGGTGCGAGTTGACCCACGAGTGACCCCGAGTGACAGACTCGTGGTTGTGCACGAGATCCCAAGTTGATCTTCAAGCGTTTGAACCGAGTTCCCACGGGATGGTATTTTGCCGTTTACTGCGATGTTCCAAGTTCGTCTCCAGAGTTAACCAAGTTCATCTCCCGAGCTGACAACGTCTCCTGACGTACTCTTGAGCTGACATCTTCTCCTGAAAAGTGACACAGTGTTTCTAGCGGGCCCTTCGGACCACCAAGTCCGCGCCGACCAGCGACACTAGCACCATCCTACGCACGAGGGTCAATTTACATTTTTTGTTACATTTACATTTGTAGATAGGAACAGGGAAGCTACACAGATATTTTAAGCTCTTGGGTGAAGTCGCACAGTGGGGCAGGGCTTTTACAGTGCACTTTTGATTTAGAATAAAATAGTAATTTCACACGTTATTACCCTTCCATATCTCTGTGTACCCTTCTGAAGAAGGATCTCAACCCAAAACGTCAGCAATTCCCTCTCTCCAGATATGCTGCCTGTCCCGCTGAGTTACTTCAGCATTTTGTGTCTACCTTCGGTGTAAAGCAGCATCTGCAGTTCCTTCCTACTAAATTCATCTTTTGGCTGGCCGGGAATTCCTAATACACTGCATTTGGGATGGCATTTTACTGGCACATTCAGAGACTGGCACATGTGAGGCTGATGTAGCATTAATGTGCAGAACCTCTAACAACAGGTGAGAGACCTCTGCTGTAATCCTCTCATAGGGCAGCCAATGTTCTCCCCATTACTCAGTCGCATCCAATGTCTGTCTCCCAGGGAGAGGACCATTCATTTGTATGGTCATATGTATCTGCCCCAAAAAGGAATTCTAAAATACTTGCCCAGATGGCCGAAGGTTTGTACTGAAGTTGTGTGTTTTGTTCAGGTGCTAGTTGTTGTTACTTTTAATCACTGACTCAACAGATATTTGGGATACCAATCTTCACAGCCCAGCTAAAACAAGCACGGGAAGAGATTAATGCTGCCAAAGCAGCCACTCATTGCCATTTGGTAGCTTTACATGGAAGCTTTTCCAGGTAACTTTCTTATAGAGGACGTTGAACCACATGTTCAGAGGTCAAAGAATTATTTATTTGAGAAATGGGTAAGATACTTTGACTTGTTGATGGATATATGCTGTGGAGAGCATTTTACTAAATTACCCATCAAGGCATTTAATATTTCACCTATACTTATTACAATAAATGCAGTTGAATTTATGATTACTAAACTCAGAGTTTTGGAAATCATTGAATTCTCTCTTCAGTTGTGCAACAAAAGTTTTAAAATGATTTGTGCTATTCTTGGTCGCAGAACTAAAACTGATGTAGGATTATATCACACGGCCTCAGTGGCAGAGATACAAAATGGAGAACAAGATGGGATCATTTTTTATTATACAGACTTTGTTCATTAGTGCCCAGTATAATGTCAGCATTGCAGAAAAAGGGATATGAAAGAATAGGAAGAAAACTGTAGTCACAAGTATTGTTACAGGAAACCCCCAGGCATATTTTCTGGCATAAGAAATTGGCATACGTCATGCAGAAGAAGCCAAAACCCAAAACAACTTGGGAAAGCCAAAGCCAGAATCAATTTTAAGTAGAATCCTCGGATGTTGATACAATGAACGTTAAAGAATTGGAACTCAAAAGAACAACCACTAATAGTGGGAACTTTCTTGTTCCTGAGACAAAGGTGCAAGGAACTCAACTGTACTCCTTGAATGTGTAATCTATGCTAACTCTTCCTTGGAATATAAGGATCTCATCCATTTATTCAAATGCACAAAGTTGTTCCAAAACCTCACTAGAGAAGAGTTGTGCATTTCTCTTTGTCTCTTGGCTTTATTTATCTCCCAATCAAGCAGCTTGACTGCTATTTATTAGGTTGAGATTTATGACCCATATCCTCATTCTCTGCACAGTTATTTATGTTACATCAGTGATTGCTCAACAAAGTATTTCATTGGTTATGAAGTGTTCCGAGATTTTAGATTAGTCTATGCTATGGTATGTAGCATGTAAACAGGCCGTTCGGCCCACCAACTCCACCCTGCCCAATGATCGCCCATCATTTGCACAATAAATTCATGGTAAATGAGGGAGAGAGTAAAGAAGGGATGTGGGAAAGACAAATGAGAATAGCAGTGGATGGCAGGGTTTGGATATTCCCTGGAACCTCAGTTTGAAGAATGGTCCTGATCTGAAACTTTGTTTCTCCATTCACCTCCACAGATGTTGCTGGACTCGCTGAGTTCCTCCAGCATCTTATTTTCACCAAAACCATGTAAGATGGAAAGAGAACAAGCCAGCCAAAGACAAATATTAAAAATGAAATTGGACCTTAATATTCTGCTGGGTCACAGTCAATTATGAGCTCCAACACTAACTAGAGCAAAGGTCAGTGACAGGTCCTGGAACCACTGGGGATTCTGCCCCTAGCATGAATATACGTGTTAACAGGGAGTACTGATCACATAACCACAGTCTGAATTTTCTATGTAAAACCAAACCCAAGAGCATCTATCTTCTGATCACTGAACTGTGGCTCCTTCCCCCCCCCCCCCCCCCCCCCCCCCCCAATTGAATTGCGAACATAGAACAGAGGATCAATCATCAGATCAGCCAAGTCACTCTACGTGCCTGTGCCAGCATTGTGAAATGGTGGTTGATCCTTCACCTTCACTTCACTTTACCTGTTGATCACCACTTCCCATGATATTCTCAGTTTCCAGAATTCTATTGATTTCTGCTTTGAATGTATTCAACAACTGTGGCAGAGTAGAGGTGCTGTCGTATGGCGAATGCTGCGCCGGATAACCGGGTTCGATCCCGACTACGGGTGCTGTTTGTACAGAGTTTGTATGTTCTTCCCGTGACCTGTGTGGGTTTACCCCAAGTTCTATGTCTTCCTCCCACATGCCAAAGACATACAGGTATGTAGGTTAATTGGCTTGGTAAATGTAAAAATTGTTGCTAGTAGGATAGTGTTAATATGCGAGGATCGCTGGTCGGCGCGGACCCGGTGGGCTGTAGGGCCTGTTTCCGCGCTGTATCTCTAAAGTAAACTGAACATTCACATTGCTCTCGGGGTGAAGAATTGCCAAGATTCGCAATTCTCCAGGTAAATAACTTTCTTCTCATCTCAGTATAAATTGCCAAATTCTTGTCCTGACTGGAGGTGCCAAAATTCTAGCGTCTACAGCGAGAAGAAACATAATTCATGGAGCCCTGTGCTAACAGTTTTTCATTTCTCCAGTAGCAGAGACTTCAGTGACACATGATCTACCCAGATAGACACAAGCTGTATACAGGCAGGCTAACCCTGACCCCAATCTCAGGCCTCTGTTGCGACAGCTGGACTGCTCAAATATAGCATTCCTTTAAGATTTTACCAGTACTGCTACTGAGCTACAGATTTACAGCACCGTGCACTGTCTGAACAGCAGGAGAAACTGGAAACAATCTTTATGAATAGGTGCAACAATAAGCAAAGATTCAACTAATAATCAGGGGATTAAAAGATTTGGTGCAGCAAGAATATATTAGCAACAATATTTGTAATAAATTAATTAATCCAACAGTTATACTGAAATGTTCTACTGAATATTATTTCAGATCGGGATTTTTCATTAAACGATAAGATTTAGGAATCATTTTTTCAAATTGCAGCTTTAAGACTGTCTAAATATGGGACTGTGGTGCAGCTGTGGAGCTGCTGTCACACAGCCCCAGTGATCCCAGGGTCAATCCGGACCCGGGTCCTGTCTGCATGGAGTTTGTACATGCATAACGTGACTGCATTGATTTGTTCTCGGTGCTCCAGTTTCATATCACATTCCAAAGACGTGTAGGTTAGTAGATTAATTGGTCACTGCAAATTGCTCCTCGTGTAGTTTTGTGGTGGAATATAGAGATAGTTGATGGGAATATGGGCCGAAGAGGTTACAGATAAAATACGTAGGGAATAGGATTGCTCTGTGAGCCAGCATAGAATCCAAAATAGCTTTCTTCTGTGCCATTAGATAATATAGAAATTCTCATATTTTTCATGTTCCTGTAGAACACAGAAGGAGGCCTCACATCGTGAGTAATGAATGCAATAGACCGGGTTGAAAAAGGTGCAGCTGAACCTCCACCATGATTTAAAAGAGCTGTTCTGGTCCCTGGATGGTAATAAGGTCTCCAATTGGAGGCGTGGATTCGCATCCCACTTCTGACACCATGTAAATGACTCCTAGACTCAGTACGTGATTCAAATACATCTTTAAACAGCTCTGAAACTTAACAGCATGGAGGATGATTAGTTGTCAGTACATTAGATCTTTATTCATTGGAGCGCAGAAGGTTAAGGGGGGGACTTGATTGAGGTCTTTAAAATGATGAAAGGGATAGACAGAGTTGACGTGGATAAGCTTTTCCCATTGAGGGTAGGGAAGATTCAAACAAGAGGGCATGACATGAGAATTAAGGGACAGACGTTTAGGGGTAACGTGAAGGGGAACTTCTTTACTCAGAGTGGTGGCTGTGTGGAATGAGCTTCCAGCAGAAGTGGTGGTGGCAGGATCGATTTTAACATTTAAAAGTAAAGTGGATAGGTATATGGACGGGAAGGGAACGGAGGGGTATGGTCTGAGTGCAGGTAGATGGGACTAGGAGAAAATAAATGTTTGGCATGGACTGGAAGGGCCAAGAGGGCCTGTTTCCGTGCTGTAATTGTTATATGGTTATATGGTTATATCCTGGCTGCTCCAACTGTCGGTGCTGGGAAACCAGTGTTAGTATAAGTATTACAGTGGGGTGGAGTTAGAGATGCTGGCTGGTGTGTGATTGGTTAACATGCAACATCAATCTACAGGTGTTGCACCTCCAAAGATTGTAGAGGAATGCTAACGGGAAGGAGAGGGGAGAGAGATGAGAGGAACAGGAAGTCACGAATCAAATGTTTTCTGTGGAAAGCAAAGATGAGAGAGAAAAATTTGTGATTGATGGTGAGATCGAGTTGGAGCTTGAAGAAATGGAAAATAATGATGTGTTGGATGCCAGAGACTCTTGGATGAAATTTAAAGATTAGGGGGAGCTTTATTGCTGGTGCTTCAGGTGGAGTGGGGCGATGCAATCTACGATGTAGCATAGACAGTCAGGCCTGGGATAGGGAGTGTGCTGGAATAGATTAGGAACAAGGATTACTCCATGTAACAAATAATAGGATGGGCACAACTAGGGCCCATACAGTTCCCTTTGATCTGTAGAAATTTGTGTAAATCGAAAGAGAAGGTGTTGAGAGTAGATGTCAGTAGATGTTCCACTGTTGCTTTTCAAATGCTTATTGAATAACCTTTTCACGTGGAGCTCCCAAAACTCCATCCCCTTAACAAGGAAGTTCCGATGAAAGATTTGCCACTGGTCTTTCCCTTTATGCAATGTAAAGCTTTGGTTGAAATGGAGCCGCATGTATTATCCTATATGTAGGAAGCAACTGCAGATGGTGGTTTAAACTGAAGATAAACAGAAAAACCTTAAGTAACTCAGCTGGTCAGACAGCTTCTCTGGAGGAAAGGAATAGGTGAAGCTTCGGATCAAGTTGAATGGTCTGAAGATGGGTCTCGACCCTGAAACGTCACCTATTCCTTTTCTCCCGAGATGCTGTTTGACCCGCTGAGTTACTCCAGCTTTTTGTGTATATCTTGCATTATCCTATTATTCTGGCTGATGCAGCTTCAAAACGTAACAGAACAATCATGGGAACATTCAATTAAAGTTAGTTTAATTGAATGTTCCCATGAACTGCCATTAGGTAAACTGCCATTGGTTTATCAGTACTCTGCCCTTTTGACATTTCCCCAGCGTCAGACATGCATGTAATAATGTCAACATGTACACAGTCACTTTTCTAGCCTTCCAGATACAAATTGGAGTTCAAAAGTACAAGGATCAGAGTGGAAGAATCTCAGTACACCAATGAGCCTCTCGTGGGTTTATCCTGTTGTTTGTTGCTCATATTGTTACTTGAAGGGACACTTCACTGACATTGGTAGTCCTGACTAGGTAGCTTCACAAATGACTGCACATTGCTCAAGCCTCATCGTGTGCAACAACTAACAAGGTATGTTTCCTTTAGCATGTAGCTGTTGAGATACTCATTCCATGGATGCTTCAGCGATGACGCTGCTGGCAGCTCTCCATTACAGGAGACACCATTATGAATGACCATGCCGAAGCATTCAGGCTGGGTCAGGGAGATTGTTGTAGCAAAATGTCTACTCCCGCGGAATAGACAATAGGTGCAGGAGTGAGCCATTTGGCCCTTCGAGCCAGCACCGACGTTCAATGTGATCATGGCTGATCATCCACAATCAGTACCCCGTTCCTGCCTTCTCCCCATATCCCCTGACTCCGCTATCTTTAAGAGCCCTATCAAGCTCTCTCTTGAAAGTATTCAGAGAACCGGCCTCCACCGCCCACTGAGGCAGAGAATTCCACGGACTCACAACTCTGTGAGAAAAAGTATTTCCTCATCTCCGTTCTAAATGCCTTATCCCTTATTCTTAAACTGTGACCCCTGGTTCTGGATTCCCCCAACATGTTTCCTTCCTCTAGCCTGTCCAAACCCTTAATAATCTTATATGTTTCAATAAGATCCCTTCTCGTCCTTCTAAATTCCAGAGTTTACAAACCCAGCCGCTCCATTCTCTCAGCATATGATAGTCCCACCATCCTGGGAATTAACTTTGTGAAACTACGCTGCATTCCCTCAATAGCAAGAATGTCCTTCCTCAAATTAGGGGACCAAAACTTGACACAATATTCCAGGTGTGGTCTCAGTAGGGCCCTGTACAACTGCAGAAGGATCTCTTTGCTCCTATACTCAACTCCTCTTGTTACGAAGGCCAACATGCCATTCACTTTCTTCACTGCCTGCTTTACCTGCATGGTTACTTTCATTGACTGATGAACAAGGGCCCCCAATCCTGTTGTACTTCCCCTTTTACCCAACTTGACATAATTTAGATAATAATCTGCATTCCTCTTTTTGTTACCAAAGTGGATAACCCCACATTTATCCACATTAAACTGCATATGCCTATAAAAAAACCTATAGGGAAAACCCTATAATACATAGTGGCATACGAATCTTGAAACAATTAAAAAAGACTTTAAAATTGGATAATATATCATTCTGTCTCCCCATTGTAAACAATCCCTTATTCAAACCTTCCATGCTGGATAATGGTTTCACACAATGGAAAAATTACAGAATTAAAAAGATGGGACACCTTTATAAGAAATGCACATTTCTTTTATTTCACGAGTTACAACAGATTTATGGACTACACTCAAATAATTTTTTTTAGATATCTACAACTTAGAGATTATGTTAAATCCAATACACAAGATTATAGTAGTAGGGAACCAGAAATCCTTGATGAATGTTTGAATAAACATCCTAATACAGAAAAATTAACAACTTATATTTATAATACCCTTTTAGATAGCGAGGTCCCATCGACGGAATCATATAGACATACATGGGAAAATGAATTAAGCCAACCCATAACTAAAGATATCTGGGACAAAATTTTACAATATATACATCAATGCTCGTTAAATGCCAGACTTGCTTTAATACAATTTAAAGTATTACGCAGATTACACTACTCTACAGTAAAACTAAATAGAATTTTTCCAAATATCTCTCCTATCTGCGATAAATGTCAGCATCTAGAGGCTAACTTAACATATACTTTTGCAAATTGTATAAAAAAAATTTCTGGATTGATATTTATAGAATAATTTCTGAAGTTGTTAATACTAAACTGAATACCAACTCAAAACTGGAATATCAGAACAAAGTCTAACACTTACAACAAGCCAAATAAACTTTCTAGAGTACAGTATAATAACTGGGAAGAAATTAATATTAACATTTTGGAAAGGTCCTAAACCCCCACAATTAAAATGTGGATTATGGAAATGTCAGAGACCCTACACCTGGAAAGAATCAGATTTGTCTTAATAGACAAACAAGAACTGTTTGTTAGAATATGGTCTTCATTCATCGATTATTTGAAAGGGTAGATTGGTTCGGCACGGGAACCTAACTTGGACTCAGGATCAGATGAAAAGTTATACTTTATACTCTTCAAACCTATCTCCATGATGTATTAATAGTAAATTATTCCTTTTTTTAATCTTGACATTTATGATTTTTTTCCTCTTTTTACTTTCTATCTATATTAAAATAAAATTATTAAAAGCAGAATGAATCCTCAATTGATAATATTAATAATGTATGATTGATGCACATGAAATGTTTTCACCATAATGTGTTTGCTTCTAATAAAAATATATATTTTTAAAAAACTGCATACGCCATGCATCTGCCCACTCACCCAACCTGTCCAAGTAACCCTGCATCCTCCTCACAGTTCACACTGCCACCCTGCTTTGTGTCATCTGAAAATTTGCTAATGTTACTTTGATTCCCTTCATCTAAATCATTGATGTATATTGTTAATAGCTGCGGTCCCAGCACCGAGCCTTGCGGTGCCCCAATAGTCACTGCCTGCCATTCTGAAAGGGAACTGTTAATCCCTACTCTTTGTTTCTTGTTTGTTCAGGAATATCATATCCTACCTGACCTTGTCCAATGAATAGTATTCACAGGCAATGGTTTTATAAATGACATGTGTGACATTCTTCAGAGACCTTAGGTCAAATTCTTGCACTCTTCATGCTTTATCCAAGTGCCAACTCCTAAGTGTCAAGCTGGAAAGTATAAGTGGATTATGGCTTCAAAAGGGAAATCATGGCTGATAAATTAGAGGGTTTTTTAAAGTCTCAACACGAGTGGCTTGAAGCAAACGAGTAGATGTATTATACTTGGACTTCCAAAAGATGTTCTACAAGGTGCCATGCAAAAGGTTAAGTCACATGATATGGATAGGGGATTGGTAATAGGCAGGACGCTGAGAGTTGAGACGAGAGTAATTTTCAGGTTGACAACCTGTGACCAGTAGGGAACCACGAGTCATTGCTGGGATTACAACTGTTTACAATGTATAAAGACGTGGAGGAGATCTGAAATGAGGAAGAATTTCCCGTCTCGGAACTCAATGAGTCTTTGAAAATGCGTGACACTGCCCGCAACATCATTGATGAGGCTGCACTACCTTGTGAAGTGTGGGGAACAGTATCTTAGAGTATATTTAAGTCAAGAATATATTAAAGTCAAGAGTGTTTAATTGTCCTATGTAGGTACGTTAACGGAACAGGGAAATTCTTACTTGCTGCCACTTTACAGGCCCATTAATGCAATAAAACAAATAAATATACAGTAATAAGTAATCCAATAAATTCATAATCTGTAATACATGGTTTCCAGACCATAATAGTGCAAAACAAAAGTATCATAGTGCAACCAAATCAAAGTCCATAGATTATCATAATTGCTGAGGAAATAGTTGAAAAGGAAATCAAGGGCTATGGGGAAAGGGCCACAAAATAGCCTTGAGTAATGTTGGATCATAATTTATCCTGTTGAATGGAAACACAAGGTGGAGAGGCCTATGGTTTTATGGAGTGGCATCTCTCCCATGCTGCTCCAATGTCATGAAGAGCAGTCTTCAGACTAGGTGAGGAGAACACTACTTGGTGTCAGAAAGATGTTGTGATGTCTCTGCTTGAACAATTATAACCGCTGGTACCAGAACCAGTAGCTACTGTGTCAGATTGCATGTGGTCCCATCTTGTTACTTGGTTACAATCTCTGTGATCTATTTGAAGAGAAGAATTGAACCTTCTATACGAGTGGCTTCTCATCTGGTTTTCAACTTTCCAACCTAAATGAAAGACATTAAGTAATCTTTATACTGCATCTTGAAGGGCTTCAATGTGGCGTGTGGAGATGGTATTACATTGATTGAGTGGTGGGTGTATGTAAGAAAAGGTGGATTATGAAGGATTAACCGATGGAGTAATAATTTGTTTATGCATGTGTGCCTGTATTTGTGTATGTGTGTCAATACGTTCTATGAGTGCTTCAAAAGGGAGCACGACTATGTACCTTTGCGAACCCTGCAGCTTCCAATAGCATGGTAATCTCAGTTGCCGGTCAGATGATTCTTCATGTGGGTGAATCCTTGGAAAGCATCTGAACCTGATAGTGTACCTGGCCGCATTTTCAAAACCTGCGCGGACAACTGGCGAGAGTTTTTGCGGACATATTCAACCTTTCATGACTAAAGCCCCTGTCCCATTTATGTGTCCTTGGCACGCTAATTACGTGACCTCATGGTCGCGTAGAGGCGGGACCTTCCAGCGAACGACGCGCGATTTCATTCGCCCGCTCAGCCGTCTGGAGCGCGTGACATCATTTGAAGATGGACACAAAATGCCGGAGTAACTCAGCGGGACCGGCAGCATCTCTGGAGAGAAGCAATGGGTGATGTTTCGAGTCGAGATTCTTCTTCAGTCTGAACGAAGGGTCTTCATCTGAAAAGTCACCCATTGCTTCTCTTCAGAGATGCTGCCGGTCCCGCTGAGTTACTCCAGCATTTTGTGTCTATCTTCAATTTTCTTGGTCCCTCTCTGGGAGTAGAAGTGCGGGCGGATCCGGACCGCAACGGCCGTGATCAAACGGTCGCTACAAAAATTTCGGAACCACACGCGATGTCGCGCACGACTACATACCCCACCGCGCTTCGCAGTGGGACCGGCCCCACGCAGCCATACGATGCCCGTGCGCCTCAACGCGATGATGAGGTTGCGTAATTTGAGTGCCAAGGACACGTAAGTGGGACAGGCCCTTAAGGTCCAAGTTTCCTATCTGCTTTCAAAGGGTATCAATAATATCTGTGCCTATGAAAAGTAAGGTGACATGTCTTAATGACTATTGGCGGGTGGCATTAATGTCCTTGATGATGAAGTGCTTTGAGAGAATGGTTACGGCACATATCGATTCCTACCTTAGCAACCAAGACTTACTTACCATATGGGACGTTGTCAAAGGCCATGCTGAAGTCCATATAGACAACATTCACTGTGCTGCCCACATCAAGCCTTTTCAAAAAAACTCTATCAAAATTGAATTTCCCAGACCCAAAGCCATGCTCACTATCCCCAATCAGTGTGTGCCTATCCACACGCTGGTATATCCCATCTCTAAGAATCTCCTCTAACAACTTCCCACCACTCATGTCAGGCTCACTAGCGTATAGTTCCTTGACTTGTCCTTGCTGATCCTTCTTAAATAATGGTGCAGAGTGTTTTGCAACTTTAGCTGTGGCCAAAGATGATGCAAATATTGCAAGGGCCTCTGCAATTTCCTCACCATGCGTCTCCTAACACCAAGCCAATTTTTGAACCAATTTGCTACGTGTGCCATGTAACCAATGTACTCTAATTGTCAGGAAGAGACTCCTACACATAATTTTGTCAAAGGAATTAATGAAATCCATGTAAACTGCATCAACCCTTTTACCTTCATTAACTCACCACTAGAGAAAACTCAAATTAGTCATAAGAGACCGCCCTTTAATGTCTACATTGACAATTCCTGATCAAACATTGCCTTAACAAGTGCAAATTCTGAATATTTTCTTTTAATTGTGCTACAAAAAATATTAGATTTACTGGCCTACAATTTCCCTGCTACCTTTGTTGAATAAATGTATCATATTGGCTGAGCTCCAGTTATCTGACACGTCTTGGCTGATCAGAAAAATATTGAACATTTTTATTAGATTCCCCTGCAATCTGTCCCTTTGCCTCCCTGTGTCTGCTGAATCACTGATTTCCTTCTGGAAGGAGAGGTTATACTATATATTTGACTGCGTAGATGTTGAGAGAATGTTCTCTCTATCTGAGGGCCTTCAACTAAGGGACATTGTAATTGAACCAGTGGTTTTTCAATCAGAGCTGAGATGAGGAAGGCGTTCTTTGAGATTTGGGGAACCCGTATTTCTCTTCTCAAGAGGATCATGGATCCCCAATTGTCTTGAATATTCAAGATTAAATTGAATCAATATAATTGGAATTAAGAGATATATGAACCAGGCAAGAAATTGGACGATGTGGAAGAAATGCTATGGGTGTCCTGAGTAATGAAGCAATTACAAGAGGCCAAATAAGGGGCTTCAGTTTCCTATATTCTTCAAACAAATACAATTGTACAAAACTACCAACTGCTAAATAAAATAAATTTTTAAAAGCTGCATATTCAGGAGGTCTGAATTAAAAACAGAAAATGGTGGAAACATTTAGCAGGTCAGGCAACACCTGTTCCTTTTTCCCCAAATCATGGCAGAACTGCTGAATATGTCTAATATTTTCTGTTTTCATGCCAAGTGCTCATCTGTGGCCTGTTTTCTGTATTATCTGTGTTACATGAATATATAGACATATACCTGTCTCACATGTGATTAATTTATTTGTTTTGTTTTTGTTTTTGCAGCTTAAGGGAGCAAAGGGAGAAGCAGTAAGTATTTTGATATTCATCTTACAATCTGTTTCAAAAATTGTGGAATATTTTCTGCAGCCTTTAATGGTTTGAATTTTATGTGCAGTGAAGTCATTTTATTATGCCTTCTTGCTTCTAAATCAATGTTCATGGTTATTCCATGGACTGTGCTTTGTAGATACAGCATTACCATTGCTTGTAGCACCAAGAGATTGAGGTGTAGCTGAAACGCTGGGGATTTTGGCCCACCCTCCAACATACTTATACCAAGCATATAATCACTTGAGAACAAACTTGAAGAGCTCAGAGCAAGGCTGTTCTTTCAAATGAAGATCAGGGACTGTTATTTGTTTTACTGAAGCATGGCTCACTACAGACTCTCCTGGCCCTGCTGCACTACCTAAGACTATCTAAATTTATCATATGAACTATACAGAATCCTGAGGCAAGAGGAAAGGCAGTGGTCTCTGCTTTTTGATCAATGGTTCGTGGTACACTAATATGATTGTCTTCCTTCAATACTGCTCCTGACCTTGAATACCTGATCATTTATCTACTGAAAAAAATGACCACTACCATCCAGCATACCAGTAGGGAGAAAGAGCACGGTTTGGCCCACACTTCAGAAAGAGGGCAGGGCAAGTGTCAGTGGGGGAGTACTGTAGAACCAGTGACCACAGTTCAATACATTTTAAAATTGAGATGGAAAAGGACAGAACTGGTCTTCAAATTAAAGGTCTTGATTGGGCAAGGTGAATTTTGATGGTATTAGACAGGAACTTGCAAAGGTTGATTAGAGTTGGTTATTCACAGGCAAAGAGACGTTTGGCAAGCGGGAGGCTTTTAAAAGTGGGATCGCGAGTGTTCAAGGTATGATGTCCCTGTTAGAGTGAAGGGCAAGGCAGGCAAGAATGGGGAATCCAGGGAAGATGAGTGATATCGAGGCTCTGATCAATTGCAGGCAAATAAGATCAAGTGAAGGTGTGTAAGGGATACAGGAGTATGCTTAAGCAGAGAATTAGGAGGGCAACAATAAGGCATTAGCAAAAGCGAAGTGATGGAGGAACTCTCCAAATCAGCCAGCACCTGTGGAGGGAATTAACAGATGGCGTTTCGGGTCGGGATCTTTTCTCAGACTGGACATGAGATTACTTTGGCTGAGAAGATTAAAGATAATCCAGAAAGATTTTTTGTAGGCAGCAAACACCCCCCAGGTTATTCACACCCCTGACCCCTCACACCCTCTGGGTTATTCACAATCCCCCCCGCCACCCACGGGTTATTCACACAGCCACAAGTTATTCACACCCCCCCCCCCCCGGGTCATTCACACTCCCCCTCCCGGCTTAGTCACACCCCCTGACCCCACCCCCCGTGGGTTAGTCACAATCTCCCCGCCCCCCGGGTAATTCACGCTCTTCCCCCCTCCCAGGTTATTCACACCTCCTGCACCCTCGTTCCCCCCCCCCCCCGCTGCCTCAAAAACACAACCAACATCCCCCCTCCCTCTCTACCCTCCCCCTCCCTCTCTACCCCCCAATTCTTTACCCCCATTCTCAACCCATCCCTCTCTGCCCCCCTCACTCTCTGCCCCACCTTCCCTCTCTACCCCCCCCCCCTCCCTCTCTACCACCCCCCCCCCCCCCCCCCCCCCCCCCCCCACCCACTCTAGGCAGTGGTGAGTATTGGGACCTATAGTCCTGTGATGTAAATTAAACAAGTTTTGTTCGGATTGGTGGTATATTTTACAAGTTATTGACATTTTAAACTTTACAGAAACCACTTTACAAAACCACTTTTTCACTTGCATTGCCCGTCAGCCGCCTTCGACATCACAATGAGTCAAATGGGATCCTGATTCTCACTTACATTAAAAAATACAAAAAAATGTAATCAAATTCTTCCATTTTCGTTAACAGCTAACATTGTGCTTAGGTTATTTTAAAGAAAAAACATGACTTTCATTGAGAATTTCATTTTTTTAAAACATTGCGATTTTCATTGTGAAAAAATATATATTTTCATTGCGGGAAGGTGGGATGGGGGGGGAGCAGGGGGATAGAGTGGGGTGGGGGGGAGAGGGGTTATGGAGGGAGGGAGTGACTGAGGGTAGGGGAAAGGAGAGTAAGGGAGTGGGTTGAGGGGAAAGAAGAGTGAGGGTGAAGCGGTGGGGGAGGGAGTGCTAGGGAATGAGGGGGATGGAGGAGGATAGGGGTGGGAAGAGGGATGGCAAGGTAATGGAGGAGGGGAGGGAGGAGGGGATGAGGGGAGGAAGCAGAGGAGGGTTGGCGGAGGGTGGGGAGAAGGAGGACAATGGAGGGGGGAATAGGGGACTGAAGGAGAGTGAGATCAGAGAAGCAGCCAAGAGGCCCATGGTAACTCTGGAGGAGCTGCAAAGATCCACAGCTCAGGTGGGAGATTCTGTCCACAGGACAACTATTAGTCGTGCACTCCACAAATCGGGTCTTTATGGAAGAGTGGCAAGAAGAAAGCCATTGTTGAAACAAAGCCATAAGAAGTCCCGTTTGCAGTTTGCCACAAGCCATGTGGGGGACACAGCAAACATGTGGAGGAAGGTGCTCTGGTCTGATGAGACCAACATTGAAGTTTTTGGCATAAATGCAAAACGCTATGTGTGGTGGAAAACTAACACTGCACATCACCCTGAACACACCATCCCCACTGTGAAACATGGTGGTGGCAGCATCATGCTGTGGGGATGCTTTTCTTCAGCAGGTACAGGGAAGCTGGTCAGAGTTAATGGGAAGATGGATGGAGCCAAATACAGGGCAATTTTGGAAGAAAACCTGTTAGAGTCTGCAAAAGACTTGAGACTGGGGCGGAGGTTCACCTTCCAGCAGGACAACAACCCTAAACATACAGCCATGGAATGGTTTAGATCAAAGCATATTCATATGTTAGAATGGCCCAGTCAAAGTCCAGACCTAAATCCAATTGAGAATCTCTGGCAAGATTTGAAAATTGCTGTTCACAGACGCTCTCCATCCAATCCGACTGAGCTTAAGCTATTTTGCAAAGAAGAATGAGCAAAAATTTCAGTCTCTAGATGTGCAAAGCTGGTAGAGACATACCCCAAAAGACTTGCAGCTGTAATTGCTGCGAAAGGTGTTTCTACAAAGTATTGACTCAGGGGGGCTGAATACTTTTGCACGCCACACTTTTCAGTTTTTTATTTGTAATAAAATTTGGAAACCATGTATCATTTTCCTTCCACTTCACAATTATGCACCACTTTGTGTTGGTCTATCACATAAAATCCCAATAAAATACATTTACGTTTGTGGCTGTAACGTGACAAAATGTGGAAAAGTTCAAGGGGTATGAATACTTTTGCAAGCCACTGTAAATCCATCCAATGATTGGCCTCCAATGCCCTCTGTGGCAGGGAATTCCACAAATTCACATCTCTCTGGGTGAAAAAGTTTTTTCTCACCTCGGTCTTAAATGGCTTCCCCTTTATTCTAAGACTGTGGCCCCTGGTACTGGATTCACCCAACATTGGGAACATTGGGAACATTGAAAAATAAAAAGCATTCTAATGCAGAAATAATAACTAAACCTATGGAGAGCAGATCAGAGATATTCTGAGAGAATGTAGACTCCAGGAACTGCAGATACTTGAATCGCGTAGAATTATTTTGAGAGAGGGTACATGATTAGACTGACAGATAGACAGAAGGTAAGAAATGACCAGGTCAGAAGTCAAATTTATATAATAATGTTTTGATTCTTATTACTGAGACAGTGCCAAAATGTTGTAAATAATGTCGGTATCCATGATGTGACTTCAATGTAATGAGCCTTAACTGCCAAGAAAAATCTTCTGAACTGGTTGTAAAAATATATTCTAGCTATTGGCAGCCAAGATACGATGCAAATTCAATGGCACAGATCCAGGATCAACTAACCCTTCACTCCCTCATGTATTTCTAGAAGCTGACGTCTTTGCACTGATCCACGACACTTGATATATCACCCTACAGTGAGGATGTATTGTAACTAATATATTTACATTGATCATACAATCACGTCCTTTTATTCTTGGCATGGTTTACTTCCTTTTTTCGTCCTTCCTGTCCGATAAATATAAATTTCTTTTACAGTGCATATGTTTGTACCGACAGCTCCAGACTGGTGTTTGTGTTTCACATGCATCACTTCTTACACTTCTTCATCTCCTCGTCTTTGCATGCCCTGGTTCTCACTTTGCTTCCCATTTAATGTATTTGTGATATTTGCATCAGTAATTATTTGTCCTAGTGAAGTCCACAATTTCACCATTCTCTGGGTAAAGAGGTATCCCCTGAATTTATTTTATTGAAGACTGGGTTATATTTCATTAGTGACTGGGTTATATTTTATTAGAGACTGAATTCTATTTCTGTTCCCTCAATTTACACATGCCTGCAAAAGTAAATATCTTCTCTCTGTCTACTTCACCAAAGCCTATTATAATTTTAAATATCCCTTTTAGTTCAGCAACGAGCATTCTCTTCTTTACAAAATAATTCAAGGAGTGCTCAAATATTTTAGGATTTACTGAGGCTTTGTAAAGCATTGCACTAAGACCAGTGCAGTTCTTATCTTGCACCCATACAGCAACACATCTCATCTCATGAGGACTCAGACAGTTTTCCATTTTTAATTGTGGCTAATTGACATCTATTATACATCTTTCTGATTTTACCTTCCATTGCTATAAAACAGTCAGCCAGAAAGGTAGAAATGCACCATCTGTGGAAGGAGAAGCCATTCAAAAAACCATACAAGGTACGACCTCCAGAAAGCCACCACAAATACGCCTCTGGAATAAACTGGAGGCTGAGGCGAACAGTCTACAACAATGGTAGGGATAGCATGCCGCCACTTCCTACAAGGTAAAACCAAGTAGTTCAAGTGACAGCAATGCTTTGCTCCCGGACAAGTTCAATACTCTCATTGCTTGCTTTGAAGCAGAGAACAAGGATGCATCTTCATGAACCCTCACAATCTCCGATGACCCTGTGATTTCAATCTCCAAGGCTAACGTCAGAAGAACCTTCATGAGGGTGAATCTTTGGCAATCATCCAGCCCTGATGGTGTACCTAGCCAGGTTCTCACAACAACTGTGGTCTGAGGTCTCCACATGCCTCATATGGACATCTATAAAACCGTTGCTCTGAAGAGCAAGATGACATACTTTAGCGACTACCAACCAATGGCACTCACACCCATTGTGAGAAGTGCTTCAAGAGGTTGGTCATGACGCAAATCAACTCTGATCTCAGTAATGACCTAGAACTGCTTCAATTTGATTACCACCACAAAAGATCAACAGCAGATGGAATCTCACTGGCTCTCCACCCTGCGTTGAACTGCTTGGACAACAGGAACGTTTATGTCAGGCTGTTATTCATCGACTACAGTTCAACATTCAATACCAATGGCAGCACAGTGGCGAGGATGATGGTGCTGCTGTCCCACAATGCCAGAGACTAGGATTCAATCCCAACCTGCGTGCTGTGTGGAGTTTGCATATTCTCCCTGTGACAGAGGTGGATTTCCTCCAGTGCTCCGGTTTCCTCCCACATCCCAAAACGTGTGGGTTTGTAGGTTAATTGACCTCAGTAATATGTAGGGAGTGGATGAGAAAGTGAGATAACATAGAACTAGTGTAGACGGGTGATGATCGTTGGCATAGACTCAGTGGGCCAGAGGGACTGTTTCTAGAAGTATCTTCAAAATTAAACTATCATCCATTCCAAACTGATCAAACTCAAAGAACTGAGTTTCTGCTTCTCCCTCCACACATGGACACTCAACCTACTCATCGGCAGACCTCAATCAGTATGGATTGGCAACAACACCTCGTCACTGACCATCAGCACAGGAGAACCTCAGGGCTGTGTGCTTGCATGAACTACCTCAAACTGATAGTATGAACTACCTCAAACTTTGCGCAGCTATGATTGCGGTAGGGTTCATTTGGGGTAACTGATGATTTATGGTATATTTATTGGTGGTGTCATATCTAATGTGCCTGTAGAGCTGCAGTAAGTAAGAATGTATTTGTTCATGTTCATTTCCGTTGCATATGACAAATATTCTTGAGCTTGATTTTTTTTTTGTTTTTTTAGATTCCAGTATTGCAGTTTTATTTGTCAGCCAATTCTTATTGTCACTTTCCACCATAGCTGGTCATGACAAGTACATTCATCATAGAACTCCAAACAAAGATCAGTGGTAGAAAGCTAGCTGTATTTTCCCTCTTACTTCCCCATGGAAACTGAAACAAATTGGAGTTAGCCTTTTGCCTTCAATAACTGCAGCATTCTGAGGTCATGGTTTTGCTCTATATTAGGCAAACAAGATTTATAGCACTTGAAACAATGAGGAGTTATATTTCTGATGTGAAAATCATTATAAAGTGGTAGCATTTGTACTTGGGAAGGAAAATGTGAAGAAAT
Organism: Okamejei kenojei; assembly: GCA_035221665.1. Lineage (NCBI taxonomy): Eukaryota > Metazoa > Chordata > Chondrichthyes > Rajiformes > Rajidae > Okamejei > Okamejei kenojei. The sequence continues at coordinate 15,931,936 of CM069135.1, read as the reverse complement.
GTAAAATGGACGGCACAGTGGCACAACGGTAGAGTTGCTGTCTTACAGCGCCAGAGACCCAAATTCGATCCTGTCTATGAATGCTGTCTGTACGGAGTTTGCACATTCCCCGCGTGGGTTTTTCTCCGGGGTCTCTGGTTTCTACCCACTTGCTAAAGACGTGCAAGTTTTGTAGGTTAATTAGCTTCTGAAAATTGTCCCTAGAGTGTAGGATAGAACTAGTGCATGGGGTGATCATTCGTCGGCACGGACTTGGTGGGCTGAAGGGCCTGTTTTCATACTCTATCTCTAAAACTAAAACTAAATCAAAAAATAATATGAGCACTCAGCAAGTCAGACAGTATTAGTCGGACAGTGCTCTTAGATTTTTAAGAAATATGGTAGGCCATTCATCCTCGGGCTTGTTCCTATATTCAGTCACATCTAATTTTGAAGCTTTGCACTGAAGCAACAAGAAACTTGCTTCAACAAATAACAACAGGACTTGCCCACCACAAAATAATGGCTCACCATTGAGTGGCTTAACTATCTTTCACATATTGATTGGCATGTAATATTTAATTATCAAGGGAATTAAAGCTTTGGTAATGCCATAATTTAACCCTTTGAACTCTGAAATACAAATCTTTATTCACATCAATATTTTCACAGGGGACGCACGGGGCCAAGGGCCATCCAGGAATGCATGGAGAAATGGCAAGTATATACTTATAAATTTCTGCGGCTCTTTGTTTACATTGCATAATTGGTCAATGCACCAGCCAATCTCTCTATTTTATCGTAACTCCCTTCAAGACAATGTCACCAATTTATGATGAAAGTAATTCTGTGGGTTACACCACGTGTACCTCCCAGTTTTGCACAACCTACCAGTAAAATAGATTTGTATAACTTGTATAACTTTTACACTCAGTAGTATGATATTGAGTTACTTGTGGCATGTACTGGAGATTAATATTTTGTTTCTGGAGACAATAGACCCACCCCTGGGGTACAGTAATGCTACCTTGACATCAACTCATCAGGAGTTTGACACATACTCTTTGTCTTGTAGGGTCCTGCAGGACCACAGGGGCTTCCAGGACCACCAGGATTAGAAGGCCAAGTGGTAAGCAACTTTTTTGTAGTTTCAACCAGCAGTTGAGAATGAGAAAGCTTTTGAAGTTGCACGATCTGGTCTTTGAAGTTTACTGCTACAGTAGTGGTCAATTACTTGATTAGAAGCCAGAGTCCTCCCTGTTGAGCCAAAACATTAATCCCACCTGTGGAATGTAAGATCAAGTAATAAAAACAAGTCAGAAGTTAAAGCTAGTCTTTGTAATGGTAACCATGAACTCTAAGGTTATTGTTAAAACCCACCTGGTTCACTGAAGTCCTTCATGAACTGTTTTGCTGCCCTTTCCTGGTCTAACCAATAAGTGACTCTGGACCTAGCAGTGCGGGTGTCTCTTCACCACTTTCTCAATTCATGGACAATTAGGGATGGTTAAGAAATGCCACCATTGCCAATAATATTCATATCCTAATAAATAACAGCCAATGAATCAATTTATATTACTGACATATTCCTTGTTTCATATAGTTTTACCATGCATAATTCCTGGAAGATATATATTTTTTCACTTAATATTTTAAATTACATTTTAAATCAATAGGACAAAATGAGCATTTTCTTTTTTTTTTATGCATTGCATTATCATTTTAGATGAAGACAGACTAATTCATTTGATAGTGGAGTCACCCATGAAATGATGATGAGCATTTTGGGAAAGCCCATCTGATCCATGGTATTTTTGCCAGTTTTCTCTTTTTCTCCCATCCACCATCCTGTTTCACTTTTTTTCATTCTTCGATGGTCTCCATTTCCCACACTGAGCTCCATCTGCTACAGGTCGCCCCATCTAATTAATTTTGTTGCATCCTTGTACACCATTTACACTGTTTATTGTCGTATTTAATTTAGGAGTATCAACAGATTAGACTTAGAGATGACCAATTGCTTTATTCACATCAGATTTAAAAGTAGCTGGTAAACGCTGGGGCACAACGAGTTGCATCCTCGTAGTCTAAATGCAAACCCATTATCCCTGCCACCAATCATTACCTCTTAACAAGTTTCCTATTTAAGCAGTTTTACTATTCTAACTTTCTTCTCCCCCCCCCCTCCCTACAATCAATCTGAAGAAGAGTCCCACCTGGAGATGTCACCTATCCACGTTTTCCAGGGATGCTGCCCGACCTGCTGAGTTACTCCAGCACATTGTGTCTTTTCCCCCCCTATTTAAGCCAATGGGCTCCCACAAATTCCATTCACTTTCACTGGTGATATCAGTCTTTTATGCAAACCCTTGATAATGTCTAGTGGAGTCCATGAAAATAACATTCACGCACATTTCCTTATCTACCATATCAGGTGTCCTCAAATTGCCCAAATAGGTTCCAGGAATGTTTAAGAAGGAACTGCAGATGCTGGAAAATCGAAGGTACACGAAGAAGGGTTTTGGCCCGAAACGTTGCCTATTTCCTTCGCTCCATAGATGCTGATGCACCCACTGAGTTTCTCCAGATTCTTTGTGTACCTTAGGTTCCAGGAATGACTTGCTCATTGCAAGTTCTTGCTGCCTGTCACTGATGATGTTAATGAAGCTTTGCTGAGCAATGAATGTCCCTTGTCTTTTCTGATTGAGTTCCTGCAGTGTTCATCTTACAAAGTGTTGCTGCAGTTATTTGTTTTGAATTAACATTCTTGGCATTTAGAGAACAAATTTGTAATTCATTGCTCAGCCGGCTGAAATGGTCTGCTAACAGATACTGAAAATCATTGTCACTCAATTTGCGCTCACACCAGTCTGAAGAAGGGTCTCGACCCGAAACGTCGCCTATCTCCTTCGCTCCTTAGATGCTGCTGCACCCGCTGAGTTTCTCCAGCTTTTTGTGTACCCTGCGCTCACATGATGATTTGTTGCCAGATTGAGTGCTTTTCATTTCTGCAAAGTTTATTCATTGGATTAAGTATAATATGGTGCTGCATGCTGTGGCTTATAAAGACACACATCATGAAAAGAGAAAACTCAAAACTACTTGATAACCCTTTTATTATGTCAAAAGTCTGAAACAACTTGCCTGGGTGTGTTTACAGACTGACCAAGGTTTGACTATGTGAGTGCTGACTTGCCTCATGGTGGGGTTTGATGTATGTACACAAATCTGTACTGCAAGTAGCGGCCCCATTGTGAGAAGAGTGTTGGGGGTACACAAAAGGCTGGAGAAACTCAGCGGGTGCAGCAGCATCTAAGGGGCGAAGGAGATCGGCGACGTTTCGGGTCGAGACCCTTCTTCAGACTGGTCAGGGATCAGGGAAATGAGAGATATAGACGATGATGTGGAGAGATAAAGAACAATGAATGAAAGATATGCAAAAAAGTATCGATGATAAAGGGAACAAGCCATTGTAAGCTGTTTGTGGTGTGAAAATGAGAAGCTAGTGTGACTAGGGTGGGGGAGGGAGATAGAGGGAATGCGAGGGCCCGAGGGCTGAGGGAGAGGTGGGAAGGGTAGGAGACAGCAAGGGTTAACAGAATTGAGAAAATTCAATGTTCAAGCCCAGAGGATGCAGACTCCCCAAGCGGAATATGAGGTGCTGTTCCTCCAACTTGTGGTGTTGCTCACTCTGGCCGTGGAGGAGGCCCAGGACCGAGAGGTCGGATACGGAATGGGAGGGGGAATTGAAGTGCTGAGCCACCGGGAGGTCGGCTTGGTTATTGCGGACTGAGCGGAGGTATTCGGCGAAACGATCGCCAAGCCTCCGCTTGGTCTCACCGATATAGATCATTTGGCATCTGGAGCAGCGGATGCAGTAGATGAGGTTGGAGGAGGTGCAGGTGAACCTCTGTCAGACCTGGAAGGACTGCTTGGGTCCCTGAAAGGAGAGGAGGGGGGAGATGAAGGGACAAGTGTAGCATTTCTTGCGGTTGCAAGGGAAAGTGCCCGGGGAAGGGGTAGAGCGGGAGGGAAGGGAAGAATTGACAACGGATTTGCGGAGGGAGTGGTCTTTGCGGAAGGCTGACGGGGGGAGATGGGAAGATGTGGCGAGTGGAGGGGTCACGTTGGAGGTGGCGAATCTGGCGGAGGACTATGTGTTGTATTTGCCTGCTGGTGGGGTGAAAGGTGAGGACCATGGGGACTCTGCCCTGTTTGCGAGTGGGGGAATGGGGAGAGACGGCAGTGTTGCGGGGTATGGAGGAGACCCTGGTGCGAGCCTCATCAATAGTGGGGAGGGGAATCCCCGTTCTCTGAAGAATGAGGCCATTTGTAATGACCTGGTGTGGAACACCTCATCCTGGGAGGAGATGCGGCGTAGACAGAGGAATTAGGAATAGGGGATGGAGTCCTTAAGGGAAGCAGGGTGGGAGGAAGAGTAGTCCAGGTAGCTGTGGGAGTCAGTTGGTTTGTAGTGGATGTCGGTCAGGAGTGTATCACCTGCAATAGAGATGGTGAGGTCAAGGAATGGTAGGGAAATGTCGGAAATGGTACAAGTGTATTTGAGTGCCGGATGGAAGTTGGTGGTGAAATGAATTAAGTCAGTCAGTTGTGTGTGGGTGCAGGAGGTGACACCAAAGCAGTCTTCGATGTAACGGAGGTAGAGGTCGGGGATGGGGCCCTGGTACGCCGAGAACAAGGATTGTTCGACGTACCCAACAAAGAGGCAAGCGTAGCTGAGGCCCATGCGTGTGCCCATAGCTACGCCTTGTGTTTGGAGGAAATGGGAGGAATCAAAGGAGAAGTTATTGAGGGTAAGGACCAACTCCGCTAGGCGGAGGAGGGTTTCAGTGAAGAAGAGTGTTAATGTGTCCACTGGAAATATGCAGAGGGGATAGTCTATGACATCATTGACTTCACACTATACCTTCATCTTGGAGACTATGATACAGTGAACACCATGTGTAAAATCCACATATAGAATCAGGCTTTTAAGGGCTTCAGCAAACACTCGAACTGGTCTTGCTTTGAATCAAGAAGTGTACAATGCTTTTCAACTTGTTTGGTGATGTATTCCAGGAGTATTTTGTCAGGGGCTACGAGGTTCACCTGAGTTCAAGCCTTCTGCAATCACTGTTGCTCCTGAACTCTTATGTCCATTTCTGCTTACCATTATTTAATTTGTTGAAGAGAGGCAAATATAAATGGCACAGTGGCCTGCCACAAAACAGTGGCAATGGTGTGTGAATATTGAGGGCGTTCACTGTTGTGCCTGTAATGTTGTGTGTGTGTGTGTACGTAGCAAATATGGAGGATGAATATGAGGATATTTTCATCTTTGATGGTTTCAGCCCTACCATAGGAGACAGGCAGCAGATCGGCTGCTCCAAATTTAATAGATACTCTCTGGTTCAAGGAGCCAAGGTGATGCAGCGGCACTTGCTTCTCCAACAGTTTCTGCTGCTCCCGATGTATCACATTATTGTGCAAAAGGGAGGGAATATGTTGTGCAATGTGTTTCTATGATGTTTGTACCATAGATGAATAGCTGACAGAATATGCAAGTTATGAGAGCTTGGACTAATGGAGCAGGTGATTGTTGGTTGGGTGAGTAATAGGATGTGGTGTTTTGAGCAGTGTCAGATACTCCTTTTGTAGCTGGTGAGATAATGTGTTGGAAGCTGCATCCGCTCATCCTAACCCCATGTACGTGGACTAACTATTATACTCCATTCTTGGCCGGATTAGCTCACCTCACCTGTGTTTCTGTGGCGATTCCTTAGACTCTTCATCAAAGCTACGATGGGTGATCTGAAAAGGCCTGACAGGTTTCCACACCTCTTCCTCCCTATCTCACATGTTGCATGGCAACCAATTTAACATCAGCATTGGTAATGGGAGTGGGGATGGTATAATTAAAGTTCATGGAACCAAATTCTTGATTGTATTGTATTGTATATCTTTATCATTTTTCTGAGTATTTGCATACCCAGAGGAAAACTAAAAAGCGTTTCTCAACCAGTGTCCATTCAGTGTGCGGTAAAAATAAATAGAAATAGAGAATAAAAGTACATATATCACGAGTTCCGATCGGCAGTGGCACGACAATGGCTCTGCTTCAGTGTGTCCAGGTTGGTGTTTGGTGCACGATACTTTGGCAGGGGGCAAAGTCCGTTTATCAGTCTAATTGCCTGCGGAAAGAAGCTGAGGAGCATCCTGCTGGTTTTGCAGCTGATGCTCCTGTACCTCTTCCCAGATGGCAGGATGGAGAATATGTGATGCGATGGGTGGTAGGGGTCTTTGATTATGGAGATGGCTCTGCTAATACATCTCTTCCTGTATATGTCCAGCAATAAAGGGAGTGGAGCACCAATAATCCTGCTGGCGGTCTTCACAATCCTGTCCAGTTGGTGCCGTTCGTACGCCTTGCAGCTCCCGAACCAGGAGGTGATGCCGTAGGTTAATGTGCTCTCAATTGTCCCCCTATAAAAAGTTCATAGGTGTGCAGTGGGAAGACCTGCTTTCCGTAGTCTTCGGAGAGGGTGTAGTCGCTGCTAGGCTCTCTTGACCAGTGCTGTTGTGTTGGTCGTGGACGTCAGGTCATCTGACAGGTGGAGTCCTAGGAACTTCACACTGCTGACCCTTTCCACATCAGCTTCATCGATGTGCAGAGGTATATGGCGTTGTTTTCCCGCCCTCCTGAAGTCAACCACCATCTCCTTCGTTTTTCCCACGTTGAGAATGAGGTTGTGGGATTTGCACCATCCTGTGAGCAGCTCCACCTCCATCCTGTACGCCGACTCATCATTGTCACTGATGAGACCCACCACTGTTGTGTCATCAGCGAACTTGTTGATGAAGTTGTTGTTGAGGTCTAGCAGTACAGTCGTGTGTAAGCAGACTAAACAGCAGGGGGCTTAGGACAGCCTTGGGGCGTGCCAGTGCTCACGGCTATGGTTTTTGATGTCCTACTGCCCACCCTGACTGTCTGCTGCCGTTGTGATAGAAAGTTCAGGACCCAGTTACATGTGCCAGCATCAACCCCCAATAACTCCAACTTCTCCACCAGCTGCTGGATGCAGTTCAACCATTATTATTGCATTTTTAATGAGGAAGAATTTCTATCACAGAAATCTGAAGATAGATTTACTTTGATGCCCTCACCTTTACTGTCATCTCATTATTCAATGTATGGAGTCCATGTCAGCTTTTTTCAAAATAATGATTCAATTCATCCCACTCAGTATCTCTTTCCCCAATGCCCTTGCAATTTTTCTCCCACAGCATATTTATCCTGTTCCTTTCAAAATTCATTTCTATTACTGTATCCAATAGTGCATTTCAATTCAACCCACCCATTCTGTAAAAACATCTTTTCCTCGGGACACCTCTGCATATTTGGCCAATCTCCTAAGCTCTGAGGAGAACAATTTCAGATTCTAAAGTCTATTCATGTAATTGAAATCCTTCATCCTTGGAAGTATTCAAATAAATCTCTTCTGTAATTTCTGACATCCTTTCTAAAGTGTGGTGACCAGAATTAGACACGGTGCTCCAGCTCGGTTAAACAGGTGTTTTATAAAGGTTTTGCGTATTATTCCTCTATTTATAAATATCAGGTTCTGATTGCTTTGGTAATGACTCTGTTAACCTGCTCCATCACTTCAAAGTTAATCAGCATTGTTTGACAGAGTCATAAAGACAGGCAGCACAGAAACAAATCCTTGAGCCTACCAAGTCCTTGGCCCATGTTTGATGAGTAACAGTGAAGGACTGAATCAAGACCCATGTCCGATAGAATGTAGTGTGAGATTTATACTACTTTCTCTGCAGCATGGCTATTCCTTCTGCTCAATAATTCTAGCAAATAAATCTTAAAAATAAACTTTATTATCTTGTAATAATGGTCACAAATTAATGGCCACAAATTAATAATGATGCAGGACATAAAAGGACACCACCGTTTCTACATGTTTTCTTTCTGTGATCGCAGCTCCCCATCCAGTGAAGATCCCAGAATTATCCATGTACAAAACCAAGCGACTCGTGTCCTTTTGTGCCACATAATATTAACTATACCTGTGAGAATGTCACAGACTTGTGAAGCAGTTCCAAAATAGAAATTTAACTCTCCTGGTGATGACAGCTCCTCATATATATTTATAGTAACTCAGCATTGGATCAAGAAAGGTACCAGAAATTTAATCTGAGTGATTCTTAAATTACAACTTCAGTATGCAGTGGTTCACATGATTAAAACAAAATACTGCATCTTCTAAATGCAGTTAGTGTTCATAACAGTTAAATTATTATAATTTCAAGTGTTATTGTAATTTTGCCTTAAGTGGAGATATAGGTATACATACATTTATTATAATAATATTAATAATGAAATGATACAAAGCCATGATCATTAAATTAGCCCAGTGAAGGTTAATTACAATAGTAGCTTTAATAAATCAGTGAGTGGATTATCTTTATGTGAGGTATATAGAAAGGACAATTGGATGAAAGGCTTGGAGTAAACAAGTCCCGTTTTCAATTGAGTCAGCAGTTTGAGAGCCAGGGGAGGGGAAATAAGAGATAAATTAATCATAATAATGTCCCTGAGAGTATCAGGACAATAACTGTCTATATTGCTTTAGTATTTCAAAACCCTGAAGAAAACAATATCAGAATATTTTGTTTTCTATTTCTTCAGTTAAAATCCATTAAACCTGATTATCTCAATATGGGATGATTGCAACTGTTGGAATATCCCAGGTGAGAATAAGAGGTCGACTTACCTTTATGATTTCATCTAGTGTTTAGCTGACCATTCAGGAAGATGCTATCTTGGTCTTCAACAGAGTATATATGACAGAAAGAGACCATTCGATTCAATAGGTCCTCGCCTGTTCCCACCTACAACAACTAAGTAGATCATATTGCATCATTAAACAATGGCAACTCTTGCTGCAGTTTCTACTTTGTCCATCTTCCCTTCAAGCACATTACCTCATCTGATAGTAAGTTTCACACTTTAACCACCCTTTATATGAAGATATTTCCCCTGTATTCCTGATTGGATTTACTAGTAACATCCTATTTTCTGTCCATTTGTATAGAACGGGGATGACCACGCATTTGTATTACAGTCTGGTTCAGATAGATATGTTACTTTAGATATTAACAGACCTGAGGCTGGAAACATGCTTGGATTTATTTTGGGATGTGACAACAATCCAGACTGGGTATCTGGGATTAAGTGCTAATACACAGCTACTAACATGCTTGGGTTGTCAGCATCTATCCCGTTGGATTATACTGCAGTTAGCACATGGATGGCGTTAAGCGAAACATTTAAGCTATTTTAGCATTCAAGTTAAGAGGGGATGGATTTAGAAGCTATGGGGAGAAACTTTGCTCTTGTCTGTTTCACAAAAGCAGCAGTAGAGTTGCTGCCTAACAGCACCAGAGACCCGGGTTCGACACTGCCTACGGGTGCTGTCTGTACCGAGTTTGTACGTTCTCCCAATGACCGTGTAGGATTTCCCCTGGTGCTCCAGTTTCCTCCCACACTCCAAAGATGTACAGATTTGTAGGTTGTGTAGGAAGGAACTGCAGATGCTGGTTTACACCAAACATAGACACAAAATGCTGGCGTCAGCAGGACAGGCAGCACCATTGGATAGAAGGAATGGGTGACGTTTCAGGTCGAGACCATTCTTCAGACTGAGAGTCAGGGGAGAGGGAAACACAGATAAGGAAGGGTAAGGTGTGAAAACGAGACATCAAAAGAGATGTGGATCAAGGAAAATGTATCATTGTATCATGTATTGTATCATTGCTAGCTAGGAGAAGTTGACAACAAAGAAAACGGAGAAAATGTAACCAGGGAGAGTCAGACTGGTCGGAGAACTGGGAAGACGGAGGGATGGAGAGAGAGAGAGGGAAAGCAAGGGTTACTTGAAGTTAGTGAAGTCAATATACATACTGCTGGGCTGTAAGCTACCCAAGCGAAATATGAGGTGCTATTCCTCCAATTTGCGCTGGCCCTCACTGACAACTGAGTAGTCCCAGGACTGCAAGGTCACTGTAGGAATAGGAGGGGTAGTTAAAGTGTTTAGCAACCGGCAGATCAGGTAGGTTTAAGCGGACTGAGCGGAGGTATTCAGCAAAACAATCACCGAGCCTGCGCTTGGTCTTGCCGATGTATAGGAGTCCATACCTGGAACAGCGGATACAGTAGATGATGTTGGAGGAGTTGCAAGTGGATTTCTGCGGGAGGAGGTATAAGGACAGGTGTTGCATCTCCTGCGGTTGCAGGGGAAAGTACCTGGGGAGGGGTGGTTTGGGTGGGAAGGGATGAGTTAACTAGGGAGTTGCAGAGACCGTTCCCTCCAATTCAGCTCTAGGGTGGTGTGGAACTTCAGTCTTCTGTATCTCTATGCTGTAGTTGTTGTCTGACCTGATAATTATACCAAACTTAATGTTTTTCTTTTCAATTATTCCCACTGCCCATTTCCTTCCTTGTGGCCCTGCATTTCCTACTCTTCAACATTACCTTTTGAAGGTTAACAGGGAATCTTCTTCCACCAAACTTGGCCAATGCAATTTGGATGACAACCATGTAATTTAAAAATATTTTTATACAAATCACATCTGGCTCTTTTTTTAATGACTTTAAAGTTTGCCTGTTAGCTACTGACCGTCGTGTCAATGATGATATTTTCAATACTAAAGGCATTCTCTGCGAGAAACACCATGTCCTATTCATGAGTGCCCTTGAAGAGGATTAGGCACATTGCAGTGAGCAGGATAAGGAATGATATATGAGTGCTAACATGGTTAACACTCAGTTTTGGCATTTTGTAACGGGATGCAGGAAATAGATGTACCAGTAGGTTGATTCATTCATTGGAAATGAAAGAGAAACTATGGTCATTTTTGGCCATTTATTGAAATGATCCTTAACTGTGAAGCTGGTAATAGATGTGGTTAAGTGAATGGATGCCTTTGAAAGGAATTTGGCCAATAAAACATTATTATATGGATCATTCAGATGCAATACTTGGAACACTATAACCAGTTTTTGGCCTCCAGTCTTTACCATAGTTGGACTTGCTACTTTTAAATAGAGAGATACATTTGTGATGTGTGAAAAGGATAATTTTGCACTTGTTTTTTTAAAGCAAAGGTAATACAGATATATCTAAAAATATTACAGAAAGGAAACTGAGACAGGATCACCATATGTTTGAAATATTGAGAGAATTGGACAAATGAGCTGCAAATTAATTCTTTAATCAAGAGCTGGACTGGAAATCTTCACACAGCAGCAGAATGGATTCTTGCAAAATAACCAGACTTGAAGATCAGTTAATATGGAACAAGAGAGAAAGCTGTTTAGAAACTCAGAGCAATTCATTCATTCTATTTGTTTACGATTGTGTGTGACCTTATTTTGTAGACATCTGCCTTTCCAAATATTCTTCAATCTATTTGATTAATAAAAATTTAAATTAACAAGCGATCGTGCATTAATTGCCATTTGAGAGTTCTGAATTTCTCCCATATTCGGCATGTAGAAGTGATGCTAACTTTTACTCTAAAAGTGGGTTCTGATTTGAAAAAGTCACCAACTTGAACTCTCCCCACAGTTGCTGCCCGAGTACTGCCAGGATTTTCTGTTTTTATTTAATTGTTCCAATCTCTGCATTATTTTGCTGTTAGATTACTGTATTCATTCTAACAGCCCTGGGTCTAATTTTGTGATAGCTTTTCTGTTTGTAGACGTTCCAGTCAGTAGAACTAGCTTATTTTCACATCAGTAATTTAATTTATTTTAAACATAGCCCAAATCTCCCAAATTCCACATGTAGTGTAAGCTTCATTTCTTGATATATGCTTGCCAATATAGTTTCACCATAATCTTCCGAAACAAGGGAGGTTTCGGTGGAACAGAAAATATCAAATGTAAAAAAACACGCATCCTTGTTCAAGAAAGTGTATAGGGGCATTCCTAGTAACCAGAAGTCGATCAATTGAACATCAGTGGTGAGTAAGATTAAAGAAATAATAAACAAGTTTAAAAAAGACAAACTCCTGGAGAAGTTTGAATTAATTCAAGGGAGCTGGCATAGATTTGTAGAAAGACAGATTGTGTTTCACTGACTTGATTGAAAGAAAAACAGTGGATATTGTTTGTATGGATTTTATTTTATAAAGCATTTGACAAATTACTATGTAGGTAGATGGTTAACTTAATTAAGGCTTGTGGAATAAAAGGATTATTGTCAGCTTGGACAAAAAAAATTGGCTTAAAGACAGAATGCAGCATGTTGTTGTAAATCTGCAGCAAGTAGGAATTTATTGTTCTGGTTCATGTCTGGTGCATATGACAAATAAACACTCTTGACTCTTGAAAAGGTTGTATCTCAGGCTGGAGAATGGTGCACAATGGTGTTCTCGAGGGCAGATACTGTTTCTTGGATATTTAGAGGTAATCTGGAAAACAAAATAGAATTTCAAATATTTCCAACACTACTTGACTTGAAACTGCCAAAGAGCAAGAGTAATGACAGTCAACAGCTACAGACCATTGATGGATCAGTAGAATGGGTTAATAGGTGGTTGATAGGGCTTAATACCAAGAACCATGAGAGGATACATTTTGGTAAAAGGTTTATGGAGAGATTTAATGTCACAGATCTGAAGCGAGTGCAGACCAGGGATTCCTGTGCAGAGGCTTTTGAAGGTGTCAGGACACATTGTGAGTGGTTAGAAAAGCATGTGGGATTTTGGTCTTCACGTAGAGATATAGTTTTATAAAAGCAGGTTATTGTGAACCTTTGTGTAAAGCTGCCAATACTGAACTACTGCATTAGCTCGGGTGTCCTCTGCATCTTCTCAGGGCTTCGAAGTCATAGAGATGGTGCGAAGGAGATTAACTGGAATGTCCAGGGATGAGGGATTTTAACCGACAGGTTTAGGCTGGAAAAGGTGGCTTGGTTCTCCTTGTAGTGAGCAGATTGAGGGAGATTTTATCGAGGTGTACGAGATTGGTATGTTAGCATAACATAGCAAAAGGATTTGAGTATAGGAGCAGGGAGGTTCTACTGCAGTTGTACAGGGTATTAGTGAGACCACACCTGGAGTATTGCGTACAGTTTTGGTCTCCAAATCTGAGGAAAGACATTCTTGCCATAGAAGGAGCACAGAGAAGGTTCACCAGACTGATTTCAGGATGTCAGGACTTTCATATGAAGAAAGACTGGATAGACTCGGCTTGTACTCGCTAGAATTTAGAAGATTGAGGGGGGATCTTATAGAAACGTACAAAATTCTTAAGGGGTTGGACAGGCTAGATGCAGGAAGATTGTTCCCGATGTTGCGGAAGTCCAGTAGAAGGGGTCACAGTTTAAGGATAAGGGAGGAATCGTTTAGGACCGAGATGAGAAAAACATTTTTCACACAGAGTGGTGAATCTCTTGAATTCTCTGCCACAGAAGGTAGTTGAGGCCAGTTCATTGGCTATATTTAAGAGGGAGTTAGATGTGGCCCTTGTGGCTAAAGGGATCAGGGAGTATGGAGAGACGGCTCGAAGGGCCGAAGGGCCGAATGGCCTACTCCTGCACCTATTTTCTATGTTTCTATGTTTCTAGGATTCTGACAGATTTAGTTAATGTAAACTAAAAAAGAAATGCCCTTTATTCGATGATTCAAAGCATGGATTTAGGCTTTTGGGGAAGAGAAGCAGGGAGGGTTGAGAGAAAGAACATTTTTATGCATTGTTGTGCACATGTACCCCAATAGGTCTCAGTAGACGTAGTATAGGAAGGGAGAAAATAACCAATGCAATTATGTTTAAATTTTAAATAACAACACTCATAATATACCTATTCTTACTATATGTTATGACTTACAATTATTTTGGGGACAGACAGAACTGATATGGTTCCCATGTTATTTTTCTGATTTCTCTCTTTGAAATTAGGGAGTGTTACACATGAAGTTAATTTATGCCAAAGTGATGGTGAATTATGTGTGACAGGAACACAATGTCAAGTCTTCCAAAATGTCGCGGTCAACAGCTGGAAAGTAGCTCGCTTACATTTTTGGCCAAGGACTGACTCAGATAGAAATAAATTATTCTAACTTAAGTGTTATATTTACTGCTGGTAATTCACGTTGTAAAATATGGATTATAGTATGCGATAAAAACATAAAGATGTTGACATCTGCTGAGGTGTATTGTTACACATATTAGGTTGGGATAGCAATAGTTTGTACAATTGCATTTGTACAAAGTATCTCACAGAAGTTTAAGCAGATAGAAATGGGCACAAACACAAAAATTGAGATATTGGGAACTTTGACCTAAAGCTTAGGTTCAGCATTTGCTTTTTATGGAGGGCCTTAAATACTGTAGAAGGAGGCAGAAGTGGACTAAAAGATTTAGTGAGGGAATTCCAGAGGGTGGTACCTAGATAGCTGAAGATTTTGCTCCAAAGCACAATTCGCTTGTTTTATCACCATTGTCGTACTCAATAGGTGCTACATTGTCAAAGGTGCCTCGCATCATCTTGATGTAAACAGTTCTATGGCATTAAAAAGGTACAGCGATGTTCTCCCAAATATCTCAATAATCCTTTACAACCAATAGTCCTCCGTCAGTTTCACCACCTCCAACGTGACCCCACCACTCACCACATCTTCCCATCTCCCCCCCTGTCCGCCTTCCGCAAAGACCGCTCCCTCTGCAACTCCCTTGTTAATTTTTCCCTTCCCTCCCGCTCCACCCCTTCCCTGGGCACTTTCCCTTGCAACCGCAAGAGATGCTACACTTGTCGCTTTACCTCCCCCCTCGACTCCATTCAAGGACCCAAGCAGTCATTCCAGGTGCGACAGAGGTTCACCTGCACCTCCTCCAACCTCATCTATTGCATCCGCTGCTCTAGATGTCAGCTGATCTATATCGGTGAGACCAAGCGTAGGCTTGGCGATCGTTTCGCCGAACACCTCCGCTCGGTCCGCATTAATCAACCTGACCTCTCGGTGGCTCAGCACTTCAACTCCCCCTCCCATTCCGTATCCGACCTCTCTGTCCTGGGCCTCCTCCACGGCCAGAGTGAGCAACACCGCAAATTGGAGGAACAGCACCTCATATTCCGCTTGGGGAGTCCACATCCTGGTGGCATGAACATCGATTTCTCACAATTCTGTTGACCCTTGCTGCTCCTCCCCTTCCTACCTCTCCCCCAGCCCTCGGGCTCCTCCTCATTTTTCCTTTCTTCTTCCCGCCTCCCCCCACCCCCTATCAGTCTGAAGAAGGGTTTTGGCCCAAAACTTTGCCTATTTCCTTCGCTCCATAGATGCTGCTGCACCCGCTGAGTTTCTCCAGCATTTTTGTGTACCTTCGATTTTCCAGCATCTGCAGTTCCTTCTTAAACATCTCAATAATTCTTATCTATCAACCTGCATCTCTAAAGAAACTGCTTAATCGGTCATTTATCTCGTTGCTGTGCATAAATTGGCTCTTTTCAAAGTTGTTCATCATTTATAAAATGTCATCCAGAAAATAAGAATGTTTATAAGAGTAAAGTGGATAGGTATATGGACGTGAAGGGAATGGAGGGGTATGGTCTGAGTGCAGGTAGATGGGACTAGGGGAAAACAAATGGTCGGCATGGACTGGAAGGGCCGAGAGGGCCTGTTTCCGTGCTGTAATTGTTATATGGTTATTCTAGAATTCTCAAAATTTGGCACAAATGATGGTAAATATATTGTCATGGACATCAATAAAGGGAATATATTAACACAAATGTAAACAAATATATTCTACAATGTGAGAACACAGGAAATAGAAGCAGGATCAAGTAATTCAACTCTCTGAGATGCTCTGCAATTCAATATAATTTTGGCTGATCGTCCATTTCAATATCATATTCTCGTTCGCTCCCGTCGATCCCTTTTGTACCTATCTTTTGAATCTTATCTCCCTCCTTTTAAATATATTTAGCAACTTAACTTCCAAAGCCATCTGCGAATTATACAGGTTTAACACCGTCCATGTGAAGACATTTCTTCTCACTTTAGGCCTTATGATCAAGTATTTGTTTATCTGTTACATCAGTTCTAACATTACTTCTTCAATGGCTCCCATCCCACGTTTCGCACTAAAGAACCAATATACACTAATTGGCACTACAAATAGTGCTTCTTTGGTGGCAAAAACCACCAAAGTGGTTATCCACTTTGGTGGCAAAAACAGGAAAGCAGACTATTATTTAAATGGTGGCCGATTAGGAAAAGGGGAGATGCAGCGAGACCTGGGTGTCATGGTACACCAGTCATTGAAAGTAGGCATGCAGGTGCAGCAGGCAGTGAAAAAAGCGAATGGTATGTTAGCTTTCATAGCAAAAGGATTTGAGTACAGGAGCAGGGAGGTTCTACTTCAGTTGTACAGGGTCTTGGTGAGACCACACCTGGAGTATTGCGTGCAGTTTTGGTCTCCAAATCTGAGGAAGGACATTATTGCCATAGAGGGAGTGCAGAGAAGGTTCACCAGACTGATTCCTGGGATGTCAGGACTGTCTTATGAAGAAAGACTGGATAGACTCGGTTTATACTCTCTGGAATTTAGGAGATTAAGAGGGGATCTTATAGAAACTTACAAAATTCTTAAGGGGTTGGACAGGCTAGATGCAGGAAGATTGTTCCCGATGTTGGGGAAGTCCAGGACAAGGGGTCACAGCTTAAGGATAAGGGGGAAATCCTTTAAGACCGAGATGAGAAAGACTTTTTTCACACAGAGAGTGGTGAGTCTCTGGAACTCTCTGCCACAGAGGGTAGTTGAGGCCAGTTCATTGGCTATATTTAAGAGTGAGTTGGATGTGGCCCTTGTGGCTAAGGGGATCAGAGGGTATGGAGAGAAGGCAGGTACGGGATACTGAGTTGGATGATCAGCCATGATCATATTGAATGGCGGTGCAGGCTCGAAGGGCTGAATGGCCTACTCCTGCACCTAATTTCTATGTTTCTATGTTTCTATGTTTCTGCTACACAGCTCCAGCAAGCTAGACCTTATTTTGACTTCTGCACTGTTGGTGTAGGGTTTGCATGTTCTCCCTCTGACTGCTTGGGTTTCTCTTGGTTGCTCTTGATTCCTCCTACATTATAATCGTGAACTGCAAATTGCCCACAGTGTAGGTGGTGATAGGAGAATCAGGGTAATTAAATATCACATTAGAGAGAATTGATTACAGTAAATTGAGTGTAAAGTGTGACTGATAGGAACACTCTTAGCTGTCATAGACTCAGGGGGCTGAATGGCTTCTTACTAAGTTATAAAAAATTGAAAATAGGAGAAGTAATTGTATATAGAATTCACCAAATGAAATTGATATCTCCCAATTTAAGATAGATTTATCAAGGACAGCTCGTTTATAGATTCATTAAACATTGCTCATGACATAAAATGTCATTAATGTTGAATCATTCATAATCCATAGAATAGAATATTTTATTCGCAAAGGAACAGCGTATAAATTAAAAGCGATTTACTGTTTCTAAGTTAAGTGCTGGTCAATTTCCAGCTAGAGAGTTGTGAATCTGTGCCACATTCTCTGCCACAGAAGGCAGTGGAGGCCAATTCACTGGATGTTTCAAGAGAGTTAGACTTGGCTCTTGGGGCTAATGGAATCAAGGAATATGGGGAGAAGGCAGGAACGGGGTACTGATTTTGGATGATCAGCCATGATCATATTGAATGGCGGTGCTGGCTCGAAGGGCCGAATGGCCTACTCCTGCACCTATTTTCTGTTTCTGTTTCCAGGGTGTACACTGTGTTACCTGACATGGAAATACACATTTAAAGACAAACTGTGGTCAAAGTAGAGGAGCAGAAGGATTTAGACATTCAGACACATTAACTTTAGAAAAGTCGCAAAAAGTCTGTAAAATAAATCGGGAGAAATCCTATGAAAACATTTTGAAACCAGATCACAGAAATTAAGATAATAGAAGTTGTATGAATGATCGGTCAAGTTTTAGTCAGAGAATTGTGTTCAGTTGGCTGTATTAGTATTGGTGTATTGTTGTCACGTGTAACGGTGTTGCAGTGAAAAGCTTTGCATGCTATCCAGTCAACATTTACTGTACAATCAAACCAGCACAAGCACAACAAATATTTTGTAGAGAAAAATACCAGAGTGCAGAATATAATGGTATAGCATTAGAACGTTGCAGTAAAAGAGATATTGCAGCATTTTAAAAATGCAAGGTCCACAATGAGGTAGATCGGGACTATATCCTAGCTGCTTTATCCTGGATTTTATTGCGATTCTTATTGCACCTTTTCCAATTCCAATTATTATTGAATCATTAGTCCTCTTGCTTTTCATGATTTGAACACTTCACCTGCAGATAAAAGTTTGCAATATGCGCAATATATGCAATTTGAGAGCTCTCGTGGATCTTTATAATTGGTTTTATAGACACTCTGAGTATAGTTTAGTGGGTGTGGAGGCTGTGAAATGCATAAGGATTATCACTGCAAATAAATGACGATTAAAATAGTGTCATTTGGCAGATTCTGATAGAGAATGCCAGCTGCCAGGTATTGATGTCCATCTGCTTAACACCTAGCTCTCTTGTCAAAGTATATACAAATCAATCAGTTCTTCCAATAGTTATTTCAACTTTTAAAATTAATGAATGGGCAACCTGAGATTTTCAAACCTGAATTCCAAACATGTAAAGATTAAGAATTAATTTGAAAAAGTGACATATATTTTCTAACAGGATGAAGCTAAATGTATTTATTAAGAATTGCAAAACAGCAAAGACAAAGGATTTTGCTGGAGCTGGTAATGTTGTCTTCACAATGAATACTGATCTGCTGCCACCATTTGTTTTGGTCATTTGTTCTAATTGGGGAACATAAGACAGTACAGCGAGGGAACATGCACTTTGGCCCAGAATGCCTGTGCTAAACATGATGACAAATTAAACTAATCTCCTCTGCCTGTGTAAACTAATCCCTCCACTGTCTGTATTTTCATGCATTTATCTAAAAGACTCTGAAATACCACTATTGTATTGTTTGCACTACTACCCCTGGTTATATATCTGCTAGTTTTTTTGAGATTCCAGCCTGGGGAAAAGATTCTGGCTCTCTACCCTATTTATGCCTCTCATAATCTTATATACTTCTGTCAGATCACCCATCAGCCTTCTACTTTTGAGAAAAACAATCCAAGTGTGTCCAATCTCTCTTTGTAGCTGATTCCCCTCTAATCCAGGCAGCATTCTAGTAAATCTCCTCAGCATCCTCTCCGAAGCTTGCACATCCGTTTTACTCCTATTCTCAAATCCTCTCTCTCTCTCTCTCTGCAATATTGTGTGCAGTTTTGGTCTCCTAATTTGAGGAAGGACATCCTTGCTATTGAGGCAGTGCAGCATACGTTCACGAGGTTAATCCCCGGGATGGTGGGACTGTCATATGAGGAAAGATTGGAAAGTCTGGGCTTGTATTCACTGGAATTTAGAAAGATGAGAGGAGATCTTATAGAAACATATAAAATTATAAAAGGACTGGACAAGCTAGATGCTGGAAAATGTTTCCCAATGTTGGGCGAGTCCAGAAGCCGGGGCCACAGTCTAAGAATAAAGGGGAGGCCATTTAAAACTGAGATGAGAAAAAACATTCTCACCCAGATTGTGAATTTGTGGAGTTCTCTGCCACAGAAGGCAGTCGAGGCCAATTCACCAGAAGTGTTTAAAAGCGAGTTAGAAAGAGCTGTAGGGGCTAGCGGAATCAAGGGATATGGGGAGAAGGCAGGCATGGGTTACTGATTGTGGATGATCAGCCAAATAGCCTCCTCCTGCACCTATTTTCTATGTGTATATCCTTCCTATAATGGGGTAACAAGAAATGCACACAATAAAAGATTGTATGAAAGGCTGTATATTTTACAGAGTTCAATGTCTATGCATGTAAAATGCAAAAAAAAACCATGGCAACTCTTCAGCTATAAGTATTTTTGCTTCTTTGATTCATGACCACAACTTTGAATGTATTGTTTAATTCTTTCATCTGTGGTGATTTTCCAGCATTAAAGGGATGTTGCAACCTACCAGCTGATGCCACTTTGAAAAGTAATAACAAAATATGTTAGTGCAAATGCAGTATTTCTGGGCTCCTTTTTGTATTGCTATTGCTTGCCATGAATAATAGTGGTCGCTGCACGACCAGGAATTTGAAGTTTTTGACTCTCTCCACCACCTTTCCATCGATGAAGACAGGTTTGTGGATCCTTAAGTCCACTCGATTTATTTTTAGTGTGCATTATGGGAGCAGTTATGACGGTCAGCAGAGTGGTATGTTCCTCCTGTCAGATGTGGGAAATCAGGGAGCAGTCATGTGTCTATAGTATTGAGTCCAGCTGCAACTCCTTTCAGACGGCATGGATCAGTTGGAGCAGCAGTTCGATACACTGAGGAGCAGACAGGGCAGAGAGCGGTATGGACAGTTTCAGGGAGATGGTTCCACTGCAGGCTCAGCCAGATAGCCAGGAGAGGCCGGCAGGAATGCAGGAGTCTCCTCTGGCTATCTCCCTCTCAAACCAATCAACTGTTTTTGGATGCTGTCGGGGATAATGCTCAAGGGCAAACAGCAGCAGCAGGCTGAACATTAACACCGCGTCCATCTCTGTTGAGCAGCAGGGTAGGGTTAAGTCTAGGTGAGCATTTGTGATAGGGGCTCTATAGTCAGAGGTACACACAGTTGTTTCTGTGGCCACAACAAAGACACCAGGGAGTCTTGTGGATAATCGGGGAGAATGTGGCATCTGTACTCTGATAGGACATACTGGAGGGTTCGTCCACTGAGGCAATATGGGGAGAGCATAAAAACAAATGTAATCACTTTGATGGGTGTATACTATATGCCTCCCAATAGCCTGCAGTGGATTGAAGAGCAGACAGGTTATGGAAAGATGTAAAAGGGTGTGTAGGTAAGAACTGCAGATGCTGGTTTAAATCAAAGGTAGACACAAACTCAGCGGGACAGGCAGCATCTCTGGAGAGAAGGAATTGGTGAGGTTTCGGGTCGAGACCCTTCTTCAGTCTGGTTTAATCCCCAAGGCATGACCAAATCCATCTCAAATTACTGAGAGGCGAAAGAGCAGATAGGACCTCGACTAAGATCTTTGTATCCACTCTAGTCACAGGCGGGACCCTGGAGAACTAGAGAGCAGCCAACATCATTACTTTGTTTGAGAAAGGACATAGGGATATTAGGAAATAATAGGCCAGTGTCCGTCACAACTGTGTGTAAGAAGGAGCTGCAGATGCTGGTTTAAACCGAAGATCGACACAAATAGCTGGAGTAGCTCAAAGGCACACACAGCATATCTGGAGAGAAGGAATGGGTGACATTTTAGGTCGAAACCCTTCTTCTGAAGAGTCCCCCACTCCTTCTCTGAGTTACTCCAGCTTTTTGTGTCTACCCTCACAACAGTGGCAGGGAAGCCATTGGAGTGGATTATTGAAGATAGGATTTATACGCATTTGAAATGGAATAGGCCAATTAGAGATAGTTAGCATGACTTTGTGTGAGACTTACAAACTTAATTTGAGTTTTTTGAGGAGTGACGAAGATGATTGATGAGGGTTGGGCAGTGGTTGCTACCAACATGGACTTTAGTAAAGCATTTGACAAGGTTCCTTGAGGTAGGTTGATCCAGAAGATTAATTTGCACAAGATCCACAGAGACTTGGTACTTTGGAATCAGACGAGGCTTACCCATAGAAGACCGAGGGTAGTGGTGGAAGGATGTTATTCTAGCAAGAGGCATGTGACCAATGGTGTTCCGCAGGGATTTATGCTGGAATCTGTTTCTATAAACTGCTTAACTAAAATATAGATGAGCTAATTAGTAAGTTTGCGGACAACAGAAAAATAAGTGATATTGTGGAAAGTAAAGAATGCTGTCAAAGGATACAGAAGGTGGATAGACCAGTTACAGATGTGGGTGGAGGAATGGCAAATCAAGTTTATTCCAGACAAATATAAAGTGTTGCACTTTGGGAAGTCAAATATAAGAAGAATACCATTGACATTGAATACCATTGAATGATATTTTCCTGAAACCAGCAATATAAGCAGATAGACTGGTAATGAAGGGAAATGAAATGCTTGCTTTCATCAGTCAGGCATAAGAGTCAGGATGCCATGTTGCAACTTTACTTGGGCCTCATTTAAAGTATTGTGCACAATATTGGTTGTTTTACAATAGGAAGGATGTGGAAGTTTATGTGAGTATTAGTTTGGACAAACTTAGATTATTTTCTCTGAAGCATCAGAAGCTGAGGGAAGACCTGAAAGAGTTGTAAAATTATGAGGCATAGATAGGGTCGACTGTCAGAATAGATAGGGTCGACTTCCAGGGTGAAAATGTTCATTAGGTCATAAGGAATAGGAGTAGAATTAGGCCATTCAGCCCATCAAGTCTACTCCACCATTCAATCATGGCTGATCTATCTCTCTATTGGAACCCCATTCTCCTGCCTTCTCCCCATAACCTCTGACACATGTACTAATCAAGAATGTTAAATATTAGAGGGCTTTTTTGCTTTAAGATGTGAGAGGGGAAGTTTAAAGGAGAGGCGAGATTTTTACAGAAAGAATATTAGCTGCCTGGAGTGAACAGCCAGAAGCTGTGATGGAAGCAGATATTATAGTGGTATTTAAGAGGAATTTAGATCACCACATGAATATACAGGGAAAGGAGGGATATGGATCATGTTCAGACAGATGGGGCCAGTTTAATTTGGCATCATTTTCGCCACAGGGATTATGGCCCAAGGGGCTTGTTCCTGTGCAGTACAGTTCTATGTTCTCGTCATCTGGGTTTGATGGACTACATTAGCCACGCACGTTGCAACAGACACTCACATCATTCATTGTGATTCTCCTGAATTCTCTTTAATACTCAAATACTCTTTATAAAAAAAAAATAAAAAAAACCCATAGAACTCCAAGAATTCCTGACCCAAGTCTCCCCAAATTTGCAAAGAAACGCCAAGCACTTAATTTCTCTCAATTTGGAGGAGGAGGCTTCAGAAGCCTAATCTGCAGATTCTACAGAGCATGTCTCAGTAATCTCATATTTCATAGAGTCTCAGGGGAGACAGACCACCCCCAACTATGAGGACCTGCCGAAGACGTTCTGAGCTTTTCTGTGGTCTACAGTTAGTCAAGGCTGAAGTAGTCTCCAGAAATAATCTTTGTGGTTTATCCTTGTCTTGTACATCAAATAGAATCATTCCTGATAAATTCCATGCACATAAATGGATCTTGTTCTTTTTGTGAGAAGTTAGATTAATTCCACAAAGAAGTGGAATTTGCAGAAAGTAAGGTTTCTATCTTCACCACAGGAGAATTTGCCTGAATTACACGTGTTCACTTATATAAATTATTGCATCCAAGTAGTAAAGGACAGCAGAAAAATAACTTGCTATAACCGATGAAGGTTATAACAAATGGTCGGCACGGACTGGAAGGGCCGAGAGGGCCTGTCTCCGTGCTGTAATTGTTATATGTTAAGGTAGCCGAATGATATAGGGATGATATCGTTTCTTTGATCACCACCCACACTGGTAATGTCAGCAGGATGCAAGTTTCTTTAAAAAAAGATAAACATACGCCTAATAAGTGTGCTTTTGCATTGGTGAGATTAGATAATGCACTGAAGCAGATAAATTATGCAAATATCTTTCAAAGCAAGTTATGTTGTTTTCCTTGCACCATAGTAACGTGGAATAATAAATGTGGCTTTTCATTTTTACTGCAGTTAATTATGTGCTTTTAGAAACTGTAGGAAGAGAGTTTGATAGCTATGAAGTAGGTTGGTCGTACAAAATGCCTATGCAGGGGTCATATCATTAATTTAACAATATTTGAACTCAATGCAAAAGGTTCTGCGTTCTCTTTGGACTGTCAGCTGCTTTAGGAAAGTTTCACG
Organism: Okamejei kenojei; assembly: GCA_035221665.1. NCBI lineage: Eukaryota > Metazoa > Chordata > Chondrichthyes > Rajiformes > Rajidae > Okamejei > Okamejei kenojei. The sequence continues at coordinate 15,907,946 of CM069135.1, read as the reverse complement.
TTCAGTCTCAGTCAATCTACATCTGTCCAACCAAAAATAAATAAAAGCAGTCTGATTAATGGCATTGGGCGTATAGTGTCCGCCTGAAGCCTGCCATCATTAACTAGTTGGATCACTTTCAAATGATAATGTACAGTTAAGGAGGTTTTGCTTCCTTGGTAAACATAGTGTCATGTATTTTAATGACATTAAATGGCTGCTTGCTTTCCTCACATTATAACTGTCACTGTTCTGCCTTGATGTCTATCGAAAAAATAAATAACATTCATTTCTACTGCAATTTGCATGACCTCAGGACATCCCAAATGCCTGTGCAGTCAAGAAAATGCTTTTGATCATTTTCTGCCGATCTGTTGGAGTAAATGGAGCAGCTACGTTGCACCTTGAAAAGGCCCCTGAAACAGAAGATAAAGAACTGGAGTTTGGAATTTTGTGCGCAGTTCTTGCAGCCAGCTATCGGAAGGATGTCATTAACTTGAAAAGTGTGCAGAAACAATTCCAAATGATGATACCGGGATTGGAGAGCTTGAATCATAAGGAGAGGCTGGATAAGCTGAGACTTTTTTTCCTGGAGGGATGACCTCTGGCTAGGCCAAAGCTAGGGGAACTTGGGACAATTAACGGAGATGTCTTAACAGTATGTGTTACGATCAAGGAGGTACAGGACTTCCTAGCGCCTATGAAGGTAGAAAAATCTCCCAGGCCCGATCAGATACATTTGAGAATGCTGTGGGAAGATGGAGAAGAAATTGTGGGAGCCCTGGCTGATATATACTGTGCAAATCATTGTTAGACACGGGTGAGGTGCCGGATGACAGAAGGGTGTCTTTGGTGTGCCTCTATTTATGGGAACTAGACCAGTGAGACTAACACCTGTGGTTGGTATGTTACTGGAGGATTCTGCGGGATAAGATGGATGTGCATTTGGACAGACGGGCTGATTAGAGATAGTCAGCATGGTTTTGTATATGGGAGATCATGTCTTAGGAATTTGATTGAATTTTTTGAAGAGGTAATCAAAAATGTTGATGAGGTCATGGCCGTAGAGGTTGTCTATATGGACAAGGCCTTTGATAAGGTTCTGCATGGCAGGCTGCTCTGGAAAGTAGGATCCCAAGGGATCCAGGGAGAGCTAGCTAACTGGATACAGAAATGGTTTAATGGAAGAAAGCAGGCGGTGGACGGGTGTTTTTTTGGACTGGAGGTCTGTAACGAGTGGTGCGCCTCGGGTATCAGTGTTGGGCCCATTGATGTTTGTGATTTATTTCAATGATCTGGATGAGAATGTACGACCCATGATTAGTAAGTTTGCAGAAAACTCTAAAGTGGTATTGTAGATAATGACAATGGTAAATCGAAAATTACTGCAGGCTCATGATCAGCTGTCCAAGTGGGCTGAGAAATGGCTAATGGAGTTTAATGCAAATAAATGCGATGAGTTACAACTTGTGACGTCAAAGCAGGACAGGACCTTCACAGTGGAAGATTGGGCTCTGGGGAGTGTAGTAGAGCAGAGAGATCTAAGAGTACAAGTACATACTGTACTTCCCTGAAAGTGGCATCACAGGAAGACTTTTGGCCTTCATCGGTCAGGGTATTATTAAATTTGGGACATATGTTACTGTTGTACAAGATGTTGGTGAGGCCACATTTGGAGTACTGTGATCAGTTTTGGTTACTGCACTAAGAAATATGTCATTTAGCTGGAAAGAATATAGTTCAGGCAGGTACTATAACAGCATTCAAAAGATACTTGGACAGGTTCATAGATTGGAGGGATATGGGCCAAATGCACGTAAAATGTGACTTGTTTGATGGGACATCTTGGTCGGCAGGGATGAGTTGGGCTGAATGGCCTGTTTCCATGCTGTATGAATCTATGACTCCATGACCTTATAGAGATTTATAAAATTTAGAGGGGCATAGATAAGGTAAATTATTACAATCTTGTTTGCAGTGTATGGGTCTAAAATTTGGGGACATGGATTTAAAGAAAGGGGGAGAGATTTAAAATGGTACTAAGGGCAATTTTCTCACACACAGTGTGGTGGGTATATGAATAAAATGGCAGAGGAAGTTGTAGAGGTGGGTACAATTACAACATTTTAAAGACACGAGGTACCAGGAAAAGTGCCAAAGGATCTTTTACACCTGAGGGAGAAGGTGGACCACAGTAAACATCTCAAATGAAGATGGCACCTATGGTAATATGGCACTATCTCCTACGATCTTCTAATGTAAGGAAGGCTTTGCCAACTTCAATGTTTAGTATACAATGGACATAAGGTGATTGATTAGCCAGTAGTAATGCTCCCTGGTATTTATTGAGGGCTTGATCCCATTAACAGATCACTAACATTTAATCATACTGATTAATGAAGAGATTTATTCCCACTTGAGAATTTCAGTGAGCTTCAGTAATAGGCACCACTCGGACAGGAACCTGTAACCATTCCAGTGAGAGGCCCTCAGACTTCCTGAGCAACCAGGTCATTTTTTTCTTTGAGAAGTTTCCATGTAATTGAAATGCTGTGTTCAATCTTGGTATTCCAAGGCCGTATTTATAACTGCCACTTAAATACTCTGTGCTGCAATAATTCTCCTCCTGACTTCCGGACATAAGAGATCTTGGTGTGCTCTTCCTGACTTCTTACTTTATAGCCTAGTGAAACCTAGTATGTTTTGCTGGGCTATACGGAAAAAAAAAAGAATTTTCCAAATGACTGGATTGGCCAGGGTAGATGTCAGATATGATTGACAAATGCAGCACTTACTGCCCTTTGCCAGTAACTATGCCCAATACTTGTGCTGTATAAGCATGAGGAAAATGTAGAGCCAATGTATCCATGACTGCCCCCATGTGGCACCTCCTTTGGCCTTTCACCTTCAATCGCAGTAACTTGTAGATGGGGCTTGCTATCCCAAATAGCAACTGTGATCTAATGTCAGACATGTGCATATCATATTCAAACTTTTATCTTCCCACCAAAATAACACATTTGTTTTATTCCGATAAAAAGCAAACATTTAAAACTGCTTGGTATTTAACATCTGTTTCTTTCTGGTTCCTGTATTTTTTTTTAAATTTAAGGAACAAGTAATGTACACACAAAGGACATAATCGTTTACAAATCTGCTCAGGGATAATGAAATGCTGTCGCTTGCCAATTCATATAAAATGGCTCAGTTTGTCTACATATGTTGTGCATGTAACATCATATGTCACCAGAGTGATTAGAGTGGCAGAGAAGTGAGCATGTCATAGAGGGACACACAAGTGTGTTTTGTTCTGAGGAGTGTATAGAACAAAGAGACATGCAGAATTTGATAAAGCATGGTGAGGTGCAAGAGAGTTTAAATCGTGGTGGAGCATGGGAATGTATAATCCACAAAAGGGCAAAGGACACTACAGCCCAAGGTAGGAAGAAAGTGTATTGATCATGGAGGTAGTACAAGAAAGTATAAACTTGGGAGGGGCTGAGACGTGTACAGACCATGAAACATCATAAGAATATAATCTGCGGCACGATGGCGCAGCGGTAGAGTTGCTGCCTTACAGGTGCTGTGTGTACAGAGTTTGTACGTTCTCCCCATGACCTGCGTGGGTTTATGGGGTGAAAGGGCGATGGCAAGACACAGGAGCCATAGAATTATACAGCATAGAAATAGGTCCTTCGTCCCATCTCAGCTCTGCCAACAAAGTTCCCTACAGTAGTCCCATTTCCCTGTTTGGCCCATATTCCTCTAAACTTCTATCCACGTACCTGTCCTAACATCTTTTAAATGTAATAATATCTGCCTCTACTATTTCCTTTGGCAGATCATTCCATACACCGACCATGTTGTCCCTGAAGTCTCTTTTATTTATTTCCGCTCTCATTTTAATCCTATGCCCTCTGTTTTTAGATTCCCTTACTCTGGGGGGGGGGGGGGGGGGACCTTTCTCTTTACCCATACCGTAGATGTATAGATCAAAGAAGGGAGAAGGGTTGTGCAGACCATGGAGTATATGAATCAAGGAGATGGGGAGGGTTGAAGAGGACAAACAAGGGCAACCTTCCCAATGGGCCAATGATTATTGACCAGCGCAGTGGATGTTGGTCATAGAGTCATTGAGTCTTACAGGGTGGAAACAGGCCCTTTGGCCCAACTTGCCCGCCCTGGCCAACATGTCCCATCTGCTCACCTGGATTTGGCACATATCCCTCTAAACCTGTCCTATTAATGTACATGTCTAAATGTTTCTTAAAAGATGCGATAGTACATGCTTCAACTAGCTCCTTCGGCAGCTTGTTCCATACACCTATTATATTATGTGGCTGATCTGATTAACTCACTGGGGAGATGAACATAATCACCAATAATTCCCCAGCCAAGCACACAGTAGATGCAGCTGCAGGCGTGTGCCGGGAGGGTGTCAGGCTGGATACTAGAGTGGTTAAAATTGGTCCTGACTCTCGGGTGAAGATGGTGCTGGTAGTTCAAGGTTTGGGTAGAGGATAGAGGCAAGTGTTCAGTGTATCCCCGCCCAAGTGGTAGGCAGTAAGTGCTAATGATGCTGCACATTTGAAACCACAATAGGTCTGATAACACATTGCTGCTAACAGTGTAGCACTCTGAAAGCTCATCATCAGAACAGCGTGAAATTTGAACTTGAATCTCCACCTTAAAAGTTCTGCGAATACTTTCTCGTGCCATTGCTTACAGTAATCGCGGCTCTATTGCCAATGTGACTGACATTTTCATGTCTTATGTGATCCAATCCTGTCATCAAATTTGTTCCATGATATGATTCACATGGGAGATAAGCAGGGTTTATTGCTTGTTGGATTCATCCACATGGGTCATTAATTCAGTCTAGTGACTTGGCCCGCTATGTGCATGATAAATTAAAACCAATGCAAAGGATTGCCAGAAATCAGCAGTTAAAAAAATTAATGCAGATGCTGGAGATCTGAACTAAAAACAAAAAATAATAGAAACATTTAACAAATCTAATGGCACATGTAGTAAGACTTTTTTTAGAGAATGTTTAAAAGGGCCTGTCCCACTAACGCAACTTTTCAGCGACTGTCTTCGACCTTCAAGCTCGAGGGCACTCGCCTGAAAAACCTCGAGCTGGACCGACCGACTGTGCGCGCACACACACAAACACATCGCAAAGGCGGGGGCCAGGGAGAGCGGGGGGGGGGCTGTCAACCCGCGATTCACAGGAAGGTAAAAGACGGCTGCACGAAATTCACACCCGCGATGAACAGGAAGGTAAAAGACGGCTGCACAGTGTACGGTAGGTCCTTTAGAGAGCTCGGAGGGAGGGGGAGAGAGAGAGAGGGGGAGAGAATGGGGGGTAGGGGGAGAGAGAGAGAGGGGGAGAGAAGGGGGGGGGGAGGAGTGGAGAAGGAGTGGAGACACTTTTAAGAAGCCAGACAACTTTTATTAAAGTTTAGCGGGCATTTAACATTACCAGTCAGTTTTCCTTGGTCCTGAAAACTCCAATGAACCAATTATAATGCCCAGTCAGCAAAGGAGATTGCCTACGGCTACCTTGACTGCCTGTAACTACATGGTGACCCCACTCCACTGCACTACGAGTTCAAAAGAACCATGCCGACCAATTTTTACTCGCGGAAATGTTTTCAGCATGCTGAAATATTTTCCTCGACCAAACTGAGGTTGCGAATATGTGGGAACTTCCCTCGAGCATGAATGAGAGTTCCAGTGACCTTCTAGGACCACGTGTCGACCATGCTGCGAGTTTGAGTCGAGCACAAACTCTTCTAAACTCGCAAATTAGGTCGCCGCAGTGGGACAGCCCCTTAACTCTCTTTCTTCAGATAAAGCCCGAGTGTTTCCATCACTTTATGTTTTTATTGCTGTAAATCAGTTATATTTGAGGCAATTGTACTGAAATAGAGGCGGCATCTGAGTAGTATTCCTTTGTTGCGGGCCGATGTGTTTTTAAATGCATTGCTGATTCTTCACGGACACTGGGATTAACCTTGTAAAAATGAGCTTGAAGTCATTTGGTTTCCTTGGAAAGCTGCCTGCTTATTCGTAGAGTTTCCACTTGGGATAGAGAGAGGAATTTGCATTCAAAATGGTTTGAAATTGTATTAGTTCGGATACAATTTCAACTTCTGCAAATATTCATTTTCATTTAAAATAAACAGTAATTTGTTTCTGAACCTATGATCAGTTGTAATACCCATTATTTCCTTCTGTTAAAAAATATACTGAGGGATAATAAATTGGTGCAATTTTGCAAATTCAACTGAAAATAGGTTTATCCGAAAAAGGAAGTGATTTTAATGTGATTTTTGAATAAAAAACATTTATTATTTTATAGGGTCTTGGTAAATTAATTATCATTTTATATAAGAAAACATAAGAGGTTTTCTACTTGTGTCTGTGTGCCTGATCAGTGTCAGACAGTGGTTTATGGGCTGGTTCATGCTGAAGGATGGTTGTAGGCAGCTGGCAGAATTTTACCTTAGGGAGGCCTTCCAACCTCTGGAGATCTACATTATCAGAGGTCAGATTCGATGTAAATTGACTCCTCTTCAAGCTTAAAAACAGAGAGCTATATTTCTCTTTTTAAATCGTAGGTCATGCACTTCTTTGTTAGAAACTGAATGTTGAAAGGCAAATACACAAGGTTACCGTAGTTTAGTTTATTACTGTCACATGTACCAAGATACAGTGAAAAGCTTTCTACAGTGAGCTGTTCTTCCGTTTGACCTTCCTGACATATTTTAGTGCTTCAAGTTTAAATCATAACATAATCGGTGCAAGTAATGTTCTGCTTTACTGATGAATGCAAACCTCCATGACCTAAAACAATAAATTATTGCTGTCAACAGTAAGCATGCAATGTAGTTCAGTAAAAGTGCTTCTTTCTATAGTTTTAATGAACCACCGGGTGGTGCTTCGATGGCAGCCTCGCCTACAGTCTGTCTGTTCTTTTCGTCTTTTTTTCTCTTGTTTTTAGTGTGTTTAAAAAGCATGTGTTAATGTTCTCTAGTTTGTTTTATGTGGGGGGGGGGGGGGGTTTCAATCTCTCACCTTGCTGGAGATGCGATTGTTTTCCGGATCGTATCTCCGGTCGCTCTGCGGCCTAACATCGTGGAGCTGGAGGCCTTGCTCGGGACTGACTTGGAGCCCCACCGAGGGGCCTGGACTTTCCATCGGAGCCGATTAGTTGCGTGGGATCGACGCTCCAACCGCGGCCTGCGGACTTTAACATCAAGGGCTCGCAGTCTCGAGTTGAGACCGACGTCGGGAAACTCCAAAAGCCGCACGACGTTCGACTAGCCCTGACCCGGGGTAGATCGCCCTGCGCAGGGGAGCTGAGATTCCCCCCCCGATGCAGTAGCTTGATCGCCCCGACGAGGTGGCCCGCCGCCAGCTATGGGAGTAAGATTGGCCCGTCAATGGAAGGGTTAGAGGCCCCCGATAGTTGGTGGACAAAGAAGGGAGAGATTTTGGAACTTTTTTTTGCCTTCCATCACAGTGCGGAATGTGGAGGAGTCACTGTGATGGATGTTTATGTTAAAATGCATTTTGTGTCTGCTGTTGCATTTTATTGGAATGACTATGGCAAATCAAATTCCACATGTGTTGCAAAACATACTTGGCTAATAAAGTATGATTATGATTATGATGAAGGGTTGTCCAAGTGGTTGAAGCCTGGGATATGGATCCTCCTCTGAAGGCACTTCTGGTGGAAGATCTCAAGCATTCCTTGGCCACAAGTCTGATTGTATCATTGCTTGGTTTCAGCTGCTTGTGTAACATTTAACAAGGTCTTGGAATACGATCTGTTGGGAGAGGGCAGCTGTTCTACTTGTGGGCAGCACTTAAGCATTCCCACAACTCTGCTTGTAAATGGAGCGCATGTGCAGGAATGATAGGTTTTTGGAAGACCTTATCGGTTGCCCAAAAAGCCAAGCATTTCAAGAAAAGAACTGCTGGAAGAACACAACGGGTCAGGGGGCATCTGTGGAGATATTTAAGATTGAGATGCTTGATTAGCTTGTTGAGCCATAGCATGCAGTTGGTGAGCTGAGTAAACCACATGCACACCTTTCCTTTCCTCTGAGTGTTTGTATCCTCCGCTACATCATACAGCATGGATACAAGCCCTTTAGCTCAACTTGCCCATGCTGCCCAAGATGCCCCGTCAACATTCGTCCCACACGTAGGCCATATCTAAACCTTTTCTATGCAGATACCTGCTCAAAAGGCTTTTAAATGTTGTATTATATCCACCTCATTTACCTACTCTGGCAGCTCATTTCAAGTACCCACCACCCCTTTGTGAAAAAGTTGCCTCTCTGACTCATATTAATTTTTCTCCTCTCACCTTAAACATGTGTCCTCTTGTTCTTGACTCCTCTACTCTGGATAAAAGATTCTGTGCAGACATCAAATCTATTCCATTAATGATCTTGTGCACCTCTAAAAGATCATCCCTCATCCTCCAGTGCTCCAAGAAATAATGTCCTTGCCTGCCCAATCTCTCCCTATATAACTCAGCCACACAAGTTCTGACAACTTCATAAATCCACTCTGCACTCTTTCCAGCTTGACAATATCCTTCTTATATCAACCAAAACTGAACACATTACTTCAAATGCAGCATCAACAACATTTTGTACTGCTGTAACATAACATAGAATCATAGAAAATAGGTGCAGGAGTAGGCCATTCGGCCCTTCGAGCCTGCACCGCCGTTCAATATGATCATGGCTGATCATTCAACTCAGTATCCTGTACCTGCCTTCTCTCTATACCCCCTGATCCCTTTAGCCACAAGGGTCACATCTAACTCCCTCTTAAATATAGCCAATGAACTGGCCTCAACGACCTTCTGTGGCAGAGAATTCCACAGACTCACCACTCTCTGTGTGAAAAATGATCATCTCATCTCGAAAAATTATCTTCTCATCTCGATAACATCCCAACTTATATATTCAGTACCATGATTGATGAAGGCCAATGTACTGAAAGGTTTCTTGGCCACTATATCTACCTGTGACACTAGTTTGAAGTAACTATGTACCTGCATTCCCAGATGCCTCGGCTCTACGACACTCCCTAGCACCTTGCCATTCACTGTGAAGGTCCTGCCCTGGTTTGACTTCCCAAAATGAAACGCCTTGCACTTTAATTGTGGTAAATAGGATACGTGTAGATGGCCATTAGATGTGCAGCAGGGAGAGATGGTGGGGCGAAGGGCCCAAGTCATTGCCATACAACATTTTTTGCCAAAAATGTAAAGTTACCTTCTCCAATGGGCATGAATGAACACATGTGTAAGTGTGAGTAAACTCAATGTTCTCAGAAATGCTGGAAAGCAATTGTTCTAAGTACAAATAGAAAACAAGGGAAAATCCAGCAGGTTAGGTAGTATATGTGGAAAATAAACTGTTAACATTTCAGGTCAAAGACACTGCATGAGAACTGAGAAAAAGAAGAGATAGTTTTACATTGGAGAGAGAGCATGGGAAAAATGTAAAGGGCAAAGGAAATATCTGTATGAATCCATCTTTTCTATCCTGATAAGCTGATTGATGTAATAATCTTGTCGATAGAGTAATGAATGCTATCCGAAAACAAAGGGACATACATAAAGGAGACAAAAGGACATACATGTTAAATGGAGTTTTTCGGTACAGTAGTCTTGGATCTATCCAATCAGTTTATTCTGTTTGAATGAATGAATGAATAAGTTTATTGGCCAAGTATGTGCACATACAAGGAATTTGCCTTGGTGCTCCGCTCGCAAGTAACAACACGACATACAATAACAATTAAGAATGACACATAAAACATTAAACATTAATAATAAAACATTACAGTTTAAACATGTGAATGAAATAAAATACCAGAGCAAAAGGAGGCTACAGACTTTTGGATATTGAGAGAGCTACTACTCGTGGAAAAAAGCTGTTGTTATATGTCTGGCTGTGGCGGCTTTGACAGTCAAGAAGTCGCCTTCCACAGGGAAGTGCTTCAAAGAGTTTGTGGCCAGTGTGAGAGGGGTCAGAGATGATCTTACCCACTCACATCCTGGCCCTCGCAGTGTACAGTCCGTCAATGGGGGAAAGGTTGTAGCCAGAAACCTTCTCATCTGATCAGACGATTCGCTGCAACCTCTGGATGTCGTGCTTGGTGGCTGAGCCAAACTAGACCGTGATGGAGAAGGTGAGGACAGACTCTACGATGGCAGTATAGAATTGGACCATCACTGCCTGTGGCAGATTGTGTTTCCTCAGCTGCCGCAGGAAGTACATCTTTTGTTGGGCCTTTTTGACTGTGGAGTCGATGGTAGCCCCCCATTTAAGGTCCTTGGAGATGATTTGGAAGTCAGACAACACTGTCGTGAGAACATTGTCCGATTGAAAGACTCATCTCAGCACCACAATGTTGGTGACTTCTCAGAACACATGGTCTGTGACAAGCTAGTTTATGGTTTAATTAATGAGAAAATGTCAGCAAAGGTACAAAGTGCTTGGAATCACACATTTAACCATACGAGAAATCACCATCTCCACAGAAATTGCATTGAGAAATAAGAGAGAATTTTGTCCAATTCAATATACAAAAATATAATGGCAGGTCAGTCATAGTGTGAAAGTGAAGGCTTGAATTATAAATCAGAATCTGAAGCATGCGAGTGCGTTTGGAACAGATTGCTGCTGAGTAGCTAATGAAGCCATTCACAGTATTTCTGTCAATTTAAAATGGTAATATATTTTCACTGTCAGAAAGAAAAACTAATTTTTTCAGCATTACCTAAAGCCAATATGCTTCATCAAAACTCTAGTCATGTGATTTCTTCACAGGAAGATGTTTGCCTGGCATGAGACAAAGTCACATAGCACCACAGCCAGTGTAAAGAATGGAACAGGGTGAAGACATTTGCACCATTGCAAGAGTAGAGAGCAGCAAGAAACAAACTCCTGGGAGAACTCGTAGGGTCAAACATGTGTGGGGAGAAATGAATTGCAAACGTTTCTGGTCCAGACCCCGTATATTTTTCACCAAGTTAGTCCATTCACATGCATATGCTCAACTGAATGCTGATCAAAAGTCAGAAGTAGTTGGCATATTACAAAAGATGCACTGTCTGCATAATCAAGGGTATGTACTTATAATCACAAATACCAAAGAGAAAATCTTAAAGATGGAAAATATTCAGATGGTTACATAAATGTAAAGCTCAAAGAAGCAGGCAAGCATTGTATTTAATATAGTTTAATCTGGGGCTAAAAGTAAAGTGTATGGATTGTAATCGCTCATACAAAAGGTGGACGCAAGTGTCAAGGCAAGGAAACCTGAAAATATTGCAGAATTCGGGATCAGTCCTTGATGGTAGAGGGCTATGCTAGATTGTTGCCAGTTGAAGTCGAGGCAAAAATGGAATTGGCAAGGAACACAAAACAGCATGCGGCTTATGTAAGAATGTTGGCAGTGAGCCTTTGTTAGTTAACTAGGATAGAAAATGTAAGTTTACGTGATGTGCTTCAGATTACTGATGGGTAGTTATATGAGTGATATAATGAACAGTGGTGTGAAAATCCAATGTTGTTTGCATCACATATTTTGATGAAGAGTGGGAGAAACCAGACTCCAACTAAGGAAATCATTAAGAAATGCCCTTGAAATTAAAAAAAAAAGGTTTCATTAATTCATTTTTGGTAGGTCATTTATCTCGGTACAGACCAGAAACATTTATTAGCAACTTTTGCTCCCAAGTGGACAGTTCTGTCAAAAACTGCTCATAGAATATGCACATTGGATGGAAACATGCTCATGCAGTATTTCTTACTATTTCTCTAATCTCAATTTGACTCTTGTTGGATATAAAGGTTTGAAATAAAATGCTGTTGTAGATGCATTGTCAAGTTATATTTGAACTGGGATATGGGGAGTAGAAACATGCAGTTGTACAGAGCCCTAGTGATACCACACCTGGAGTATTGTGTGCAGTTTTGCTCCCCTAATTTGAGGAAGGACATTCTTGCTATTGAGGGAGTGCAGCGTCGGTTTACAAGGTTAATTCCCGGGATGGCGGGACTGTCATATGCTGAGAGAATGGAGCAGCTGGGATTGTACACTCTGGAGATTATAAGGATGAGAGGGAATCTCATTGAAACATATAAGATTGTTAAGAGTTTGGACACGCTAGAGGCAGGAAACATGTTCTCGATGTTGAGGGAGTCCAGAACCAGGGGCCACAGTTTAAGAATAAGGAGTAAGCCATTTTGAACGGAGACGAGGAAACACTTTTTCTCACAGAGAGTGGCGAGTCTGTGGAATTCTCTGCCTCAGAGGGCGGTGGAGGCAGGTTCTCTGGATGTTTTCAAGAGAGAGCTAGATAGGGCTCTTAAAAAATAGCGGAGTCAGGGGATATGGGGAGAAGGCAGGAACGGGGTACTGATTGGGGATGATCAGCCATGATCACATTGAATGGCGGTGCTGGCTCGAAGGGCCAAATGGCCTACTCCTGCACCTATTGTCTATTGTCTATTATTGTCTATGACGTACATTGCAAATATTAGAAGATGATGTTCCAGCCAGATTAATAACAAGATTAATGAAAAGCCAACAAGAGATTTTGTTTGATGAATAAACTCCAAAAGGATGTACTGAATTGGACAAATGGCCAGATGAATTTATGAGGAAGTACAATATCTAACAGTATTAATTTTGACAGAACAGGGTTATATATAACATAATATATAAATTATATATGTAATTAGTTCTAGAAACATATGCAATTCTTAAGGTATTGGACAGGCTACATGCAGGAAAAATGTTCTTGATGTTGGGGGAGTCCAGAACCAAGGGTCACAGTTTACAAATAAGGGGTAGGCCATTTAGGACTGAGATGAGGAACATTTTTTTCACCCAGAGAGTTGTGAATCTGTGGAATTCTCTGCCACAGAAGGCAGTGAAGGCCAGTTCACTGGATATTTTCAAGAAAGAGTTAGATATAACTCTGAGAGCTAACGAAGGGCTAAGGGATATGGGGAGAAAGCATGAATGGGGTACTGATTGGGGATGATCAGCCATGATCGCATTGAATGGCGGTGCTGGCTCGAATGGCTGAATGGCCTACTCCTGCACCTATTTTCTATGTTTCTATATTAAATAGGGACAGAGTTGAATGTATTGAGAAGGCAATTTTAAATGGCATTGCTGAATTTGTGAACATGGGGCCTACCTAGAAGTTTTGTTTATTGGTCAGGACTAGATAAAGATTTAGAAGAATTAACAGATAAATGTATTGTCAAGATTCATTGGAAATAGCCAATGGTACTTTTCCAATAAAAACACATAGATTACTTTAATTTACAATTGTTCGTGCTCACACACTCAGAATGAATTTTCATGAAATGTACTGTGTACTGTAACAGATGGGTCTATTGATTCTCATGTAATAGATTACCGAAAGAACAAATCTTGAAAAACAGTCCTCAATTTTTTTTTTTTTAGTTTTAGTACTTCAGGAAATCATTAACTTGAATTTGACCAGTCTGAAGAAGGGTCTCGACCCGAAACATCACCCATTCCTTCTCTCCAGAGATGCTGCCAGTCTCGCTGAGTTACTCCAGCATTTTGTGTCTACCTTCGATTTAAACCCGCATCGGCAGTTCTTTCCTACACATTCATTTGAATTGATGAATTCACTGAATCATCACTGACTTCACCATATCAACTAGGATGAAAATGGAGAGTGGAGAGATTAGTGGCATTTGTCAAAGAAGTATCAAAGAAACAGGTTAAGAAGGGTGCATAATTTTAAACAAAATAAATTGATTAGCAAATGTCCCATCAGGCTGCAGAAGGACAGTAAAATCCACAACAGGCTGTGTTCATGGAGGAGGCCACCCTCTTACTGCTGCCTAATGTTATCCCTTTATATTTCTGAATTCCTGATTTTTGTTTTGTTTTTGGAGCCTGACTTTTCTCTGGTCTGGACACAATGTGCGAGCTCATTGACAGGCTTCCCCATGCTCTTGGCTCTTCATTCACTTTTGTATTTTGGCTTCCTTTTATAGCCTAGTCATGATATAAAGCCCTGCAGAAGAAATCCTAATAAACAGTCAACTGAAATGTGCGTATGCCATCCCAGATTCTCATACCCTAGTGATTCGCCTTTTGGACACCTCCCTGGCCCTCCCCATAGAATTGTTAGGATCTTTGCACATGGGACAGGCCCTTTCTTGTTAATGAGTTACAAAACATGGCCACTCTCTGCAAAAATATATTTCACACCCTTTATTTTAAATCTGTATTGCCTGATCGTCAAACCATCTACAAATGGGCAAGACTATCTATCTACCTTAACTAAACACATTAGTGTTCAAAGGTAGACAAAAGTACTGGAGAAACTCAGCGGGTGCAGCAGCATCCATGGAGCGAAGGAAATAGGCAACGTTTCGGGCCGAAACCCTTTATAAGACTGATGAAGGGTTTCGGCCCGAAACGTTGCCTATTTCCTTCGCTCCATAAATGCTGCTGCATCCGCTGAGTTTCTCCAGTACTTTCGTCCACCTTCGATTTTCCAGCATCTGCAGTTCCTTCTTAAACACATTAGTGTTCAAACCTTCTCTCAGTCTGCTTCGCTCCAATCTCCTCAGGTTCTGCACTGAAATCTCCTATCTTAATTCTTTATCCTTGGTACCGTTTACCTGGATTACAGTGTGACCATAAACACAGGACCACAGAAGCACCATTCACAGAAGCAGTCCATCTTCCGCAATGATGCCCAGTTCTCTTCTAGGCCATCAAACATTGAACTAGCTTGAATGCATCTACTTCTATCGGTCCATCCGTTAAATAGTTGACCAGGTACCAAAATTATTCTGGCCAAAGCAATTTTGAGACCTGAATAATACCGAATGGAAATGTTAAGATAGGTCAAGTATTGTTCATTTAGTGTGGCTTTGTTTTGCATTTAACCATTTTCAAGTCCATGCTGCTGTTTAATAAGTTAACAATGTGACATAGAAGAACACAAGCCAAGTGCACCCCTTCATCAGTTGGGTCCCACAACACTCTTTTAAATAAGTCAGGCATGACTTGGTTTTTGAAAATTTGTGCTGGCTACCTTTAATTAATCCTCATCTCTCTCGCTGAAGTATTGTGTCTTCTCAAGGGATACTCAGCACCAGCAGTGGGCTAACCGTCCTATAGTTAATTGGTTTGCCTCTGTCTGCTCTTTTCAGTAGATGTTATATTGGCAATGTTCCAGCCCACTGACGTACACAGTGAGCATTGCCATGTACACACATAATGAAATATTAAGATAAAAGGAATATTTCAATAGAAGTAGGAGAAACAAAATTAAAATGCAATTTCAGAGCCTCGATATGGCTGTCAAAGATACAGTGCCCTCCATAATGTTTGGGACAAAGACCCATCATTTATTTATTTGTCTCTGTACGCCACAATTTGAGATTTGTAATAGAAAAAATCATATGTTGTTAAAGTGCACATTGCCAGATTTTATTAAAGGGTAGTTTTATATATTTTGGTTTCACCATGTATAAATTACAGCTGTGTTTATACATAGTCCCCCCCATTTCAGGGCACCATAATGTTTGGGACACAGCTTCACAGGTGTTTGTAATTGTTCAGGTGTGTTCAATTGCTTCCTTAATGCAGGTAAAAGAGAGCCCCCAACACCTAGTCTTTCCTCGAGCCTTTCCATCACCTTTGGAAACTTTTATTGCTGTTTCTCAACGAAGACCAAAGTTGTGCCAATGAAAGTCAAATAAGCCATAAGTTTGAGAAACAAGAATAAAACTGTTGGACACATCAGCCAAACCTCAGGCTTACCAAAATGAACTGTTTAGAACATCATTAAGAAGAAAGGGAGCTCTGGTGAGCTTACTAATCACAAAGAGACTGGCAGGCCAAGGAAGACCTCCACAGCTGATGACAGAAGAATTCTCTCCATGATTAAGAAAAATACCTAAACACCTGTCCGACAGAACAGAAACACTTTTCAGGAGTCAAGTGTGGATTTGTCAATGACCACTGTCCGCAGAAGACTTCATGAACAAAAATACAGAGGCAACGCTGCAAAATGCAAACCACTGGTTAACCATAAAAATAGGATGGCCAGGTTACAGTTTGCCAAGAAGTACTTAAAAGAGCAACCACAGTTCTGGAAAAAAGATCTTGTGGACAGATGAGACGAAGATTAACTTACATCAGAGTGATGGCAAGAGCAAAGTATGGAGGAGGGAAGGAACTGCCCAAGATCCAAAGCATACCACCTCATCTGTGAAACACGGTGGTGGGGTGTTATGGCCTGGGCATGTATGACGACTGAAAGTACTGGCTCACTTATCTTCATTGATGATACAACTGCTGATGGTAGTAGCATAATAATTCTGAAGTGTATAGACACATCCTAATTGCCAGGCACGTGCCGTGGGTAATTAATAAGAGCAGGCAGTCAGTCGGCTTGAAAACCGCGCATGCGCAGATTGTTCTCCTCTCCGGTAGGCAGTCAGTTGATTTTTATAAAGTAATTTGTCTTCAAAAGCCTTATCCCTTAATAAAGTATTTAAAAA
Source organism: Okamejei kenojei (assembly GCA_035221665.1). Lineage (NCBI taxonomy): Eukaryota > Metazoa > Chordata > Chondrichthyes > Rajiformes > Rajidae > Okamejei > Okamejei kenojei. The sequence continues at coordinate 15,891,351 of CM069135.1, read as the reverse complement.
CATACACCGTATTTTCCAGCAACGAAGCTTTTTTTTACCCAAAAATAAGGCATGGAAATTTACCTGCGTATTGGAGGACGAAGGTTAGGTTGTTAAAAGGACAGCACGCGGGGGGGGGGGATTTCCTTTCACAGTATGTGGGGAGTCTAGCCAGGGTCAGCACGGCAGGAGCATTGAGAAGGAGGGGGTCGGGGATCATGCCAGCAACTCACTCACTGCTGCCGCGGCGCTCCAGGCGCGGAGCAACGCATTGTTGCCGGGGAGGGAAGTAGCTCGGGTGGCTTCGAGTGGCCACCGTTCCTTAAATTCCGACTGCTGCCGGGAGCAGGACATGGCCTCACTTGCTGCGCTGGGTGACAATGCGTGGCATTCATTGCCCGGTCCGTGTCTTTCAACATAGACCGGACAGTGAGGGGACCAGCTCAAGAGCAAAGATCATAAAGCGGAGCGGGTCAGTGGGCGATGGATAACAGGACAGCGGGTGGTGGAGCTTAGATTAGATTAGATTAGATTCCTTTATTGTCATTCAGACCTTTCGGTCTGAGCTTACGGCTGTGTCAACGTGAGTAACCTCTATTGGTCCCTTGATCGCGCTCTTAGGTCGGCATAATTCTCCCGTGCCTTTCATGGTGGGCACATGCCTGTTATCTGCTCAAATGCCTCAAAACTCATTGGCTGGCGGTTCATTCTACAGCAAGCCAATTATCCCAAACATACTGATAAAGCTAAAAAGGAGTTTTTCAAAGCTAAAAAATGGTCAATTCTGAAGTGGCCAAGTCAATCACCCGATCTGAACACAATTAAGCATGCTGAAGAGAAAACTGAAGGGGACTACCCCCCAACACAAGCATAAACTAAAGATGGCTGCAATACAGGCTTGGTAGAGCATCACCAGAGAAGACACCCAGCAACTGGTGATGCCATGAATCACAGACTTCAAGCAGTCGTTCCATGCAAAGGATATGCAACAAAATACTAAACATGACTACTTTCATTTACATGACATTGCTGTGTCCCAAACATTATGGTGCCCTGAAATGGGAGGACTATGTATAAACACTGCTTTAATATCTACATGGTGAAACCAAAACGTATAAAAATGGCCTTTATTAAAATCTGACAGTGCACTTTAACCATATGTGATTTTTTTTTCCCTCTATTACTAATCTCAAATTGTGGAGTACAGAGGTAAATAAATAAATGATGGGTCTTGGTCCCAAACATTATGGAGGGCACTGTATGAACAATCAGATTGTGCAAGTTGTCAAGATCAGAGAAGCACAGAGAGACGTGGAGCTGGAGATTACAGAGGGAAGTAGAGGAGAGACAATGTAGTCTCGTAGATAAAAGATCTACGGTTGTCATAAGTTATAGGCACAGAACTAGGCCATTCAGCCCATCAAGTCAACTCCACCATTCAATCAAAGCTAATCTATCTTTCCCTCTCAACCCCATTCTTCTGCCTTCTCCCCATAATCGCTGATACCTGTACTAATCTCTTGGCAAATCTTAGTAAATGTCCTTTTCTGGAGCCATCGTGGCCTTCCTGCAAAATGGTAATTAGAATTGTACAGGTGGAACCTTTGCATGGTCAAACCTTGATTGGACTTTGTTCATCTTCCTACTATTTGTTTCTCTCCAGGGAAAACGAGGTAGACGTGGCCTCTCCGGGAAACCAGGACCGCCTGTAAGTTTATTTATTTTTATGGAATGAATGTTGTTTAATGCTCGTTGTGCTTTGATTAGACCCAGGGCTCAAGTTTGAAACTAAAACAGGCTGAAAGGATGGAAAATGTGAGGGTACTTAACAACAGAAACAATAACAATATGCACTATTGTAGCATCTTAAGCAAATTGAAAATACTCCAAGGTACCAAATATGATATTAAGTGAAGCTAGTGATGGGCACAGAATAGAACTGATAAGGATTTTTTTTGTCAAGAAAATTCATATTTATGAAATAATAAGAGGAATAATAAAAGGTGAAGATGTTTAAGAAGGAGCTTTTCTGCAGATTAATAGTGGTGGAATCATTAGCATGAAGGTTAATGCAGAGGACAGAATTAGAGTACTGCAGATATTTAGGGGAATTATAGGGCTGGAGCAGATGTCAGCAACAAAGACAGACAAGATGGGAGATTTGAAAATAAAGAAGAGGAATTTTAACACCATGTAGCTTTGCACCAGGTCAATGGATGACCTGGACATTGTGCAGAATCTGGATAATCTCAAGTTTATAGTTTGGAGAGACGCTTTGGTTGTTCTGTAATAGATACAGGGTATTTCAAATGCATGGAGTATGAGAGCAGGTGATCTGCTGGAGCAAGGAAATAACACAATACTTGACAATGACATAACATGTTTCATGTGATAATTATCCTAATATAATTCACAAAGGAGGTAAAGGAACAACAGCAGCAAACATGTTGAAAAATTAGCGATGACTAGAATGAAGCCGCCATGGAGAGTAACGAGAATTCTCGAGCCGTTGGTGGGTTGCCAGGAGGTCCTAATGGGCTGCCAGGGGGGCGATGGTTCTCGTAGGTTGTAGCCGGTGCTGACCAGTGAATTTAATTGGCTCGCTGGGAAAAAATAGGTAAGCATTAGTTTTCAGAACAAAAGATACAAGATATATTTATTTGTCACACGTGCCAGTTGGCACAGTGAAATGTGATCAGGATAACCGACCGGAAATGTTAAATGTCTGCCAAACTTCACAGCCACGTATCTCTGGCTTCTTAAAAGTTGTCTCCACTCTTTCTCCCCCCTCTTTCCCTCCCCCCTCTTTCCCTCCCCCCCCCCCCCCCCCCCCTTTTAAAGGACTTACTGTACACTGTGCTAGCCATCTTAATTACAGCACCAACCTTCCTGTTCATCGCGGTGTGTGTCTGTTTCACTTTGGCTTTGCACTGTGTGAATTTTTCTCTCTCCCTCTCCCTTTCCCTCCCTCTCCCTCCCCCCCCCCCCCCCCCCCCCCTCCCCATTCCAGTTGTCGGTTTAGGCACAAAATCGCCTAAGTGGGACAGCCCCATTACAAAAGGCAGCCAAGTTTCCCTTTAGGGTTCTGATGAAGGATCCCAGCCCTGAAGCATTGACTATTTCTCTTTCCACAGATACTGCTGAACCTGACTTTTTCAAGCATATTCTGATTTTATTTAATATTTCCCTTTAGATATGGAAAACTTGTATAATTTGGGACTGTTGGCAACACTAGTTTGGGATGTCCTGAAGCTCACAGAAAGGAGAAGAGGAAGGCTGCTTGGGAATACGTTAAGATGGTCAAATCCAGAGGCATTTTTCAGCAGCAGAAGTGCTAAGCTAAGGATAGTGTTGGCTGATGTCATGGACACTGAAATGTGCAGCTTAACGAGGATATAGAATATAGGTCCGAAATTCAGCTCAGGATCAGTTGTGAACCTAAGCTTACGAAGAGCCAGAGGTAGACACAAAACCCTGGAGTAACTCAGCAGGTCAGGCAGCATCTCAAGAGGAAATAGAGAAAAAGTAATTGTCTCCATAGATGCTGCCTGACCTGCTGAGTTACTCCAGTATTTTGTGTCTATCTTCGGTATAAACCAAAATCTGTGGTTCCTTTTTATTACATTGTGAAGAGCTTGGTTTGTTTTCAGTTTCTTGCCAGGAAAAATAATGAGTTCAGTTACTGGGAGTACAGTTTGTGATGGGAATTGAAGATGGATTTAGAAGTCCTAATATTGGAGAAAATTTTACTTAGACGACAGTCATTTAATCTGATAATATATATAAAGTTCAGGAATCAAAAGAAGTGTTGTTAGGATAGTGCTGGGTAATATCTGCATAATTGGAGAAACTTAACCCTGCATTTTCAGATTATGATAATGATGCTGTATGCATGTAGATGCAAAATAAAATGGACCAGGGACAATCAGAGGTGACCAGAATGGGATGAAAAGGTATTGCAGGTATTTCTCTGTACATGCTTAATTGAGTAAGCATGATGAGTTGACTCTGTTGGACAGTGAATGTTTTGGAGAAGGAAGTTATCTGTTATGAGGCAAACAGGACAAAAGGAACAAGAATGGATAGAAACAGCAAGACACTGTAGATGTGACCGAGCTCATGTGGTTACATCATGCACTGCTAAGATACATAAAGGGTGGTGGGTGTGTGGAACAAGGTGCCAGTGGAGGTAGTTGAGGCTGGGACTATCCCATCGTTTAAGAAACAGTTAGACAGGTACATGGATAGGACAGGTTTGGAGGTATATGGGCCAAGTGCAGGCAAGTTGGACTAGTGTCGCTGGGATATTGTTGGCTGGTGTGGGAGAGTTGGGACAAAGGGCATGTTTTCACACTGTATAACGTTGTATCATTATATCGAACGCAACTTGGTCTAGTGATACTTAAAACTCAGAATGTATTCTGAACAATGAGTGTGTCATTAGAAGCAGCACTAAGCACTATCTATAGAGATGCATTATTGGTGGCCCTGCTGTGTTGGGAACCTGGTGCAAATCCCTGTCCTCCCCACCCACTGTGATAATAAGCTCAGTGATATTTGCTGAGCAATGAGTTTGTTACCATGGGGAAAGAGCTATTCCAGCAAGTAAAGAGAGGGAGACAGCTGCTTCCATCACAGGTGATGAATGATCAGAGTGGACTGCCAACTCTTGGAACAATTGTTTACTAGTTTCTAGCATGGCTCGAACTCACCATGCCAGTCAGGCTACACCCATGAGCTCTGCATCTCAGCACTGGGTGGCTGCAGTCACTGGCCCTAGTCTACCCAACAACCCAGCTCTGCAGGCAGCTGAACCGGACCTGGGCAATTTACATCACCAGAGGAAGGCAGTTCATTGCAGCTGCTCTGCGCACCAGGGTCGGGTGGTCAAGGGTGAAAATGCACAAATGGGGCTACCTCGAAGGTACAACAACCTGTGACTGTGGCACACAGACCCAAACAATGCAACACCCACTGCTATTCCCATTGCTGGATAACCCATGTACTACTGCAGAACTTGCACTTAAACTTCAATAGCGCAACGATGTGTACAGCAGTGGCGAGCCACTATATTAGCATAAGGACATGAAAGAAGAAGAAGTGCAGCAAAACAAAGCAGTCATGGTGTGCAGGAGTTCGCACTGGGTTCCCAGCACAAGTGTGTGCAGATCAGTAGATATTTTCTCTACAGTAGTAGCAGAATATAGCTGTGGATCTTCAGACGGGAGTGGTAAGAGTATCTTTACAAGTCAGTAGTTTGTGGGTTGGAGCAAATGTATTTTAAGAAGACCGATGGCTGCATTTCCCAAAACTGCCCCTAAATTCCTGCTTGCGCTTCCACCATATGCAACGTGTGTCAGGGAGTGTCATTTGAAATAAAAACAGAAAATGCTGAACCTACTCTTCAGGTCACCCAATATAGGTCAACAATCTTTCATCTGAACTAGGAAAAGTTGAAAGCAAGCATGTTTTTACTTGGCGTGAAGAGGGAGGACTGAAAAAAATAAAAGGGAATGGCTCTGATAGGATGGAGAGTAAGAGAGACTGAATAACAGATGGAAATGCTGACTAAGAGATTGTGCTGAAGGCTTGATGATATTTAAAACTGCTCTGTCTAATGAAGTTTCATCCGAATAGAAAAGAGTGGAAAAGTTGCTGAAACTATGAGATATAAAACACAGCGATTCTTGGAGGCTGAAATATGGAGAATGCTGTAAGTACTCAGAAGTTCAGACATGTGTGGAGAAAGAAACACTAAGTTTACAACATAGGTTCATACATTTCTACAATTTTCATCTAATTATATCATTTTATTTATTATGAAACTATTTGCAAGATGTAACCTGACATTTTACTACACCAACGTTCTTCTTCTGTATTTAGAACCGGTTGCCTACTCTTAATTATAGCCAACTGTGAATGTAAATGTCATTTGAATGGAGGGTATTGCAGAAGATATTGAAATTTCAGTTTTGTAGCTATTCCTACATTAGATTGTCCCTTGGAAATGAAAATTCATTCTCCCTCAAAAATTACATGAAAAGAAAGGAGTGCTGGATGATTATAGCTTCACCCCACTGAGGAACCACCGGGTGGCGCCGCAAAGGCTGCCTCGCTGACAGTCTGCCTCGTCCTATTCCTTCTTTATTTTTTAGTATGTGTTAAATGTATGTTTTAGTGTTCTTTAGCTTGTTTTATGTACCTCGACAGAGATGCGATTTTTTTTTTTTTTTCCGATTCATATCTCCATCTGCACTGCGGCCTAACATCGTGGAGTTGGCGATCTTTGCTGGGGACCAACTTCGGGAGCTCCAAGCGCGGGAGCCTGTGGGCTATAACATCGTGGAGCTCGCAGTCCCTGGTTAGAGACCGACTTCGGGAGCTCCAAGGTGCAGAAGCTTCGACCGCCCCAATCGTGGAAGCTTTGACCGCCCGACACGGGGGCTTCAATCGCCGGCTACGGGAGCTTCGATCACTCCGACTGCGGATGGTTCGACTGCCCCGACCGTGGGAGAATAAAGAGGGAAGAAGATTAGACTTTATTGCCTTCCATCACAGTGAGGAATGTGGGGAATTCGCTGTGGTGGATGTTTATGTTAACTTTTATGTAGTTGTGTGTCTTGTTGCTTTTTTTAGTATAGCTGTATGGTAAATCGAATTTCACTGTACCTTAATTGGTACACGTGACAATGAAAGACGTTTGAACCTTTTAGATCACTCTGGGTTCCAGGGGCGGAAATTGCTTTTAAAACATGGGGGGGGGGAGGGCACAATAAGGCCTTGCAACTAGGACAGGGGTCAGCAACGTACGGCCGTATGTTGGCCCATAACCCAAAATCATCCGGCCCGCAGGCCTTTTTTTTTTTTCAATTAGTTTTCGCTACCTGGGAACTACAGTCAGCCCCGGGGAACGCAGGCAACCTGGGAACTGCAGCCAGATCTGGGGCAGGCGAGCCGACCTGGGCGCTACAGCCAGTGCCGGGCTGCTAGATTCTAGGAGCTGGTGGCCTCCAACTGGAATTGACCACAGAGCCTGCGGACTTACCATCGCGGAGCTGGCTGACTTCGGAGGCTGTGGTGGCGTTGCAGCTGCGACTCGGCTTCGGAGGACTTTGGTTTTGCTGCAACATGCTTTCACAAAACATGGGGGGGGGATTGCCACCTCTCAAAACGGCGGGGGGGCAACCTCTGCCTTCATCTTATGTCAGCTTTCTGGTGGCATGGATCTTAATCCATGGGTTCATAACAGAGCCAGTCTCTCTGCAGTGCCACGACACTTCCCCACTCATTTCACTGCAATGCTTCACCTCACCTTCATTAAGCTTCCTGCTGAAGTGAAGCCAATCTACAGATTTATCAGGAACATATGTTGCGTTCATCCCAGAACTAAGGGCACCTGAACCATAACTGTTACGTTGCGGCATGCAAATAGATAATGGTTCAATGGTTCAATTTTCATTATTCTCGCGTATGCACAGCACAAGTGCAAATGAACAGGCGCCGTTTCAAAGAAGAAAAAACAGTCCAAAATCCAAAGTTCTATCCACGTGTTGGAAGTATTGTGATTATTCAATCGCTGAAACATATAAGAGCCTTGCAGTAAATAGTCACAAAAAGCTGGAGTAACTCAGCGGGTCAGACTGCTTCTGTGGAGAAAAGGAATAGGTGACTTTTCGGGTCAAGACCCTTCTTCAGACTTCCCTTACACTTATGTCTGCAATATATATATATGCTTTACCAGGCTATCCCCACCATATCATACCATCCACCAACAACAATGATCGATAATGGTGAAATTCACATCATTTGAGGACAATAGTGTTTGAAAATCAAGATCTCCTGCCCTCATGCATTGAGCAGCAAAGATCTCTGGACTCCTTTGTGTTTCTGAAATACTGCCGACGCCAGGCACTTCAAAGTTCTGTAAAAAGCCTTTACAAAGTCCCCCAAGTCTGCTAGCAGAATAAGCAAGAAATATCTCTCAGGCTAATATGCGCAGCATTGAGCCTTTGAATAAACTCAGTTGAGTCAAATGAGCAGGCCATAGCATTCGAAGATCTTTGACTGCAAGAGATTACAAGGTGGCCAAGGAAAAGATTCAAGGATGTGCTGAAAGTTTCGCTGTAAACACAGATTCCCGGGAATCTCTGATAACTGACCATTGGTGTTGAGATTCTTGCATCCATGGGGTACATAAACTTCAGAAGGAACTCAGCATCTCACAAAATATCACTTCTCTCATCGGGCACTTCCGGCCCCATCTGTGGAAGGGTCTATGGTTCCCAAACTAGCTTGATCAGTCATCTCAAGTTCCACGTAACTGGAGAGGAATGTGGGAGAAAACGGGAGCACTCGGAGTAAACCATTGAAAAGAGATCTTATGGTTAAATCTTTAGGATCAGTGACCACAATATAATAGAATTCCAGTTGGAATTTGACTGTAAACACGACAGAACTTTTCAAAATAGGATGTACATGGTAAATGGTAGGGAATTGAGGAATGCTGTGGAACAGAGGGATCTAGGAATAACTGTGCATAGTTCCCTGAAGGTGGAATCGCATGTAGATAGGGTGGTAAAGAAAGCCTTTGGTGTGCTGGCCTTTATAAATCAGAGCATTGAATATAGGAGTAGGGAAGTAATGTTAAAATTGTACAAGGCATTGGTAAGACCAATTCTGGAGTATGGTGTACAATTTTGGTCGCCTAGTTATAGGAAGGATGTCAACAAAATAGAGAGAGTACAGAGGAGATTTACTAGAATGTTGCCAGGGTTCCAGCAACTATGTTACAGAGAAAGGTTGAACAAGTTAGGTCTTTATTCTTTGGAGCGCAGAAGGTTAAGGGGGGACTTGATTGAGGTCTTTAAAATGATGAAAGGGATAGACAGAGTTGACGTGGATATTTTTTCCCATTGAGGGTAGGGAAGATTCAAACAAGAGGGCATGACATGAGAATTAAGGGACAGAGGTTTCGGGGTAACATGAGGGGGAACTTCTTTACTCAGAGGGTGGTGGCTGTGTGGAATCAGCTTCCAGCAGAAGTGGTGGAGGCAGGATCGATTTTAACATTTAAGAGTAAAGTGGATAGGTATATGGACGTGAAGGGAATGGAGGGGTATGGTCTGAGTGCAGGTAGATGGGACTAGGGGAAAACAAATGGTCGGCACGGACTGGAAGTCCGAGAGGGCCTGTTTCCGTGCTGTAATTGTTATATGGTTATATGGTTAACTTAAGTAACAGTAATTATAATGGTATGAAGGTGGAGTTGTCTTGGGTGGACTGGGAAAATAAGATAAGAGAATGTTAGTAGGTGAACAGTGGCAGATATTCAAACAACTCATTTAGAACACTCAGCAGGAATTCATCCCAAGTAGAAAAATGGATCCCATGCGAAAGAAGCACAGTCTGTGGTTAACAAAGGAGGTTCATAATGGGCCTGTCCCACTTAGGTGATTTTTGAGCAGACTGGCGGAGACGGTCAATTTGCCAGCAACTGGAGTGGAACACACACACGCACGCACACACACATGAACACACACACACGATCACTCACACACTCACTCACCAGCCCATATTGCAGGCAGGGGGGAAACGCTGTGTAAAAAAATTCACACGGTGCAAAGCCAAGGTCAAACAGAAACACACTGCGATGTACAGGAAGATTGGCGCTGTAATTAAGATGGCTAGTACAGTGTATGGTAAGTCTTTTAAAAGAAGGGGAGGGGAGAAGGGCGAGAAGAAGTGGAGACAACTTTTAAATAAGCCAGAGATACATGGCTGTGAAGCTCGGCAGACATTTAACATTACCGGTCGGTTATCCTTGGTTCTGAAAACTACTGCTTACCTATTTTTTTTTTTTCCCAATGTGCCAATGAAATTCATCGGTCAGCACCGGCTTCAACCTACGAGAACCTCCGACCTCCTGGTAACCCACTAGGACCTCCTGGTGACCCACCTACGGCACGAGAATTCTCGCTACTCTCCATGGTGGCTTAATTCTAGTCACCGCTAATTTTTCAACGTGTTAAAAAATTCATGGCGACCATAATGAGGCCACGACTGGTGGACGAGCTTAGAGCCTGGATTGACACCTGGAAGTATGATGTTGTGGCGATTAGTGAAACATGGTTGCAGGATGGCTGTGATTGGAAACTAAATATTCCAGGATTTTGTTGCTTCAGGTGTGATAGAATTGGAGGGGCAAGAGGTGGAGGTGTTGCACTGCTTGTCAGGGAAGATATTACAGCAGTGCTTTGGCAGGATAGATTAGAGGGCTAGTCTCGGGAGGTTATTTGGGTGGAACACTTATAGGGGTGTATTATAGACCCCTAATGGGGTGCGAGAATTGGAAGAGCAAATATGTAAGGAGATAGCAGATATTAGTAGTAAGCACAAGGTAATTATTGTGGGAGATTTCAATTTTCCACACGTAGACTGGGAAACACATTCTGTAAAAGGGCTGGATGGTTTGGAGTTTGTAAAATGTGTGCAGGATATGTTTTTGCAGCAATACAAAGAGGTACCTACTAGAGATGGGGCAGTGCTGGATCTCCTGTTAGGAAATGAGACGGGTCAGGTGACGGGGGTATGCGTTGGGGAGCACTTCAGGTCCAGTGTTCACAATACCATTAATATCAATATAATTATGGAGAAGGTCAGAACTGAACCAAGGGTTGAGATTTTTGATTGGAGAAAGGTTAATTTTGAGGAGATGCGAAAGGATTTAAAAGGAGTGAATTGGGACATTTTGTTTTATGGGAAGGATGTACAAGAGAAATGGAGGATATTTAAAGGTGAAATTGTAAGAGTACAGAATCTTTATGTCCCTGTTGAAAGGAAATAGTAATAATTGGAAAGAGCTGTGGTTTTCAAGAGAAATTGGACACGGTTCGGAAAAAGAGAGAGATCTACAATAATTATAGGCAGCATGGAGTAAATGAGGTGCTTGAGGAGTATAAAGAATGTAAAAAGAATCTCATGAAAGAAATTAGAAAAGCTAAAAGAAGTTATGAGGTTGCTTTGGCAAGTAAGGTGAAAGTAATTCCAAAGGGTTTCTACAGCTATATTAATAGCAAAAGGCTAACGAGGGATAAAATTGGTCCATTAGAGAGTCAGAGTGGACAGCTATCTGCAGAGCCAAAAGAGATGGGGGAGATATTGAACAATTTTATTTTCTTTGGTATTCACCTAGGAGAAGGATATTGAATTATGTGAGGTAAGGGAAACAAGTAGAGTAGCTATGGAATCTATGAGATTCAAAGAAGAGGAAGTAATGACACTTTTGAAAAATATAACAGTGGATAAGTCTCCAGGTCCTGACAGGATATTCCCTAGGGCATTGAGGGAAGTTAGTGTAAAACAGCAGGGGCTATGACAGAAATATTTCTAATGTCATTACAAATGGGAATGGTGCCGGACGATTGGCGTACTGCACATGTTGTTCCATTGTTTAAAAAGGTTTCTAAGAGTAAACCTAGCAATTATAGACCTATTAGTTTGTCATAAGTGGTGGCCAAATTAATGGAAAGGATACTTAGAGATAATATATAATCATCTGGATAAACAGGGTCTGATTAGGAACAGTCAACATGGATGTGTGCCTGGAAGGTAATGTTTGACTAATCTTTTTTTGAAGAGGTTACTAGGGAAATTGATGAGGGTAAAGAGGTGGATGTTGTCTATATGGACTTCAGTAAGGCCTTTGACAAAGTTCCCCATGGAAGGTTGGTTAAGAAGGTTCAATTGTTGGGTATTAATGGTGGAGTAGCAAGATGGATTCAACAGTGGCTGAATGGCAGATGCCAGAGAGTAATGGTGGATGGCTGTTTGTCAGGTTGGAGGCCTAGTGGACCATCTGTGTTGGGGTGCCTCAGGGATCTAAGATGGTGGTGTTGTGGATAATGAAGTAGATTTTCAAAGTTACAGGGTAGGCCATTTGGAAGAGTGGGCACTGTTGTTTGTGATATAACATCAATGATCTGCCGACCATGATGTCCCATTACCTGTGTGGTATCCTGCCTCCAACTTCTGCTGGAAGCTCATTCCACACAGCTACCATTGAGTAAGAAAGTTTACCCCTAAATTCTGTCCCTTAATTCTCATATGCAGATGATACTAACTCTGATAGACCTCAATCAAGTGCGCTGTTGTGGCAAATTCTATAATCTCCTCTGTAAGTAGATTTACTCAAAGTCTGTGATTTATAAACAGAGAGATTTAGCACAGCCATTTGGATCTTTTGAGTCCTGCCAAGGGCTTGCATTAAAAGCCATCTTTCAGCCCACTTTTCCAAATGGATCTCTCTGTAGACTTTGATCTGAGATCTAAAGAACAGTGGACCCAACACAGATCCCTGATCACTGGCTTCCAACCTGTCTGACAGTGGGATTGAACCTTCTTAACCAACCTTCTTGGCAGGAAAAATCAAAATAGGACGTATATGGTAAATGGTAGCGAATTGAGGAATGCAGTTGAACAGAGGCATCTAGGAATAACTGTGCATAGTTCCCTGAAGGTGGAATCTCAGGTAGATAAGGTGGTAAAGAAAGCTTTTGGTGTGCTGGCCTTTATAAATCAGAGCATTGAGTATAGAAGTTGGGATGTAATGTTAAAATTGTACAAGGCATTGGTGAGGCCAATTCTGGAGTATGGTGTACAGTTTTGGTCGCCACCTTATAGGAAAGATGTCAACAAAATAGAGAGAGTACAGAGGAGATTTACTAGAATGTTGCCTGGGTTTCAGCAACTAAGTTACAGAGAAAGGTTGAACAAGTCAGGTCTTTATTCTTTGGAGTGCAGAAAGTTAAGGGGGGACTTGATAGAGGACTTTAAAATGATGAGAGGGATAGACAGAGCTGACGTGGATAAGCTTTTTCCATTGCGAGTAGGGAAAATTCAAACAAGAGGACATTATTTGAGAATTAAGGGACAGAAGTTTAGGGGTAACATGAGGGGGAACATCTTTACTCCGAGAGTGATAGCTCTGTGGAATGAGCTTGCAGTGGAAGTGGTGGAGGCAGGTTTGATTTTATCATTTAAAAATAAATTGGATAGGTATATGGACGGGAAAGGAATGGAGGGTTATGGTCTGAGTGCAGGTAGATGGGACTAGGTGAGAATAAGTGTTCGGCACGGACTAGAAGGGCCAGGATGGCCTGTTTCCGTTCTGTAATTGTTATATGTTATATGGATATATGCATTGAATTATTTGTTTGCATCAGTCTTCACAGTGGAAGCCATGGCAAACATCCCCAAGATAGCAGATTCATTTCAAATAACGTTGAGGAATTTGTAAAAATCACAATCACAGGGAATAAAGTATTAGAGAAACTGAGAGAGCTAATTGCGAACAATTCGTTGGGAACCAATGATCTACACCCAATGATTTCAAAGAAAGTGTCTGCAGGCATAATAAATCAGTTTGAAAATTGTCAAAACTCAGTTCTGGGAGGGTACCAACTCTTGTACAAACAAGAGAGGAAGAGAAAGGGGCAGGGAACTACCTATTGTTTAATTTCTATTGTTAATAAGATGCTAATGTCAATAATCAAAAGGGAAATAATTAATAATTTAGGGAAGCTGATTATAGAAACATAGAAATTAGGTGCAGGAGTAGGCCATTCTGCCCTTCGAGCCTGCACCGCCATTCAATATGATCATGGCTGATCATCCAACTCAGTATCCTGTACCTGCCTTCTCTCCATACCCCCTGATCCCTTATGCCACAAGGGCCACATCTAACTCCCTCTTAAATATAGCCAATGAACAGGCCTCAACTACCCTCTGTGGCAGAGAGTTCCAGAGACTCACCACTCTCTGTGTGAAAAAAGTCTTTCTCATCTCAGTCTTAAAGGATTTCCCCCTTATCCTTAAGCTGTGACCCCTTGTCCTGGACTTCCCCAACATCGGGAACAATCTTCCTGCATCTAGCCTGTCCAACCCCTTAAGAATTTTGTAAGTTTCTATAAGATCCCCTCTCAATCTCCTAAATTCTAGAGAGTATAAACCGAGTCTATCCAGTCTTTCTTCATAAGACAGTCCTGCCATCCCAGGAATCAGTCTGGTGAACCTTCTCTGCACTCTCTCTATGGCAATAATGTCCTTCCTCAGATTTGGAGACCAAAACTGTACGCAATACTCCAGGTGTGGTCTCACCAAGACCCTGTACAACTGAAGTAGAACCTCCCTGCTCCTATACTCAAATCCTTTTGCTATGAAAGCTAACATACCATTATAATTAAACATAGTCAATATGATTTTATTATATATCTGGGATCTAGTTCAAATGGTATCTGAAATAAAGCACCAGACAAGTTGTGCGCTCACGTCTCTTGGGTACGACTTGAATTCCATTGTTTCAAACTCCTCAGCAAGATTGCTATCCACTGAACCATTACTGAGCAATAGTATCTATTTACTTTATTTTCAGAGACTTGTCACTATTGGCATCGATGGTATTTTACTAAAATGTCCACCTGTAGAACAGGCAAGTCCTTTGTGAGATGTCAGTGTAAATATCACCAATGTTTTCATCGTACTGTATCTGGTTTGTTACTTCTGCAGGGTCCCATTGGACCTCCTGGAATTCAAGGGTCTTCTAGCACACTTGGAACTCAGGTACGTTTTCCAAATTAACTTTATCCTATCTAAGGTTACAACCTATTTCTGTTTCGATCCAATGTTAAAATGTTTTGCAATATTTGATAGACTGCTAGAAAAATTTTCATGTTGATGTTATTTATTGGGGTGTGTCAGTTAATTACACCCATGTCCTGCTTACCTAGGGTTTGCTTGGAGAAACAGGTCTCAATGGAAAGTCTGGAATACCAGGGTCGCCAGTTGGTATTTTATTGATGCACTCATTGCAATTCTTTAATTGTATGATATAAAATTTTTTTGGAGATATTTGAGATTCTCTGAGCTGTTAGAGCACTTCTCCCTATGAGGCAACCACACTGCTTTTTAGATGTAGATGAGCGTAACTGGTAATTTAGTCATCCTCAAATTCATAAGTATAACTGTATGAAGTCCACTGAAATGCAGCAATTCTTCTATAACAGTAGAGATGCTGCAGAAGATGGAGTTCTGCAAGTCATGCAGTCTTAATGTATTTGGAGAGAGTGCAGCAAAGCCCCAATTGCCTTGACTCGTGTCTTGCCACTAAAATGCAGCAAGATAATAAGGTAAACTTAATATTCATCTAGCACATTTTAATAAGCACCTGTTAGCTCTTCATGTCCTTGATTAAGTATTCAGCCCTGTAATTAATTCTTTGGAAGAATCTCAAATGGCTCGTTATTCTGACATATTTTACTGGTAGCAGTGATCTACTTCGGGACTCATATGAGGTTAAAGTGTTTAAGAAAATGCAAGAAGATCAATGGTAAATGTGGAGGTAGGTTGTGTTCCATAATTAATGCATTCTTTCCACATTCAGCTCATTGCTATTTCAATCTTTTCTGAATGCAATGATTAAGTTACAGATGTTTATATCTATACCTATACCACTTTGATATTAATGAGTGAGTTTTGATATTTAAACTCTCTTGCCAGGCTTAATTCTTCTTCTTGCGTTTGGTGTGCACAGGACAACTTGTTCTATTTGATCTTATTTGATTGTGCACGCCAGGTTGATTGTATACATCGAAACAGGACGGGCCACATGAAGGTTGCAATCTTCCATCCCACCAGGCTTCCTTGATGTGACAAATCATTGATTCTGAAATCTGTAAAACAAATAAAGCCAAACATCCCGTCATTCTGGTGATGCTCTGACTTGCGTTAATAATCTTCCTTAAATTTTCTCAACTTTAACGTTTCTCTTGAAAGTTTCTATCAAATCCATTTGATATATACACAACAGAAATTATTTTCTCTGTTATTTTAGTCATCCCTACTATAAAAGAATTAGGTTTATCAAAAATTACTTAGTCTTTACAAATCTACACTATTCTTCACTGATCAGCAGAAAAATTCCACGCTGTCTAAGCCATTGGCACTATGGCAATCCCAGTCTATATTGGGAAAGTTAAAATCCTACTTTGACAACCCTATTAGTCTTGCAGCTGCCTGCAATCTTGTGACATATTTGTTCTTCTAATTCCCATTGTCTATTTGATGGTCTATAGTACAGTCCCAACAAGGTGATCATCCTCTTTTTATCCTCAGATCATCCTCAGACCCGCCTGAAGAAGGGTCTCGACCCGAAACATTGCCTATTTCTATCGCTCCATAGATGTTGCCTCACTCACTGAGTTTCTCCAGCATTTTTGTCTACCATCCTCTTTTTATTTCTCAGCTTCACTCATACTTTTGGGGAAAACTCACGGTTCCGAGAGGCCTGTTTCCGTGCTGTAATTGTTATATGGTTATATATCCTCACTGGAAGATCCATCAGTAATGTCATCTCAGATTATTACCATGACATTCTCCTTAACCAATAAAGCAACTCCCCACCTCTTTTATCCTCACCTCTGTATCATCTGTAGCACCTGCATCCTGCAACAATAAGCTGCCTGTCATGCCCCTCCCTTAGCCTGGTTTCTGTAATGGTTATAACATTCCTGTCATACATACCTATCTATGCTCATCTGCTATACCTGTCATGCCACTCACATTGAAATAGATGCAACTTAAACCAACAGTCCTGCCCCTCTCCATGCTGTGCTGCTGTCTATCCTGTCTTTATTTTATGTCTTTAAATTTGCAGGTACAGAATGTCATTGTTTATCGCCAGGGAAATAGAAAGCAAAAAATAGAAAGATTATGCATCAGTTACATACAGCAATGTGAGACCACATTTGAAGTGTGTGTACGTAGAATTAATCAAGGAAAGATGTAAATGCATTGGGAGCAGTTTATTGAGAAGCAGAAGCAGAGTCTTTTGAATATTGTTAAAGCTGAATCGGGTAGATTCTTCATATTGCAAGCAAATTAACAGTTACATGGGTATATGACAACGCATGATTAGCCATGATCTCCTTGAATGGCAGAGCAAGCTTGAGGGGCCAAATGGAGTACTCCTACAACTAACTCATATGTTCTGACTGGAAACCATTTGATCCAAGGAATGTGCCATCTCTTTGTCCTGACATCCAGTGCCATAATCATACTTTCATCCTTAAAAGTTTCTGTGTCTAATTTAATATTGGTTTACTAAGGACATCTGAAATGCTGAATGTGCGGAAATATAAAGTGAGCTGCTGGACTGGAGAAGTCCCAGGTGGACCTCTATTTCCTGTTGGGATTGGAAATGAAGGATTGATTTTATTGTTTGTTTTCTATGTTGTCAAACCTTTGTTCTTGCAACCCTTGCATGAAATGATGATCTTCATGCAACACCAAGTTGATATTAATTCCTGTCTTATACCTCTGGCAGGGACTACCTGGAAAAGATGGCATTCCTGGGAAACCAGGATTAAAGGTAAATTTACCTACATTTTCAAGTACTAGTGTAATCAGATTCATAGAGCTATCAGCACAGAAACAGGCCCTTCGGCTCAACTCATCCATACCACACATGAACAAATTGTTTAATCAAACTAATGCCACTTGAGTGCATTTAGTTCATAACCCTCCAAACCTTTCCTATTCATGTATCTGCCTTATTGTCTTCTTTATGTTGCAATTCTACCTGCCTCTACCATTTCTTTTAGCAGCTCATTCCAGATATACATCCCCCAATGGGTGAAAAAGTCATCCCTCAGATCCCTTTCAAATCTTTGCCCTTTGAACTTAAGCCTATGTCTGTCGTCAAGTTTGAGACTCCCCCTACTCTGGGGAATAGATTGCACCTATTCATCTACGCTCGTCATGATATTTTAAAAAACCCTCTACAAAGTCACCCTCCACCTCCTATGCTCCAGGAAAAAAGACATAGCCTATCCAGGCACTACTTATAACTCAAAATCTCCAGAACCAGTAACAACCTTGTAAAAAACTTTTTAGACCCTTTTCAGTTTAATGACTAAAGCTGTAAACAGTACTCCAAATGTAGCCTGAACAACATCATGTACAGTTGCAACATGACATCCCAAATCCTGTACTCGATACCCAGAGCAATGAAGGCAAGCATGCCAAATAGCTTCTTCACTACCTTGTTCACCTCAGTTACCACGTTCATGGAACAATACCTGTACCTCTATGTCTCACTGTTCTACAACACTCCCCAGAGCCATATATTTTACTGTGCAAGTCCTGCCTGCTCTGTCCTGCCAACATATAACACTCTGCATTTATCTGAATTAAACCTGATCTGCAATTCCTCAGCCCATTGACCCAGTTGATCAGATCTCTGTAATTGTGGATAACCTTGTTCACTGTCCACTATACCGATTATTTTAGTGTCATTCACTAACATAGAATCATATAAAATGATTAGAGGCATAGACAGACAGTCAGAGACTACCAAAAACTAGAAGGCTTCAGCACAGAAGGGGTGGGGGGTAGAAGTTTCAACGAGAGTTCCAGGGTGAGTGTTTTACATAGAGAGTGGTGTTAAATGCCTAGAACGTGCTGACATGGTGGTGATGGAAGCAGATTCCACAGCAATATTTAAGAGCCATTTAGACAGGCATATAAACAGGTGAGGAATGGAAGACTACCACCAGGTGGTGCCAGCAATGGCTGCCTCGCCAACCGTCTGCCCCTTCCTTCTTTGTGTTTTCATAGTATGTGTTAAATGCATGTTTTTAGTGTTTAGCTTGTTTTATGTGGGAGGGGGGGTTGGCAGAAACTTTTTCCAATCTCTTACCTCGAAGGAGATGCATTTTTTTTTGTATCGTATCTCCGTCCACACTGCGGCCTAACATCGAGGAGTTGGCGGCCTTTGCTGGAGACCGATTTTGAGAGCTCCAGCACGGGGAGCCTACTGGATTTTAAAACCACAGAGCCTGCGATCCCTTTGCCTGGGATCGACCTCAGAGCTCCAACAGTCGGTGCCTGCCGACTTAACATCACGGAGCTCGCAGTCTCTGCTCCGAGACTGAATTCGGCAACTTCATGCTGCAGTGGCTTCGACCGCCCTGACGCGGGAGTTTCGATCATCCCGCGCGGGAGTTTCGATCGCCCCGATGCGGGAGCTTCGATCACCCCAACTCGGGAATTCCGATCGCACCAACGGGGGGGGCTTTGACCGCCAGTTGTGGGAGCTTTGATTACCTTGACGGAAGTTTCGACCAGTGCTTCCACACCTCAAAAAAAATTTCCTTATATAGAATGCCAAATTTCCTGGAATTTGATGGTATTTCCTGAAATTTTCAAAAATGCTTCCTGCGTGCTATTTGTTGTTTGTTTTTTTTCGCGGGCACACGTTAACAACACAAAGAAGAACAAGGCAAATGTAACTACACTGTATCTGCCTGCTTCTGTTACTCACTTGTACAGTGTTTCGCAAGGCAGTTTTTGTCGCCTCCAATGTTGTCTTCGTTTTTTCAACCTGCTCTCATGTGTCTTAGTCTCTGCTCTCCCTCCCTCCCTCCCTCTCTCTTTCTCTCTCCCTCTCCCTCCCCTATCCCCTTTCCCTCCCTCCCTTTCTCCTTCCCCCTCCCTCGCTGCCTCCTCTCCCTCCCTCTCTCTCCCTCCCTCTCACTCCCTCTCTCTCGCTCCCCCTCTTTCGCTCCCTCTCCCTTCCTCTCTCCCTCCCTCTCTCCCTCTCTTCTTTCTCTCCCTCCTCTGTCCCTCCCTCTTCCTCCCTCATCCCCCTTCCTTTTTTCGCTCCCTCTCTTATTCCCTTCCTCTCTTCCTCCCTCTCTCGCTACCCCCTCTCTCTCTCCATCTCTCTCCCTCTCTCCCCTCTCCCCCCCTCCCTCCCTCCCCCTCCCTCTCTCCCACTCCCTCTCCCTCTCCTCTCACTCCTCTCCCTCCTCTCCCTCTCTCCTTCTTTCCACCCCTCCCTCTCTCCCTCTCTCCCTCACTCCCTCTCGGTCCCTTGAGCCCACCCACCATTCTGTAAGATAAAGGCCAATCCCAATGTAACTACAATTCACCACCCACTAGTAACTTTTCACCACTAAGCTTATCCAAAATGTTACCACTGCCTGAAAAATAATCAAAGGCTCAACTTCCACTGAGAAAGAGAATTCCATAGACTCATTGTTATATGAGAATTTTCCCGAACAGTCTATGACCCATAGCGCTGCAGCCAACAGCTCTTTGTTTAAATTGCCATGCATTAAACTGACAGCGCTCTGTTTAAACCTTTCAGCGCCAAACCGACAGTGCTGTGTGTATTACATTTACACCCGTTCGCGGGCCGGATGCGGAAATTTCCCGAAATTATTCAATTTCTCTAAAATTACCCAAAATTACTCAATTTCCCTAAAATTACCCGAAGACAACCAGAATTTCCAGAATTTCGGGTAATTTCCTTCAGTGGAAACACTGGGTTCAAAAGCCCCAAAATGAAGAGAATAAAGAAGATTGGCCTGTTTTGTCTTCCATCACAGTGAGGAATGTGGGGAATCTGCTGTGGTGGATGTTTATGTTGACTTTTATGTAGTCGTGTGTCTTGTTTTTTTTTGTATGTTAATTCACATACCTTATGGTACATGTGACAATAAAAGACCTTTGAAACCTTTGAATATAAGCCATTTACATGGACTAGTTTAACTTGGCTATTGTGGTCAGTATGAACATTATGTGCTGAAGGGTCCATTGCTGTGCTGTATTGTCCTATGTCACTCTGTTGACTTTGGATGGACATCCCTAAAGGGGCTAGGGTCAACAAAATTGCATGATATTGCTAGAGTATAAAACCTACATCATTTTAATGCTTTGGGTTTCATGAATTACTTGCTAATTCTGTTGTATGGATGGGTAATTTCCTTGAATAAAGAGGCATGGCATATGAAGTAACAATATGAGTAATGTGTCTCTAAGCATAAAACACATTATTGAGAACATGTTGGCCAAATACCAAGGTCGTTCAAATTTGATTTTCTGCTCAGTTCTGAGTCACTTGTGCAGTAATTATTCCAACTAAATGATAGACTGCTTGCACTATACTAACACCAAAAATATTTGCACTGAAGCTATGCTGGCAGGGACAGTTGTGAATTTGGTTATGGGAAGAAGCAGCATGTATGAACTGAGGTTCACTGAGAGTAAAGGGCAGTAAATCAGCCTCTTGCAGCTTCTTATGTCTTTAGTCCACATTAGTTGACTTCTACTTTCCACCATCATATTACAGTGTACCTGTCACTGGGATACAGAAATCCACATTGACTTATGTTGTCCATGATAATTGGCAGGGATAAAAATGAAATTAGCAGCTCTTGAAAACGTCACCTGTAGTTTACCAAGTTGGTTTGCGCCATCATCTTCCCCAACTAGGTGAAGCAAAGTGGCTGTTGTGAATGTTCAAACTGGTAGAGAAATTGCAGGTGTTGGTCTTGTTGATTTGTGCCCAGCTTGCAATGTAGGTTGCAGTTGAAAGGTGGGCAGGTTGGTGGGTTCATACTTCTTTCATGTGTAACTAAAGTGGCTGCCCCACTTGGGCGACCCAATCCGCGAGTTCTGGCGAGTTTGCCCTCGACTCATACTCGCAGCATGGTCGAAACAAGGTCGTAGGAGGTCACCTTGATGCTCTAGAGTAGTCCCCGTGTACTCGAGGCTTCAGTTAGGTCGCGGCGTATTTTTTCAACGTTGAAAAATGCCCGCTAGTAAAAAAAGGTCGCCATAGACGAGCCACGTGCCGTGAGTAATTACTCAGTCAGCTTTTAAAAAATAAAAAAAACGCGCATGCACAGATTGTTCTCTCCGTAAAAATAAAAAGTAAAAATAAAGGCAGTAACAATTCAATTTGCCCAAGGCTTCCAAGTCTCCTTTATTCTGAATTACTGAATGGGTGGGGGTGAAGGGTGATGGCAGGGAGGAGAGATGATGGGAAAAACAGTGAGTACTGGGAAAAGTTGAACCAGTTGTCATCTAATTGAAAGGCAACACTTGTTCAAGGGACCATTTGGGGGGATAGTTCCTTTCACAGCGTGTGGAGAGTCTGTGCCAGGGGTAAAGTTGCGGGGAGGGCAGGAGTGTTGAGAATGAGGGGGTCGGGGATAATGCCAGTAACTCACTCACCGCTGCCGCAGCTCTCCCGGCTCCGGGCGCCACCGCACTGTAGCCGGGGATAGAAGCAGCTCGGGTAGCTGCGAGCGGCCGCCGGACGCCGACAGCAGAACTGGCCGCCACTTCAGTGCCTTCTGCCAGCCCGCCCATCACACCTCTCACCTGCCGCTCGCTCATGTCAGCGGCTTCCTGCAAATCCTTAAATTCCCACAGCCGAGTAACCTCAATCTCCAACCTGACATGAGTGAGGCCAGCGAGCAGCAGGAGAGGTTTTTAGACGGAGAGCTGTCAGAGGTGAGCGGGGGCTGGCAGAAGGAGCTAAGGTGGCGGCTGGTTCCGCTGTCCGGCACAGCCAACCGAGCTACTTGTCCCACCCCGGCATCAATGCGGTGGCATTGCACGCCTCCTTGCAAGGAGCGTCGCAAGTGGCATTATCCCGATACCCTCCTTCACAACATTCGTGCCCTCCCCGTAACTTTACCCTGGGCCAGACTCCCCAAACGCTGTGAAAAGAGCGCTCCCCCCCACCCCGGGAAATACGGTATTTGAAAACATAAACACAAAATGTACTTACCACATTATTGGTACACAAACTCGATTCTTCTCTCTTTGCTTCCTAACATACACTTAAAATATTGACAATCCACATTTGAAAACCCAGCCAAGAAACCAGCGCTGCGCATGCGCAGTAGGCTGCTGCGCATGCGTCGTGCTGCAAAGGCAGAATTTCAGCTGCCTTCAGCCCCGCTTGAAATTGATGCTTGAGGCAGCGCTGACGGCACGTGGGCTGCACAGACCTTCAAGGGTTACAAGTGCTGCGGATGAAAGGCACGGAGAATTATGCCTACCAAAGAGATCGATCTCTTAGATAGGCATAATTCTCCCATGCCTTTATTATTTATATTTAGTAATTACTATGTTATAATTTTAGTCAGGGTAGGCAGTGCCTACCTTGCCTGCCCTGACGGCACGTGCCTGCCATGGACTCGTAGGTTTAGTCGTAGTAGGTCGTAGTAGGTCGGCATGTTAGTCGTTGGTAATCGAGGGTAGTCGAAGGTAGTCGTAGATACCTTATTTTGGTCGAGGGAGATCGAAGGAGGTCGTCTTCACACCAATTTTCCCGAAGTTAGTCGTGGCTAGTCGAAGCTAGTCTTCAACATAGTTGAAGGAAGTCTTCTACATAGTCGAAGGAGGTCTTCAACATGACATTTTTTCAAACTCTCCTAAACTCTTCTAAACTCGCCAATTAGGTCGCCCAAGTGGGACAGCCCCTTAACTCCTTTGCAGCAAGATTTATATTCAAAATAAAGCTGCCAGAAAAAGGAGAGTTGAGGTCAGATGTTACCCGACAAAGGAGGTATAATATGGCCAGAGCTTCTTCCAATCACTCGTCTAAATTTCAACAGGAATCCAGGGGAAATCAGAGAAAATGGTTGTTTCCCTGTGTTTGCTGTCTTTGTAATTAGCATGAAAAATTGGGAATAAGCATGTCGAAATTGCTGCTGGGAATTTTGGCATCTTCCTGAAAACAGTTGAGGTGTTGACTAATTTGGTACTAAAATGGATTCCACTAACAACTGATGGGTTTCCGCATAGCACTGGTTCATTCTCACTGTTAATTCTTTCACAGGGCGATCCTGGAGTTTCAGGAAAAGATGGGCTGCCGGGGAGTCCTGGTGAAAAGGTAAATGACAATTCAGATTAATAGGAAGAAATTAGCCAAAAAAATATTTGTTTATCTCTATCCATTCCCTGTTATGATGAAATGCAATCAGTCTGTTTCCCTTCACCATCCTGCTGCAGCTGTACAATGTTTTCTGGTTTTATTTCACATTTCCAGCTTGGTGTCGGTGTTTTGTATTCAAATTGTGAGGTTAGTTGAGAAGTCAATTAGCGATGAGCTAATTCCTCTTGGGATTTCCCAGTGACAGGAATTTTAACCATAGCTATGCATGCATTAATAATTTGCCCTTAGCCAGAGGAAAATAACTCAGGTGGGATAGGGCTGGAGATGTGGGTGATGTCCAGAATGAAGCCCATACCCTGAAGGTCAGAGCATACAATGATACATTGAATTGATACCCAGACATCTTGAAAGTCATGATGCAGTAAGTCATGATGTAGTTCTACAAGATTTTAGTTAGGCTACATTTAGAGCATTGCACCCAGTTCTGGAAACCCCATCACAGAAAGGATGGGGAGGATTTACAGTGGGTGCAGAAGAGGTTTATCAGAACACTGCCTGAATTAAGTCGTATTAACTTCAAGGAAAGGTTGTGCAAACTTGGATTGTTTTCCCTGAAATACCAAGGGTTGAGGGAAATCCTAATAGAGGTATGTAAAATTATGAAAAGCATAGTTAAGGTAAACAGTCATAACCTTTTTCCTAGGTGGAAATGTCAAAATCTTGAGGGTCTATTGTCTATTGATAGCTTTAAGATAAGAGGACCAAATTTAAAGATGTGCAGGGCAGGTTCTTTTTACCCAGACGGTAGTGGGTGCTTGGAATGTGGTGTTAGGGATGGTGGTGGAGGCAGATATGTTAGTGACAGTTGGGAGGCATTTAGATCAGCACATGGATATGCAGCGAATGGAGGTATATAGATTCTCATCAGTTGATCAATTAAAAAGCTGAGTTAACACGACAGATTCATGGTCTTTCATCAGAACTATCCAGTTCTTATACAACCTGGAAAGCCTGGTTATCTGGAATTGTTATATTCATTGTTGAGAAATGAGAGAGGTAACATGCCTAGTGAAAAGAATTCCTGTTCTTCAAGCTTACTTTGATTGCCTTCAAAATAATTTTTGAACCCAAAGATAGAGAGGTCAGATTGGAATGGCCAGTAGCGAGATGCTCAGGTCACATTTGTGGAGTGAATGGAAGTGTACTGCCAAACGTTTACCCAATCTGCATTTGGTTTCTCCGATAAAGCCTCTGTCACAAATAGCCACGTGTGCTGCATGATTCTCTGATTCTGTATCAATCACATAAATTTGATTCAGAACATTACTTGATGCTTACTCTTTAAGAAATGATTAATAGAACTGCTGCCACATAAAAAGTATCTTCAAATTCCCTCCGGGAGTGTTTCTCTTCCACTTCATCCTAATTTCTATCTATCACGAGTCTCAAACTAAGCTCAGGTTTCTGTTTGCAGGTTTAAATGTTCCACTTGTATGTTTGTTATTAGATAACCTGGCTAACTTCTCATCTCCTAATTTAGGGAGATCCAGGAGAAAAAGGAGAAGCTGGGCCTCAGGGAGAAAAGGTAAGAAAAAACATAGTTCAGGATATTTGACAATAAGTTCAAGTTCAAGTTTACATTTCTTGTCACATGCACCAATTGGTACAGTGAAATTTGAGTTATCATGCAGCCATACGAATAAAAAGACACACAATAGAATTTAACATAAGCATCCCCGCACAGCGGAATCAACTGTGAGGGAAGGCAATAAAGTTCAGTCATCTTCCTCTTTGTTCACCCGTGGTCGGGGCCTTTTGAGCCCTCCGCAGTCGTCGCTACGGCGGCCTGATGTTCAGGCCCTCTCACCGGGATGATCGGAACCCCAACGTCGGAACAGAAGAACATTCTCAGCGGCTTGGAGTTTCCGAATCGGCCGCTTCTTACCGGAAACCATGGCTCCCGAAGTCTACAGGCCGAGCTGGGCAGAGATTCAACACTGGCGACCCTCGGCAAAGAGATCCCAGGACTCCGCGATGTTAAAGTCAGCTAGAAGCTCCGCAACCACAGCTCCACGATGTTAAAGCAGCAGGCCCAACACTCTGGAGCTTCAACACGGCGATCCACGATAAGGCATCGCCCGCTTTGCGATGGTAAATCAGTGCTGCTGAAGCTCTGATCGGTCTCCTGCAGGACAGGCTGCACGAATCCTGGTGGTAGGCCGCGAGGGTGGGGGGGGGGGGGGGAGCGACTCGGAGAATAGTAGCATCCTCGACCAGGAAGTGACTGAGAAATGGTTTCCCCCTTACCCTACCCACCTCCCCCACATAAAAAGACTAAGAAATCTCCAAAAACATACTTTTAAACAGATTAAAAATAACAAAAAGACTAAAAAAACAGACAGACTGTAGGCAGAGGCTGTCATCATACGGCTCCCCTGGTGGAATAATAAGGGGAATAACTAAGCGGTTACATATGCAAATTGATATAACCTCACTTAGAGACATAAAGGATGGCAATAAAAGGAACAGGAGTAATCACTTGGCCCATTGTTTTTGCTACAACTTTTGATTCCCTCTGTATCTAAAAGCTTGATCACTATCTTTGTTGAATATTCTGAGACATACATTCTACAGCTCTCTTGGATAAGTGAATTGGAAAGATCCTTAATCCCAAGGAACTGTTTAAGGAAGACTATCATGTTTGATGTGATATTTGCTTAAGTGTCTGGAAAATACTCACAAAATGGTTAAGTTTGGAAGTTTAACTGTGATATTGGATAAGAGGTAGATTTATTAGAATCACAATAACTGAAGCACCTAGAGGTAGTTCTGCTATCGTGCAAATTGGATATAGCGCAAGTGATGCATTACGCGGGTCAAATTGATTATAATCTTATTTCAATCGGGAACAAGAAAACCATTTAAAAGTTACTTCAGAAATTGACATGCAAAAAAACACTATTTAACAAGTATAGGGGGGAAAACTTGTTTCCATGTAACCCTCCCAGCAGTAATCAGGCACCATTGCCTCTTAAGAACACAGCTGCTACTTTAACCATGGGTGGCCAAATAAATTGCCAAGCAATCACTTCTGTTGACTCCCCCACCCTAGTCGCACTAGCTTCTCATTTTCACACCACAAACAGCTTACAATGGCTCGTTCCCTTTATCATCGATACTTTTTTGCATATCTTTCATTCATTGTTCTTTATCTCTCACATCACCGTCTATATCTCTCGTTTCCCTGATCCCTGACCAGTCTGAAGAAGGGTCTCGACCCGAAACGTCGCCTATCTCCTTCGCTCCTTAGATGCTGCTGCACCCACTGAGTTTCTCCAGCATTTTGTGTAACCCCCCCACTTCTGTTGACTGTTGTGCAGCAATACTCTTAAACAATGTAACATACAGCCTTTAATATGTTTACGTGCAGTCATGGCCGGATTAAGAGGCCGTAAGCACTTAAAAGATTTTGGTGCCCCCATATATATGTAATTCAAAACATAAACAATAATAAACCATTAAATATTTTTTTATTTTTCAAAATGAAACAAAACTAACAGTAAGATGGAAAATAATGTTTATTTTTGTATACTTCCACTTTATTTATATTTGAAAACTTTTCTCCTACTTTTTTTTTACCATTTCTGTGGTGCCCCTTCCTTTGATGCCCTAAGCACGTGCTTATTTTGCTTAATGATTGTTCCAGCCCTGCGTGCAGTAACAAAAATAAACTTCTACAGTATCTGTTGAAAATACCTTAATTTTTCTCAATCCTGCAGTAAATAATTTTGTTCTATACTTGAAGAGTAAGGGTGTCAAGGGTTATGTGGAGAAGGCAGGAGAATGGGGTTGAGAGGGAAAGATAGATCAGCCATGATTGAATGGCGGAGTAGGCTCGATGGGCTGAATGGCCTAGCTCTGCTCCTCTGACATGAACTTACAACACAAATTTTGAACTGAGGTCTCTTGGGAATGCATCTATTACATTATAGCAGAACTACCTGTACTTGCATTCATACATTACCTTTAACTTGGCACAACAGCCCAAGGTATTTCAAAGGTGTTACATCAAACAAGATCTGGTGCAGATCCCCAGAGGTATGTGCTTGGCAGATGTTTAAAAAAACAAATGTCAATGTCAGAGAGAGAGAGAGAGAGAGATAAAAAGAGAGAATGCTGAGATCTGGGATTGGTTTTAAAAAATAATTGCAGAGCTCATGATCTCGAACTAAATGTGCAGCTGCCAGGATAGAATAATTATTTTTTTATAATTAATAGTTTTATTGGAGGGAAAAAAAAATCACAGTACATCTGATGTATGGCATTACATTTTCCTCCATTTTGTTTTTTATAAATAATAATAATATAAACAAAATAACCCTAACCAACCCTCCCTAAACGCCCCTTGGCAGCTTATTTTTTCACAATCCAAATATATCACAAAATCAAATGCACTTTTTAACAATCATAAAGTAACAAAACAGAATAAAGGCAGATCCCCACTTAATGTCAAGTGCCCTCAGTCAACAGGTAGTTCCTTTAGACCCTCAAAGTATGATAAAAAGGGTTCCCATTTCAAATAAAACTTTTTCACAGCCCCCTCAATGTGAACTTAATCTTTTCTAACCTTAAAAAAAAAACATGACGTCTTCCAGCCAAGCAGCGGCAGATGGAGGAGTGTTAGATTTCCAGACCAGCAAGATTCTCCTACGGGCTAAATACAGCTACAAGCGGGCAAGGTCTCACTGTCATCCCAAGGACTTTACCGATGGTTTTAAAAACCACTGCCCAGTAGTTAACAAGTTTGGGGCAAGACCAGAATGCATGAGCTAGATTGGCTGGAGAGAACGAGCACCTGTCACAGCCAGCGTCCGTCCCTGGATATATGTTAGCAAGCCTGGCTTTGCTTAAATGAACCCTGTGTAAAACTTTAAATTGTATGAGCCCCAATCTAGCACATGATGACGAGGAGTGGACATTTTTCAGCGCTTCTGTCCAGCATTCCTCAGACAGATTCATACCAAGGTCATCCTCCCACCTGAACTTTATTCAGGTTTTGATCTCCTAAATACATCAATCGTGAATATACTGCAGAGATCAGTCCTTTATTTGCAAAGGTAAAAGTGAGTTTATCCAACACTGTGACAGGAGGGAGATCAGGAAAAGAAGGAAATTGTTTCATGACAAAGTGGCGAACCTGAAGATATTTAAAGAAATGATTATGTGGGAGGCCATGTTTTTTGTGTAGCTAGTCCAAACTATCAAATATGTTGTTAGTGTATAAATCCTTAATGGACATAAGACCATTCAAACCCCACTGTCGAAAGTTTGAGTCAAGTGTAGAGGGGGGGAATAAATGGTTACTGTGAATGGGACCCAGAACTGAAGCTGATGTAAGCTTATAATGGCAACGAAATTGGTTAAAAATTTTGATGGTTGATAGTACGACAGGGTTGGATGTAAATCTAGAGGGTTTCAATGGCAGGGAGGAATATACTAAAGCTGGGAGAGACGAGGAGTAACAGGATTGTGATTCAAGCAGACACCAGTCTGTATCTGATCTGGAGCCAGAGTAATATCTTTTGGATATTGGATGCCCAGTAATAATAAAGCTAGGAAGGCCCAGTCCACCTACTTCACGATCTCTTTGGAGAGTACACTTATTGACCCTTGGAACCTTGTTACCCCATATAAAGGAGGTTATAGATTGGTTAACTGAGTTAAAAAATGACTTGGGTAGGAAAACCGGCAAACATTGGAACAAGTAAAGAAATCTGGGAAGTACAGTCATCTTCACTGACTGCAATCTCCCGGCCATAGTGAGTGGCAGACTATGCCATCTCTCAAAGTCAGCCTTCATTTGGCTGATGTGTATTCCTAAATATACAAACCCTTCTTGAGATATGGGAAAGGGCAGGGTTTCCTGTTGGATCTGTAGGGCTAAGTTGATGGGAAAGCATTTGCTTTTTTGGAGGTTTAGTTTATAGCCAGAAAAAGTCCCAAACTAATCCAACAAGGACACAATTGCAGGGCTACTGGCTATAGGGTCGCTCACATAAAGAAGGAGGTCATCAGCATATAGAGACACACGATGTTCCCTGTTTCCTCTCCTAATGCCCTGGAATAATGTAGTTGACCTAAGTGTGATAGAGAGAGGCTCAATTGCAATGGCAAAAAGAAGTGGAGACAGTGGGCAGCCTTGACGAGTGCCAAGTGTTAATTGAAAATAATCAGATCGCAAATAATTTGTTTGTATACATGCTAAGGGTGAATGATGTAATAGCTTAACCCAGGCTACAAATATTTTGCCAAATCCAAATCTCTCCATGACTCTGAACAAATATGGCCACTCCACTCGATCAAATGCCTTCTGCGCATCCAAAGAGATAACAGCCTCTGGGCGCGGAGAAGCACTGGGCGAATAGACCACGCTGGCCAATCGACAGATATTAGAAAATGAATGACGATTTTTAATGAAACCTGTTTGATCTTCTGAGATTATTTTGTGAAGTTGGCATTCTAAACGGCAAGCCAGTGCCTTCACCAAAATTTTTACATCTACATTCAAAAGTGAGATGGGGCGGTATGATCCACATTGAGTCGGATCCTTGTCTTTTTAAGAAGAAGTGAAATAAAAGCCTGTGAAAGAGTGGGGGGTAATGAACCCTTTTCCAAAGATTCTTCAAACATTTCTAAAAGAACAGGTGTGAGCTTATCCTTAAATTTCTTATAAAATTCTAATGGGTAGCCGTCAGGGCCAGGGGTTTTACCACTCTGCATTGCCATAATGGCATTATTAATCTCTTCCTGCCCAAGGGGTGGGTCTAGATTTTCTACGTCTTCTAATTCCAGAGTGGGTATTTCCAAATCGTCTAAGAAAGTTTCCATATTCATAGTATCCAAGGGGAATTCTGAGGTGTAAAGAGAAGAATAAAAGGCTGAGAAAGTATGATTTATTTATTTTGGATTGCTTGTTATGTCTTGATGTATGTCTCTTATCTGAGGAATAAGCCGTGACGCGGATTGACGTTTCAGTTGGTGAGCCATAAGCCGGCTCGCCTTATCACCATATTCATAATAAAGACCACGAGTCCGGAGAATTAGTTGTTCTGTTTGATTAGTAGATAAAAGATTGAATTTCATTTGTAAATCAGCCCGGCTTTTGTATAATTGGGTGGTGGGTGCTTCAGAATATTGCCTATCCAGGGTCAAGATGGATTTTAACAGGGTTTCCATTTCCTTCTTACGTTCTTTATTGGCGTATGAAGTATAAGATATGATTTGACCTCTTAAATAGGCTTTTAATGTTTCCCAAATTAAAGAACAGGATACGGACTCAGTTTTATTCATTTCAAGGAATGTGTCTATGTTAGCCGACACAAAACTGCAAAATTTTTCATTGGAAAGCAAAAGGGGTTTGAGTTTCCAAAGAGGTCGTTCTTTAATATTTAAAGGAAATCCTAGGTCCAGTATCACAGGTGAGTGATCTGATATTACTATAGCAGTATATTCAATTTTCTTAACCCTAGGAATGAAGGAGCTATGTATAAAAAAAATAGTCTATTCTGGAAAAAGAATGGTGAACATGAGAAAAAAAAGAGAATTGTCTAGCAGTTGGATTCAGAAATCTCCAGGGGTCCACATAACCATTTTGTTGTATAAACAGTGAGAAGGTCTTTGCCATACCAGAAGGTGTCCCCTTAGAACTAGACCTATCAAGCAGTGGATTAATAGCACAGTTCAGGTCTCCCAAAAAAATTAACTGTTGGGTGTTCAGATCGGGTATTAATGACAGAATCTTATTTGCAAAGTGAACATCATCCCAATTAGGAGCATAAACATTCACTAAAACGACAGGTTTTTGAAAAAGACACACGGAAACTATAATAAACAGACCATTAGGGTCACTGACTACGTCAGACGGTGTAAACTGTATTCTTTTGTTGATTAATATTGCCACACCCCTGGACCTACTATTAAATCTGGAGTGAAAAATCTGACTAACCCACTTTTTACGCAGTCTGTTATGATCTTGCAGTCTTAAGTGAGTCTCTTGTAAAAGTAGTATATCTGTTTTTAGTTGTTTTAGGTGAGAAAAAACTTTAGCTCTTTTAACTGGACCATTAAGCCCCTTTACATTCCAAGATATAAACCTCACAGGATTGCCTCCATCAATATCACCATTAGCCATATTTCAAAATATGATTAAAAAAATACATACAGCGTCTGCCATCCAGAACCATACGAAGGCTGCATGTGAGAGCCCACAATGGGGGGGAAGAGAAAAACAAAAAGAGAAGAGAAAAAAAGCAACAAAAAAAAAAGAAAATCGAGTGCATTTGTAACAATCAAAGAATAAGCTGCCATTACCCCCAACCCCTTTCCCTCATCCCCTTATAATAACAAAAAAAAAATAACCCCCAAAAACCTAAATCTTCTTCCCCGACTGAGGATGATCGCAGGCATTACAAAACAAAAAAACTTCCAAAGTGTTCCCTAACTAAAATTTTGATCCAATTAAGGGTGGCTCCCTTCTTTAAAAGTTGTACAGTCAATTATTCTACTTTTAAGATATATAGGCTAAAGATAACCCCAGACCAGCAAAGCATTACGAGAAAGAAGGAAGTGAAAATTAAATCCCAAAGAGTAATCATAGACATTTACATTTTGTTGGCTAAAAGTTCTCGACTCACTACCCCAAATATGTAGCATTGCAGTTCAACTCAGTCATATTCCACAAATTAAACTGAAGAATAAACAAATCTTCCAAAGATCCCCGCCGCAGGAGGCCGTGCCAATACCGCACGGATATCCTTAAAGGTCATTGTTCTTCACGCTGTCACCTCCCCAGCGCGAGTAGTAAAACTTTTTGGCAGTCTCTGGTGTATTGAAATAGTACTTTTTACCTTCATGAGTGACCTGGAGCCGGGCAGGATACTGGAGACCAAACCGAACCCCTTTATAGTAAAGCAGGGATTTTATTTCCCTAAAAGTTGCACGTTTTCTCCTCAGCTCCACGCTGAAGTCCTCATAGAAAAACACCCAGTGCCCTCGGAAGAACAGCTCCTGCCTCCGTTTGGTGATGATACGATATTTATCCTGGAAGAAATGAGAGAGAACCAGGAACACTCTTGGCTTAGATGGCTTGATATTCGGGACGTCTGTTGGTGTAGGTCCAATTCGGTGGGCACGCAAAAGCATAAGAGGTCTTGGGAAGAAATCTGCTCCCAGCACTTCTTCAAAAAACTAAGTTATAAATTTAACAGGGTCCGAGCCTTTCATCTTTTCAGGAATCCACGACCAACCTTAGGTTGGATCTCCGCGACCGGTTCTCGAGGTCATCTAACTTCATTTTCAGGAGTGTGTTTTCACTCTGTAATGCAGCTATAGCAGTTTCGGTGCTCACCAGTCTGTCACTGTGGTCATTCAGGCCATCTTCAACCTCGCGAATGCATTCATCATGCAACTCATAATAGGATTTAACTTGCTCCAGACTAGTGTACACCGGCGACAAAGCCACTTCAAGTTCTCTTTTTAGGCCAGAGTTAATTGCTTGTGTCATATCAGCAAGGAGTGCTGAACGGAGCCTCTCCAAATCCTCTGGTAGTTCAAGGCCAGCTTCCGGGAGCGGTGCCAAAGCCGCAGTACTCTTGCTTGAGATTTCACTGTCTTTTCCCCCGGTTTTAGTTCGACGGCTCATTTTACTTACAGTTTCAGATGCTTAATACTGCTTTGAGTCCTTCATAGCGTTTAATAGCGGGTTATCTCAGAAATATAGCAAAGATAAATGAGTAAACGTGAGCAGTAATCGGGAGCCACGCTCACACACAGCTGTTCAACCCATGTTCAATCCGGAAGTCTCAGGATAGAATAATTATATTCAGAAATGATCAAAAGGTCAGACCTATAGCGGCATGGAAAGCTCAGATGGTTGAAGGCCTGGAAGAAATATCCAAGAGGCAGAAATTTGAGGCCATGAGGGATTTACAAACAAGGATCCAAATGTCTAATAATTGGAGGGAACAAGCAGCATGTTTTCTCTCCTTCTGGCTTTTTTTGGATTTATGTAACTTTGGCCATGCCTATCAAAGTGGCTGGACCTTGGTTCCTGTTAATATTGTAGATATAACAGGCAGCAGCTTGAAGCACCGAGAAAGGCAGCTGCTAATTCATATTCCTTGCCATAGTAAATTCTTATCATACTTGATCTGTTCAGTAATGGCCTGCATTTGTGGGATTTGCTTCAATAAACATTTTGATGGATAGATTTGCAGACAGGTAAGCTGGTGCATCTCATCACTAGGGCAGCGGTTTGCTGCCACCGCCTGGTTGTTATATATCTCTTGCCTTGGGTGACATTCTGTACTCTGTGCCACATCTGAAGAATCTGACAGATGGTGCCTTTCTATTTTCTATGTTTTGCTAAGTGTTAAGAAGGCAAAACAAAGCAATATCCTTTTCTTGCGAAAGAGTGTGGCAAACTCAGTATTTCTGTAAAGAGACGCATTGTAAATCTGTGCATTGTACTTGTGTCACAACACAAAATATGCAGCAATGCAATAAGCATTGGGGAGTGGAAATCTGGTTGCATAGGATATGTATTTTATGTGACATGGGTTCACATTACTCCAGCATTATTTTAGCTCACCTCACTCCTCATGATGTTACTCTCAAATCGTGCTTAACCACTGGCAATGCATCATGATGGTTGACACTATACACTCCAGAACCTCGTGTCATATTTTAACCTTGGGGCAGGTTTCTCCGCCTACCAAATTTTAGCTGCCACACCAGACAGATGGTTCATGAGAACTCGTGAAGCCATGACTTGCCCCCTGGTGTGGTGTCCTGGAAGTTTGTAGAATTACAAACAGCAACATTGGAACCGATACGAACATCATGAACGCAACAATTGGTGTCCCCAAGCAGAGGTTTTGGCACCTGGCCAGTGAGAAGGGTACACAGCTGTCCTGCACAATCTTGAAATAATGAGGCCATGGGCCAGGATTGCAATGGGATGAGGAAGAGATGCAGGAAAAGGAGGTACAAAACATGTGAGGATGAACAGAAGCTCTCTTTGAATGTTCAATCGGTTTCTCAAAGTTCAGCAAACATTTGCAATACTTTTTATCATATCAATAGATTTAACTAGCAGGTAAGTAGTTGATCACATAAATCTGCTGCAAAAATAGGTTCAAAAATTAAAAAGGCCCAAAAAATCCAGAGGTCCGTAGTGGAAACAAGAAAGTTCATGGTTTAGTTGTTGTTTGCAGTTTCATGGCCTGTTGGGAAGAAGCTGTTCCTGAACCTGTAGTTCACAGATTTTTATAGTCATGTACATTCTTCCCGATAGCAGGAATGAAATGAGAACATGGCCAGGGTGGTGTGGATCTCTGATGATGCTGGTTTCCTTTTCGAGGCAGTGCCTTCTATAGATCCCTTCAATGATGGGGAGATCAGTTGACTGGGCAATGCCCACCACTTGTTTGACATCTCTTTCATACCTGGGCATTCGAGTTGCCAAACTCAGCCATGATGCAAGTAGACAATATGCTCTCTACAATGCCCCTGTAGAAATAGACGTTACAAAACTCCTCAATCTCAAGGAAGTAGAGGCATCGATGGGCTTTCTTTGATTGTATCAATGTGCTGGGTCCAGGTTCCGTGCAGCAAATACAGCAGACAGATATTGTGGAAGGGCACAAACCATCATTTTGGCTGTGACACCAATGCATACATGAAGAAATGAAACAATGATTTACTTACTGAAGACATGCAAACTATAAATAAAAAGAGAAAGAACTGGAAACACCCTACCAGATCAATTAGCATTTGTAAAAAGAGAAACAGAATGAATATTTCAGATTGAAGATCCCCTGTCAGAACCGTAAAGGTTAGTTACCAATATCTTTTCAACCATTTATAATGATGGCCATTTTCTTTAGGGTTCCAGAGGTGATCCTGGGCCCTCAGGAATGAATGCGGCAAAAGGGGAGCATGTAAGAGTTTTTGAATTGATCAAATTGAATGTTACACCTTCAATTGCTTTGCATCATTACTCTACATGTGGCAATGTACTTTTAGATTAGTTTAGTTTAGATACAGCGTGGAAACAGGCCCTTCGGCCCACCGAGTCTGCGCCCACCAGCGATCCCCATACATTAACCCTATCCTACACACACTAGGGAAATTTACAATTATACCAATCCAATTAACCTACAAACCTGTACATCTTCGGAGTGTGGGAGGAAACCAAAGATCTTGGAGAAAACCCACGAGGTCACGGGGAGAACGGACAAACTCCATACAGTCAGCACCCGTAGTCAGGAACGAACCCATGTCTCTGATGCTGTAAGGCAGCAACTCTACCGCTATGCCACCGTGCTTGTGTTACTTTATATTCATTCCTGAATTTTATTTCCTTAAAGGGACAAGAAGGCCCAAGCGGTGAAAAAGGATCAAAGGTAAGCATTTCATCATGGTGGGTCTTATGAAAGCCAGGAAACTGAGGTAGGAGGCAGGAGCCATCTATTGGTAGTGCCCAGAATTAGTCACCAACTGATGATGTTCCAGATTGTTAGCCCTCTATTCAGGTGATTTGCACAAGCCTACAGATGGAATGAGCAACAGTGACAGGGTGTTTCAATGCGCCATTGGAGGAAGTTGCGTTCACAGGTACTGCAAGTATGCAAAGAGAAAAGGGTAGGAAGCACGATAAAAGCAGGAGAAATAGAGGGGAAACAGGATGGAAATTTCAAGAGTTCAGCCCACTGTGATGATTGGATTTTAACTTGCTGGCAATCAGCAGAGCATCTCTATCCCACAGAAGAAAATCAGATTAAAGGTTGATATCATGACAGCATTGAATTACTGACTTAACCATCATCTGTAAGGTGAGTTTTAAAGTAGGCCATAAAACCGTGGTGACATCTTAACAATCTCTCTGACTGGATAATCTGCCCAATACAATTCTTTTTTAAGCAATACAAAATAACCCTCAGGATTAATATCTTAAATAAAGCCATCAAGATGATAAATTTATGCAAAATCTCTCTGCAACTTGAAAACTCAAGCAGAAAAACCAAGGACGTCAATTGAGTGCATTCATCAATGTTACTCATCCTGGGGCAAATGGCACATCTCCCACAGAGTATTTGATCATCTGTTATTATTATCTATGATTATTTTAGCTTTTAATGAGATTCTCAAAGAGAGTTCATTTCTAAAGCTGCAGATTGATGGAGCTTTATTTGGTTTTGATGTGGACTGGGAGTTATAGGACAGGAAAAGGCAGTCGGGTGAAATTTCACAGAGGTTAACGCTTTTGCAAAATATCTCTCTGATGCCTCAGCTCCCTTGGCTATGCCGTGCCTTGTTGGAAAGTCCGAGCTCAGTCGTTGAATGGCCTTCTCTCCTTTCAGGTTTGCTAATGTTGTAGAGATGCCTTTTAGCATAGATTTGGGTTACCACTGAAGCAGCTGCAAACTGGATTCAAAACAAGAAACCAGCTGTCAAATTAAGTGGACTCCCTTCTTCCCCACAGCACGAATACCATGCAATAAATTACCATTTTCCACTAATTAGTTTTATTTTTCAGGGTGACGTTGGATTAATGGGACCCCCTGGCCCACCGGGATTGGTAAATTATCTTTACTTACTTTTTGTAGTATAATCTGAAGGAATTTTAAACCATCAGGCAGAGGAGATGTTGTCTCCCACATTATTAGGATAATGTTACAAGGTTTAAAGGGAGCAAAGTTCACAGGTCAAATGTCAATAGCAAACTTTTATTGCAGTGATAAGATTGTGTTATTCTGATCGAAGTGCCTGAGTGGCACAGACTAAAAAACAGTGCCCTCATGTACTACCTGCTGAATCTTATTCATTATCTCTGTGATTGATTTTGATTTTCATGGGTGCTCCAATTCCTGCTATTGTGCTGGTGTATTAATTGGCTATTGCAGTTAACCCCCAGTGTAGGTCGGTGTTAGGAGAATCGGGGAGAGTTGATGGTTATGTGTGGCAGATTAGAAGAGTACGGGGAAAAAAGAGATGGAACAGGACTGATGAAAATATGTTGAGAACCAACATAGACACGTTGAATTGAGCCGCCTGCTTCTATGTCATTAGAAAATACGAGAATGCGAATGTATCACCTGTACATGATACTAAAATAGTAAAAGTAGTTTCTTCGATTTACACCCTCACCATTTCCTATGGAAGGAAACTGGGACAGACGATGGCAGGTTCCTTGTTGATCTGGGTTGAGATAAAGCTTGTTACGTTGGTCCTTAGTGTCCCTAATAAAGAAAGCATCACTGAATGGTGCTGCGTGTGAGCAGTGACTGAGGGTAGAAATAAACTCTGTTGCGATGCCTCTGCTGTTATTTCCTATTATCTAATCTGCCTCACATGCTCATCAACTCTTCCTGCTTGTCTTATCATCAACCTACCCAAGGTGTTACAGTAGACAGATTTCGTACCGTCTCATGTTTGGATTTAAGATGAAACTCGAACATCCAGGTGCTCATTGTAACTCTTTAGGGCCATGGTGAACAAAATAAAAATAAATAGATGGCCCATTCATCGAGGTCACACAAGAAGAGTAGCTTCTGTATATTGAGACCTGCGACCACTGCTATTTTTACCAGCAGACGTTAACTGTGAAACATTCTGAAGGCCATGTGTATGTCTGTTTGCACATGTGTGTGTATATGCTAGTTTGCATGAACTACCATGCATCATGATGAGAATATTCTCCCCCTACCGAAAGTAGTCCATATCCAAACAATCAAAGGAAACCTGTCACCTTAACAAGAAACACATGACTCAAACTAGGTGAGGTGACAAGTTCCTTTTATCAATGGCTCGTGTCTGAAATGGCCTATTTATAACTGGAAATAGCAAGTAAATAGCATTAAACATATCCATGTATCATGCCAATGAATGTGAACAAGAAACTACGTTCTTAAATTCACTCATGATGGTTTGGGTAATTTAGAATCCCTAGGCTAGTATTTTGTTGGAAGACTTTTTCCCTGTAAAGCTATCCGTTACCTGTTATATCATGAAAGCGGTTTGCACCGTAGGTTTTAATTGAATTTTGTTGGTGAGCTCATTTTTTTTGAATCGATCATGAGAATATGGTGCCAAAGAATCAAATCATCCAACTTGTGGCCATCCAACTTTTCGTCACCTCCAGCGGGATCCCACCACTGGCCACATCTTCCCACCTCCTCCCCTTTTGGCTTTCCGCAGAGACCATTCCCTCCATAACTCTCTGGTCAATTCGTCCCTTCCCACCCAAACCACCCCCTTCCCGGGCACTTTCCCTTGCTACACTTTACCTCGCTTCACCTCCCCCCTCAATTCCAACCAAGGACTCAAGCAGTCTTTCCAGGTGAGGCAGAGGTTCACCTGCACCTCCTCCAACCTCATCTATTGCATCCGATGTTCTAGGTGTAAACTGCTCTACATTGGGGAGACCAAGCACAGGGTTGGCGATCGCTTCGCCCAACACCTCCGCTCAGTTCGCATTAACCAACCTAATCTCCCGGTGGCTCAGCGCCGCAACCCCCCCCTCCCATTCCGAATCCGACCTTTCTGTCCTGGGCCTCCTCCATGGCCAGAGTGAGGCCCACCGCAAATTGGAGGAGCAGCACCTCATATTTCGCTTGGACAGTTTGCACCCCAGCGGTATGAACATTGACTTCTCCAATTTCAGGTAGTCCCTGCTTTCTCCCTCCTTCCCCTCCCCTTCCCAGCTCTCCCCAGCCTACTGCCTCCGCCTCTTCCATTCTTCTTCCCGCCCCCGCCACCCCCACATCAGTCTGAAGAAGGGTCTCGTCCCGAAACGTCACCTATTCCTTTGCTCCATAGATGCTGCCTCACCCACTGAGTTTCTCCAGCATTTTTGTCGACATCCAACTTGTGGCAATCAGTTTCCAGAACTGTGTTGCACTGATTCCTTCTCGCAGCCGATAGTTTTACCTTTGAAAAAAGTACTGAAAATATATTCCTTCCCGAATCCAGTCCATAGAATTCTACAACAAAACCTTCCTTTTTTAACATGTTCCCACAGCTCACTTTAGAAGATATCCAAAGGACTGGATTCTATATGTGTTCTGCAGTGGCTTTAACTATAATGCTGAAATATGTGAATAACATTTAAAATATGTGAAAGAAGTAACTATTCAATGCGTCAATTTAGAGGATTTATAATGTTCACTCTTTTAAAAAAAATCTATATTTGCCCCTTATGCACCCAGTTCAGTATATAGACACGTTTAAAGCAGATAAATACAGCTAATGGAGAATATACGTAATGCAAGAGAATACTAAAGCATAAATCATGGAGGGACAAGTACTAGCAGTCAACTGCTATAAATACAAGAAGAAAAACAAGAAAAATGAGAATGGAGAGGGCAAAATCTTGACCAACTTAATTTTCAACTATCATAAAGCTTCTTGTCTTTTCTCTTGTTTCAGGGAGTGGCTTCAGGATATGCCCTGCAAAAATTTGGAATTTCTGTAAGTTTTCTTAATTCTCAAGCTTTCCCACAATCTTTGCTTGCTTATGTGGGCAATGGGTCAAAGCTTCAGGGCAATCTCAAATCAGAAATTTAAAGGCAATGGATGTCAATGGATTGAATGTGAATATGGAAAGCAAAAGCCTTCTGGAGAAGTCAGGAGTTCTGGAGCAATGAGGAAAGAATAAGTTAAGTTCGTAGATGGTTCATAGCCAATTCATGCACGTGAACAATATCCTTTCCTTATCCCTTTCTTTTAGCCTGACTAGCAGAGCAAGTGATCTACTCTTGAGAAATAGAGCGGAGCTGGTGAACTGAGGTGTCAGTGACCAGTGAACATTGTTCCATTTGTCATAAAATAGTCATGGAAAAGGACAGAACTGCTCCACAAGTTAAAATGGGATGAGGCAAATGTTGACGGTATTAGACAGTAAAAGATGATTGGAATAGTTTGTTTTCTAACAAAGGGTTCCCAGCAGGCAGGAGGCTTTTAAAAGTGAGATAGCAAGAGTTCAAGGTCTGCAAGTGCCTGTCGTGGTGCAAGGAAATTAGTAGAGATTGGAGTAGAGAAGCCTGGATGACATGATATTGAGCCTCTGGTCAGTAAAAATGGAAGCATGGGTCAGCTACAGGCACCGGGGATTGTGGAATCCTTGGACAAGTTTAGTAGGAGTGAAGGAGGCTGAGGGGTGAATTTATATTTTATAAAATCACAAGGGCCATAGATAAAGTAGAAAATGTCTTGTTACCATAAAGGGCATCTAAAACTAGATAACATAGGTGTAGGGTGAGAGGGGAAATATTTAAATGGGATGTGAGGGGCAAATTTTTCAGAGGATGGTGAATATATGGAACGAGCTACCATAAGGATTCGTAGAGGTGGCTACAATTACAACATTTAAAAGACTTGGATAGGTACATGGGTAGGAAATATTCAAAGGCATATGGGTCAAACGCAGGCAAATGGTGCAAACTTAGGAAGGTTCCTGAGTCAGCAAGGATGTTGGGCTGAAGAGCCTGTTTCCACACTATGTAACTGTATGATTCATCAGCATAAGTCAGAACTGAATAAATTATAGTCAATGTGCATAATTGCTATACTATCTGCTGATTTTTCACTCTTATCAAGGCATGGTGAACTCACATCACCTTTTACCTTCATTAATGATTGCCCCACCAAAGGTAGGCATTTAAAAAGGGGGTTAGATTACATCTTTGACGATCTGAGATAGTCACTTTGATGCTGAAAATTAGATCTTTTTTTCAGTAGATTGTAGCTATTTATATGTTAGACATGGAACCAGTGTCCATGGAGACAACCTCCTTGACCATAACTGTTTACTAGTTGTACTAAAATTCCAGTCTGCTCAGCTAACAATACCTATATTGAGAGCTTTGCATCATTAAAAAAATCAGACCTTGACACTCACACCAGCTTTGAGGAGAAACTCCAATTGTTCTGCAGAGCACCCCAAATGTTTGTTTGATGTTGCTTCAGGAAGATAGATTAAATGTCCACAATGTAATACTGTTAGTGAGGTGCTGTATCTTTCTTATGAAGGATCCAGAACAGATCACTCTTATTTTTTAATTGCTGCTGTCAATACTTCCTAACTTACAACCTAAACTCACAAGGCATTTCACAAGGGCATATTCTATGGAAATTGATACCAAACAAGAAAGGACATGAGGGTAGATGCCCAGATATGTAGTTAGAAACAGATTTTAAAATGAAAATATGTTAGATACATAGAAAATAGATACATAGAAAATAGGTGCAGGAGTAGGCCATTCGGCCCTTCAAGCCAAGACTGCCATTCAATGTGATCATGGCTGATCATCCCCAATCAGTACCCTGTTCCGGCCTACTCCCCATATCCCCTGATCCTGCTATCTTTAAGAGCCCTATCTAGCTCTCCCTTGAAAGTATCCAGAGAACCGGCCTCCACCCCCCTCTGAGGCAGAGAATTCCACAGACTCACAACTCTCAGTGAGAAAAAGTGTTTCCTCGTTCCGTTCTAAATGGCTTACCCCTTATTCTTAAACAGTGGCCCTTGGTTCTGGACTCCCCCAACATCGGGAACATGTTTTTTTCCTCTAGTGTGTCCAAACCCTTAATAATCTTATATGTTTCAGTAAGATCCCCTCTCATCGTTCTAAATTCCAGAGTATACAAGCTCAGCCGCTCTATTCTCTCAGCATATGACAGTCCCGCCATTCCCTGGAATTAACCTTGTAAACCTATGCTGCACTCCCCCAATAGCAAGAATGTCCTTCCTCAAATTAGGGGACCAAAACTGCACACAATACTCCAGGTGTGGTCTCTCTAGGGCCCCATACAACTACCCTCTGTGGCAGAAGGACTCTTTGTTCCTATATTCAACTCCTCTTGTTATAAAGGCCAACATGCCATTCACTATCTTCACTGCCTGCTGTACCTGCATGCTTACTTTCATTGACTGATGAACAAGGATCCCCACATCCCATTGAACTACCCCTTTTCCCAACTTGACACCATTTAGATCGTAATCTGCCTTCCTGTTTTTGCTACCAAAGTGGATAACCTCACATTTATCCATATTAAACTGCATCTGCCATGCTTCTGCCCACTCACCCAACCTGTCCAAGTCACCCTGCATTCTCATAACATCCTCATCACAGTTCACTCTGCCACCCAGCTTTGTGTCATCTGCAAATTTGCTAATGTTACTTTGAATCCCTTCATCTAAATCATTGATGTATATTGTAAATAACTGCGGTACCCCACTAGTATTGTATATCGAGCCTTGCGGTACCCCACTAGTCACAGCCTGCCATTCTGAAAT
Organism: Okamejei kenojei; assembly: GCA_035221665.1. NCBI lineage: Eukaryota > Metazoa > Chordata > Chondrichthyes > Rajiformes > Rajidae > Okamejei > Okamejei kenojei. The sequence continues at coordinate 15,848,269 of CM069135.1, read as the reverse complement.
GGACCCGTTAATCCCTACTCTTTGTTTCCTGTCTGCCAATCAATTTTCTATCCATGTCAGCACTCTACCCCCAATACCATGTGCCCTCATTTTGCCCACTAATCTCCTTTGTGGAACCTTATCAAATGCTTTCTGAAAGTCCAGGTGCACTACATTCATGTGTTCACCCTTGTCCATTTTCCTAGTTACATCCTCAAAAAATTCCAGAAGATTAGTCAAGCCTGATTTCCCCTTGGGACTTGGACCATCTTACCATATGTGAGGGCTATAATTACTACATTAACACTGAGGAATCCAGTGCTTGCCTTATCTCTGCACAAAAACATAGCCATACATTATGGTGACCCTTGTAGGTTTAAGCCATTCATTTTTGCCAGGTACAGTTGACAAGATCCTGCAAACCAGGAAATATTTTACAGTAATATTTGTTTTCTTTGTATAGCAATTTTTGTAAATGTCTGCATGAGAGGTTGTGCAAGTGAATGAGAAGAATCCAATGATTCCTGTGATTGAGGAGTATATTTACCTAGATAATTTCTCAGTTTATTTATAATGGTATTGGTATATATTGTCACGTGCACTGACATGCAGTACAAATCTTTGCTTTCTGTGCTTTTCAGGCAAATCATAACATACAAGGGTACATCAGATAGTGAAAAAGAGAAAATTAAAAGATTGCAGAATGTAGTGTTACAATGACCAAGGAAGAGTAGATTATAAACCAGGGCAAGGGGAGATAATGTCATTCCTCACTATAAACCCATTTGCTGTCAGAAATTTGACTACACATTCCACTCTGCATCCTTAAAGGACTCTGTGTTTACATTGCATCAGTATGAAGATGCCACCTTCCTTGCCAATTCCATAGCTAAGGGTTGGCCTCAATGAAATTACCAGAGCACCACTCAGTACAATCTCTTTTCTACCTGAATTATCAACTTTTTCTCATTTAATCTCTCCTGCCTCCCACCCTATCATTAACATCCCATTATTCTTGATACTCTTTCCTCCTTTATCTGCCTCTTGTACTTGCTTTGCAATTGGAATTAGTGTAGATAGGCATCAAAGTCACCGTGGACAAGCTTGGCCGAAGGAGCCCATTTTGTGCTGTAAAATACGATGACTCTCATCCAGTGCAGAAGTATAGACTTAATTTTAACTCAGGAACTTGGAAGCAAAATATCAAGATTGAACCATTGGGAACACAGTGGCATACTGAGAAGCAAACAGTTTAGATGTGTTAAGGACTGTAGAGGAAACAAGACCAGCAATGTAATGCCATTGAGATAAAGAAGGCAAAAATAATCCCAATATTTAAGAAGGCCGCTGTTTCATCAAGCTGTGTGTTCGGCACCTGGAAGGGAGGAGACATGGTTATATGGTTAATAAACGGAACAAAATATTGAAACAAAATAAAACACTCCAAACACTCAGAAAATATCTCTGGCCAATTCAGCTCAATAATAATAATAATAATAATAATAATAATAACTTTATTATGGACTCGAGGTCCAGACAAGGGGCAACATTACATTAAAAAATGCATTGCATATCAAATATCATAAATATATATAAAATCATGGTAAATTACATAAAAACATCATAATTTATATATTTTTTTAAAAAACCCACAATACTTAAATTAAAAATCCAGAGTAAAAAATGATCAATGTCGTACAACGAGACAACGATACCAGTGTCTCCACAACTGGGATTCATAGCATGTAGTGCTAACCCTCATGTTTGTCAAGGCCACAATAAGCACATTTTTAGAGTAATTTATCCTGCAAATGAATTTATACATGTGGTGTCTTAGGATAGCTTCTAAAGTACTGACTCCTGCAGCCACAAACATATTACTGGCAGTACACCATCTTGGTTGCCTTAGCAACAATTTCCCCCCGTTTAGGGAGAAATGGGAGAAATTGGGCTACCTGGACTTAATGGAGAACTAGGATTGGAGGTATTTATAATCTTGAGTTGGCACTGCACATATAAAGGTGGTAAAATCCATCCTCACCACCCAGTTTGCTTCCTTATAGGGGCCGAAAGGAGACAAAGGAATGCAAGGAAACCATGGATTAAAGGTAGAATGTTAATATAGAGCTCTCTCTTTTCAATTGTTTTGTTCATCTTGAACTAAACACTTTATTCACTTTGCATAACCGCTCCGATCCACATTTTTAGGGAGAAATGGGAGAAATTGGGCTACCTGGACTTAATGGAGAACCAGGATTAGAGGTATTTATAAGAAAGATCTTTTCGGATTTACTTTAGCCATGTGATTTCTGTTTGATTCTTTATTTGAGTATAACATGAAGCAGCAGATTCTCGAGGTGACTATTATATATTATTTCGTTATGTGACCAAAAACAATTTTATTGTGATCTTGATATTGCATTGTGAACATCGAGACTTTGCAACTTAGCCACATAGTGTTGGTTGTAGTTCTGAATTTCATCCGCTTCACAGGGTCGACCAGGATTACCAGGTCTGATAGGCCCCAAAGGATTAAAAGGAGAAATCGTAAGTATGTCTTGAACATCTTTGTATCTCACATTTTGAAGTCCGTTTTGTATTTAGAAACATAGAAACATAGAAAATAGGTGCAGGAGTAGGCCATTCGGCCCTTTGAGCCTGCACCGCCATTAAATATGATCGTGGCTGATCATCCCACTCAGTATCCTGTACCTGCCTTCTCTCCCTACCCCCTGATCCCTCTAGCCACATCTAACTCCCTCTTAAATATAGCCAATGAACTGGTCTCAACCACCTTCTGTGGCAGAGAATTCCAGAAACTCACCACTCTCTGTGTGAAAAATGTTTTTCTCATCTCGGTCCTAAAAGATTTCCCCCTTATCCTTAAACTGTGACCCCTTGTCCTGGACTTCCCCAACATCGGGAACAATCTTCCTGCATCTAGCCTGTCCAACCCCTTAAGAATTTTGTAAGTTTCTATAAGATCCCCCCTCAATCTTCTAAATTCTAGCGAGTACAAGCCAAGTCTATCCAGTCTTTCTTCATATGAAAGTCCTGACATCCCAGGAATCAGTCTGGTGAACCTTCTCTGTACTCCCTCTATGGCAAGAATGTCTTTCCTCAGATTTGGAGACCAAAACTGTACGCAATACTACAGGTGTGGTCTCACCAAGACCCTGTACAACTGCAGTAGAACCTCCCTGCTCCTATACTCAAATCCTTTTGCTATGAATGCTAACATACCATTCACTTTCTTCACTGTCTGCTGCACCTGCATGCCTACTTTCAATGACTGGTGTACCATGACACCCAGGTCTCGTTGCATCTCCCCTTTTCCTAATTGGCCACCATTCAGATAATAGTCTACTTTCCTGTTTTTGCCACCAAAGTGGATAACCTCACATTTATCCACATTATACTGCATCTGCCATGCATTTGCCCACTCACCAAGCCTATCCAAGTCACCTTGCAACCTCCTAGCATCCTCCTCACAGCTAACACTGCCCCCCAGCTCCGTGTCATCCGCAAACGTGGAGATGTTGCATTCAATTCCCTCGTCCAAATCATTAATATATATTGTAAATGGCTGAAGTCCCAGCACTGAGTCTTGCGGTACCCCACTAGTCACTGCCTGCCATTCTGAAAAGGACTCGTTTACTCCTACCCTTTGCTTCCTGTCTGCCAGCCAGTTCTCTATCTACATCAATACTGAACATCAAGGAGGAGGCCATTTGGCCCTTCGAGCCAGCACCACCATTCATTGAGATCATGACTGATCATCCCCGATCAATAACCCGTGCCTGCCTTCTACCATATCCCTTGATTCCACTAGCCCCTAGAGCTCTATCTAACTCTCTCTTAAATCCATCCAGTGATTTGGCCTCCACTGCCCTCTGTGGCAGCGAATTCCACAAATTCACAACTCTCTGGGCGAAAACGTTTTTTCTCACCTCAGTCTTAAATGGCCTCCCCTTTATTCTAAGACTGTGGCCCCTGGTTCTGGACTCGCCCAACATTGGGAACATTGTTCCTGCATCTAGCTTGTCCAGTCCTTTTATAATGTTATAAGTTTCTATAAGATCCCTCCTCATCCTTTTGTGGAGGAAGTTCAGCTTCATGCTGACCCCACTACCACTCCCAAATCCATGATAATTTTCAGAACATTTATCATTTATCAGTAACCAGTTGTTACTCATCATTTGTTTAAACATTGCTTAGTTTAGTTTAGAGATACAGCGTGGAAACAGGAATAGCCCTATTGCACCTGTTCTGTCATTCCACTGGATCAGGCTTTGGTGCTTGCATCTACACTGCATTCATCAACTTTATTACACCACGAACATTAAGTGTGTACACATGTTGGAACAGATGGGGTAAATAACAATGGTAGATTCAAGGGAAATTTTGATAAACATTTGTGGGAAGGAAGATGATAGAGTTAAATGAAATAAGGTGAAACACCAATGCCAAGCACATCATCAGTAGTTATTCATTCAAGAGCACCCAATAAACAAATATACCAATTTATTCATATAGTATTCTATAGTTTATTTGTAGTTACATTCCGTTTTATTCATGCTGCTTTGCTTGTTGAACTTCATATGTTTAGATTATGATTGGGGCATAAGAGAAATTTCTATCCATTAGGCCCAAGAAACTAGATTTGGATAGAATACATTACATTGGTGCTGTTATATAATCCATTATTGACAGTAATAAAAGTGAAAGTACCCCCATTCTGTTTTGTGATTACAAAAATAGGAACTACAAGATGATGTGTGGGTCATTGTACACATTGTTTTCAAACATTTAAGTGCAGCCAGCAATCAGGAAATCAGTACAAGAGCAAGGATGTCTTGCCGCAGCTGGACAGAGCTTCACTGAGACACTAACTTAGTTTTCTGAGCAACTTCTGAGGAAAAATGTTCTTACGATGGAGAGAAGGCAATGAAGGTTTACTGGGCTGATTCCTACAATGGCAGCTGTGGATGAACTTCAAAGTAGCTAATTCCAACAATTTTTAATGCCTGAAATGAACTGGAGTGTATTTGTCATTTCTTTATGTAATCTTAAAGAAAAACTAAGAACTTCCTTGAAAATGCATCAGTACATAATCTTCAAAGCAAAGTAGGGCTATTGTACTTCCAACTAATTTGACATCTGGACATTTGACGTTACTTTCAATTAAAAGATTTTCTATTTTCTAATTATGATCATATCACTGATCAATGAAGAGCTTGATAGACTTTAACAGATTCACTGTATTATTTTATTATAATTATTTTAAAAAATTGTGTATTAAATAGCCACAGCTGCTGCCAGTTCTGATTATGATTGCCTAACGACTACTTACTATTTTTTTCTCCTTTGTTATTTACCAGGGATTGACAGGAGGACCAGGCGAACAGGGCAGAAAGGGTGACAAGGTTTTATCTCATTTGATTTTATCGTCATGTTCAGAAATATTTCTGGGATAATTGCAACTATGTTTTGCAAAGGAATGCAGCTCTGCAGTCCGTTTTGCACATAATTTAATTTTTAATCCCTTTATCTTTTCATTCATGCTAGGAGCATTTATAATCAAGTGCTTGTTTCTCTGGGGGATAAAGAGTAGTGTTGTGCACCCTTATCAAACTTCTGTAGGCAATTCTGGGATTAAAGGGGAGAAAAGGGGAAAATTGCGGCTATATCGAGAAATATGATGAGCTTGGGACTAACTTGTTCTGAAAATACAGCATTTCCACAAATTCTCATAGTTGCTGTAATTTTTCTCAATTAAAATAAAATTATGTGAGGTGGGAAATGGACAGCCAGTATACTCTTCCATGAATGACCCAGTGATAATAATTAAAAGTACCCCTATTTTGGCTTGAGATTGCAAAAAATGGGGAATACAAAATAAAAACTGGGGTTCTATACATAAGTTGCTTTTAAATGTTCAAGTGCAGCAAGCACTTAGGAAGTCAAATAATGTATTGGTCTTCATTTCAGCAGAGTTTGAGTACAGGAGCAAGGATGTCTTGCTGCAGCTGCACAGAGTCTTAGTGAGATCCCAACTGGGGTTTTCTGTGCTGTTTCACTCTGCTTCTCTGATGAAAGATGTTCTTGCCATGAGAGAATGCAATGAAGGTTTACTGTGCTGATTCTTGTGATAGCAGGATGATGTACGATGAAAGATATATGGTGGATAATACCTATATTCACCAGTGTTTGGAGAAATTAGAAGGGATCTCATGGAAACCTGTAAAATTCTAGCAGGATTAAAGATTAGATACAGGGAGAGTATTCCCAATTACTGGTGAGTTCGGAACCAGGGCTCACAACCTTGTGATATGGGTAGAAATTAGGAATAAGAGACCATTGCTGGGGTTATACTCCATCCTTCTGAATAATCAGAATTAGAAGAACAGAAATGGATGCAAATTACAGTAAAGTACGAGAGCAATATCTGATCAATATTGGGTTAACATACCACACTACAATGGTTATTGTAGTGTGGTATGTTAACCCAATATTGATCAGTGCAAGGGGCTTAGATGGGGCAGATTGTTAAATGCGTCCAAGAAAGCTCTTTAAGGCAATATGTAAAGGGCAGTACCCGAGTTTATCTTAGGAAATTCAACGAGATGAGTGGCTGAAGTGTCAGTGAGGCAACAATGTTCATAATCCTGTAATTTGCAATAGCCATGGGAAGGGATAAGATTGGTCATCAAGTTAAGATCTTGAATTGGGAGAAGTCTGATTTTAATCGCATATTATATGAAATATTGAAAAATAGAATAGGTGGTCAGATTCTTTTCCCAGAGTGGATTTGTCAAATACTGGATGGCAGAGCATTAACGTCAGGGGGGGGAAGTTTAAAGGAGATGTGTGAGACTAGTTTTTTAACACTGAGAGTGTTAGGTGCCTGGAACGTGCTACCAGGGGAAGCAGATATGATTGTGGAATTTAAGAGGCTTTTAAATAGGCATGTGAATGTATAAGGAATGGATCATGTCCAGGCTGAAGGGATTAGTTATGTTTAGCACGGACTACAAGGGCCAAAAGGCCTGTTCCTGTGCTGTAACGTTCAATGGCATAATCATTATCATGGCGGTATCAAGAGCATTTAATTATCATATCTACCGGAAACTGAACATTAAAATTCTTATTTGCTGCAGCTTTACAAGCCCATTAATGCAACAAACAATAAATAAATATGCGATACAGTAAACTCACGTTATACTGAGGAGGAATGGTATTTTTGTATGAGATTGATGTTGTTGAGATGATTATTTCACCCATCATAACTGGTCCTAGATACCTGCCCTTCGATAGAACATGATACCATTGTCATTCTCTCTGCTGTCGTTGCCATCCTCTCTGCATGTCATCCTCTCTGCTGCTTACACTTTATAGCTTTGATGTTACCATCATAACGACAAAGTTGTGTAACCTAGTGTAGGCATCTGTTTGCAGGGAGATTCTGGGGGTGCGCTTGGACTTACTGGAGAAAAAGGAGACAAAGGTGACCCAGGACTTCCAGGGACAGGGTTACGTGGAAAGCAGGTTTGTGCCCTTGTACACAATGGATATATGCCATATTAAAGTACATACATGCAAATTAACACAATGTCGTCTTCCATGATTTCACATCTTTTTGATTTATTTGTTGACTACTAATTACAAATAGGGGCAAATTGGATCGCCTGGCACAAGAGGATCACGAGGACCCAAGGTATTAAAAATTAGCCTGTCCATATAGATTGTACAGTAAAACCATTGTATTTCAAATGTTCAGTTATCAAATAAGGAAAAACGTCAGATTACAGTGTGCAGATTAAGTGAAAAATTGAAAGACGTACACCAATGGAAAACTTTAATGCTTATTCATTTTCAGAGGAAGTCATAGACTAATTTCACAATATACAAACTCTCCAAAAATGTAATCTGTTTCAATAAGAATACCTCTCATTCGTCTACATGGCCATCAGCACAGACAGCATAAGAATCTTGTCCATTCGCAAACTGCTGTGGATGCCATAAATTGGCGAAATTACAGAAAATGTCGGAAATTTGCAATAAACATATATCTTCAGAGAAAGAAACAGAATGAAAGGTTCAGGAATGTAAACCCTGTTTCTTCCCCTGCAGATTGTGCTTGGCCTGTGGAGTATTTCCAACATTTTTTATTTTACCAACTATTTGCTTTCCCTTTTACGGGATAGCTGTGATAATAAAAGCAGAGTTTGATATTACGCAAGGTGTATTCAAATCAACCCTAAGCATACTTATATGGTCATGATAAAAGTACTAGTCTCATGCATGTCCCTTATCAATGAATGTGGATTTACAACTTTGAATGGTATGTAATGTTATAATCGCTGTTGAAAAGCACACACTACTCAGTCAGTACATAATTGAATTAATCTGATTAAGATTGATGTGTGCATAAAGATGCAACACTTGTGCCTGGAAATTGACACAGTAAAGCATAGTTTATGGATGCATAAGCACATTGTACTCTGTTACTGAATTCTAGTCAGTGGAATTAATACAGAGTGTGCTTAACACTAACACCCAAGAGAATTGTTAGACTATAAGATTTGCTTAATTCTCAGTGGGTGTATTAGCTTTTATTGAATTTGGAGAAGGAATACTAATATGTAAGTCAGGCTACTCAGTATAAGGCTGGATATTAGCTCCATCTAGCTTCACAGCACTCTGCTGCATCCTTGCACATTTTGTTCAATTGTGATCCGGATTTATTTTATTAGGGTGAGCGTGGATTGCTTGGTCTTCAAGGTCCACAAGGTGAGAAAGGACCACCTGGAAATGGACGCCCTGGCTCTCCAGTAAGTATATAACTATTGTGGAACTCACATCATCATTTGAATTTCTTTGCAGCACTCCCAGTTCTGAAATTACCCTCACCTACAAAAGCAGGGAATACAATGTCATGCAGATGACATGACCTGCAAGTCCTTCTCTATAAGTCACATGGGATCCTGGACTGTTTATTCATTGTCTTCTGGAATAACCTACGTAATGTCAATCAGTGGCCACAAGGATTGCAACGTTTTAAGAAGAAGCCATTATTGGGGCAATTGCTAAGAACAAACATTAAATTGTATTGAAAATTACAACAATTGTGTAAAATGTAGTCATTTATTTCCTTCTCCCTTATCTCCCTTTAGGGTCCAAGTGGTCCTCCTGGCGAGCCAGGTTTAAAGGTAAGACCTAATGAATATTACAATAGTGAGACAGATTGAATACCCACTTTGCAAAATTATTACTTTGAAAATCAGATCATTATTATTGAATTCTTCAAACAAACTTTAACCATTATAATTGTATTAGATGCTTCCATCATGATACTTCACTGTACCCAAATAATTCCAATGTTTTTACTTGTGTTACATATATTTGCTTTATGGAATATTCCAATCATTTATCAATCTTAAACCAAAGCAGCTTATACCTGAAATATCACTTCCAGATCAGCAGCCTTTCTTTCTACATGCAGTGCATTCAGAAAGTATTCGGACCCCATCACTTTTTCCACATTTTGTTATGTTACAGCCTTATTTTAAAATGGATTAAATTCAATTTTTTAATCATCAATCTACACGCAATACCCCAAAATGAATTAGCAAAAACAGGTATTGTAGAAACATCTCAAGGATAATCAATGGAAACTCATGTGATTGGAGTCCACCAGTAGTAAATTAAATTAATTGGACATGATTTGGAAAGGCATACACCTATGGTCACATAAGGTCCCACAGTTGACAATGCATGTCAGAGAAAAAAATCAAGCCATGAAGTCGAAGGAATTGTCCGTAGCCCTCCGAGACAGGATTATGTCAAGACACAGATCTGGGGAAGGGTATAAAACAATTTCTGTAGCATTTCAGATCCCAAAGAGCATAGTGGCCTCTGTAATTCTTAAATGGAAGAACTTTGGAACCACCAGGACTCTTCAGAGCTGGTCACCCGGCGAAACTCGACAATCGGGGGAGATGGGCCTTGGTCAGGGATGTGACCAAGAACCCGATGGTCACTTTGACAGAGCTCCAGAGTTCCTCTGTGGAGATGGGAGAACTTTCCAGAAGGACAACTATATCTGCAGCCTTTATGAGGCCCAATCAGGCCTTTATGGTAGAGTGGCCAGACGGAAGCCAATCCTCAGTAAAAGGCACATGACAGCTTGCTTGGAATTTACCAAAAGGCACCTAAAGGACTCAGACCATGAGAAACAAGATTCTCGGGTCTGATGAAACCAAGAATGAACTCTTTGGGCTTTTTGCCAAGCGTCACGTCTGGAGGAAACCAGGCACCGCTCATCACGGTGAAGCGTGGTGGTGGCAGCATCATGCTGTGGGGATGTTTTTCAACGGTAGGAACTGGAAGACTGGTCAGGATCGGGGGAAAGATGAATAGAGCAAAGTACATGGAGATTCTTGATGAAAACCTGCTCCAGAGCGTTCTGGACCTTAGACTGGGGCGGAGGTTCACTTTCCAACAGGACGACAACCCAAAGCACACAGCCAAGACCATGCAGGAGTGGCTTCGTGACAAGTCTGTGAATGTCCTTGAGTGGTCCAGCCAGAGCCTGGACTTGAACCGATCGAACATCTCTGGAGTGACCTGAAAATAGGTGTGCATCGACGCTCCCCGTCGAACCTGACAGAGCTTGAAAGGATCTGCAGAGAACAATGGGAGAAATTACCCAAATACAGGTGTGCCAAGCTTGTAGCGTCATACCCAAGAAGACTTGAGGCTGTAATCACTGCCAAAAGGGCCTCAACAAAGTGCTGAGTAAAGGGTCTGAATACTTATGTAAATGTGATATTTCAGTTATTTATTTTTAATTACTTTGCAAAAATTTCTAAACACCTGTTTTTGCTTTTATATTAATCCATTTTAGGAAAAGGCTGTAACGTAACAAAGTGTGGAAAAAGTGAAGGAGTCTGAATACCTTCTGAATGCACTGTAGATGACAATTTGAAGTAATAAATATAGTCTGCCTTAACTTTGGGATAATTATTAACGAGTGACATAAGGAACTGCAGATGCTGGTTTACAAAAAAAAGACACAAAATACTGGAGTAAATCAGCGGCTTGGGCAGCATTTTTGGGGAACATTATTAGGCAACATTTCAGGTTGGGACCCTTCTTCACACTGATTGTAGTAGCAGAGGTGGGGGTTGGATAAAGCCTGGCAAGGGATATGTGGAGATAGACACAAAGTGCTAGAATAACTCAGCGGGTCAGGCAGTATATCTGGAGAAAAAGGATGCGTGACATTTTGGGTCGGGATCCTTCTTCACACTGAAAATAGAGGGGAGGGAACTGGAGGTAGGAAAGGCCAGAACAAAGCAATAAATGAACCCCTTAATGGCCCATTGTTGGGTGGGGATGTCAAAGTGGTGGTTACAGTTACAAAGTTTAAAAGACATTTGGACAGGTATATGGATAGGAACTCTTTAGAAGGATTTAGGCCACATACGAACAAAATGGATACCTGCATTTGTTCAGCATAGAAAGGTTGTGCCAAAGGACCTGTTTCCATGCTGTATTACTAAACTAGGTAGGTTTATGAATGTAATGAGTGAAAGGAGAATGTTAAGAGACTTCACAAGAATATGGGCAAGTTGAGTGCATAGGCAAAAACCGTTTTGGTCCCTTTTCTTGAAAAGGATGTACTTGCCGCAGCAAGTATGTAATGACGGTACATCCGATTGGTTCCAGGGATGATGAATTTACCACGTAAGGAGAAATTGAATGGAGGGTGATTGATTTGTCCATAGTTTAGAAGAATGTGAAGGCTAGAGACATGGGACTTAACACCGCCCGCCTGGGTCTTCGACATCGGGAGAGAGATGGTGCGGGGGAGAGAGAAGAACTTTGCCTTCCATCACAGTGAGGAGGAGATCCACTGTGATGGATGTTTGTGTGAATTTAATTGTTTGCGTGTTTTTTTATGAATTGTTCTGTTTGTTTGTTTATATGGCTTGTAGAAACGGAGTTTCGTTCGAGCCTCTCCGAGGTTCGAATGACAAGTAATAAAATCAAAATCAAAATCAAATAGAGGCAAGGGAAATATATCTCCGAACTGGGAAAGTATGCCCATCATGAGGGGCACTTCATAAAATAAATTTGGGCTTTTTATTGGGAGAATTGTCTTCACACAGAGACGGGTGTAGCTTTGGATGCCTGTGAAAATTCAGTTGTTCGGTGTTCATTTAGAATTGAGCTCAATCCATTTGTGAGTATTAAGGGAATTGAGGGCTACTATGATAGGCAGAAGATCAGCAACTTATCAGAAGACTTATCGGACTAGTAGGGCTGACATCTGCTCCCATTTCCCAATTGTTCCTTTGCATTCTATCGGAGCATTATCTCTGCAGAGCATAAAGAAGGTGGAGGTTTTCAGTGTCATGGAATGCATAAGGTCAATAAACTCATTGGGCCAAATGAAATGTATTCCAGGATGCCATGGGAATCAAGGGAAGAAATTGCTGGGGCTCTGATAGAGAGTTTTGCATCTATGCTAGCTACAGATGAGGAACCAGAAGACTGAAAAGTACTAATTTTCCTATGAGAAGAGTAGTAGAGATAAACCAGGTAACTACAGGCTAGTGTGCCTTGCAGGAATCAGAGGGAAATTACTGGGAAGATTCTAAGGGACAGGATTTTTGTACATTTGGAAAGGCAGAAACAGATGAAGGGTGTTCTCAGCATGCCTCTATGAGAGTGAAATAGTGCCCCAGCAATTTGTTCGAGTTTTTCAGGATGTTTAGTTTTAAGTTTACAGCGCGGAAAGATGCCCACCGGGTCCGCGTCAACCATCGATCCCCGCACATAACACTATCCTACACACACTGGGAACAATTTACAATACCAAGCCAATTAACCTGCAAACCTATACGTCTTTGGAGTGTAGGAGGAAACCAGAGAAAACTCACACATGTCATGGGGGAACGTACAAACTCCATACAGACAAGCACCCATAGTCAGGATGGAGCCCGGGTCTCTGGTGCTATAAGGCAACTGTCCTGCCCTTGAACTGCGCCCTTGAATTGTATTGAAGAAGATTTATGAAGTAGAGAGGGTGAGACGTGTTGTCTAAATGAACTTTAATAAGGCATTTGACAAGATGACAAGTGGTAGTCTGGTCCACAAAATAAGCACGTAGGATCCAAGAGATCCAAAATTGACCTGGTGGGAAGAGACAGCGGCTAGTGGTGGAAGGATGCTTTTCTGATTGGAATCTGTGACCAGTAGGGTTCTGCAGGGGTTAGTGCCATGACCCTTGTTGTTTGCGATATATATTGAAGGCGAGGATGTGAATGTGGGAGATATGATTAGCAAATTTATGGATCGCACAAAAAAAATATGTTTTTACAGGTAGTTGTGAAGGTTGTTGTGAAGGTGAACAAGGTTGTTGTGAAGCCACAGCAGGATATCAATCAGATGGAAAATTGGGAAGAGCGCTGGCAGATAGAATTTATTCCTGACGAGTGTGAGATGATTCATTTTGTGAAATCAAATAGGGTTTGGACATATACATCAAATGGTGGGGCACTAATATGATCAAATGTGATTCACAGAAGGACTTCAAGTCCATAGTTCCCTGAAAGTGACAATGTTGGTAGATTGGTGAAGAAAGTATTTCCTTGGGAGATTAATTTATTATTGCCTTGAGGGATTGTGATGTTACTTTACAAAACCCTGGTTAGACTGTATTTTTAATATTGTGTGCAGTTTTGGACACCACGCAGTATCGAGGATACGAATGGGTTGGAGAGAATGCAGAGAAGATTCACAAAAATGTTGCCAGGGTTGGACTGTTTCAGTAATGGGAAGAGACTGGATTCCTAATCCTACCTCAGCAAGGGATCACTAGGGACCACCTCTTGCTCTACCATGGACTTGTTTTCTAATTGCATACTGTTGTGCTAATGTCCTGTTTATCTTTTTACATTTTTTCTTTACACTACCCTGTAGACTTCATGTGTAAATTATACATAACATATTTTGTGTGAGTTGTCGGAGCCTATGTGGCTATGATGCTGCTGCAGCCAAAATGTTCATTCTGCCTGTACTTCAAAACAATAAACCTGACTTGGGTAGGCTGTGCTCGTCTTCCCTGAAGTGAAAGAGGCTAATAGAGATTTATAACATTTAGGAGACATAAATAGGGTAGGTAGTCAGAATATTTTCCCCATGGTAGGGTATCAAGAACAAAAGTTTAAAGGTTTAAGGTGAAAGACTCTACAACACCCCCAGGGCACTACCATTCACTGTGAATGTTGTTAATGTCCATTAAAATAAAAATAAATAGCAATTAATTTATTTGTTTAGTTATTAAAATAAATGGATTGATGCAATCACTGAAAGAGCATTTAAAATTTTAAAGTAGGACTTGTCATTTCAGAAGCCTAGCTCTTGGTTTCATAACCTGTCTCAGACGATAACCTGACGATGGCAAGATGGCGTCTAACCTAGGCAACTCTTTGTGTGTCAGTTACAGAAGTGGATTTGCAATCACGCATTACAATCGCTCCACTCTTTTAAATCTCTACTCAAACTAAACTCAACTCATTGTGAAAGGAACCTTTTGGAGCAGCTCACCATTTGTACAATTTATAACAGCATTGAAAATGATTTTCTACCCGGATTCACGTAAAACTATTTAATGAACAGTACAATGAATGGATTAGAGAACAGTTTAAAGATTTGTATTGTTTACCAATTCAGGGTCCGAGAGGTTTGCCAGGATCTTTTGGACATCCAGGAGCAAGCGTGAGTAGCATACATCCAATAAGCTCTTCATAGAGATAAACTGGAATCCACTTTATTTCTGATTCTGTATTCCCCTCCCTTTTTTCACAGGGCAATCCTGGTAGCAATGGGATACCAGGCCCACCTGGTCCACCCGGGGAGCCAGTAAGTCATCTTTCAATGCTGTAAATTAACAAACGTCCAACATATTGAAAGGCAGGACAATCATATCAGGAAGCACCTTGGAATTGAGTGCAACCTAACAAATTTTATTCTGTTGAAGCTAATGAATAATAATATAGCATGTGGAAAACTGAGTTACATCTACAATGGAAAAGTGTCAATGGTGTGGTAGGGTTGCTGTCTCTCAGTGCTTCGAACCTGAGTACTGATGCTGTCTGTACAAAGTTTACATGTCCTCCCTGTGACCACGTGGGTTTTCTCCGGGTGCTCCGGTTTCCTTCCACACTCCAAAGAGGTACAAGTTTGTAGGTTAATTGGCTTCTGTAAATTGTAAATTGTCCCTAGTGAGTAAGATAATGCTAGTGTACGGGGATCACTGGTCAGCATGGACGGTGGTCCAAAGGGCCTGTTTCCACGCTGTATCTATAAAGTTTCTATTCCAAATATCCAAAACCTATTTTGTTTCCTATGATCCCATGGATTTCCTACCTGATCCCATGGAATTCCCTTCCAGAACATTAGGAGAAAATCTTTAGAGTTGTGCGGGTGTTGATGGTTATAACATATTCCAAAGTTCTAAAAACCACACAGCTGACACTTATGCAGAATTATACAATGCCATTGAAACTGTACTCCAATGGCTTCTTCATACAGCTCCTGGTGGCACCTACAACTAAGACGGGAGAACCATAAATAAATTGACATTACTGTCTCATGAAGCAGACAGAAATTACTACTGGAGACATCCAGATCCAAATGTGTTACAATGACGGCAGAGATAGCCTGGAAAAGAGACCAACTTACCTATCTAGCTAGATGTTTGCCTATTACAGTTGTTGGCTACAGATGTTATACCTGCAATTTAGATAGGATTAATTTTTTTGACATTGGAAATATATTTTGCTTTTATTGCTAACGCTCCACATCTCAAAAAAGTTTGAAGTAGCATGAGGAGCGTAGCATGAAGCGAGTGCGCTAGATGGACATTACATCACATAGTCTTCCAAAATAATTTTCAGCTACAGAGATCAGAGCACCATGCACCATGTTAAATTAATTTGCTATGATTGGATTTATGTACACAATTGGTGGATAGGAATGTAATATATGTGGTACTTAGGCCTTCTAAAATCCTAAAATACTTAACAGTTATTTTGAAGCGTAGTTGCTTTATATGATAGAACGGAAATGCAGCATGCACCCTAATCACTAGGCTGTTATGTAAACTATTGCCGAGCTATCTTTAATTATACTGGGGGATTTAACACGTTGAATTTATTCTGGTACATTTGAAATAAAACATCAAAAGTAAGGTTTGCAGAACTGCATGTTATAGTGTCATGGAATCATACATCAGGGAAACAGACCCTTCAACCCATCTCGCCCATGCTGACCACGTTGGCGAGTTCCGTTTGGCTGCATTTGGTCCATAGCCCTCTAAATCCTTCTTATCCATATACATGTCCAAATGTCTTTTAAAAGTTATAATTGTACCTGCTGCTATGGCAGCTCATTATAGATACAGACCACCCTCAGAGTGAAAAGGTTGACCCCAAGGTCCCTCTTAAATCTTTCTTCTCACCTTAACCTTATGTCCTCTAGTTTTAGAACCCTAAACCTTGGGGGAAAAAGACAGTGAGTGTTCATGTTATTCATGTTCCTCATGATCTTGTACTTCTCAATATGTTCACTCCTCAACCTCCTACACCAAAGAAAGAAGTCCCAGCCTATGCAATTTCCCCATTTAACTGAAGCCTGTCACCCCAGGTAACATCCTGGTGAATCTCTTCTGCACCTTTTCCAACTTAATGATTTATTTCATATAGCTGGGCGACCAGAACTGCACACAGTGCACCAAATGTATTCCCATCAACAACTTGTACAGGTGTATGATGATATCCCATTTTTTGGACTTAATATCTTTTGAATGAAGGCAAGCGTGCCAAACATTTTCTTCGCCACATGGTCCATCTGACTCGCCACTTTCAGAAAATCGTGCACTTGTATACCTAGATCTCTGTCTTGCAACACTCTCTTGGGCTCTAGCATTTATTTTGCAAGTCCTGCCTTGTCCAGATGAGAATTATATTCTGCACTCTGTATTTTACCTTTGTTCTACCTATTACACTTGAGTTTGGATTAATTGTTTTTATGTATGGTATTAACTGATTTGATTGAATAGCTTGCAAAACAAAGCTTTTCACTCTACCTTGGTACATGTGACAATAATAACCCTAAACCTAGAGCCTGGATAATCAGTCTATCATGTGAGAATTCATGCTTCTCGGTGCTTTGTCCTCACTGTTTCATGTGGTTCTGTTTCATTTTAGTCTGCGCTGCCTCTCATGGGAGATATTGGTGCCTTACTAAAGGTAATTGTGTCGTTTGAACGTTGTGAAAACAGATTATTTAACCATCTGCGACAATTTGATGGTGATGAGGGTGATATTAGTAGGTTAGTTGAAGCTGCTCAATTACATGATTGGCAGTTTTAATGAGATCGTTGACAAAATGTGTGTTTCTAAACTTTTCTGGTGTCTGTTCCGAACATTTTGTAATCCCGACATGACACCATTTATGCTTCTAGCCCTGGCTGACTCGGGTTCACAATCAAAACTACTGGGTTATATGCTATTAGTTAAGTGTTAGCTAATTTTTGTTGCTTCAGCTCATTGTATTGTGTCATAGAATCATACAGCATGGAAACAGATCATTCGGCCTAACCTGTCCATGGCATCCACATTCCAATAATATTACAAACCGCAAGCATTGATATTTGTGGGACACCACTATTCTCAGGCTTTCAACCATGACATCTACTCTCTACCACCATCTGTCTCCTATTGCCAAGCCAATTTTAGATCCAGATTGGCTTCTTGCTTCATGGACCCTGAACTTTTGAACCAGTTTCCCATGGGGATCTTATCAAAGACTTTACGAAGGTTTGTGTAAATCACATCTACTGCCCCACCCTCATCAATACATGTTATTACTTCTTCAAAGAATTCATTCAAATCATGCAGTTACTTGCAAATTTGATCCTAATCTAAATAACTCTTCAATGCAGAGAAATCCTGATTAGTCACTTCCCTTCACTCCCTTTTAAGGTGCCAGCACAAATACACTACATTTATATAGTGCAAATAACACTCATGGCGTCAAACTGATGCAGCTAAAGTGCACTGATGACAAGTGAGAAGTAACAAAAGATCTGAGCTGAAAATACCACAAATTATAAAGCATTACCATACTTCTTTTTAGACTATGTGAGATCTTCTTAGCATTGCTCACATTGCTGCAAGATATAGCTACAGTAGAATCCTTGCTTTATATCATCTCATCCAGTCTCAATTTGTCTATCTTTCTGTTTGATGGACAGAATGCATGCAGCAGCTGTCTGGCTGGTGGCCATTCGGGACTACCTGGAATGAAAGGCGACCGAGGTGTGCCGGGGACACCTGGAACTGATGGTCTCGATGGCAGTCAGGTAAAGGAGCACAGAAATAACCAATGCACAGCTCGGTATCATCGTTTCACAGGATATCTGAATAATGAGAGGTGATTTACTTCGGCAAGAGAAACAGACACAGCCAGATCAGTTTTTTTAATGAATTAGTTGCTGCTATTATGTAGATAGCTCAGAGATCCAGAAGTATAGCAGGAGTAAGCCAGTTAATTACATGCCAGTGAGTCTTTCATCAGGAATAAGGAAATTATTGAAAAACATTCAGAGACTTAATCAGCACTTGGAGAGGGAGAGATTGCTGAGGGAGAGTCAGTTTAGTTCTATAAGTTTGCAGATGACACTATAGTGGGTGGTATCATAGATAGTGAAGATAGATACCAAAATTTACAACAAGCTCTTTATCTGAGCAAGTGGACTGAGAAATGGCCAATGAAGTTTAATGCAGATAAGTGCGAGGGATGTCAAACCAGGGCAGGACCTTCACAGTAAATGGTAGGGCCCTAGGGAGTGTTGTAAAACAGAGGGATCTAGGAGTACAGTTCCCTGAAAGTGGCGTCACAAGTAGAGAGGGTGGTCAAGAAGGCTTTTTGGTAAATTGGCCTTCATCAGTCAAGATATTGAGTGTAGAAGTTGGGATGTATGTTGCAGTGTTGCTGTGTCAACACTTAGAGTACTGTGGCCATCCTACAAGAGTAAAGATGTCATTGAGTTGGAATGAGTACAGGGAAGATTTATGAGGGTGTTGCCTGGACTTGAGGGACTAAGCTATCGGGAGAGGTTTGGCAGGTTAGGTCTTTATTCCTTGGAGCACAGGAAGCTAATCTGATCGAGGTCTATAACAATCATGAGGGGAACAGATTGAGTGAATGCGCAGTCTTTTACCCAGGGTTGGGAAATCATAAAAACAAGAGGGCACATGTTAAAGGGAAGAGGGACAAGATTTAATACAAACCTGAAGGGCTTTTTCATTCAGAGGATGGTGGGTATATGGAACGACATACCAGAGGAGGGCAAGTATTATAACAACATTTAGAAAACATTGGAGAGATACATGGATAGGAAAGATTAGAGGAATATGGGCCAAATGTCTGCAAATAGGACTTGCTTAGATGGAGCATCTTGTGTGACTAATGTCTGGTAGCACTTTCATATAATGAAGTGGTTGGAGCGGATGATTACAGCGTGATCGGTATCCTCTGGTTATTGATACACCAGTTGCAGGAGGTTATGAATAATTAATCTATCAACTTTTCATGTTTTTAAATGTATCTATTAAATCTCTCCTGAACATTCTCTATTCTAAAGTAGGATTTGTTTCATTGATCTTAGATTATGTTTGATTATTACTTGGGGAAAAATAAAATGAATCATTTAAGGAATACAAAAAATCTTTCCATTATTATAATTAAAGGGATCATAAACCTATCAACTTCATACCAGCCGTCTGCTTCCAGGTTCTGAAAAGCGAGTCACATGATATGAAATGCCCACCTGATGCATTAATAGACAATAGGTGCAGGAGTAGGCCATTTGCGCTTCGAGCCAGCACCGCCATTCAATGTGATCATGGCTGATCATCCCTAATCAGTACCCCGTTCCTGCCTTCTCCCCATATCCCCTGACTCCACTATGTTTAAGAGCCCTATCTAGCTCTCTCTTGAAAGCATCCAGAGAACCTGCCTCGACCGCCCTCTGAGGCAGAGAATTCCACAGACTCACCACTCTCTGTGAGAAAAAATGTTTCCTCGTCTCCGTTCTAAATGGCTTACTCCTTATTCTTAAACTGTGGCCCCTGGTTCTGGACTCCCCCAACATCGGGAACATGTTTCCTGCCTCTTGCGTGTCCAAGCCCTTAACAATCTTATATGTTTCAATGAGATTTCCTCTCATCCTTCTAAACTCCAGAGTGTACAAGCCCAGCTGCTCCATTCTCTCAGAATATGACAGTTCCGCCATCCCGGGAATTAACCTTGCAATCCTACACTGCACTCCCTCAATAGCAAGAATGTCCTTCCTCAAATTAGAGGACCAAAACTGCGCACAATACTCCAGGGCACGCAACAAAGGCTACCATTTTACCAGTTTGTGTTGGAGCAAGTAATTGTGGAATGTTTCAAGTAGACTTGTAGAGCAGACTCAAGAAGTAGACTATTTGACATCTTGATTTTGCTGCATGTTTAAAAGGTTGTCATGCTCAGCTGGGCTGGAAGAAGGCAGGAACGGGGTACTGATTAGGAATAATCAGCCATGATCACGTTGAATGGCGGTGCTGGCCTGAAGGGCCAAATGGCCTACCCCTGCACCTGTTGTCTATTGTCATAAAATTACATTCCTGCGTCCGCATAATCCTACAAGTTGTGTGTGCTCAAGCATTTGATCCAATCTCCCTGTTAAAGTAATGACCAACATCAGCATCCACCACAACCTGAGAGAGTTACAGGTTCTAACATCATTCTTAATGAAGACATCTAACTTCAGTCTTAGTGACGTGGGGCAACACAGTGGCACAGCGATAAGAGTTACTGCCCTACAGCACCAGAGACCTGGGTTCGATCCTGACTACGGGGGTTGGCTGTGTGAAGTTTGTACATTCTCCCTGTGACCTGTGTGGGCTTTCTCCAGGTGCTCCTGTTTCCTCCCACACTGCAAAGAGGTACAGGTTTATAGGTTAATTGGCTTGGTAAAATTGTAAAATGTCCCTAGGTGTAGGATAGTGTTAGTGTGCGGGGATCGCAAGTCCACACAGACTCAGTGGGCTGAAGGGCCTGCTTCCACGCTGTATCTCTAAACTAAAAAAAACGAAATCCCTTCTCATTACCCCACCAGAACTTCAGCTAAAGATTGTGTAAACTACTGTGTTACCCTGTAAAATGATGAAACATTCATTACAGAGACACCCTGATGTGTTTTTTCATCAAGGGGGATACACGTGACATTCCTGAGATTCTAAGAACAAGCACATAACAGAGCTCCAAGGCCCAGCCCTAGACAAAATAAAACAGGAGGAGAAACATTCTCTACATTGTTAAAACTAGTATAATTTATTATTTCAAATGTTTATGCATTGTTCAGAAGAAAGCAAAATGTTCATACTTATGTAATGGATGAACGACTGCTCAAGTGAACAAATAAGCACATCAAGTCATTCTCCAAACAATAGCAGCAATTCTGAACGTGAGCTGGTAATTAGATGGTTTTCTTCTCTCCTGAATTTTATTTGGATTTACATTGTGTGGAAAAAATGGGTACATTCAGGGGTCTCTCAATCCCATGAGAATCTCTCAATTCCAATGGGGTTCTAATGGCATGGAAGCAAACCAAAGAAAGACCATTGTACCATTTCTCATGACTGCACTTTCTTTAATCCCAGGGATCCACAATTTCATCGCAGGGTCTCCAATAGTCGTTTGATTTTTGAATCCTGCAATTATTTTCATACAGGGTGATCCAGGACCAAGAGGCCCGTCTGGAATTCAGGGATTGGATGGGCAGAAGGTGGGTCGTTCAATCTCTTTGTGATGTTTCCAACTCTAACCAAAAAAAGCAAGACAATGAACATTCATAAACATTTGTTATATTGCATCACTCTGTCATAAAGAAAACCCTCTCAGTTCATAAGGATGTTGTCAAATACAATTTGACATTAAACCATGTAAGAATTATTAGGACAAGTAGCCAAATGATGGCCTAAGAGATAGGCTTTAAGAGGAAAACATGTACAGGATTCTTTGGGTCATGAAATGAATGAGGAACTAAATTCCAAAAGTTGTTCGTAAGTTAATTTTGTCTATAAATCAGAATATCTACAGAATGAAAATAAAAATAGTTCGATAATGTAACCATGCCTCGACAGTGTTGTAATGAATGGTATCAAGAGCACATAAGACTGACATGCAAGTACAGTTAATAAAAGTGGAGAGAGAAAGGAAACTATTTTGGCCGCTCATAGGAACAAACATATGTACGTACATCGGACATTTCCATTTTATAACATTATGGGAGATCGCTCGTATGTAGGGAGTTCATATGTCAGGTGTTGAAAATCCAGGGATGGCCTGTAGTGCAAGAGATATTGACATAAAGAGACTTAGGGATGGAATTACAGACCTTTTATTTGAACCAGTTAAAGGCACAGCTGCTAGAGTAATTAAAACCTAAGAGATCAGACATATTGGAGTGCAGAGATTATTAAAATTAGGCTATGTGAAAACAGTTGGAGATAATTGGCAACATCCAATTAATTAGAAAGCGTTTGTCCCATGTGGTGGGGCACCATATAATGGTATTTTGACTTTTGGACAATTAGGCAGCTGCTTGTGCTGATTTCAAAGATACACCCTTCTCCTTACAGATTCCATAATCAAACATCTTTAGTTGCAGCTGTTTAATTTTTCAACCATGGATGTGGTTTGAGACTCTCCAGTCTGGCTCTAACCAGTGCAGACCAAATTGTAGTAAGAGTGTGAATTACATAGTTGCATTCCCATTTACATATTAAAAGGAGCTTTCGCCTGGCAGCAGCTAATGTGGACAACAAGTGACAATTCCTTTTAAACATGTCTGTATTACCCCTTCACTTAAGGGCCTGTCCCACTTGGGCATCATTTGCACGTCATTTACGCGACATCATTTACGTGACATCATTTACGCGTCACGACGCGCGGGTCGTAATGTGCGCATTATGCGTGCATGGCATGCATTACACGTGCATGGTGCGTGGTGGCGTAAGCAGTGACGCGTGGCAGCGCGCGGCGCCCCAGGATTTGGGGATTCTCAACATCCTCGCACGCCACGTGCGTGACGCGCAAATGACGCCCAAGTGGGACAGGCCCTTTAGCCCAAGAGTCTAACGGGAACTAAATTCCAAATGTGTGTTTACTGATATAAATCACAATATGGGTTACTCACAAATACTTTCAAACAAGAATGAAATAGATCATTTGGACACTGTTGCAATTTTGACTGGGCAGCTTCAGAAGTCACACTCACTAACAATATTTCAGTGTTCAGTATTTACTTTAATGTCATTTTAACTGAGTACTTACATACACAGAAGAAACGAAAAATTGTTTCTCAATCAGTTCCTGTCAGTGCAGTTAATAAAAACAGAATAAATACATACAGCTTTAAAATTAAAATTAACATATCTTTTAGGCCTAAAAATTGAACTAAAAACAGACATTCAGACCGAACAGTGGCTTTGCTTTGACAGATGTCTAGCTGTCAAAGTATGGGCGAGGTTAGATGTGTCGGTGTATGCTGTAGGGGGAGGGGACACAGTCCGTTAACCAGTCTTATTGCCTGTGGGAAGAAGCTGTGTAGCATCCTGCTGGTTCTGCAGCTGATGCTCCTGTACCTCTTCCCAAATGGCAGAATGGAGAAGATGTGGTATGATAGGGGTCCTTAATAATGGAGATGGCTCTGCGGATGCTGTGCTTCTGATAGATCTCCAATAGGAAAGGGAGTGCTGAGTGATGCAACAACTTTGCAAACTAGCTGCATGACTGGAGGTTGTGTACAGAGAACTGCTACTTGCAGGCACCCAGGACCTGGACTGGGTTCCACGGTTAACAGTGCGCTTCCAATCCCACCCATACTTCCCATTTCCTTCTTGGGTCAGCTGCTGTTGAGAAGTTTCCCCAAGATGAGCAAATAATTTGGGTATGGAGCCCACCCGTGGTCAATAATTAAGGTATTGGGAGTCAAATACTCCAAGCCATTTCTCTAGCTGCAGCAAACAATGAACTACACCCACTGAGAGTTACATTCTGACCGATTTTCACAATCATTCCAGGAGCTGGGATTCACTATGGGACCCAGTACATCATCTTGTGAGACTTCCAGCAAAGGGGTCTCATTGACAGACATCTGACAGCTCTCAAATATCTCATGCTCACTGGAACTACTGATGTTAGATATGCTTCTGAACTTAATTCTGTTTTCAAAGGGAAACAAAGGTGAGCGAGGATTCCCTGGGCCAATCGGAGAGAAAGGAGATGAGGTGAGTATCTTGTGGCCTCCAAGACTGAACATTTAGATACAATTCACGCACAGAATATGGATATCGTGGCAAGGCCAGAATTTATTGCATGCTCCATTCTATCCATACGCAGTGTGACTTGCACTAAAGCCAATTAAGAGTTAACCATGTTTGAGAAAGAACTGTAGATGCTGGAAAAATCGAAGGTAACCAAAAATGCTGGAGAAACTCAGCGGGTGAGGCAGCATCCATGAGGCGAAGGAATAGGTGACGTTTCGGGTTGAGACCCTTCGTCAGACTGATGTGGGGGTGGGGGAGCGGGAAGAAGAAAGGAAGAGGCGGATGCAGTAGGCTGTGGGAGAGCTGGGGAGGGGAGGGGAAGGAGGGAGAAAGCAAGGAATACCTGAAATTGGAGAAGTCAATGTTCATACCGCTGGGGTGTAAACGACCCAAGCGGAATATGAGGTGCTGCTCCTCCAATTTGCGATGGGACTCACTCTGGCCATGGAGGAGGCCCAGGACAGAAAGGTCGGATTCGGAATGGGAGGGGGAGTTGAAGTGCTGAGCCATGGAGAGATCAGGTTGGTTAATGCGAATAGCAGAGGTGTTGGATGAAACGATCGCCAAGCCTGCACTTGGTCTCACTGATGTAGAGCAGTTGGCATTTAGAACAGCGGATGCTATAGATGAGATTGGAGGAGGTGCAGGTGAACCTCTGCCTCACCTGGAAAGACTGCTTGGGTCCTTGGATGGAGTCAAAGGGGGAGGTAAAGTGACAAGTGTAGCATTTCCTGCGGTTGCAAGGGAAAGTACCAGGGAAGGGGTGGTTTGGGTGGGAAGGGGCAAATTGACTAGGGAGTTACGGAGGGAGCAGTCTCTGTGGAAAGTGGAAAGGGGAGGCGATGGGAAGCTATGGCCAGTGGTGGGACCCCGTTGGAGGTGGCGAAAATGTCGGAGGATTATCTGTCTTATGTGACAGCTGGTAGGGTGGAAGGTGTGGACAAGGGGGACTCTGTCCTTGTTACGAGTGGGGGGGATGAGGAGTGAGAGCGGAGCTACGGGATATAGAGGAGACCCTGGTGAGACCCTGATCTATAGTCGAAGAGGGGAACCCCCGTTCCCTAAAGAATGAGGACATCTCCGATGCCCTGGTTTGGAACACCTCATTCTGGATTCAGATGCGGCGTAGACGGAGGAATTGGTAGTAGGGGATGGAGTCCTTACAGGAAGCTGGGTGGGAAGTATAGTCCAGATAGCCATGTTGATCAGTCTGGCATCATTTATGAGCCATAGTGGGTTAGGAAGGCAGAATTCCCAAAAGTGCAAACAAATAAATTATTATGTCAAAGATAGACTCAAAAAGCTGAAGTAACTCAACAGTTCAGGCAGCATCTCTGGAGAAAAGGAATAGGTGGCATTTCGGGTTGGAACCCTTCTTCACCTAGCACCTTCATGTTCTTTACCCGAAACATCACCCATTCCTTCTCTCCAGAGATGCTGCCTGTCCTGCTGAGTTACTCCAGCTTCTTGTGTCTATCTCCGCATTAAATTAGAATCTGCCATTTCCTTCCTACACAATTATGATGTCAATCCAGCAGTTTGATTATCGAAGCAAGCTTAATTTTCCTCCAGAGGTTATTCAGTTAACCAAAATAAATTTATCAGCTGCGGTGGTGGGATTTGAACCCTTGTCTCTGAATCATTATTCCAGGCTGATTGGATCATTCATCCATTCCAAGCCCCTGGATTTCAGTCAAGTAACTCAAACCCTTTGCTGACATATCCATATCTGCTGATTTTTCCAATGGCAGATGATGCATATACTTATGCATGCAGAATAATATTAGTTCACTATATGCACAAGGCAGAATCCTTTTAATGTAATGAGAATTCGTTATTGCAGCCCATAGATAAACATTGTAATAATTTGAAAATGACTATGTAACATCACAGAGAGACAGTAAATGGTATTTCCGCCAGCATTATGCATCTCACTGTAAGGCTTCTCCCCCTTAACCAGCTGCCGTTACATTGTCCATTTCTCCCTCCACCGCCATTCTCCACCGGTTGCCGGCGACTGCAGGGGAGAAGGAGGAGACCATAGTTTTAAGGTGAAATGACACAAAGTGCTGGAGTAACTCAGAAGGTCAGGCAGCATCTCTGGAAAACATGGATACAGTAGATGACGTCACCTATCCAACATCGATTTTTTTTAAAAAGTTGTTTTTTAAATGGCGCCTGCCTGCGGCGACTTTTGTGGAGTTCCAGAACCTAGAAGGCTTAAATACAACTTCAATCAACTCACCTGGATCAGGAAAATGGCAGAAAACTGTGCCGTTTCAGTCAAGCTGCTTGAGCACCTCAAGGCTCTTGCAATTTTGCGATCTCCCGCAACCAGATTTTAAACTTTCCCACGGTCGCTGGAAATCACCCGACCCGACTGAGGAACCCAGGTACTGTACCTCGGAACCCCGGGATGACCTCCAGAGCCAACGGGTTGGATCTCCCAGGAACAATGAAGCTGGAGCTGCAGCTGCCGACTTTGAAGGAGCTGGAGCTGCCGTCTGTGAAGGAATCCCTGTTCCAGCGCAGGTCCGCAGAAACCGCAGGTACAGTAAACTCAGTACCTGGAAACAAAGGGGAAGCCTCCATTGTGTCCGGAAACGTGGCCGGCGGGCAGGACTTTAGGTCAGACTGAAGCGCAGGGGACCGGCCCCCTCTCCCTACTATCCTACTGTCAAATCTACAGTCCCTTGAAAATAAAGTGGATGACTTAAGGGCAAGACTGCTTTATCAAAGGGAGCTGAGGGAATGCGCTGTGTTCTGTTTCACAGAGACATGGCTCACCCCCAGCTCCCCAGACTCAGCGGTCCAGCCTGAAGGGTTCTCCATCCAGCGCATGGACCGTACACTGGCATCTGGGAAAGGGAGAGGAAGGGGCATCTGCCTCATGGTCAACTCTGCGTGGTGCTCAGACGTGGCAGTCCTGTCCAACTCCTGCTCCCCGCACCTCGAACATGTGGCGGTGAAGTGCCGCCCCTTCTACCTTCCGAGGGAATTCACCTCCATCATCCTGATCGCAATCTACATCCCACCCCAGGCAGACGTCCGTCTGGCACTGGAGGAGTTGCACGCCGTGGTCAACAAACACCAGACGTCTTACCCCGAGGCATTTACCACCATTGCTGGGGACTTCAATAAGGCAAACCTAAAGAAATCACTCCCCAACTTCCACCAACATGTCTCCTGCTGCACCAGAGAACCAAACACCCTCGACCACTGCTACACCACCATCAAGAATGCCTATCGCTCCATCCCTCGCCCTCACTTCGGTAAATCCGACCATACAGCGGTGCTGCTTCTCCCTGCCTACAGGCAGCAATTAAAGAGCGCACCCCCAGAGGTGAGGACAGTACAGAGCTGGTCGGCAGGGGGGGGGGTGCAGAGAAACAACTACAGGACTGTTTGGAGTCTGTAAACTGGGCAATGTTCAAGGACTCGGCAACGGACTTGAACGAATATATCACAGTCGTTACAGACTTCATTAAGAAATGTGTGGAGGACTGCATCCCTACAAAAACCTTCCGAGTGTTTCCCAAACAGAAACCTTGGATCAACTTTGAGATCCGCATTCTTCTGAAGACCAGGCACCGGGCATTCATGTCTGATGATACAGTGGTCTAGATGATAAGAAGTCCAGATACGACCTTGGTAAGGCCATCAAAAAGGCCAAAAGGGACTTCTGCTCCAAGCTGGAGGATGAGACTTTGGCCCTTGGCCCTTGTGGCTGAAGGGATCAGGGGGTATGGAGAGAAGGTAGGTACAGGATACTGAGTTGGATGATCAGCCATGATCATATTGAATGGCGGTGCAGGCTCGAAGGGCAGAATGGCCTGCTCCTGCACCTAATTTCTATGTTTCAATGAGAAGATGCTCGGCAGCTGTGGCAGGGCCTGAATGCAATCACCTCCTACAAGGCGAAATCAGGAGGCAGCTCGAATGTCGGCGAGACATCACTCACTGATGAGCTAAATGCGTTTTACGCACGTTTTGATAGGGAGAACACCGATGTGCCTTCCCGAGCCCCCATTCGCTGTGATGGTATTTCAGTCTCAGTCACAGAGGTTGACGTCAGGAAATCCTTCAGAGGGGTGAACCCTCGAAAAGCGCCTGGACCTGGTGGTATACCTGGTCGTGTTCTAAAAACCTGTGCGGACCAACTGGCTGGAGTTTTTACGGGCATTTTCAACCTCTAGCTTCTGAGGTCTGAGGGTTCCCACCTGCTTCAAAAAGGCATCAATTATACAAGTGCCCAAGAAGAGCAAGATGACGTGCCTCAATGACTATCGACCTGTGGCACTAACGCCTGTGGTTCGAGAGGTTGATCATGGCGCAAATCAACTCCTACCTCGACAAAAACCTGGACCCACTGCAGTTCGCTTACCGCCACAACAGATCAACGGTGGATGCGATCTCGCTGGCTCTCCACTCCACTCTGGACCATTTGGACAACAAAAACTCATATGTCAGGCTGTTATTCATCAATTACAGCTCGGCATTTAATACTATCATCCCCTCCAAGCTGGCTACCAAACTCGCACAACTGGGTCTCTGCGCATCCCTCTGCAATTGGATCCTCGACTTCCTCATTCACAGACCACAGTCTGTTCGTATTGGTGGAAATGTGTCAGACTCAATAACAATCAGCACGGGAGCACCTCAAGGCTGCGTGCTCAGCCCCCTGCTGTACTCACTCTATACTCATGACTGCGTAGCCAGTCACAGTGCGAACTCCATCATCAAGTTCGCTGATGACACCATTGTTGTGGGACGTATCACTGATGGGGATGAGTCGGAGTACAGAAGAGAGATCGAGCAACTGTCCATATGGTGCCAGCACAATAACCTGGCCCTCAACACCAGCAAAACCAAGGAACTGACTGTGGACTTTGGAAGTAGTAGGATGTGGACCCACAGTCCTGTTTATATCAATGGGTCGATGGTTGAAAGGGTCAAGAGCTTCAAATTCCTGAGCGTGCACATCTCTGAAGATCTCTCCTGGTCCGAGAACACTGATGCAATTATCAAGAAAGCTCACCAGCACCTCTACTTCCTGAGAAGATTACGGAGAGTCGGTTTGTCAAGGAGGACTCTCTCTAACTTCTACAGGTGCACAGTAAAGAGCTTGCTGACCAGTTGCATCGTGGCTTGGTTCGGCAACTTGAACGCCCTGGAGAGGAAAAGACTACAGAAAGTAGTAAGCACTGCCCAGTCCATCATCGGCTCTGACCTTTCTTCCATCGAGGGGATTTACTGCAGTCGCTGCCTCAAAAAAGCTGGCAGTATCATCAAGGACCCAGACCACCCTGGCCACACACTCATCTCCCTGCTACCTTCAGGTAGAAGGTACAGGAGCCTGAAAACTACAACGACCAGGTTCAGGAATAGCTACTTCCCCACAGCCATCAGGCTATTAAACCTGGCTCAGACAAAACTCTGATAACTAATAACCCATTATCTGTTATTTACACTTTATTAGTTTATTTATTCATGTGTGTATATATTTATATATGGTATATGGACACACTGATCTGTTTTGTAGTAAATGCCTTCAATGTTCTGTGTGCTGATGCAAAGCAAGAATTTCATTGTCCTATCAGGGGCACATGACAATAAACTCACTTGAACTTGAACTTCTCCAGAGATGCTGCCTGACCTTCCGAGTTACTCCTGCACTTTATGTCATCTTGTATTAACCCGCATCTGCAGTTCTTTGTTTCTACCTTGTTTTAAGGCGATTCCGATGCATAAAATCTAACACACAAAAGTTTATGGAACATAGCCCTTATGTTAGTTGGCGAATGTCTGTTATAGTGAGAGTCCTGAATTCATTCTGTTTTAGAGATTTTCTGGTAGCCTTTAAAGTGGGTTTCATACCTAAAGAGAAATAGATGTCATGGGAGAAGCGAAGCTTTAATTCGTTGATCTGCCAATTTAGCAACAATTTAGCAACAAAGCAATATAATTTCAAAGATATTGTAGAAAACAGAAGAAAATGTTTGTCTAGAAATGGGATTATGAAGCTGTGTGTGACTTGCGAATCAGTTTAAATTAATAAAACAAAACTTCAAAACAAAGTGGGGAAGTACTGCAGGTTTCATAGAATTTGAAATCATCCCACTGGGTCTCCATGTCCCTGACATGTTGATATGTAGTGGAGACCAAATAGTTTAATGGTACCAGCGACATGTAATTTAATGTAACACCTGTCACCTTCTCGGGTGACACCACTCTATCCAAGCCCCAGTTTATCCTGATAGTGATTTCCAACAATCCCCAACTCGTAACCACTAATCTGCCAACATTATATTGCTCTACTAATCTACAGACTGATTTCACCTTCCAGCAGTCCTTGACATGCATTCCCTGTCCAAATTACTCCACTAGTCTCCTGATTGCTTTCCTCCCAATTCCGGACTGACACATCTTTCAGCCAAGATCTCATCCCACCCTTACTGTGAGAACTTCAGGCTTCACACGGGGCCCAGTTGCCATCTTAATTAGAGCTCAGACAGGAACAGACATAAAGAACATCTTGTAGACCAATGTTTAAGAAGGAACTGCGGATGCTGGAAAATTAAAGGTAGACAAAAATGCTGGAGAAATTCAGTGGGTGAGGAAGCATCTATGGGACAAAGGAAATAGACGATGTTTCGGGTTGAGACCCTTCTTCAGACTGAAGAAGGGTCTCGACCCGAAAAGTCGCCTATTTCCTTCGCACCATAGATGCTGCCTCACCCGCTGAGTTTCTCGTAGACCAATGGTGGGTCTCTCAAACAAGTCGATTTAATAATTCAAGGCCTCTACAGAGCGCATTAGTAAACACTGGAAGAGAACCAAAGTGTTTCAAAGATCTGCAGCACCCATGGCATTTTAATATTTCCACGGTACAATGGTTGCATGTTGATTCTACACCTTCGAAGAAATTCAAGATCAAGGTTTAACCTCCTGTTTCCTGTTACATGTAGCATTCACGCCTTAAAATCTATTCATCAACTCTCTTAATATGCTTAATTGTAGGTCTCTTTTCCAATCGTGCTTTTCCAGTACATAATGTTTTGGGTTAAGCACATTACAAACTACCCATCTGATCTTTCTTATAATTTTCTCAGATTTTCCTACATCACTTGTTATTGTTTGAACATAACACTGCTTTCACTGTTAAAGCAGTAAAACATGTTGTTTCTGATTCTCAGGCACCGCCAGGTTTACCGGGCTTCCCTGGACCCAAAGGAGCTGAGGGACCTATGGTAAGTGATGACTGGACATCTTATTAATGGAAATGTACTTTTGCTCCCAGTGAGCTGCACTAGTTTTCTCCCTCTCTGCCCAAAGTAAAGAATGGAAGTGGCCCATTGCTGGAGCACCGTTCAAGCTACTGTGCACAGGGAAGCCATTTAGCAAAACCTACGATATGCTTTCAGGACTAGCAACATCTTCTCTGAGTGCATCAAAATGTTCCTGAGATGATTCCATGGTTGCAAGTGATCTTGCAATATCAGATCTCGTTTCAGTTTAGTCTGCTCTCATTGCAGAGTTTTGCCCCACACACTTCCTCACTCCTTAACTCTCACACTCTCTCTTTTCTTCAGGGTGTTACGAGGCACTTTAGAAAATACACTTGGAGATTATTTGCTAAAGAATTACATTAAATAAATAATAGGCAACTGTGTATATGTTGTTTGTTGCTTTAATATGAGCTTGTTACTTTATGGGAAACGAGCCTATTATTATAAACAAAAATACTTGATTAATAAGATCTGAAGGTAAACAAAATGGAGGGTTAATGTAAAACAACTGGATCGGGAAGCCGAGAATTTGAAACAACTGACTAATAAAATGTGTTTCTTTTTTATTAACAGGGTTCAAAAGGAACACCAGGACATACGGGGGCATTTGGACCCAAGGGAGTAAAGGTATGGGGAATTAAATGTTCCTCTTTCATTAAAAACCTAAATTTACCCCATGGAGATTGCAGAGCACCTCAGCATGTTCAACAGGTATCAGAATGGATAGGTTCTGAGAGGACTACTGAGATGTATTTCTCCAAGCTTGTTTTAACCATCAGAACTCCCAGTCAAACTCATAGGAACTTGCAAAAATCCATCCTTAAACTCTAATATTCCATCATTCATTTTGCAAATTGACCTTCATGAACTGTAAAACTGATTTCTCTTCTAAGATTAGAAATTTGCCTTTGTTTAGATGAAAGAGCATTCGTAAAGCATGTTTTTCCCTTTTGCAGTCATCCCGGCGATTGAAGTATGTTTTGCTCATTTGCAGTCTTACTTCAATTGATCAAATTTTCAATCATTCTTGTTGCTTGCTGCACAAGACCACAAACTATCTGCCAAATGGTGGAATTCTTTGTACAATGATGTCTGCTGATAAACATTACTCCTTTAAATATCAAACCTGTCCCCCAGATATCGCTAAACATTACTGTATTCAATATGCTTCAGAGTTGTAAACATAGTATTTCACACACTGATACAGGATTAGCTGGACAAAATAAGATCAAACTAAGGTCCTTTAATCACATGATGCGCCAATAGTACAATTGTTGATCAGTCTATACCAACAGACCCAGACACAAGGCAAGGAAAACTCAGTCAAACAGCATGGAAACAGGCCCTTCAGCCCAACTCATCCATGCCGACCAAGATGTCCACCTTTGCTAGCCTTATATTCCTCTGATTAACCCATACTCCTCTAAACCTTTTCTATCCATGTACCTGTCCAAATGTCTTTTAAATGATGTTATTGAATGTGCCTCAACTACTTCCTTTGGCAGCACGTTCAAAATATGTACCAGTGTGTGAGAAAAAAATTGCCCCTTGGGCTCCTAAGTCTTTCCCTTTTCACCTTACACCTGAGCCTTCTAGTTCTTGATTTCTCTAACCTGGGAATAAGGATGTGTACATTATCTATGCCTTTAATGATTTTAGACATCTTTATATGATCATGCCTTAATCTTGTACACCTCAAGTGTAAAGTCCCACCTCTCCCTATTACTCATGCGCTTAAGTCCCGGCAATGTCCCGGCAATTCTTCTCTGCATACTTCCAGCTGCATTGCATCTTTCCTATAGGTGACCGAAGCTGAACCCATTCCAAGTGTTGATGAATGCCAGCATGCCAAAATCTGTCTTCACCACCCTGTCCACCTGTGATGCCACTTGCAGAGAATGATGTATTTGTACCCCTTTGGCCCTCTGTTCGACAACACTCCCAGGGCCCTACCATGCACTGTGAAAGTCCTGCACTGATTTGACATCCCTGCAGGAAAGTGCACAGTTGTGGACATAGCCCTGACCATCATACAAACCAACCTCCCTTCCATTCACTCCATCTGCACTTCACGCTGCCTCGGCAAGGATGAGTCTCACCCTGGTCACTCCCTCTCCCTCTTTTGTCCTCTCCCATCAAA
Source organism: Okamejei kenojei (assembly GCA_035221665.1). Classification (NCBI taxonomy): domain Eukaryota; kingdom Metazoa; phylum Chordata; class Chondrichthyes; order Rajiformes; family Rajidae; genus Okamejei; species Okamejei kenojei. The sequence goes on along the minus strand of CM069135.1, from coordinate 15,814,403 downwards.
CAAAAGGTACAGAAGTTTGAAAATGCATGCCTCCAGATTAAACCATATAACACATATAACAATTACAGTACGGAAACAGGCCCTCTCGGCCCTTCCAGTCCGTGCCGACCATTTGTTTTCCCGAGGGACAGTTTCTCCCCAGTTGTTATCAGGCAACTTAACCATCTTATCACCAACTAGGGAGGGGTCCTGACCTACCATCTACCTCATTGAAGACCCTCGGACTACCTTTATTCAGTCTTTACTGGTCTTTATCTTGGACTAAACGCTATTCTCCTCATCCTGCATTTCTTCACTGTGGACGACTTGCTTATAATCAAGTATAGTCTTTTCTCTGACTTGATAGCACGCAACAAAAAAGCACTTCACTGTACCTTGGTAAATGTGACTATAATAAATTCAACTAAAGATTCATGTTTAGAATGAAAGAGCCAAAGTTACCTGCCTACTCATGGAGTCTAACCATTATGCTATTTGCTGTATTACCCTTAAACTGCATTTATAAATAAATATTTTAACAAAACATCTAATTTGCATTTGAACAAACCAACATTTTCTGCAGCTTTTATACATAGACTCTACTCCACCCTCACAGCACCTTCTCTTTGATGGAATTGTTCTTAATTATATGCCACATCTAATGCAAACCATGTCCTCTGGTTCTGTTTATGCTTCCTGACTTCTTGTGCTTTATATTATCTAATCCCTTTGGATTCAAAGGCTGCAATTATTTTTCTGCCCCTGACCTTAGAGTGAGATATTTGCAAATTATGATGCTCATTTGTCAGTCACGAATTTTAAGGCTGAAGACGCATAGTGTCAGTTTTACCCGAGGTCAACAGAAAGGAGAAAGGAAAACAGAAAGAGATGCTGCCTGTCCCGCTGAGTTATGGGCCTGTCCCACTTAGGCAATATTTCAGCGGACTGCCGGCAGTCACCTGAAAAAACGGCAACTGGAACGGCGACTGTCAGAGTGGAACACACACACGCACGCACACACTCACAAACATCGCTTCCTTCACCAGCCTGTTATGCAGGCGGGGGACAGGGCAAGTGGGGGGAGCGTTGTCTAAAAACTTCACACGGTGCAAAGCCTAGGTGAAACAGACACTCACCACGATGAACAGGAAGGTTGGCGCTGTAAAAAGACGGCTAAAGCACACTGCACAGTAAGTCCTTTAAAAGAGGGGGCAGAAGGCAACCCATTAGGACCTCCTGGCGACCCACCTACGGCTCGAGAATTCTCGCTACTCTCCACGGCGGCTTCATTCTAGTCGCCGCTAATTTTTCAACGTTGAAAAATTCACGGCGACCATAATGAGGCTGCGACTAGTTCCCAGAATGCGGGAACTCCTCGCGACCATGAAGTCGACTCCCCGGCAACCACCCGCGGACATGTGGCGACTGCAGAGTCTCCTCCAGCCGCCTAAAAAGTCGCCTAAGTGGGACAGGCCCAATACTCCGCCTCTTTGTGTCTATCTTCGGTTTAAACCAGCATCTGCAGTTCCTTCCTACACAGAAAGGAGAACTTGCTTGTTTTGAACCTTGCCTATGCAGCTACATCCTACATGATTAAGGAGCACTGGTAGAGAATACAGTGTCACCAAAATTTAAACAGTTAGGAAAGGATAAATGCATCAAGCAATGAAAACAGAACAATACCAAGACTTGCACCGAAAGTACAGATCTGTATTCAAATCTCCATAACATAACTTCATACATATCCTTTATCCTGTGTCTGTACACTGTGGACAGCTTGATTGTAATCATGTGTAGTATTTTCGCTGACCGGATAGCACGCAACAAATAAACTTTTCACTGTGCCTCAATATTAATAAACTAAATGAACAAAATAAATGAAATAAAGAAATATAAATGACCTCAAATGTCAGCAGTAAAGGAACCCGCAACCATGTCAGTCCTATGTTGTTCATTACTTTCTTCACAATTCAATTCAATTCAATTCAATTCAATTCAATTCAATTCAAATTTAATGTCATTGTACAGATACAGGTATGGGTACAACGAAATGCAGTTTAGTGTCAGTACGTAGTGATAGCAATGTTTAGATAAGTACAGATAAATAAATACAGATGTGGGAATCTATCGGCGGGACTCCGAGTTCAGCAGTGCGATGGTGTTATTGTAGAAGCTACTCCTCATCCTGCTGGTGCGGGACCTGAGGCTCCTGTACCGCCTCCCGATGGTAGGAGGGCAAACAGTCCATGGTTAGGGTGGGAGGGGTCCTTGATGATCTTCCCAGCCTGTCTCAGACACCGTTTTCGGTGGAGGGCATCCAAGGCAGGGAGCGGGGGCACCGATGATGTACTGGGCGGTTTTCACCACCCGTTGTAGTGCCTTCCTGTCTGCAATGGTGCAAAACTGCTGTACCATACCGTAAAGCAGGTGGTCAGGATGCTTTCAACGGTACAGCGGTAAAAGTTGGTCAGGATCTGGGGGGACAGTTGGGCTTTTTTGAGCCTCCTCAAGAAGTAAAGGCGCTGCTGCGCCTTTTTGATCAGCTTGGAGGTGTTGAGGGACCAGGACAGATTCTCCGAGATGTGTACCCCGAGGAATTTGTAGTTGGAGACACGCTCCACCTCAGTCCCGTTTATATGGATGGGGGTGTGTCTGCCCCCTCTGTTTTTTTCTGAAGTCGACAATGATTTCCTTCGTCTTCTGGGAGTTCAGGACGAGGTTATTATTGGCACACCAGGTTGTCAGGTGCTGGACCTCCTCCCTGTAGGCTGACTCGTCGTTGTCGCTGATCAGTCCTACCACCGTGGTGTCGTCGGCAAATTTTATGATGGCGTTGGACCTAAACTTAGGGATGCAGTCATGGGTGAAGAGAGAGTAGAGGAGAGGACTGAGCACACAGCCCTGTGGCACGCCAGTGTTCAGTGTTATAGTGGAGGAGGTGAGGTTGTTGATCCTAACAGACTGAGGTGTGTTAGTGAGGAAATCCAGTGTCCAATTGCAGAGGGAAGTGGAGATGCCAAGACCGCTGAGTTTGGTGATCAAGCTAGCGGGTATGACAGTGTTGAAGGCGGAACTGAAGTCAATGAACAGCAGCCTGATGTAGGTGTTATTGCACAAGATAAACATTCACATTTTAAGTTAGAATTAATTGTTTTAAAGTGTTATTAAGAATCTGTCCTTAAATTGAAATATTGATTATGCATCATAGGGCAGCAAAGGGGCGGCAGGAATCGCAGGACCACCTGGACCACCCGGAATTCTGGTAAGTCACCAAAGGCCTGCAGTGGTGATTATTCAGCAACCTTATCCTTATTTAAAGACAAATCCATCAAGTAAAACTTAAGAGGACCAGAAAAATGCTACATGCTCAAACTCAGCATAGATTTTGTTGAACTCCCAATCCTAATCCACTCATTTACTCATTACTTTGTTTAAATTCTTTCCAATTGCTTCTTAAACCATTTGTACGCTCTTCTTTGAAAAAGAGCTGCTATTGTTGACCGTTCTTGAGAAATTCATTCCATTGTTATGATTCCTTCAGCCTTTCCTCATAATTACTTCTTTATGACCACGATATTATTGATTGCAAGTGGCTCAAGCTAATTGTCATTGCCTTTTCAATGATTAATTAAGTAATTGCAAAACAATCATAAAATCGAAGTTGTACAGCAAAGGAACAGGCTTTTGGGCCCAGCGTGTCCATGTTGATCTTTTTGCCCATGTACACTAATCTAATTTGTCTGCACTAGATCTGTATCCTCTGTCTTGCCTATTTAAATGTATGTCTAAGTGTCTACTCACATAGTGATTGTATCTGACCCCACCACACCTTTGGCAACGAGCTCCTGATATCAATCACTACCTGTGTTTAAAAAAAACTTCCCCAAAAAATCCCCTTAAACTCTTTCCTCTCACCTTAAACCTATGCCCTCTTGTTTTGATACCAAAGGAGGAAGATCATCTCTCAACACTTTGCCCAACTTTCATACTGATGTATATTCTGCTGTAGACCTATAATGATCTTCCTTGCGATCCACAATCAGTTTATCGGATGCATGTTTTGCTTTATTGGAGTTTGCTGCACAGTTTCAAATTGTTGGTAACAAAATATGCTGTTGTGTCTTGGTGAAAATATACCCCAGCTATGATGTTGAGAATTTGCTGTTCCCAAAACATGAACCAGTTCATTCTCAGTGGGAGTACAAAGAAACATAGAAAAATAGGTGCAGGAGTAGGCCATTCGGCCCTTCAAGCCTGCACCGCCATTCAATATGATCATGGCTGATCATCCAACTCAGTATCCCGTACCTCCCTTCTCTCCATACCTCCTGATCCCTTTAGCCACAAGAGCCACATCCAACTCCCTCTTGAATATAGCCAATGAACTGGCCTCAATGACTTCTGTGGCAGAGAATTCCAGAGACTCACCACTCTCTGTGTAAATAATGTTTTCCTCATCTCGGTCCTAAAGGAATTCCCCCTTATCCTTAGACTGTGACCCCCTTGTTCTGGACTCCCCCAACATCGGGAACAATCTTCCTGCATCCAGCTTGTCCAACCCCTTAAGAATTTTGTAAGTTTCTATAAGATCCCCCCTCAATCTTCTAAATTCCAGTGAGTACAAGCCGAGTCTATCCAGTCTTTCTTCATATGAAAGTCCCGACATCCCAGGAATCAGTCTGGTGAACCTTCTCTGAACCTCCTCTATGGCAAGAACGTCTTTCCTCAGATTTGGAGACCAAAACTGTATGCAATACTCCAGGTGTGGTCTCACCAAAACCCTGTACAACTGCAGTAGAACCTCCCTGCTCCTCTACTCAAATCCTTTCGCTATGAATGCTAATATACCATTTGCTTTCTTCACTGCCTGCTTTTAATGACTGGTGTACCATGACACCCAGACAGCAAAGTGGATAACCTCACATTTATCCACATTATACTGCATCTGCCATGCATCTGCCCATTCACTCAGCCTATCCAAATCACCCTGCAGCCTCCCAGCATCCTCCTCACACTGGTGAACTGGTGAAAGAACAAATGATTCCATATTAAAGTGAGCATGAGAGTTAACTCTAATATTATGTTCTTACATTCCTCAGAGCACAGCTACCTATGAAGGAAATGGAATGAGCAGTATATATAAGAAACAGGTAAGACTATTGAGCTATCTTTTGAAACATTTAACTCTATCCATGCAGAAAACTGAAAATGTTGATTTGTAATGATTGCTATTTTTGAAATTGATACTTTTATTCATCTTTGTGATAGTAAGTGCAAATGCGGAGAGCTGTTTGATGCATTGTACCTCATACTTTTACAAAAGATTGCTGTTCCCCCAATCACTTTGTCTTACAGCATTTCTAAACCATTGCAGGCTTTAACCCCTTATAAATGAAGAAGTGCTGTTGACATTAATTGTGAACCTAGTTTTTGTCATGTTATCATTTTACTTTCATTTGTACTTCTGTTTAAACCTTCTAGTTTGCTAAAACCTCATCCCTCAATCCAACCCATCTGAGTTCTTTTCCCAGGGTTTAGGAACTTCATTTGTATTGTGATGACTTGCACCAAATCTTATATTCCAGCCAGAACATGGAACATATGCAGTAACTAGCATCACATTCAGGCTCGAAAATTAAATAAAAAACAGCAAATGGTCAAAATATGAAACAGTCATGATGTTATACAGGCCTTTTTACACTGTCAACATCGATCATCATGCACCCACTTATACTAATCCCATTTTATTCTCCCCACATCACCAACAATGGTTGCCCCAGATTTTAACACCGATGCAATAGGGCTAATTTACAATGGTCAATTGAACCCACCAACTTGCGTGGCTGTAAGATGTGGCAGGAAATAGGAAAAACAGGAGTATGTTAGTCTAAATTGGGATTGGGGAAGGATGGAACAAAGGAATACTGTATATCTGATAAATGGAGGCCACGGTTTGCCAGCTGATTTTATCCTCATGGACCATCTAGTTAATGGATTAACAAGGACATTTAGAGTTAATCTATTAATCAGACCGTTCCACGCACATCCTCATTACCCGGATAATTCTGACCTCGTCATATCTGAGATATTGCCTGCAAATTAAAACTGACATTTTCCTTCTTTCCCAATTCTAATATAAGGTATTTTACCTAAAATGTTAGCTCTGTTTCTCTCACAACAGATGCTGCACAATCTGCAGAGTGGTTCCAGCACGTTCTCTTTTTATTTCAGATTTGCACTCAATAATTTCCCTCAATCTTCTCTCTTCTAATGTAGACAACCTAGCCCAGACTCTTTATTCAATTATACTATCCTATCCTGGCAATATCATCAAAAAGATCCCCTACACATTGAGTGTACTTACTTGAGGCATAGATTATATGATATGGGAGCCACTGGTTAAAACACTAGCTATGTCATATCTGGATCAGTGTGCATAGTTCATGTACTGTGGTGAACAGAACCATGCACACAGGTCCAGCTATGACATAGCTAGTGTTTTAACCAGTGGCCACCTAATCATATAATCTCTGCCTCAGCTACCAAAGGTAAAGTTCCCATTTGCTGCCTTAAACTCCCTTTTTATATATCAGTTCTACTGCCTGCATGAATTTGTGGACATGCTGTCCAAGAACCCTTAGTATCATACTATTTATCACATATTTCCTTGTCTTTACTGTGCAACACTCTCTACCCACTCCAGCTAAAAATGCATCACCTCACTTTTAAAAACAGTTATCACATTAACGTACATCTGCTCCTATCGAATGAGATTTGTTTCTGCCTTGCCCAGGTCATATTGCTATGGTGACATGTCCAAATACCGTTGATTACTAGCTGTTTTCCTGAACATTTCCCTACTTTTGAATGTTGATCTTGCATTTGTTCATCTACACACTGTTCATCAATTTGTTCTCCATCCATGGTCATATATGGTCTTCTAAAATGCCAATAACATCTCTGGTGAATGTTCATAGAAAGTAACCATTTACCATGCTATTTATATTTGACGGTAATTATATTTGATAAAATCACTGAGATTTTATTTACATTAATTAGGGCTTTAAATTCTTCTTTGGTCATTCTTTCCCCATATAGTATTGGATGGCTTTTTGATTGTTACGTTTGACTTGTTTGTCCGTGCTTACAGTATATTTCTTTCTCTCTGCGTAACTCGGTCTTCTTTATAATGTTGAAGTTTTCTGTGGTTTCCTTCACCATCCAACACATCAATATTGGAGAGTCTGCTTTTCTTGTTTTAACCTTGTTTGATCTTATTTAATCATTTGGATAGTATTTATTTAGTTTGATGTTCCCGCTGTGTATTCATTAAGCTTGTGCCCTTTGAATATAGTTGGGATTGTGTTCTATTATTGCCCAATTGATTTACTAGTTACTTCTAAGTGGATCACAGTTTGATTTATGTAGGAAGGAACTGCAGATGCTGGTTTAAACCTAAGATAGATAAAAAATGCTGTAGTCTCAGCGGGACAGGCAGTATCTCTGAAGGGAAGGAATGGGTGATGTTTCAGGTCAAAATCTGAAGAAGGGTCTCGAACCAAATCGTCACATATTCCTTCTCTCCAGATATGCAGGCTAGATGCAGGAAGATTGTTCCCGATGTTGGGGAAGTCCAGAACAAGGGGTCACAGTTTAAGGATAAGGGGGAAATCTTTTAGAACCGAGATGAGAAAAGCGTTTTTCACACAGAGAGTGGTGAGTCTCTGGAATTCTCTGCCACAGAAGCTAGTTGAGGCCAGTTCATGCTATATTTAAGAGGGAGTTAGATGTGGTCCTTGTGGCTAGAGGGATCAGGAGGTATGGAGAGAAGGCAGGTACGGGATACTGAGTTGGATGATCAGCCATGATCATATTGAATGGCGGTGCAGGCTCAAATGGCCAAATGGCCTACTCCTGCACCTAATTTCTATGTTTCTATGCTGCCTGTCCCGCTGAATTACCCCAGCACCTTGTGTCTTTCACAATTTGATTTAGTTGGTATGGTGGATGTCTAAAAGGCAACACTGCTCAGTTGTTACTATTGTACTAAACTACTCTCAACTCTTCACACTTCTCTGAATGGCATGGAAATTGTTATGTTATGGCTGGAGAATACAATACCTGAAATCACCATAATTATTATATTGCTCTCCAATTGATACATTCCCTACTTATTTCACAGGATGTTCCAGGATTACCAGGTCCTCCAGGTCCACCCGTAAGTGTTGTTCATGTTCGATGGTATAAAAACGATTGGAGATTTTAACCAGCTTTCCCTCACTCAGACATTATGCTGAAGTTTACAACAGTTCCAATACAGAACCTGCAGCAAGCAACTCACACTAAGAATTACTGACTCCCACGGCTATCTAGACTACTCTTCTTCCCATCCTGCTTCCTGTAAGGACTCCTTCCCCTACTCCCAATTCCTCCGCCTCCACCGCATCTGCTCCCAGGATGAGGTGTTCCACACCAGGGCATCAGAAATGTCCTCATTCTTCAGGGAACTGGGTTCCCCTCCCCTACTATAGATGAGGCTCTCACCAGGGTCTCTTGCATACCCCATAACACTGCTCTCTCTCCCCATACCCCCACTCGTAACAAGGGCAGAGTCCCCCTTGTCCTCACCTTCCACCATACCCGTCGTCACACACAACAAATAATCCTCCGACATTTTCGCCACGTCCAACGTGACCCCACCACTCGCCACATCTTCCCATCTCCCCCCCCCCCCCCCCCCCCCCCCCCCCCGTCTGCTTTCCGCAAAGACTGCTCCCTCCTTAACTCCCTGGACAATTCTTCCCTTCCCTCCTGCATCACCCCCTCCCCGGGCACTTTCCTTTGCAACCGCAAGAGGTGCTACACTTGTCGCTTTACCTCCCCTCTCGAATCCATTCAAGGACGCAAGCAGTCGTTCCAGGTGCGACAGAGGTTCACCTGCATCTCCTCCAACCTCATCTATTGCATTCCCCGCTCTAGGTGTCAGCTGCTCTGCATCGGTGAGACCAAGTATAGGCTTGGCGATCATTTCGCCGAACACCTCCGCTCGGTCCGCATTAACCAACCTAATCTCCCGGTGGCTCAGCACTTCAACTCCCCCTCCCATTCCGAATCCGACCTCTCTGTCCTGGGCCTCCTCCATGGCCAGAGTGAACACCACCGGAAATTGGAGGAGCAGCACCACATATTCCGCTTGGGGAGTCTGCACCCTAGCGGCATAAACATTGAATTCACCAATTTCCGGTAGCCCTTGCTGTCTCCTCCCCTTCTCAGCTCTCCCTCAGCCCTAGGGCTCCTCCTCTTCCTTTTCCATTTCTTCTCCCCATCCCCCCCCCCCCCCCCCCCCCCACCCTACATCAATCTGAAGAAGGGTTTTGGCCTGAAACGTTGCCTATTTCCTTCGCTCCCTAGATGCTGCTGCACCTGCTGAGTTTCTCCAGCACTTTTGTCTACCTATGAATTACTTGTTATCTCATCATCCTACATAACAAATAGCATGAAACAAATGTAAATGTATAAATAGCGTGGCCCACCAAACCCATGTGTGAAACTCAGTCAGCGGTCTAAATTGACGATCGGGTCAATAAATATCAACTCAGGATTGCTACAAGTGATCATATCACCATATAACCATATAACCATATAACAATTACAGCACGGAAACAGGCCCTCTCGGCCCTTCCAGTCCGTGCCAACCATTTGTTTTCCCCTAGACCCATCTACCTGCACTCAGACCATACCCCTCCATTCCCTTCACGTCCATATACCTATCCACTTTACTTTTAAATGTTAATATCGATCCTGCCTCCACCACTTCTGCTGGAAGCTCATTCCACACAGCCACCACCCTCTGAGTAAAGAAGTTCTCCCTCACGTTACCCCTAAACTTCTGTCCCTTAATTCTCATGGAACTATGCATACCGTAGAGTTGTTGGTTTATAACAAACCAGTCTTATGTGGACATTAGTGAAGGAAGTGTAGAATCCATATTGGTATTGTTTGCAAACGTGCAATTTTGAGATAATTCTGAACTAATTGTTCATAAAATGCCCAGTTTTTCTCTCTACAACTATATTAAATAATTCATATTCTGCATGATGACATTTGAAGTTTATAAATATGACCGTTTTTTTCATTTTATTCTCTAATGGTTCCGCACAACATTAAAGAGGGCCATTCAGCCCATGTGTCTATGGTTAGCTCTCATTAATCCCATCAACATTATTCTGAACTGGAGGAACTGAGTGAAATCCAGGTTAGCCGGGAAGTGGTGTTAGGTAAATTGAATGGATTAAAGGCCGATAAATCCCCAGGGCCATATAGGCTGCATCCCAGAGTACTTAAGGAAGTAGCCACAGAAATAGTGGATGCATTAGTGATAATTTTTCAAAACTCTTTAGATTCTGGAGTAGTTCCTGAGGATTGGAGGGTAGCTAATGTAACCCCACTTTTTAAAAAGGGAGAGAGAAAACGGGGAATTACAGACCAGTTAGTCTAACATCGGTAGTGGGGAAATGCTAGAGTCAGTTATTAAAGATGGGATAGCAGCACATTTGGAAAGTGGTGAAATCATTGGACAAAGTCAGCATGGATTTACGAACAGTAAATCATGTCTGACGAATCTTATAGAATTTTTCGAGGATTTAACTAGCAGAGTGGAGAAGGGAGAACCACTGGATGTGTTATATCTGGACTTTCAGAAGGCTTTCGACAAGGTCCCACATAAGAGATTAGTGTACAAACTTAAAGCACACGGTATTGTGGGTTCAGTATTGATGTGGATAGAGAACTGGCTGGCAGAAAGGAAGCAAAGAGTAGGAATAAACGGGTCCTTTTCAGAATGGCAGGCAGTGACTAGTGGGGTACCGCAAGGCTCAATGCTGGGACCCCAGCTATTTACAATATATATTAATGATTTGGACGAGGGAATTGAATGCAACATCTCCAAGTTTACTGATGATATGAAGCTGGGGGGGGTGTGATAGCTGTGAGGAGGATGCTAGGAGGCTGCAAGGTTACTTGGATAGGCTGGGTGAGTGGGCAAATGCATGGGAGATGCAGTATAATGTGGATAAATGTGAGGTTATCCACTTGGCAAAAACAGGAAAGTAGACTATTATCTGAATGGTGGCCGATTAGGAAAAGGGGAGATGCAATGAGACCTGGGTGTCATGGTACACCAATCATTGAAAGTAGGCATGCAGGTGCAGCAGGCAGTGAAGAAAACGAATGGTATGTTAGCATTCATAGCAAAAGGATTTGAGTATAGGAGCAGGGAGGTTCTACTGCAGTTGTACAGGGTCTTGGTGAGGCCACACCTGGAGTCTTGCGTACAGTTTTGGTCTCCTGATCTGAGGAAAGACATTCTTGCCATAGAGGGAGTACAGAGAAGGTTCACCAGACTGATTCCAGGGATGTCAGGACTTTCATATGAAGAAAGACTGGATAGACTCAGCTTGTACTCGCTAGAATTTAGAAGATTGAGGGGGGATCTTATAGAAACTTACAAAATTCTTAAGGGGTTGGACAAGCTAGATGAAGGAAGATTGTTCGCGATGTTGGGGAAGTCCAGAACAAGGATTCACAGTTTAAGGATTAGGGGGAAATCTTTTAGGACCGAGATGAGAAAAATATTTTTCACACAGAGAGTGGTGAGTCTCTGGAATTCTCTGCCACAGAAGGTAGTTGGAGCCAGTTCATTGGCTATATTTAAGAGGGAGTTAGGTGTGGCCCTTGTGGCTAAAGGGATCAGGGGGTATGGAGAGAAGGCTGGTACAGGATACTGAGTTGGATGATCAGCCATGATCATATTGAATGGCAGTGCAGGCTTGAAGGGCCGAATGGCCTACGCATGCACCTATTTTCAATGTCTATGTTTCTATTCCTGTCCTTATTTCTCTGTAAGTATCACATCCTAGGGATGTGGGAAGAAACGAGAGAACGCAGGGGAAACCCTTGTGGTTATCCGTACGTGCAGACACCGTACAGGAAGTGAGGATTAAACTCGGTTCACTGGAGTGGTGTGGCAGCAGCCATCATTTTACCTGCAGGCCCCTTGTTTAAAAAGGTGTAATGATTTACACGGAGTATTGGTTTAGAAGTAAAGTCATATGGAACTTTACAAGGTCATTTGTGTTTTACTTTTGCAGGGGTTAAAAGGAGATCCTGGATCAAAGGTAAGCTATTTCCTCCAATATTTGTAATATATTCCTCCAATATTTGCAATAGATTCTGATCGTAAAGAGACTATGAAAAGGTCAATTTCTCACTATGACATTTTACAAAATTGTTAAAATAGTAAATGGCCAAGTTGGTAGCTATACTATCGCAGCAGGAGGAGGAATACTAGACATGTAACCATTGCTCTAATGCAAATAAAGCAAATAAAGCCACTATTCCTTTAACTTCCTGTAAAATAATGAGGATGGAATGTGGCTTAAAAGCGCATCCAAAAGTCTACATGTCGACATGTGCCTTCTTTTATAAGATAATGCAATATATTATGACTACTGAACTTGGGTTTCAAATTCAAGTCCTTTAAGCATGGGTGCAAACACAATGTGTTATTCAAAGCAGATAGGTTACTGCCTCACACCCAGCGCACAGTATAAAAGACAGATTCCTATCCCATTATATCCTAGAATCCAACTGTAAGTAAGCAGGGTTAACCTGACAGTGATCAGCTAAGATCTCATAGTTCCACTCCATTGTGTACCACACATCAGCCCATTGGATTTAGCAGGAGTGGACTATCTTGCTCCGCTATAGGATCTTTGGTGATCAGTTGTGGTAAGTGCTGGTATGTCATGTAAAAGTGAATACTAACAGTTACCCTTTTTGCAGGGAGAGATGGGTTTGCCAGGCCTGGAAGGCTCCCCAGGAGAAAAGGTAAATCTCACATCATTTATATATATATATTTTTAATTTTCTTCATAAGCAAACAATAAAACCGTTATATTTCTCTGTCAGTGAATATTGTACCAACCTGAAAAGCATTACTGAATTATTTCCGAATTATTTACTGAATTTATATATTTCCAGGGTGATACAGGAATGCCTGGGCCACCTGGTCTCCAAGGACCGATTGGTTCACAGGTGAGTGTTTGTGGAGAAATTGAACAATGTTGAATATTTATATCTGGCAAAACAGTAAATCAATGTATGTAATATCTATTAAGGAGCATTGATGCACTGTTTAATACAATACAAGTTCCCCTTTTTACTTCTCATCTACACCCATACCATCTCACTGGAAGAAACCAATAATGTCATCGCGGACTACTGTTGTGACATTGTGCTTAATCAATTCTCTTAATCAATTGTGCTTAATTAATTATCTTTTTCCACCACCTCTATCTCTCCATTTGCACCTGTATCCTGGCACACTAAGTTGCCAGTCCTATCCACTCTTAAGGGCCTGTCCCACTTACGCGACCTCGTGGTCGCTTGAGGCGTACAGCCACCGTATGGCCGCGCGGGGCCGGTCCTACTTAGAAGTGCAGATGTGCGGGGCTGGTCCCAACATCGTGTGGGGCTACGAAATTCTGGCAGTGGCCAAAATCTTCACGCGCCAACGGCCTGACAGCACGCAGGCGCATTGCGGTCATACGCAGCGTCTTGACGTCGTACGAAGCGTCTTGACATCGTACGAAGCGTCTTGACATCGTACACAGTGTCTTGACATCGTACGCAGTGTCTTGACGGTGTACGCCTCGCGCGTGGCATTGCGCGATGACATCACAGCCCAGCGTGGCGTTGCGCAATGACATCACCGCCCGATGCCGTGCGACGTCCAAATTCAGTCGGCCCGCCTCCTGCCTAGCAGGTAAGCATGACGGAAATGATGTAATGCGCGAACTTAGCACGTACTTAGCGCGAACTTCACATGAACGCCGCTTCCGTCTTACCTATCAGGTCTTTTGCATTGAAATAAATGCAATTCAAACCAACAGTCCTTCCTTTTGGTCCTGCCATGCTCCTGCCTATCCTGTCCACTGAACTTACTTTCATCACCTTCCATATTGACTTCCAGCCTCTCATGTGCCGCATTCCTGCATTGGATCCTGCCTCCCCCACTCCAAACCCCTGGGTTTAAAATCCCCCCAGTAGTCCTAGCAAACCTGTCTGTCAGAAAACATTTTAGTTAATGACCTTGGAAGTCACAGCTCTTTAAATTATACTTTCTTCTAATAATGAATGGTTTGTATTAGAAATAAGAATTATAACTTTTGTTCTTTCTTCTAAAAAGGGAAAACCTGGTTCTCCAGGTCCACCAGGACCACATGGTTTAACAGGCGATCCCGTAAGTTAAATTTTCATGTTCGTTCCAAGGTATATTATCTGCCATAAGCAGAATTGGGTACTGACCTTCACTGTGCCTAATGTTGCAGGGAGTAAAGGGCGAGAGAGGACCATTGGGAGAAACTGGCTTTCTTGGACCGAAAGGACCGCCTGGAGCCCCCGTATGTAACTTTCGTAACTTTTATCTGCTGGAGTGAATGAAGTAGCAATGTTACAAAATTTTGAGATTTGAAAAATCAAGTCTGCAATTTGTCCCAACAGATAAAGCATAAAAAGAAGTTTAATTTGACACCTAATTCACTTTCATATCTTCAGTATTAAAAAAGTTATGGCCATTTTCATACTCAGAAATTAGTGTCTTGTTCCCTATTAAACAGAAGGTTAAGGGGGGACTTGATTGAGGTCTTTAAAATGATGAAAGGGATAGACAGAGTTGACGTGGATACGTTTTTCCCATTGAGGGTAGGGAAGATTCAAACAAGAGAGCATGACATGAGAATTAAGGGACAGAGGTTTCGGGGTAACGTGAGGCGGAACTTCTTTACTCAGAGGGTGGTGGCTGTGTGGAATCAGCTTCCAGCAGAAGTGGTGGAGGCAGGATCGATTTTAACATTTAAGAGTAAAGTGGATAGGTATATGGACGTGAAGGGAATGGACGGGTATGGTCTGAGTGCAGGTAGATGGGACGAGGGGAAAACAAATGGTCGGCACGGACTGGAAGGGCCGAGAGGGCCTGTTTCCGTGCTGTAATTGTTATATGGTTATATGGATGATGGGGTGGAAAATTGGATAAGTAAGTATGCAGATGATACTAAGATAGGTGGTGTTGTGGATAATGAAGTAGATTTTCAAAGTCTACAGAGAGATTTGGGCCATTTGAAAAAGTGGGCTGAAAGATGGCAGATGGAGTTTAATGCTGTTAAGTGTGAAGTGCTACATCTTGGCAGGACAAATTAAAATAGTAAGATTAAACGAGAACTTACCAAGTTTGAAGTTTGATCTGCATTTTACGAGGAGTCGCGGTGAGGGATTTCGTGAAGAACCCGCCAGCACGCCTGCGCAGCATCCTTCAAAGGAGCGGTGTGGAATAACAGAACCAACCATGACTAAAAATAGTAAGATGAAAACCGTAGAACTACCTGTTTGACCTGATGATAGAGGGTGGGAGCGGTGGGCACGAAATCCCTCACCGCGACTCCTCGTAAAATACAGATCAAACTTCAAACTTGGTAAGTTCGCGTTTAATCTTACTATTTTACTTCGGAGTCACGTGAGTGACTTCGTGAAGATTTCAAAGCTCTGTGATTTCACGCCCTGAACAACGTCCATGCTTATCACACTGCCGCCATTCTGATGGAGTAAGACTGTTAATGGAGTTCAGTTGACAGTGGCTGAAAAATCAACACAATTTATTAATCAACTAAACAACAACCCCTAATTCGGGGCCAGACATTTTACTGAGCGGTACCCAGGATAGCTTCTGCGAATGTCGCAGGAACGGCCAGAGACTTGTTATAGAACCGTTGAAAGGTTTTTCCCCCACTGGCCCAGCCCGCAGTGGCGAAAATGTGGTCCATGGGCACCTTGATGGCTCTCGCTGCAGCCCTGGTGGAATAAGACTTAAAAAACGTTAGTAGCAACTCCTGTTTTAATAACTCTTTACCAAAGAATTTTATTTGACCAGGGTTGGCCACCATGGTGTCCAGTCGCAGTTTTTGTAACATCTGGGCTCGTTGGGCTGTCGCCAGTGCCATGAGCATCACCACCTTAAGGGTGAGCTGTTTCAAATGGTAGCTCATCTATTGGAGCCCAGCTCCTCAGTAGGGTCAGCATGATCCCCACATCCCACGTTACTGTATATCTGGGTCGTGGAGGGATTGGTATTGAATACTCCCCTCATTAGTTTAGACACCAGTGGTGGGAGCTGATACTTATATCCAGGTATGAATACAGCGTACTCCTGTCGCTGTTGATGGCACTGTAGCTGAGGCCTGCATCAAAATGGAGGCCTGCTAGAAACTCCAACACATCCAGTATTGTTGCCGAGTTGGAGGACTTGTTGTTCCGGGCACAGAAACCTCCCACTTTCTGATTTGAGTGAGATATTGTTTGCGGGTGGATTCCCGACACGATGCTGCAATAAGGTTCATGGCTCTTGACGAGATGCCTGCCCGGTTGAGCGGTCTTTTCAGAACCTGCAAGCCAACAAGTTTAATGACCATGGCAAGGATGACTGACCCCCCTGTAATGGAGTGAGTAATCAATTTGGGATGTTTACCAATCGCCATCCATGGTTGTTGTACATTTCTACAACCATCGGGTACCATGGTTGTGTAGGCCAGTCGGGAATGATCAATATGTCAGTTGCAGAGTCTAGTTTAATTTTCTGCAATACCCGACTGGTGAGGCAGCATGGGGGAAACGCGTAGCAACCCATTTCCCCCAATGGATAAAAATGCATCCAATGCTATTACCCCAGGGTCTGGTTCCCACAACACATACGTTGGTATTCGATGGTTCAGCCTGGGCGCAAATAGGTCAATATCTGGTGTCCCCAATTTGAGCTATAATATCTCCAAAATCTGGGGGTTCAACATCCACTCAATGTTGTCATTGAAGACACGTGACCTGGTGTCCGCCACTGAATTAAACTTCCCAGGCAAATAGGTCACAGTAATCCAAATATTTCTTTCAATGCACCAGTGCCAAATTGTATTAGCCAATTCATTGCAAACTAGCGACCTAATACTACCCATATGATTGATGTAAACCATTATTGTAGCATTATCTATTCGAAAGCGGACATGTAATCCCATGAATTAGTACGGAAGCCCGCAGTCCATGAAATACCCCCAGCATTTCTATATAGTTTATCCCATGTGACTCCAGGAATGTAGACTCACGAGAGTTCCATCTGCCACCACATCTGGACATCGTACCAGTTGCTCCCCAGCCTGGTGCACTTGCGTCAGTTAGTAGCACAACATCAGGGTTGCTCCATATAATAGGTCAATGACATTCTTTAATATTATCTACCCACCATTATAGCTTGTTTCCAGCTTCCGGTGGTAACCAAAGTGGCCGATCAAAGCAGCCAGCATTTGTTTTTTAATGCTGTGATTTGTGACCTTTGTGAATTTCGGTAGTGTAGCGGTCCGAATCGTGCAGCTGGGAATGTAGTTACCAATTTAGAGTTACCAATACCAATAACTTTCGCTGTTTGCCACATGGTCGATACCCTGGCGCAAGCAAGATTGTGGCACTCTTCTGATATAGCAGTAGCTTTATTATTAGAGGGGATGATAAACTTAATTAAATTAGTGTCTAAGGTGAACACCAAATCCATAACCCGTAGCGGGTGCAGTTTTTGATTTGTCTGGATGGATTACAATCCCAGCTTCTCAAGCAGAGCCTTGGTTGCAGCCACTCCTTGAATTGCCAATTGGAGGGTCTGCCCCATTATAAGGATTTCATCCAACATGCCATCACTATAATCTTGTTGTCGGAGAAGAGCCAATACAGGTAAATACCAACTTGGTAAACAGCCTAAGCTGTGATGGTTCCATTAGGCAATGCACCCTTCCAGACAACTTCAGAATTCCCTGTGAGCCTCAGCGATGGGCACCGTATAGCATGCTTCTTTCAAACTGATACATGCCATAAAGTACCCTGAGTAAAGCTTCCACCTAGCTGTTCCAAAAGCATCCATTTTGACATGGGTATATTGTACAAAAGTGTTCAACTCAGCTAAATCGATTATAACCCGACATTCCTCTTATTTTTACTGCTGGTGAACATTTTAGGCTCAACTCAATATGTCCATGCTTGGTTATGCCAATTACCATTTTTCCCTACTCGCCATATAATTTCAGCATGCCCTGCCTCCACCTCTTTTCGGGATAGAGTAAATTCCTACAAGGCGAATGCTGGGTATGGGAATCTATACCTCCCACGAATTATATACCCTTGAACACTTTGTAAAATAAACTCATCTGTGGTTACAGTTTTCCCCATATGTCCCAGGCCGCCCACAATCGCCCACCTATTCGTACAGGAGGGATACTACGGCGTGAGAGGAGCCAGACCCCCTTACCTCCATAGTGAACGGCGGTTCCATACATACGGTGCTTCGGGTAGACGTTATGGAGGTTGACGGCCCGGCGGCCGCATTTCCCATGCAGGCCGCTGTTGGCCTTGCCCTAAATGGTCGTTGTATTTATTGAGATGGAGGTAGGTAGAATCTTTGTGCCCTATCCGGCAGCCTTGGTTCACAGGTTGTATTAGGCTGTTGCCGGTGATATGGGTGAAGTCTGACCGATGGAGTTTCACGAGGCCCACTGTTTTGGCCTCCTTTGTCCAGTCCCTTCACCTGTTTGTACAGGTGTCCAAGCAAACTGATGCGGCGGTGGAGCGGTAATGGTCGGCACAACCCGCGAATTTGGGGTTTAGTGTGGGCTATATGGAGCTCTTACGCAGGCAATATATCTCATACTGGGTGTTGCATAGGAGTGCCAGTGCATCATGCTATTTACTGGACACATTATCCCCGATCAGGGTTTTCCAGAACGCCGTTATGCCCGTGGAGAACCTTTCTCCAAGGTATTATTGAGAATCTGACTCCAGAGTTGGTGCATACGTAGGCAATCAATGGTGCCCGCCAATTCGTGGTGCAGGGTTCACCTGTCTGGGTAGAAACGGCAAACTTCACTCACCACATCCAGCATCCTCCTCATGCTCTGGTTCAGCGGTCACTGGCTGTCCCTGGTCGTCGTCAAACTCAGCAGCTGGGCAATCATTAATGCTTCTGGCTGGAGACGATGAGGAGCTGAGCGGAGTCCTTGCACGGCTAGTGGATGCCGTTCTTCTCGTTCTCGGTCCCGCTGGAGATGTTGGACCATTTAAGAGCTCCAACCGCTCAATGCAACCGTCCCTGCGAGATGCAGCGGACAAGCCGACTTCCCCAGGCCCTGCGAATTCACTGGGGCTTCCACCATCGGACCTCACCCCCTTAGAGTGCTGTCTAGGGTCCAATGGCAGGTCGTCGTGACCTACAGCCCAAGTAGGGTCATACGACTCCCGCACGGACTCTCCGCTAGTCTGTCTTCTCCCAGACTGTGGCGGCCCACCTGGCAGATAAGAAGGCAGGTGAGTTGACTCGGCGCCGGCCCCCGGAACCTGGCTCCCCGGAGTCCGTGCAGGCTTACCTCCACACTTACACCATTACTTGGCGTGGAGGCGCATGGTCGGCCGCTCCCAGAGCCGAGCTGACCGACCGCTTCCTGCTGCCACCTCTGCCCTTGACCGCAGCCTGACGGGGTGTGTTGTCGGCGGTATCTGCTCCAGCAGGCCTACACGACGCAGCAGTGTTGTGCCCGGGCTGCACGATGGCAGATATCCCTGGCTGCGGTACGCAATGCACTTTGCAGGGCTCCCCTGTCGTGCGGCTGTCCTCCGGCCCAGCCCCCTCGGGTCTACTGGAGCTCGGGGAGAGGTTGCCTGTAAAAGAAAACAAGACCCCTTGCCACGTACCTGTATCCCCCCTTATTCTCTTGGGGGACGGGGGCTCGGAGTCTGGACCTGTTGCTTGCAGCTCCATAGCGGTAACCCATTCGGGTGAGTCGGCCCCTGTATTAGCGGGAGCGCCCGACTTCCGCATTCCTGCCCCCACCGTTGCGTTGAAGCTGCCGGCGTTCCGTGCAGCTCCGGGGACAAGGGCCGTCGGCTGGCCGCAGCTCAGCTCCGCGCCCGACTTCCGCATGCGTTGAAGCTGCCGGCGTTCCGTGCAGCTCCGGGGACAAAGGCCGTCGGCTGGCCGCAGCTCAGCTCCGCTCCTCGACAGCGTCGTCCTGCGGCCCTCGTCCATGCTGTGAAGGAAGGTAATACTTACCTGCCGGTCTTGTGAAGGAGCCGGTGGGGAGAGCGCACTCCCCCCCCCAGCTGCCGCTGCAGATGCGTGCGACGATATGCTGCGCAGGCGTGCTGGCGGGGTTCTTCACGAAGTCACTCACGTGACTCCGAAGTAAAATAGGACGTAAATGGTAGGGAATTGAGAAATGCTGTGGAACAGAGGGATCTAGGAATAACTGTGCATAGTTCCCTGAAGGTGGAATTGCATGTAGATAGGGTGGTAAAGAAAGCCTTTGGTGTGCTGGCCTTTATAAATCAGAGCATTGAATATAGGAGTAGGGAAGTAATGTTAAAATTGTACAAGGCATTGGAAGACCAATTCTGGAGTATGGTGTACAATTTTGGTCGCCTAATTATAGGAAGGATGTCAACAAAATAGAGAGAGTACAGAGGAGATTTACTAGAATGTTGCCTGGGTTCCAGCAACTATGTTACAGAGAAAGGTTGAATAAGTTAGGTCTTTATTCTTTGGAGCGCAGAAGCTTAAGGGGGGACTTGATTGAGGTCTTTAAAATGATAGACAGAGTTGACAAGTTTCGGGTCGAGACCCTTCTTCAGACGTCTGAAGAAGGGTCTCGACCCGAAACGTCGCCTATCTCCTTCGCTCCTTAGATGCTGCTGCACCCGCTGAGTTTCTCCAGCTTTTTGTGTACCGTCAAATACAGATGTCTCACTTTCAGTGAAGTACCTGCTCCGTATTGTTCTCTCAAGCCTACCACTCTCCTACTCAGTCGCAAGAGATCAACTGGTCACTGACGATCCTGTAAAGAGAGTAAGTGAGGATGTCATTCCTGCATCTTCGTCTACTTCATTTGCAGTAGTTAGTTCAGTGCTTGGGTTGCCACCTAGTCAAAATGATCAAATCAAGACCAATCACCAGCTGTCAACTCATCAAACTTCTGGCATGTTTGTTTGACCCCAAATTGCCAAGTAAAATGTTTCATAATTGAAATAAAAGCAAATTAGCACTGAACGAAATATACTATATGGTTCGATTTCATGGCCTGTACCTTTCAGATACTCCCTCCTATGAGGTGCTTGTTCTACTCCTTCCCACTTAATGGGCCTGTCCCACTGTACGAGTTCACATAAGAGCTCTCCCGAATTTTAAAAAAAATCAAACTCGCAGTAAGCACGTAGAATGTACGTAGCGGGTATGTCGGAGCTCGGGACGTTTCTTAGTGGCTCGTAACGCTAACGGCAGTTACTTGGGAAACGCGGTAAACTCGTGAAGACTCGTGAATATTTTTCAACATGTTAAAAAATGTCCACGAGAGCCCCAACGAGCAGCCATTACCATAATTCTCCGAGTTCGAATCAGGGGGAACTCGGGAGAACTCTTGAATGAACACGTACAGTGGAACAGGCCCTTAAGCATTTCTTAGATTTAAGGAGAATCATTGGTGGAGATCTTAGCACTGCTCCAGAGAAAATGGGTTTGTAGCAAATGTGTGATATAAAAATATTACTGGCATGATTCTGATGCTTTATAGATGAGTTTTCATCTTTTTTTTACCAGGGCAAAACTGGACAACAAGGATTCCCAGGTGCACAGGTAAGGAAAAAGTACATTTCATGTATTGTGATTTTAATCGTTGCAATGTTGTTATGCTATCCCACCAGCATGCTTTGCAATGTGAACTAGTTCCATGAACTGTAATCGTTCTTCAATTTACAATAAAGTGTTTTAGACATTGGGATATTATAGATATTTTCTTTGATTTAATTGTAGGGTTTGCCAGGGAACTCAGGAGACCGTGGACCCAAGGGTGAGCGAGTAAGTTGTTTATTCAAAGGAATATTTCTTGGACCAAGGATCATTTTTGCCAAGACATGCCTACTGATTACTGTGAACTAACATCCTGTTAGATACAATGAGGATATAGACATTAGGATCATCTCGACCACTTTGTTAGCTGATCCAAATTGGCATTCCACACGTCGTGACCAGCTTTGCAGTGGCCACTTGGAGCAGGACCAATGGAAAATTAGATATTTGTAAATGGAGGAACAAGCCTACTCAATGGCTAACAAATCTGGATGGGAAATGGTCGTGTGAATCAGAATAACATTGAGGTGCCAATGTTCCCCCTTCAGTTGAATACAGTCATTGTCTAGGCTTGTAAAGAAAAGCCACTTTAGGGACACAATGGCGCAGCGGTAGAGTTGCTGCCTTACAGAGCTTGCAGCACCAGAGACCGGGGTTCGATCCTGACTAAGGGTGCTGTCTGTACGGAGTTTGTACGGTCTCCCCGTGACCGTGTGGTTTTTCTCCGAGACAGGTGTGTAGGTAAATCGGCTTGGTAAATGTAAAAATTGTCCCTAGTGTGTGTAGGATAGTGTGTAGGATATGCGGGGATCACTGGTCGGCGCGGACCCGGTGGGCCGAAGGGCCTGTTTCTGCGTTATATCTCTAAACTATAAACTAAATTAGTTAGCTGAAGTCCACATTTTGCGAAGGAGAAATTGAAGAGAAAGTGTTGACTGCACTGTTGAGTGGCATTTTTCAAATCTTAGACAATGTTTCACATTGTTTACTCACAGCAACGTAAACAATTTCTATCTGAGAAAGTGAAGATGCATGTTTTTAATACTGTATAGTTTCCTTCATAAATTATCTTCTCCGCAGATGAAAATTATGTCTCTGAAATAATGTTTTACACAAGCTTAAATTGCTATTCCAAATAGAATAAATAGTTATGTCATGGCTTATTTTTGTCATTGTGTCTCTTGATTAATTTCATTCCTCTTTTGGATAGGGAGATCCAGGAATTCTGGGTGACCGAGGGCCTCAGGGTGAAAGAGGAAGGATGGGTAACACAGGGGCACCGGGAGAGAAAGGAATAATGGGGCCTTCGGGCCCCGTTGGGCCACGAGGACGAACAGGTGCTCCAGGGCCTCCAGGTCACCGTGGACTCTCTGGCGATTCAGTAAGACAAACTGACGACCTCTCTTGCCACATCAGTTGCAATATCCTAACATCTAAATACTTTCTATATTTGTGTGATATATTACCTACACATTTGATGAGTTCATTGTTATATGTCACGATTAAAGATATTGGTGAGTGGATGGGGCAATTATTCCAACTTTTGTAAGAAACATTGATTATTTTCAATTATACTTTGGATTAGGAGTGATGTTTCCATTGCCAAAAAAGAAAATATACCAAATGACTTGCCAGTCACTTTGAGCTTTTAAGTCAAAGCCACATCTGCCCTCCCAGGTGGATGCAAAACATGCCAATGTAGTTTTCAAAGATGAGCGGGAGAATACTCTGGACACTATTTATCTTCAGGATTACACAAAAGGCTGGAGAAACTCAGCGGGTGCAGCAGCATCTAAGGAGCGAAGGAGATAGGCGACGTTTCGGGTCGAGACCCTTTTCAGACTGGTCAGGGATCAGGGAAACGAGAGATATAGACGGTGATGTGGAGAGATAAAGAACAATGAATGAAAGACATGCAAAAAAGTATCGATGATAAAGGGAACAAGCCATTGTAAGCTGTTTGTAGTGTGAAAATGAGAAGCTAGTGCGACTAGGGTGGGGGAGGGAGATAGAGACAACACATAGTCCTCCGCCAGTTTCGCCACCTCCAACATGACCCCTCCATTCGCCACATCTTCCCATCTCCCCCCCTGTCTGCCTTCCGCAAAGACCGCTCCCTCCGCAACTCCCTTGTCAATTCTTCCCTTCCCTCCCGCTCTACCCCTTCCCCGGGCACTTTCCCTTGCAACCGCAAGAAATGCTACACTTGTCCCTTCACCTCCCCCCTCCACTCCTTTCAGGGACCCAAGCAGTCCTTCCAGGTCTGACAGAACTTCACCTGCACCTCCTCCATCCTCATCTACTGCATCCGCTGCTCCAGATGCCAGATGATCTACATCGGTGAGACCAAGCGGAGGCTTGGCGATCATTTCGCCGAACACCTCTGCTCGGTCCGCAATAACCAAGCCGACCTCCCGGTGGCTCAGCACTTCAACTCCCCCTCCCATTCCGCATCCGACCTCTCGGTCCTGGACCTCCTCCACGGCCAGAGTGAGCAACACCGCAGGTTGGAGGAACAGCACCTCATATTCTGCTTGGGGAGTCTGCATCCTCTGGGCTTGAACATTGAATTTTCTCAATTCTGTCAACCCTTGCTGTCTCCTCCCCTTCCCACCTCTCCCTCAGCCCTCGGGCCCTGGCATTCCCTCTCTCTATTTCTCCCTCCCCCACCCTAGTCGCACTAGCTTCTCATTTTCACACTACAAACAGCTTACAATGGCTTGTTCCCTTTATCATCGATACTTTTTTGCATATCTTTCATTCATTGTTCTTTATCTCTCCCCATCACCGTCTATATCTCTCGTTTCCCTGATCCCTGACCACTCTGAAGAAGGCTCGACCCGAAACGTCGCCTATCTCCTTCGCTCCTTAGATGCTGCTGCACCCGCTGAGTTTCTCCAGCCTTTTGTGTACCCTCGACTGATGGTGAGAAGTGAGAGGCAGCAAGTCAGTATTATTCACTAATTAATGTCATAATCTGCATTTGTGTCTACTTCCACTAGGTGTCAGCATTGCACATCTTCTCAGTTTGGTGGCTGGAGCACGTTGACTGCTTTATGAAGCCAATTCATTATCTGTAGAATTCCACCAAGAGTGCTAAAGAGCTGAACTTTGCAAACCAAGTTTCCCTGCTTGAGAATTTGGCTGAATATTTTAATAGAGTAATCAAAGTTTTGGTCAACAGCTAGTTAGAAAAAAAATCAGCATTGTTTTATTTATAATTGGAGTAAAAGACCTGGTGAGGAAAAGGGGACACCATCAGTTTTTCATTATCAATAATAGCCTTATGATTCCCAGTATTATGTATTGATTTTGCATTCAGTTCAAAAGTTCATTTCAGATATATATTCATGCTGCTTTAGAATGAAATGTTGACCTCATTCAGGACCTATTTTAAGATAGCAAGCAAAAGATCGTCTCTAGATACAGTGAGGATCTCATGATAAGTTCTGGTTTAAATTCTGTGATAGCAAATGGCAGGTAATATGAATTGTGTTGGATGCTATTCAATGCTAATGGATTGGACCCTCATGATTAGGACCTCCAGAAGCTAATTTCACAAACAGTTGCTCTGTAAAGGCCTTGTACAATAACATGGGATAAGGATGGAAACCCCAAAGTTATGATTTATTTTTATAACCTGGTCCTGGTTCAAGTTCCACTCTGGAGAGTTGTGCGTGGCTGACATTTCTAACACTGCACTGATTACAGTGGCGTTGGAGGTGCCATATTTTCTTAATTGAATATAAACAATTCCATGGCAGTAAAGTATTGAAGTTATTCTCAAACTTTAAAACAATATTTATCCTTCAATGACCAACAGCAAATTGGTGTTTATGACATCTTGCTGTGCTCAATTTGGCTTATTACACAAGTGACTTCATGATAGGTAATCAAAATGGTATTCAAGAGTACACAAAATGCTGGAGAAACTCAGCGGGTGCAGCAGCATCCGCTGAAGGAGATAGGCAACGTTTCAGGCCAAAACCCTTCTTCAGACTGATGGGGAGAGGCAGGGGGAAGAAAGGAAAAAGGAGGAGGAGCCCGAGGGCTGAGGGAGAGGTAGGAAGGGGAGGCCACAGCAAGGGTTAACAGAATTGAGAGAATTTGATGTCCATGCCAAGAGGATGCAGATTCCCCAAGCAGAATATGAGGTGCTGTTCCTCCAATGTGCGGAGTTGCTCACTCTGGCCAGGGAGGAGGCCCAGGACAGAGAGGTCAGATACGGAATGGGAGGGGGAGTTGAAGTGCTGAGCCACTGGGAGGTCGGGTTGGTTAATGCGGACCAAGCGGAGGTGTTCGGCGAAATGATCGCCAAGCCTCCGCTTGGTCTCACCGATATAGATCAGTTGACATCTAGAGCAGCGGAAGCAATAGATGAGGTTGGAGGAGGTGCAGGTGAACCTCTGTCGGACCTGGAACGACTGCTTGGGTCCTTGAATGGAGTGGAGGGGGAGGTAAAACGATAAGTGTAGCATCTCTTGCGGTTGCAAGGGAAAGTGCCCAGGGAAGGGGTGGAGCGGGAGGGAAGGGAAGAATTGACAAGGGAGTTACGAAGGGAACAGTCTTTGCGGAAGGCGGACAGGGGGGGGAGATGGGAAGATGTGGCGAGTGGTGGGGTCATGTTGGAGGTGGAGAAACTGGTGGAGGACTAAAAAGGGAGGGAGAGGAGCCTGAGGTCGTGGTACATATTGGTACCAATGACATAGGTAAAAAAAGAGAAGAGATCCTGAAAGGAGAATTTAAGGAGTTAGGAAGAGAGTTAAGGAAAAGAACCGCAAACATAACAATCTCAGGATTACTTCCTGTGCCACGCGACAGTGAGAGTAGGAATGGAGCAAGGTGGAGGATAAATACCTGGCTGAAGGACTGGTGCAGAGGGCAGGGATTCAAGTTTCTGGATAAATGGAACCTCTTTTGGAAAAGGAGTGACCTGTATAAAAAGGACGGGTTGCACTTGAACCCGAGGGGGACCAGTATCCTGGCAGAAAAATTTCCAAAGGCTAACCGGGGCGACTTTAAACTAGAACGGTTGGGGGGACGGACTCGAATAGAGAAAGCCAGTAGACAGGGTTTGTGGCAGGAGGCAGAGAAGGGAAGCACTCAGACCCAACATGTGGGGGGAAAGAAGAAAAAAATAATAAACAGAGAATAAGAGGTGGTGGGTTTCCGGGGCAAAAATCAAAAGGGGCCACTTGTCAACATAATTGTATAAGAAGTAAGAGTGTTGTAAAAACAAGCCTGAAGGCTTTGTGTCTCAATGCAAGGAGCATTTGTAATAAGGTGGACGAGTTGAAGGTGCAGATAGCTTTTAATGACTATGCTATAGTTGGGATAACAGAGACATGGCTCCAGGGGGACCAAGGCTGGGAGCTGAACATCCAGGGATATTCAATATTCAGGAGGGATAGACAGAAAAGAAAGGGAGGTCGGGTAGCGTTGTGGTGAGAGAGGAGATTAATGCAATAGAAAGGAAGAACATTAGCTTGGAGGATGTGGAATCGATATGGGTCGAGCTGCGAAACTCTAAGGGGCAGAAAACGCTATTGGGAGTTGTGTACAGGCCACCTAACAGTAGTAGTGGCGTTGGGGATGGCATCAAACAGGAAATTAGAAATGCGTGCAACAAGGGTAAAACAGTTATAATGGGTGACTTCAATCTACATATAGATAGGGTGAATCAAATGGGCAGGGGTGCTGAGGAAGAGGATTTCTTGGAATGAATGCGGGATAGTTTTCTAAACCAACGTGTAGAGGAACCAACGAGAGAGCAGGCTATTCTAGACTGGGTATTGAGTAATGAGGAAGGGTTAGTTAGCAGTTTTGTTGTGCGTGACCCGTTGGGCAAGAGTGACCATAATATGATTGAGTTCTTCATTAGGATGGAGAGTGGCATAATTAAGTCAGAAACAAGGGTTCTGAACTTAAACAAAGGTAACTTTGAAGGTATGAGACGTGAATTAGCCAAGATAGACTGGCAAGTGATTCTTAAAGGGTTGACAGTGGATGTGCAATGGAAGGTATTTAAAGACTGCCTGGATGAACTACAACAATTGTTCATCCCAGTTTGGCAAAATAATAAATCAGGGAAGGTAGTGCATCCATGGATAACAAGGGAAATCAGGGATAGTATAAAAACAAAAGATGAAGCATACAAATTAGCCGGAAAAAGCAGCCAACCAGAGGACTGGGAGAAATTCAGAGTCCAGCAGAGGAGGACAAAGGGCTTAATTAGGAAAGGGAAAATAGATTATGAAAGAAAACTGGCATGGAACATAAAAACTGACTGCAACAGTTTTTACAGATATGTGAAGAGAAAGAGATTAGTTAAAACAAATGTAGGTCCCTTGTAGTCAGCAACAGGTGACTTGATCATGGGGAACAAGGACATGGCAGAACAATTGAATAACTACTTTGGTTCTGTCTTCACTAAGCAAGACATAAATAATCTGCCGGTAATAGCAGGGGACCGGGGGTCAAATAAGGTGGAGGAACTGAGTGAAATCCAGGTTAGCTGGGAAGTGATGTTGCGTAAATTGAATGGATTAAAGGCCGATAAATCCCCAGGGCCAGATAGTCTGCATCCCAGAGTACTCAAGAAATAGTGGATGCATTAGTGATAATTTTTCAAAACTCCCTAGATTCTGGAGTAGTTCCTGAGGATTGGAGGGTAGCTAATGTAACCCCACTTTTTAAAAAGGGAGGGAGAGAGAAAACGGGGAATTACAGACCAGTTAGTCTAACTGGTAGTGGGGAAACTGCTAGTCGGTTATTAAAGATGGGATAGCAGTACATTTGGAAAGTGGTGAAATCATTAGACAAAGTCAGCATGGATTTACGAAAAGTAAATCATGTCTGACGAATCTTATAGAATCTTTCTTGGATGTAACTAGCAGAGTGGATAAGGGAGAACCAGTGGATGTGTTATATCTAGACTTTCAGAAGGCTTTCGACAATGTCCCACATAAGACATACAAACTTAAACCACACAGTATTGGGGGTTCAGTATTGATGTGGATAGAGAACTGGCTGGCAGACAGGAAGCAAAGGGTAGGAGTAAACGGCTCCTTTTCAGAATGGCAGGCAGTGACTAGTGGGGTACCGCAAGGCTCAATGCTGGGACCCCAGCTATTTACAATATATATTAATGATTTGGACGAGGGAATTGAATGCAACATCTCCAAGTTTGCGGATGACACTAAGCTAGGGGATAGTGTTAGGTGTGAGGAGGATGCTAGGAGGCTGCAAGGTAACTTGGATAGGCTGAGTGAGTGGGCAAATGCATGGCAGATGCAGCATAATGTGGATAAATGTGAGGTTATCCACTTTGGTGGCAAAAACAGGAGGGTAGACTATTATCTGAATGGTGGCAAATTAGGAAAAGGGGAGATGCAACGAGACCTGGGTGTCATGGTACACCAATCATTGAAAGTAGGCATGCAGGTGCAGCAAGCAGTGAAGAAAGCAAATGGTATGTTCGCATTCATAGCAGAAGGATTTGAGTATAGGAGCAGGGAGGTTCAACTGCAGTTGTACAGGGTTTTGGTCAAACCACACCTGGAGTATTGCGTACAGTTTTGGTCTCCAAATCTGAGAAAAGACATTCTTGCCATAGAGGGGGTACAGAGAACGTTCACCATTCTGATTCCTGGGATGTCAGGACTTTCATATGAGGAAAGACTGGATAGACTTGGCTTGTACTCGCTAGAATTTAGAAGACTGAGGGGGAATCTTATAGAAACTTACAAAATTCTTAAGGGGTTGGATAGGCTAGTTGCAGGAAGATTGTTCCCGATGTTGGGGAGGTCCAGAACAAGGGATCACAGTCTAAGGATAAGGGGGAATTCCTTTAGGACCGAGATGAGGAAAACATTTTTCACACAGAGAGTGGTGAGTCTCTGGAATTGTCTGCCACAGAAGGTAGTTGAGGCCAGTTCATTGGCTATATTTAAGAGGGAGTTAGATGTGGCCCTTGTGGCTAAAGGGATCAGGGGGTATGGCGATAAGGCAGGTACAGGATACTGAGTGGGATGATCAGTCATGATCATATTGAATGTCGGTGCAGGCTCGAAGGGCCGAATGGCCTACTCCTGCACCTATTTTCTATGTTTCTATGTGTTGTATGTGCCGGCTGGTGGGGTGAAAGGTGAGGACCAGGGGGACTCTGCCCTTGTTGCGAGTGGGGGGATGGGGAGAGAGGGCAGTGTTACGGGGTATGGAGGAGACCCTGGTGCGAGCCTCATCTATAGTGGGGGAGGAGAATCCCCATTCCCTGAAGAATGAGGACATTTGTGATGCCCTGGTGTGGAACACCTCATCTGAGGAGTAGATGCGGTGTAGACAGAGGAATTGGGAATAGGTGATGGAGTCCTTACAGGAAGCAGGGTGGGAGGAAGAGTAGTCCAGATAGCCATGGGAGTCAGTGGGTTTCCAGGGTTTCGGCCTGAAACGTTGCCTATCCCCTTCGCTCCATTGATGCTGCTGCACCCGATGAGTTTCTCCAGCATTTTGTATACCCTCAATTTTCCAGCATCTGCAGTTCCTTCTTTAACAGGTAATAATGCAAGATGCATAAAAGAATCTTTCATAAATGCAAATATCTTGTTGTGCACATTTTTATACAGTTGGTGCAACTATAACAATAGGGCCTTCAAATGTGCTTAAATACATCAGTAAATAAAAGGAACCCAAATTTAACCAAGGTACAAAAACTTGGACTATTAACACCACAATCCAGGCAATTCCAGTGCCCCAACAAAGTCTGAATAAGGGTCCCAACCCAAAACGAAAATATCCATGTTTTCCAGAGATGCTGCCTTAATCACTGAGTTATTTCGGCACTTCATGTCCTTTTCAGAAACCACAGAGTAGCCTCCTGAAGAAGGCCACGATGAAGCAAATCTATCAGCCCAGGCGATTTCTCTCCTTGTTCCATGTTAGAATTCTGTGGTTTTTTACTTATCCACATTAAACTGTAATCAGCGCATCATTTAGTCTTAAATAGAAGGAATTAGACTGTGGGCCGAGGAGCTTTTTAATTCAAGTTTGTGACCCAACTCACGGAACTATTTGAATTTTTAACATATTGTGTAAAAATATTATATACAGTGGCTTGCAAAAGTATTCATACCCCGTGAACTTTTCCACATTTTGTCACGTTACAACCACAAATGTAAATGTATTTTATTGGGATTTTATGTGATAGACCAACACAAAGTGATGCATAATTGTGAAGTGGAAGGACAATGATAAATGGTTTTCAATTTTTTTACAAATAAAAAACTGAAAAGTGTGGCGTGCAAAAGTATTCAGCCCCCTTTATTCTGATACCCCTAAATAAAATCCATTACAACCAATTGCCTTCCGAAGTCACCTAATTAGTAAATAGAGTCCACTTGTGTGTAATCTAATCTCAGTATAAATACAGCTGTTCTGTGAAGGCATCAGAGGTTTGTTAGAGAACATTAGTGAACAAACAGCGTCATGAAGCCCAAGGAACACACCAGACAGGTCAGGGATAAAGTTGTGGAGAAGTTTAAAGCAGGGTTAGGTTATAAAAAAATATCCCAAGCTTTGAACATCTCACGGAGCACTGTTCAATCCATCATCCGAAAATGGAAAGAGTATGGCACAACTGCAAACCTACCAAGACATGGCCGTCCACCTAAACTGACAGGCCAGGCACGGAGAGCATTGATCAGAGAAGCAGCCAAGAGGCCCATGGTAACTCTGGAGGAGCTGCAGAGATCCACAGCTCAGGTGGGAGAATCTGTCCACAGGACAACTATTAGTCGTGCACTCCACAAATCGGGCCTTTATGGAAGAGTGGCAAGAAGAAAGCCATTGTTGAAACAAAGCCATAAGAAGTCCCTTTTGCAGTTTGCCACAAGCCATGTGGGGGGCACAGCAAACATGTGGAGGAAGGTGCTCTGGTCTGATGAAACCAAATTTGAAGTTTTTGGCCTAAATGCAAAATGCTATGTGTGGCGGAAAACTAACACTGCACATCACCCTGAGCACACCATCCCCACTGTGAAACATGGTGGTGGCAGCATCATGCTGTGGGGATGCTTTTCTTCAGCAGGGACAGGGAAGCTGGTCAGAGTTGATGGGAAGATGGATGGAGCCAAATACAGGGCAATCTTGGAAGAAAACCTGTTAGAGTCTGCAAAAGACTTGAGACTGGGGCGGAGGTTCACCTTCCAGCAGGACAACGACCCTAAACATACAGCCAGAGCTACAATGGAATGGTTTAGATCAAAGCATATTCATGTGTTAGAATGGCCCAGTCAAAGTCCAGACCTAAATCCAATTGAGAATCTCTGGCAAGACTTGAAAATTGCTGTTCACAGACGCTCTCCATCCAATCTGACTGAGCTTGAGCTATTTTGCAAAGAAGAATAGGCAAAATTTCAGTCTCTAGATGTGCAAAGCTGGTAGAGACATACCCCAAAAGACTTGCAGCTGTAATTGCAGCGAAAGGTGGTTCTACAAAGTATTGACTCAGGGGGGCTGAATACTTTTGCACGCCACACTTTTCAGTTTTTATTTGTAATAAAATTTGGAAACCATGTATCATTTTCCTTCCACTTCACAATTATGCACCACTTTGTGTTGGTCTATCACATAAAATCCCAATAAAATACATTTACGTTTGTGGTTGCAACGTGACAAAATGTGGAAAAGTTCAAGGGGATTGAATACTTTTGCAAGCCACTGTAAATCATACCTGAAACACATCAAGAACAAAACCTGCAATTTTTTTAAAAATATGACAAAAACTTCTAATTTTCCGAGCAGTAACTGTCCAATCAATGCACGTTTGACATTGAGGTCTGGCGCAAATTGACCAATCCCGCGCCTTGTTTTATGGTCGCAAGGAAGCGAGAACCCTGGATCGTGGCTGCCTTCTCATTACATCAATAGCAATGGCACGGTTTCAAAGGCTGGTGGGTCTTGGGAGTGGTCAGCCGGGCCGAGCTGCCGGTGGGTCATGAGAGTGGGCGGGCCGCTGGTGGATGGTGAGAGTGGTAGGTCCGCCGGTGGGTGCTGCAAGTGGTCGGACGGCCGGTGGGTGCTGCGAGGGGTCGGTCGGGTTGTCAGACGGCCGTTGTTGCAGTGAGCGAGCGGGTGGTCTGACAGAGCCAGCGTTATTGTGGTGCTGAAGGCGTGCCGAGCGGCGTGCAGGGCAGTGCTGCTCCCCACCATCATCACCATGATGATTGAGAAGGGCATGCTGGCCGACGCGGATGCACTGAGCGGCCACACATACGGAGCCCGCAGCCGGTCCCAAAGCGGCTCCAGCTCCTGCCGTGGGCAGCTCTGGAAGGGGGAGAGTTAGGATTAGGGTTAAGGTTAGGCATTATCGTGTCAGTGGAAGATGCCTTAGCTTTCTCCCAGCCTGGCACTGCCCCAGTCCCACTATGGCCATGACCCCCACTCTGCACACGGGCAGTTAGTGAGGTTCAGTAAACGGGGGAACCCACAGGAACTACCCTCACCCATTAATTAGGCTGATTCAGGAGCTGAACCTCTGAGGCAGTCTCATTCAAAATACACACAATTATATTATTAATTACATATTAATTATATTATTTTTATATAATATTGGCCAGAAGGTATAAAGCACGAGAATGTACTTCTGTTTGTGACTTAAAGTTTTATTTCCCAAAATGTTGAATTTGACATGCTTAGCTCAAGGACTTCATAGAATTGCCAAGCACATACGTAGTTTTTTTCCAAATGTCAATCGCCTAGATTCCAATATCAAGAAAATCTTCCTCAAAGTTCCGTCGTGTGCAGTTGTTCAATTGAAATGGCACCCAAGATTCCGCTACCACCTCAGCCCGTTTTGACTAGGCTGGGTACATGGTTCTCTCCTGTACTCTACTATGCTGCAAATTTTGAATAGATAAAATAAATCGTCAACTGCTTTGAAGAAGAAGAATCTGCTGCAGTCAGGATCGTCAGTGAAATCATGCAGAAAAAGTCCCTCCACCGCGATCTTGTGTTTTTTGCTTCCAATTTGGCAAACTTCCCACAAGCTATCACTTCCCTTGAGAAACATAGCAAAACATTAGTGAATAACTTACAGGTTTTCAACAAAGTAACTGACGATATTCATAAAGTTCTTGGCGATGTAGGTAAAGACATACAAGGAAAATGTGAGGGAGTGATTTTAACTAACAAAGATCTTAAAGAAATACAAAACATAGCTAAAGTTCTCAAAGGTAGTTGTAATGCACAAGATATTGATATGAATATAGAATCTGTAGCTTGTTTTGGGTATGCACCAGTGACCTCAGCTGGGGTAGAAAGAAGTTTTTCACAACTGAAGCATATTCTGTCTGACAGACGGCATATTTTAACACCAGATAATTTGAAAAAAATGCTAGTAATTATGCGCAACCAGGCAACTTTGTTAATTTAATGTAGTATACATTGTGACAAATAAATGTTTCTTGTATCTTGTATACCCTTCGTATTATTATTTTTAACCATATTTTGCTGGTGGAAATAAATGCCTTTTTTTGCCCTTTTTTGACAATAAATGCCTTTTTCGTGCTTTTTTTGTAATTTTATTACTCCTTTTTGCCTGCCTATTTCAGAGATTTTTAGTGCCTAAACATCCTAGCTCTAATGATTACAGTAATATTCACATCATATACATTTAGTCTTAGATGTCATTCTTCTTAATTAGTTTGCTAATTATTTTGTTGTTATTCAATCTCACTGTCTCGCGTTGTATCTCTAAGCTAAACTAAAGTTTCAAATCTTAGACAATGTTTCATATTCTTTACTCACAGCAAGGTAAACAATTTCTAGGTGAGAAAGAGATACTTTGAAGTTTGATGCATGTTTTTAATACTGTGCAAAATTATTTTGCTGTCATTCAATATCACTGTCTCCATTGTACTTTACTGTCATTCTGATGATTCCATAAAATCTCTGTTTACTTCACTAGGACACCAAAATTCCATTTGAAGAAATATCAAAATTTATAAGACAAGAGATTCACAGAATTTTTGAAGGTAAGGAAGTTGAAGATTGAGATTGAAAAGCAGGAAAATGCAGATAGAAACTGTGTTAGCATGCATGACCTTCTAAGAGAACTAAGCAAAGTCACAAAAGAAGCATGTTCTAAGTTGCAGAGAATTTGGGGGTGGTGATCAGAGAGGTCAAAGAGAAGTCCATAACAAGACTCGACCCAAAACGTCACCCATTCCTTCTCGCCAGAGATGCTGCCTGTCCCGCTGAGTTACTCCAGCTTTTTGTGTCTATCTTCGGCAAAGAGAATGTTGGTAATAAGGTAGAGATCATGTGTTTCTGATGTAAATGGGGGGGGGGGGGGGGGGCAGTCTCCTTGATTGGACCCAAGAGGTATATAGTAGAACCAATCTCAATGGTGAACAGCGTAAAACATATTTCTAAATCTAGAAATATACTCCAATGGTTGCAGTGTCCCCTGCAAGGCACCATCCCATTCTGAGGCTATGGTTATGCTCTGCCTGCTCAGAGGAGCAGGCTATGTAATTTGCACGCCAACATCAGAGTCCATATAACATTTAATGTTTCCTGAGCTCTGTCACGGTAGGAGATCAACAAGTGCCCAGAGGAAAAAGGAAAGATTGCTGCCAGCTGAGAAATGATGATGAAGAGCTGTCAGCAGGAAATGTAAACAACTGTAGGCTTCAAACCTCACAAAACCTTGTTGATTTAAAAGCAAATGCATTGCAGATGGACTAATGGGGCCCATCGAATTAAATTATGAGAATAGGTTCGTTATATTTGCCACATGAATGCATTCCTATTCATTTCACAACCCTTATCGCACACTTTCAACAGGTATTAGCACAATTTGCATCCTTAAGGGTGTCTTGGTCTTCACTTTGTTGCTGACATTATCTGTGTTTGCTCAATTCCTCTCTCTTCTCGCAATGTAAAACCTATTTGTTTTCTAACGGGCCTGTCCCACTTAGTCGACTTTTTAGGCGAGTGCAGGAGACTCTGCGCTCGCCACATAGTCGCCACATGTTCGCTGGTGGTCTCTGGTGAGTCTCCTTCATGGTCGCGAGGTGTTCCTGCATTCTGGGAACTAGTCGCGGCCTCAGTATGGTCGCCACAAATTTTTCAACACCTTGAAAAATTTTCTGCAATCAAAAATTGGTCGCCATGGAGAAAATCGATAATCCTGTAGTCGTAGGTACAGTTGTATTGGGGTCGCCATGTAGTTATGGGTAGTCGTAGGTAATTTTAGTTAATTGCCTCTGCTGATCGGTCATTTTCATTGGCTCATTGGGGAAAAAAAACGTCAGTAGGAGTTTTCAGAACCAAGGATAACCGACCGGTAATGTTAAATGCCTGCCGAACTTCACAGCTGTGTAACGCTGGCTTATTAAAAGTTGTCTGGCTTCTTAAAAGTTGTCTACACTCCTTCTCTCCCCTTCTAACCCCTACTCCCCCCCCCCCCCGCCCCCATTTAAAGGACTTACCGTACACTGTGCCAGCCATCTTAATTACAGCGGCAACCTTCCAGTTCATCGCAGTGTGTGCACCTTGGCTTTGCATCATGTGAATTTCGGACAGCACTTCCCCCCGTTTGCCCTGACCTCGCCTTTGCGATGTGTTTGTGTGTGCTCCACTCTGACAGTCGCCGTTCAGTTCCCGGTTTTTCACGCGACTGCCTTAACTTGACAGTCCACTGAAAAATCGCCTAAGTGGGACAGGCCCATAACTAGCCTGATTTTGATTGAGGAGCATCAACTTGAAATGTTACATAGTTTCTCCAGAGTTGCTGTATCTCCAACATTCTCTGTTCTTGTTATTGTGGATTGGATTGGTGTTTGTTTCATCTGTCATATATGCTAATTCTCCTGATTGTCAGCCGTCTCTCAAGAATTTGTTTCTATTGTCACAGTCTGACCTCAACTTAGCCAACGTCAGAGGATGGACGATAGTAGTCTTGGCCAGTAATAGTTTGTAAAAATGTAGTAACAAAAAACTTCAAATGCCGGTTCACAACAAATGCTGGAGTAACTCAGCGAGTCAGGCAGCATCACTGGAGAGCATGGATAGGTGACGTTTTTTGGTCGGGACCCTTCATCAGATTGGTTGTAGGGCAGATTGGTTGTAAAGCTGGATGAGAAGAGGGGCAGGACAAAGCCTGGCAGTGGTAGGTGGATGCATGTGACGGGGGGGGGGGGGGGGGGGGTGGGTTTGATAGGCAGATGATTGGACAAAGGCCAGAGATGAAAGACGGGAGATATTAGACAAAAGGGTTGAAGAGTTGCAAATTGTGGAGCCAGAGAAAGGAATTATCTGAATTATTATTATCTGTTATTATCTGAATGGTGGCAAATTAGGAAAAGGGGAGATGCAACGAGACCTGGGTGTCATGGTACACCAATCATTGAAAGTAGGCATGCAGGTGCAGCAGGCACTGAAGAAAGCAAATGGTATGTTAGCATTCATAGCGAAAGGATTTGAGTATAGGAACAGGGAGGTTCTACTGCAGTTGTACAGGGTTTTGGTCAGACCACACCTGGAGTATTGCGTACAGTTTTGGTCTCCAAATCTGAGGAAAGACATTCTTGCCATAGAGAGGATACAGAGAAGGTTCACCAGACTGATTCCTGGGATGACAGGACTTTCATATGAGGAAAGACTGGATAGACTTGGCTTGTACTCGCTAGAATTTAGAAGACTGAGGGGGGATCTTATAGAAACTTACAAAATTCTTAAGGGGGTGGATAGGCTAGATGCAGTAAGATTGTTCCCAATGTTGGGGAGGTCCAGAACAAGGGGTCACAGTCTAAGGATAAGGGGGAATACCTTTAGGACCGAGATGAGGAAAACATTTTTCACACAGAGAGTGGTGAGTCTCTGGAATTCTCTGCCACAGAAGGTAGTTGAGGCCAGTTCATTAGCTATATTTAACAGGGAGTTAGATGTGGTCCTTGTGACTAAAGGGATCAGGGGGTATGGAGAGAAGGCAGGTACAGGATACTGAGTTGGATGATCAGCCATGATCATATTGAATGGCAGTGTAGGCTCGAACGGCCAAATGGCCTACTCCTGCACCTATTTTCTATGTTTCTATGTTTCTATGAATGTAGAGAGAGGGAGAGGGAAGAAATAGTCCAGGTGGGGCACAGGGGAGACAGGGGAGGGGGGATGAAGGTGGTGAAGGGGAATTTAAGTTACCTAAAATGATAGAATTCAGTCTTCATACTGTTGGGTTGTAAGCTACCCAAGCGACATATGAGATGCGGTTCCTCCAGTTTGTTTGTGGCCTCACTCTGGCTGTGGAGGAGGCCCTAGGGAGGAGTGCCACTAGGGAGAAGGTAGGATCACCCAAGGATAAAAGAGGGAATTTATACAAAGAGGATATATGAAGATACCAAATGAGTAACTGTGTTCACCAAGGAGAAGGAGGATGGTGAGATGAGTGTAGTGATTACAAAGATGCTAGGCCATTTTGAGATCATGAAGGAGATGGTGTTAGATCTCTTGAAAAGCATTAATGTGGATAAATCCCCAGGGCTGATGGGATCTGCCCCAGGTTATTGAGAGAGGCAAGAGAGAAGATTACTGGGACTTTAGACTTTAGACATACAGCATGGAAACAGGCCCTTCAGCCCACCGAGTCCGCACCGACCAGCGATAACCTCGTACACTGGCACTATCCTATAATCTAGGGACAATTAACCTACAAACTTGTATGACTTTGGAGTGTGGGAAGAAACCAGTAAACCCAGAGAAAACTAATGTGGTCATAAAGAGAACATACAAATTCCGTACAGATATCACCCATAGCCAGGATTGAACCCGGGTCTCTGGCACTATAATGGGCCTGTCCCACAGGCGACTTTTTAGGCAACTACAGGAGGCTATGCAGTCGCCACATGTTCGCGGGTGGTTGCCAGGGAACTGCCTTCATGGTCGTGAGGAGTTCCCACATTAGGTCGCTATGAATTTTTCAACGTGTTGCAAAATACGCGGCGACTAGAATGAAGCCGCTATGGAGAATATCGAGAATTCTCAAGCTGTAGGTGGGTCAGCAGGATGTCCTAATGGGTTGCCAGGAGGTCGAAGGTTCTCGGAGGTTCTCGTAGGTTGGAGCCGGTGCTAACCGGTGAATTTCATTGGCTCATTGGGAAAAAAAATGGTAAGCAGTAGTTTTCAAAAACAAGGATAACCGACCGGTAATGTTAAATGTCTGCCGAGCTTCACAGCCGTGTATCTCTGGCTTTTTAAAAGTTGTCTCCACTCCTTCTCCCCTCCCCCTCCCCCCCCCCCCCGCCCCCTCTCCTCCCCTCTTTTAAAGGACTTACCGTACAGTGCTTTAGCCGTCTTTTTACAGCGCCAACCTTCCTGTTCAACATGGTGTGTGTCTGTTTCACCTTGGCTTTGCACAAATAACAATTCTTAGACAGGGTAAGCGGGGGAGCGCTGTCTAAAAAATTCACACGGGCTGGTGAAGGAAGCGATGTGTTTGTGTTTGTGTTGTGTGTTCCACTCTGACAGTCGACATTCCAGTTCCCGGTTTTTCAGGTGACTGCCAGCCACTTGACAGTCGCCAGCAGTCCGCTGAAAAATCGCCTATGTTAGCTAAAACCCTGGCAAGAAGATTAAGTAAATACGTTAATAAATTAATATATTCTGATCAAACTGGATTAATTCCTAAGAGACACTTGTTTAACAATTTGAGATGCCTGTTTAATATAATGTACTCACATAGAACGATAAAGGAAGACATCAATTATTTCATCAGATGCAGAAAAAGCATTTGAGAAGTAGGATGAAAATATCTTTTTACAGTATTGCAAAAATTTCAGTTGGGATAAAATAGTAAGATTAAACGAGAACTTACCAGTTTGAAGTTTGATCATTATTTTATGAGGAGTTACGATGAGGGATTACGTGAAGAAGCCTCGCCTGGCGCATGCTCGGCATACTTCAAAGCAGCGGCGTGAAAAACTCAGAACCAATAGCCGGAGTAAGATAGTAAAGCTTACATAGACTAGAACTACCAGATGATCATTTATATTATGAGGGTTGGGAGTGGAGGGCACATAATCCCTCATCGTAACTCCTCATAAAATAACGATCAAACTTCAAACTGGTAAGTTCGCGTTTAATCTTACTATTTTACTTCGAAGTCACGTGAGTGACTACGTGAAGATTTTGAAGCTCTGTGATTTTCATGCCGTAGATCATTCCATACGACACACTGCTTGAGTTTACACGGTAGTGAGTAAATAATATATATTGCTTGAAATTATGCAATAAATATTTTAATATTTTAATAATAATAAAAAGAAAGTAATAATCCCTCTATCCCTGGGGAAATTACAAAAAATGACATGCAACAAAGCAAACAATTTGAACAGAACCCACACAGCATGTGCAACCCTGGCACTGTGACAACAGGTTTATCATAAAATCTAGAAAAGTTCCTCCTTAGAACATCCTGCGGTCTCCAGAATTTGGTCGAGCGGCATGTCCTGCACCTTTGCCGCGGACATTGATACTGCCCTTGTGGAGTGAGATTTAAACACATCAGTGTCTACTCCAGTTAATTCAGAACCTGTTTATCCATCTAGAAATACTGTACTGTCACTTTTTTTATATGTTTCTTGTGGGTAATGAACATTGGTGTCTCACAATCTCGGAGACTCTTAATTCAATATATATTAAATCAGATGCTTAACCACACACAATGTTTAGTTGACAGAGTATGTCTTAAAGATTACATTGGTTCCAGCCTTTCTTGGCTTGCTTTGCTTGCTTAGATCATTGACATCAAACAT
This sequence comes from Okamejei kenojei, assembly GCA_035221665.1. Taxonomy (NCBI): domain Eukaryota; kingdom Metazoa; phylum Chordata; class Chondrichthyes; order Rajiformes; family Rajidae; genus Okamejei; species Okamejei kenojei. The sequence continues at coordinate 15,773,855 of CM069135.1, read as the reverse complement.
AATTTTATCTACAGACAACTGCATACAATGTAACTGTAACATTTGAAATGTTTGTACTCATTGTGCTGATATTAATGTGATCAGCATAATCACATTAAATATTAACTTCTGAAAAGACAGTGATGTAATTGGAGTCCATTGCCAAAGCAATGTGAGAACTATACTGACATCCCAGATTTCTGTATATCTGGGTTTGGTAGGATTTTATTAAAATTCCTCTCATAAATCGGGATATTAACGGATGAGATCCGATAAATTGTCGTTCTGAAAATTATCCTACATAGGAGGACAAAGCACTCCGAGCTCCATTAATGGTACTATAACTCAGGTGCAACATAGCAAGGAACTCCAATACATCCGATATGTTTGCAGTATGATAAAATATATCTGCCTGTATACAAAATATTTCCCATTCCTTATATGAAACATATATTGTTTCTTAGTGCTATATCTCCAAGCTGCAGTTATGACATCCATGGTCCTATCCGACATTCCATCAGAACCTGCAGATGAATAATTAATACAGTCATGTAATGGATGACTTCTGCTGTTACTGGATGTACCAACAATTACTGCACCTGGGATTTGTCATAAATGTCTGAATCATCATTCTGAGCACCAATGGGAACAATGGCTGTGTAGTAATGGTCCCTAGATAAGGGACGTATCAGATATTGAACTGATAAGAACAGATACTACACTTGATCTTAGCCAAAAGGCCGAGAAGCAATACCAGTTTGGAACCACCAAACGCCTGCGGCGGAGACTTGCTCTATTTTGGTGACACATTGCCTAATCAGGCAAAATGGCAAAAACATAAAAGACTATACTTCCCCAATGTAGCGAGAATGCATCCACCGCTAATGCTCCTGGGTCTGGCTCCCATGAGACACATTTAGACCACTGGAGATTTAATCCAGACACAACAGATCAACATTTGGTACTCATATTGTCACAATCTTTTTTTTATTTTTTTTATTTGTATTTATTTAACTTTTTGAATTTTAACATTCATTCTGTATTGTCATTGAACTTTCGTGATCTGTTGTCTTACCACAATATTGTCTTCTCCCACAGCTGTGGTATTGTCTACTCCCAATAACTCCTAATAATTCATACCATGTGTTTGGAGAATTTAATCATCTTGGACAGTCCATCGACCACCACAACTGGTGTCGCTGTCCTTGGCTCCCCATCCGAGAGCACTCCCATCAGTCTGTAATACCACTGAAGACTACTGAACAAGCACATTTTTACTTCTAGTAACTTGTGCAACATTGAGAATCCATCATTGCAATTCAGCTCAACCTTTTTAGTTGGTAACTGCATGGACCTAATCAATGACCTGCACGCTTTTTACACTTATTCTCTGGTCTTTGCAGACTTTGATCACTTTACTTTACCACTATCACTTTACCAGTAACCGTAGCTACTTCTTGGATGGTGGGATAATGTTTTTTACCAAGACAAGTACAGGCATTTGTAACATCCCCAACCTTAATTATTGATAAAGTTACTGACATATCAACTGTATTAATGTCAAACCCCAAATAATCAATTGTTTGGGATGCCTGTAACTTACATGTTGTTTGGATGTACAGAACCTTAGCCTTTCAATAGGCTTATGGTTGCTGAACCCAGTTCTTCAGCTGTCTCCCATTTACAATTAAAATATCCTCTAGATAAGTCATTACAATGTGATTCTGAACCCTCATTAACACCAGTGCTGGTTTCAATAATTGTGTGAGCAATCTGAGGGCTGAATTTAACCCATTAGGTCATTCCTTCAGCTGACCCATCCAATTAATTTAAGTACCTGAATAATAAGACATTTTTTTTATATTTAATAATAGCCATATAGCAGCCTTGTGATAACAACTTTGTTACAGTGTTGAAGTGTACTTTTTTTTAATTGCCTATACTGAACTATAAATTTAAGTTTGTGAGTCCCAGAATGACTCTGCAACCCCCATACTTGTGTCTGGGATATATTATCTCTACCTGACGAGTTCCTGGTACATTCAAACACCAAGCCGATCAGATTTAATGCAGAATTACAAAACAATTGTAATCTTACAACCGACCAGAGGTTGTTTCCCAAAAATTCCATGTGTGATGGAATGATGTTTCTGTACTTCCATAAATGAACCAGAAGATCTCCTTCTCTTAATATAGGGGTTCGTATTCAACCTATTTGTTTTCTCAAAGCAGGGATGAGAAGTTTTATAAGGCAAATATCCTTAATTGTTTGGGCAGTTTTTCATCAGTCATAAATCTGGTTATAGCTTGCCCACATAATCCTGCAATTTTTGGGTATAATGTTAGCCAAATGGAAATTTTCATCATACAATTGGGTTTGAATATGCATTGCAGAGTAACGCAAGCATGTCTTAAAAGTATTGGGCATTATCGGTCCATGTATGTCTTCCCCAAATGCAATGATGCCAACTGAATATCAGCTAGAGGACATCCTGGAACACATTTCCTGTCCTCGCATTGTTACACTCATGGGTGCCCCATTACTGAGTTACTGTTGGCACCCTGAGCGAGGCACAATAGACGGGTGTTTTATATATTTTTTACTGTTTCAGTCATAACAGTTTCTTGGAGTAGATGAGAAACCAAATAATGTTGGCCGCCAGGTTCATCCATATCCTCACCAGTCCATACCGATATAGCAAAACTTGGTGCTACATCGGGAACACCTGGTTTCTATTGTGCTCTGATGTATACACATAAGTAGGGACACCAGCTTCAGGGTCAGTTTCATCCTGCCCTGGTACTCCGGAGTCTTTGCTCTAGGAGACTTCATCCAGACCTAAACAAGGCACAGGTGAATGAGATTCTCATTTTTCATAGGCACCATACTCAGTGTATGGAAACTCCTTTCGGAGCCTGCCTTAGAATCTCATGGGTCTTAAAACCCTTAATTGTTTAGAATTTTGAGCATTTTATCTTGCTCTAAATACTTCATCCAGACCTATGTAAGGCACTGGTGAATGAGATTCTCATTCTTTATAGGCACCATACTCAGTGTATGGAAACTCCTTCAGTGCCTGCCTTAGAATCTCATGGGTCTTAAAACCCTTAATTGTTTAGAATTTTGAGCATTTTATCTTGCTCTAAATACTTCATCCAGACTATGTGAGGCACTGGTGAATGAGATTCTCATTCTTTATAGGCACCATACTCAGTGTATGGAAACTCCTTCGGAGCCTGCCATGGGTCTTTAGAACCCTTGACTGATTAGAATTTGGAGCATTTTATCTTGCTCTAGGGATCTCATCCAGACCTAACCAAGGTACTGGAAAATCAGAATCCCATTTTCATAGGCACCATACTCAGCGTATGGAAACTCCTTTGGAGTCTGCCTTACAGGAAGACATACCTGGGTCAAGAACCCTTGACTAAGTCAAGTGTGGAGCATTTTCTCCATTTCCAGCCTCCCCCGCATTCTTGTCCTCCCTTGGAGGAGACTTACTTCTTTACTGTTTTGTATTTATGCATAAACCATATATGTTTAAAATTGTAATTCTGATAGGCACATTCTGCTTGCAGAATATTTGTATTAACCTCAGTATCACACAGGGTTATATACATTTCCATAAAGAAAACTGCATCTCGTAACATATACTCAGAGCAGACTTTATTTAACAATTACTGGGTATTTGGAGCCGGCATTTAGTGCAGCCGTTATCTCCAAACCCGATCTAAAGAGCGGTAAATAGCGGGAGCCGGCCTTTAGAGCAGCCCTTATCTCCCGATCCGAACTAAATCGGAAACTGCAGTTCCAGCGCGCTCTATTCAATTACCGCAGTTTAAAAATACATTCACTCTAGCTGGCTTCGTATTTCGGAACAGAGTTTTAAAAAAATATTTCAAAATACATCAGCACTCTAGCTGGCTCTGCAGACTTACAGAGTTTAAACCCACTAGCAAGAAAGTTCAACAGCGACTTACCTGCGGGTTAAACTTACGCTGGTGGGAGCTGCGTTCTCCACCCTGTCGGAGCTTCACATGCGTCGATGTAATGCCGAGCATGCACCAGGCGGGGCTTCTTCACGTAGTCACTAAAGTGACTCCGAAGTAAAATTGCTATATGACAAGCCACCTGCCAGAATACTGACTACTCATCTAGTTTCATCTAAATTTCAGCTATCCAGGGGCAATAGACAGGGATGTGCATTATCACCCCATGTTATTTGCCCTTGCGATTGAACCTTTAGCAGAAAGTATAAGAGTACATCTAAATATTCACGGCTATAATACTAAATAAAATAATATTTTAACATCTAATAATAAAATATCATTATATGGAGATGATGTATTACTTTATATTACCAATTCTCAAGTTAGCATTCCAAATATATTAAATCTAATAGAGGAATTCTGTTCCTTTTCAGGATATAGAATAAATTGGACCAAAAGCGAAGTCATGTCAATAAAACCTCACGATCCGACACAACTTCTAAAATTCCCTTTTAGAATTGCTACCGAAATTGTTAAATATCTTGGAGTTCACGTAACTAGAAAATACACTTCTCTATTTCAAGCAAACTTTCCTCCATTAATTACCAAACTAAATGCCCTTACTCAATTTTGGAAAACGCTGCCGATGTTTCTCATAGGCAGAATAAATGCCATAAAGATGATCTTCCTTCCACAAATCCTGTACTTATTTCAATCAATACCGATTTATCTTAACCATATAACCATATAACCATATAACAATTACAGCACGGAGACAGGCCCTCTCGGCCCTTCCAGTCCGTGCCGACCATTTGTTTTCCCCTAGTCCCATCTACCTGCACTCAGACCATACCCCTCCATTCCCTTCACGTCCATATACCTATCCACTTTACTTTTAAATGTTAAAATCGATCCTGCCTCCACCACCTCTGCTGGAAGCTCATTCCACACAGCCACCACCCTCTGAGTAAAGAAGTTCCCCCTCACGTTACCCCTAAACTTCTGTCCCTTAATTCTCATGTCATGCCCTCTTGTTTGAATCTTCCCTACCCTCAATGGGAAAAGCTTATCCACGTCAACTCTGTCTATCCCTTTCATCATTTTAAAGACCTCAATCAAGTCCCCCCTTAACCTTCTGCGCTCCAAAGAATAAAGACCTAACTTGTTCAACCTTTCTCTGTAACATAGTTGCTGGAACCCTGGCAACATTCTAGTAAATCTCCTCTGTACTCTCTCTATTTTGTTGACATCCTTCCTATAACTAGGCGACCAAAATTGTACACCATACTCCAGAATTGGTCTTACCAATGCCTTGTATAATTTTAACAATACTTCCCTACTCCTATATTCAATGCTCTGATTTATAAAGGCCAGCACACCAAAGGCTTTCTTTACCACCCTATCTACATGCGATTCCACCTTCAGGGAACTATGCACAGTTATTCCTAGACCCCTCTGTTCCACAGCATTCCTCAATTCCCTACCATTTACCATGTACGTCCTATTTTGATTTGTCCTGCCAAGATGTAGCACTTCACACTTATCAGCATTAAACTCCATCTGCCATCTTTCAGCCCACTTTTCCAAATGGCCCAAATCTCTCTGTAGACTTTGAGAATCGTCTTCATTATCCACAATACCACCTATCTTAGTATCATCTGCATACTTACTTATCCAATTTTCCACCCCATCATCCAGATCATTGATGTACATGACAAACAACAGTGGACCCAACACAGATCCCTGAGGCACCCCACTGGTCACCGGCTTCCAACCTGACAAACAGCCATCCACCATTACTCTCTGACATCTCCCATTCAGCCACTGTTGAATCCATCTTGCTACTCCGCCATTAACACCCAAAGATTGAACCTTCTGAACCAACCTTTCCATGGGGAACCTTGTCAAAGGCCTTACTGAAATCCATATAGACAACATCCACTGCTTTACCCTCATCAATTTCCCTAGTTACCGCTTCAAAAAATTCAAGAAGGTTTGTCAAACATGACCTTCCAGGCACAAATCCATGTTGACTGTTCCTGATCAGACCCTGTTTATCCAGATGCTTATATATATTATCTCTAAGTATCCTTTCCATTAATTTGCCCACCACTGACGTCAAACTAATAGGTCTATAATTGCTAGGTTTATTCTTTGAACCCTTTTTAAACAATGGAACAACATGCGTAGTACGCCAATCCTCCGGCACTATTCCCGTTTCTAATGACATTTGAAATATTTCTGTCATAGCTCCTGCTATTTCTACACTAACTTCCCTCAATGTCCTAGGGAATATCCTGTCAGGACCTGGAGACTTATCCACCTTTATATTTTTCAAAAGTGTCAGTACTTCCTCCTCTTTGAATCTCATAGTTTCCATAGCTACTCTACTTTTTTCCCTTACCTCACAGAGTTCAATATCCTTCTCCTTGGTGAATACCGAAGACATTCTTCCTAAAACATTTTTTTTTTAAACTTGATTCTCTGATCACAAACTTTATTTGGGATTATAAAACACACAGAATCCATAAACGACATCTATGTAAACCCAAAGAAATTGGCGGATTGGCTCTCCCCAATTTTTTTTAATACTATTACTGGGAAACAAATATCAAAAACGTAATCTATTGGATGGACAACACATGCCAACAGGTAAAATGGTTAATAATGGAGAGAGAGGATTGTTCACCTTTTAATATAGGCGTGATTCTTCTCTCTCCAATAAATTTGAAGAAAACACTATATGAGAAAAATCCAATTATCCACAATACCCTACGAATCTGGAAACAAGTGGTCAACCCTTAAACTGAGAAATTTATCTCTTCTCTCACCAATTGCCAACGACCCTTCGTTTAAGCTGTCTATTTTAGACAAAACGTTCATACATTGGGAAAGATTAGGAATTAAAAAACTGGGAGATCTTTATGAGAACACTTCTCTCATTTCAAGAATTACATTCGAAATATCATCTGAAAGGTAGCCAATACTTTAGATACCTTCAAATACGAGACTATCTGAAATCATATATCCAAGACTATCAATATATGTTGCCAGACACACTGGACAAATGTATGAATAAAAACTCGGATTCAAACAAGTTAATATCATATCTGATAATACCCTTTTAAATGTACAAACCCCATCGTCAGAAGTAATTAGAAGAGCTTGGGAAGATGAACTGGGCCTAAAAATTTTAAAAGACAGATGGAAGGAAAACCTTCTATACATACACAACTGTTTCCTTAACGTTAGGCATTCGTTAATCCAATTTAAAATACAGCATAGACTCTATTATTCAAAGTCTAAACTAAATAAGATCTTTCCAAATGTTTCTCCTATTTGTGATAAATGTCTCCTTTAGGAAGCAACTATAACCCATTCCTTTGCCTCTTGTATAAAGTTACATACTTTCAGGAGAGGAATTTTTGGCATTTTCTCTAAAACACTAAAAATAAAATTGGATAAAAATAAAACGGAACTGATCACTCCAGGTACCTCAGAAGCATGTTCTGAGCGATCACCATTTTAAAGCCGTTTCCTTAATTATGGCCTGATAACAGCAAAAAAACTAATACTTAAATTTTGGAAACATACTTCAGTCCCGACTCTTAAGATGTGAATTATAAACATGTCCGAGACACTACATCTTGAAAATATTAGACTTGTCTTGGCAGAAAAACCAGATCAGCTTTCCAAGACATGGACACCCTTCATCGATTTCTTACAAGGATAGTATGGCGCAACACAACTTTGGATTTAAATCTAGTTATGGGGTGAGTGAGGAGGGATGAGAGGCAGGTATACCACCACTTTTCTCTCTCTTTTTCTTTTTGCCCTTTTTTTCTATTCATCTTTCTTTCCTTCTTTTACCCACTCTTTGGCTACACTATTTTGGTAGTCCAGGGGTCCTATCTTTGCACATCTCACTTTTTCTCTTTCTTGCTCTTTCTTTCTTTTCTTCTAATTCAAGCTAAAAAGTCAAAATTGAAACTGTACAATAACTGTATAATTTTATATGCCGTTTGTTCTACTCTTGTACATTTGCTTCTAATAAATAAAATATAAAAAAGAAAAAAAAGAAAAAAGAAAAATCACCTGTGTGGGACAAGCCCATTAGTCACCACAGGCAGCATCTCTGGAGAGAAGGAATGGGTGACGCTTCGTGCCAAGACCCTTCTTCAGACTGAGAGTCAGGGAAAAAGGAAACAAGAAATATAGATGGTGATGTAGACAGATATAGAACAAATGAATGAAAGATACACTCTTACACATCAGCGAGACCAAATATAGACTGGGCGATCGTTTTGCTGAACACCTTCGCTCTGTTCTCCTGGACCTATCTGATCTCCTGGTGGCCAAACACTTTAATTTCCCTTCCATTCCCACACTGACCTTTCTGTTCTTGGTAAAAGACAAGATTCTTTGGGAAAGAATGTACTCGCATTTAGAAGGGAATGTATTAATTAGTGATAGTTAGCATTGCCCACAGCAAGTCAAGTCAAGTCAAGAGAGTTTATTGTCATGTGTCCCAGATAGGACAATGAAATTCTTGCTTTGCTTCACCACAATATAGTAGGCATGAATACAGAACATATCAGTGTGTCCATATACCATTATATAAATATATACACGCATCAATAAATAAGCTGATGAAGTGCAAATAAACAGATAATGGTCTATTAATGTTCAGAGATTTGTGTCAGTTGAGTTTAATAGCCTGATAGCTGTGAGGAAGTAGCTATTTCTGAACCTGGACGTTGCAGTCTTCAGGCTCCTGTACCTTCTACCTGAAGGTAGCGGGGAGATGAGTGTGGCCAGGATGGTGTGGGTCCTTGATGATGCTGCCAGCCTTTTTGAGGCGACGACTGCGATAGATCCCCTTGATGGTAGGGAGGTCAGAGCCGATGATGGACTGGGCAGTGTTTACTACTTTTTGTAGTCTTTTCTGCTCCTGGGCGTTCAAGTTGCCCAGGTCATGTCTTGCTAACTTGGTTGAGTTTTTATAGGAAATGACAAAAAGTCTTCAATAAGGGCAGTGGATATTGTCTATATGGATTTTAGTGAGGCATTTGAAAAAGTTCCTCAGGGCAGGCTGATCCAGAAGATTACGATGCATGGAATTCATGGTGACTTGGTATTACCTATTCATGCCACTCTTGCTATTTGCTGAGCAGCATTGGGATTTTCTGTTTCACTCTCCTAGGTGTTATTGTAAAATTGTTTATTCCTTGTTGGGACAAGGTTGACAAGAGTGGGTTGCTGTTCAGTGACTGCCCACAAGGCTGGAATTAAGGTACCTCTACCTTATAGATTTCATAAACCAACATTGCGAGGTATTTTCATCACTAACTATGTTTTTGATTAAGTGAGAAAACTAAAACATTAGGGAGAAATGTTTCCCTTTTGGTGAATTTATTTTAGGGAATTTGAAGGACTTTGAATCTAACTAGAGAGGGATTCTTTTTTTTAAATTTTCTTTATTAGAAGCAATGTACATTACAATGATATAAGCCAAAAATAACATAATACATTTCCTGTACCACTTCTTATTTTATACTTTAAGAAGAAGAATAAGAGGAAGAATAGAGAGAGTTAGATAGGATAATAAGTGCATGAAAGAGTGATCAGGAAGAACCCGTAGAAGCGTAAGACAAAAGAAAGACTAAAAAAGAAAAACAAAGGAAAAGAAAGAAAAATAAAATAAAAATAGAAGATAGAAAATATGAAAAAGTAAAGTAAGCTAAGATAAAAAAGGATGTACCTACTTCGTATCTTTACACACTCCTCACCAGGTCCTGATACCATTTATTTTCAGAGTTGTGTTGCACCCTATGCTTGTAATAAGTCGATAAATGGAGACCAAATCTTTTGTAAATGGTCTCATTTGCCTGCTAGGAGGAATCTCATATCTTCTAGGTTTAACATTTCGGACATATTTGAGATCCACATTTTTATCATTGGTGTGGGAGCGTTTTTCCAGAATTTAAGTATAAGTTTTTTTGCCATTATTAAGCCATAATTAAGGAAGTTCTTTTGGAACGATAGAGAGAGGATTATTATTGATAGGAAATCATTTATCGATGTTGCTGCTCCTCTAGTGTTCTGCTGATCTTTATTTACAGTACTCTTTTACATGGTCAGAGTTTTTTTTATTTCCTTGATGCTATTATTCTAATTGGGTTTTTTATTGCATGAAACAATATATTGCAGCATCAGTTTCTTCCACACTAAATGTTGATCCATTTTTCAGGACAGTGGTGTTCAATATTATCTTTGCATAAATATTAATATAAATATTAAACTAATCAAATTGCTGATGCTTTGAAAAATGCATATTGAATGAAGACTGAAAGGAGTAATCTAATCAAAGGGTTTGATGGTTCACAAAGAACAGCAAATCCCCAGAGAGATTATGAGGCAGTAATCTAATCAAGGAAATTTCAGTATTTTTAATGGATTTATAACTCAAAATGATTCAAAGATGCTAATGATTTTTAGCTTTAATGAACCGCATTAACGGAACCTGCAGTTGTTTTTCCTTGAAGGATGATGGAAAATCAAAAATAATGTAAATACTGCAACTTTATTGAGGAAAAAAATCACAATTCATAGCAATGTTACAAAATTTTGAGATTTACAAAATCAAGTCTGCAATTTATCCCATCAGATAACGCATAAAAAGAAGTTTAATTTGACACCTAATTCACTTTCATATCTTCAGTATTAAAAAAGTTATGGCCATTTTCATACTCGGAACTTAGCATCTTGTTCCCCAATGCCTTTCCATTGACTTAACTCAAAAGCTGTGATCTAGGACAGTCAAAAGCCCATAACTTTCTTAAAAATTAAGAGAATTCAATGAAATTTTCAGTTATTATAGATTGAAGCATTTTGAAACAAATATGAAACAATCTTACTTGGATGACCTGAAATTAAAGCATATAATTAGTTAGTTACCTAATTGTAGCTAATTACAAAATTCAATTACTAGATCTAAACATCTATCCATTTCTTAAGAAAAGATAAACATTTTTAAATTGCCTAAGTGTCCAAACAATAATTCACAATATAACATGATTTTTAAATCTCATTTTCATGAATTTATAGGACAAATGGAAAGAATTTAGTGTTTAATTCCTGTAAATTATTGGCCATTTAAATCAACGCGGGTGGGTTTTAGTGGAATGCGGTGGATTGGAGCGTTGCGGTTTGCGGTGAATTTAACCTACAGTCGGCAGGAAAAATACTATTGGTTCATTTTTTTTGTCCCCATTTCACAACATGAAAATTTGATTAAATGCTTCCTAAGAACCACGTTTTTATGTAAAAATAAACGGTGTACTTTCTTTTCTCCCCTACGTAAAATCCTTCCCGTTGTCGGCGCTCACGGCTTTAGAAGATGATTTTTAAATTACTCTAGCTAATAAATGATCTAGTGTAATTTAAAAATACCTTCGTAAATCAAATGTCGGAGCGATTTCTCTTTAGCGACGAAATCCCCTGAGATGGATCGATTTGAATGGTCTGGTGAAAAACGGCATTTTAAACCCGCCCCCCCTCTGAAAGGTGCCAAAGTCGCGCACACAGGGGGTGGCAGAACTGCAGCGCCGCTCAAGGTAAGTATTGTAACATACCTACAATTCACTTCAGTAAAAGGCAGTTTGCAATAACCATCATGTTAGTCAAACTTTCAACCACCCCTCAATCTCTCACAGTGGCTTGATAGCCATATCTAAGTGTACTTTTCCATTTTGGCTCATAGATTGTCCTTCCTTCGTAGATTATCCTGAAATGTTCTACATGCTTCACTCAAGAGGTAATGGGAATCTCAGAACCTCTCTTTAAGTGAGGCTGATAACTTTTGACAGAAAAGGTTACAAAAAAAGACCAGGCGAGGATCAAACTATGCAGATAAGTGGCAGTTTTGATTCAGTGGGGAATAATAGTTTTCTGTTCTCTTCTGTTTCTCCAGAAAGATTTGCGCACTACGAACTGAAGTTTCCTGCTGCAATGTTGGCTGCTCAAGTCAAATCAGGCCTTCAAGGGCCACCAGGAAAAGATGGACTACCAGGACCTCAAGGAGAGACTGGACCAGATGGACCTAGAGGCAAGATTTATCTAAATCTAATAATAAGCATGAGATCATTGACACATTGGTCTCATTCCTATTCTGAATGAGAACAACATTTATTATAGCAACAAAAAATACTTTTGGCACGCAAAAGCTTCCATTACAGATCATTTGAAATTGATTTCACAATCTGGCCAGCTTATTTCAGAGGGCACAGGGTCTCAATGGAAGGGATGAGAACAGGTAGGAAGAATTTTACAGGAACTAATTAATAATTAATCAATTCAATTGCAGGAACAGTTTCATCACTCAACCTGTTCCATTTACTCGGGTCTCATTATACATACAATGTATAACCAACAAAAGGCAACGTCTGATTTCAAAACGGCACAGGAAAATCATGAGGAATGCTATAAAGGTCTTAGGATTGTAGTGGACAAATGAATTGTGGAGAGTTCTTGGTTTTATATGGAGCATATGATGCAGTCATTTAAATAGAAGAAAATTACATTTTCATGTTATTCGAAATATAACAGAAGCAACTAGATTGTCACATACATTTTATTCGTGATTTCAAATTCATTATTTCTAAAGTACAAATAAACAATTAAAATAATCAAAGACAGATGAGGGGACAATCATGGAGTACCACTTTTATGCCATGAAACATCAGGTTGTTGCGATAAATATTAGCATGGAAATGCTAACCAAAGGGTTAATAGATAAAGGAGTTGATAAGTCACTTGAGACACCATATCACTCGCCCGGGCTGTAGAGGGGCTTGGAGAGTTATATGGGTGAGGGAAATGAGATAGAGACAAACCTGGACCACTGGAGTCAAATGAGAAACTACAAGGAAGTCTATTATTTGCAAGAATGGACATTTCAGCAGGCTACTATAAGAAGCCCATGATAAGAACAGTACATGTGAGGCAGGAGTGAGGAGGAATTGAAAGTGAGACTGCCAATCTAGAAACTAAACTGGTCAGACATAAATTCAACACAATGCCCAATTGAAACCAGAGTACCTTTCCTGCACTTGAAGAAAACAAGAAGTGATGGCCCAGGGGCTTCAATGGATCCAACCTCTGGAAGATAAACTCAATTGTGAAACGTGTGAAATCTAGACAGGAGTAAAGAAAGTATGGTTGTTCCAAATTTGATATTATCCTGAAAAACAACAGCATCTTCTTTCTGGATACTGTTGTTCAACGCAAAAAGAATGGAGAGTTAAAGCTCAAAGTCCAAATGGTAATAATAGCATTGGTATGCAGATCAATTTAGTGATTGGAGTTAATTGAAGGCAACACTATAAAATAAAAAGCTGGTCGTCCTATTTGTATTTTGATTTCCAATTTCCAATGACATTTGTACATTATGAAAACTATGGTTATTGCTGATCTGAACATTCATCTTCTCTTACCTCCCAAGCATCAAATAATAGTGCAAAATATAACCCATCCACAGCAACTTTGGAAATACATAAAGCAATTTCTCTGTATAATTCTAGTTCCCTTCTTCACAAGTTTATAAATTAAACGTTGCATTGATGTTAGCTTTCTGTCTGCTCCTCTGCGCATGGAAAAACATTTTTATTTCAATTTCAGGAAAGGCAAAATGAAAAAGAAGAACGATGAGGCGTGTCCTTGACACACTTTATATGTTATGTCAGGGAATTGCTATAGTACAAAGTCGACCTTCCAATTCAATCCTGCTGGAAATACAATTGTGCTCCTCCACCTGGACAACCCAAGACAGAAGAGCAGTATTCAAGACTCTTGATAACTGGCTGCATGCTTTATTGATGTCTCAATTACAATTCTACCTCTTGGGATTTGTTTATTCCATATATGCAAAGTACCTGCTTTCCCCCTGGTGGGGAATCTCCATGCCACATATTTGGCATCCACACTACCTGATTGTTACACCAGAATATACCTCAAGAAGAGACTCTAAGAATGATTGCTAATGCTCTGGATATCTCAAGATAGTCAGTTTTACATAACTTCAGATACTTTGCTGTATATTTTTGGATTTTTTTCTGTAGTAAATGGCATGAATTTTTCAACATTGGCTCTTTGTCCGTTTCTTATGGAGTCATTCAGCTCACATTTGTCCGCAGCCAACGATAGCTTCAAAATCAGGCAGGAGTTGCCAATCCACTAGCATGACTGGATGATCAACTTGCCCATACATTCCCATGCTAAACCTTGTCTTGTTGACTTAAAGGTATTGTTTTACAAGATTTACAGAGCTAACTTCTCCCATGCATGAAAGTCGAAAACGATTTCATTCAGCGAATCAACCTGGAATGCAGGCATCAAATTATTATAGTTGGACAATATTTCACGAGTACTCTGCAAAAAATCTGCTCAGTTCTCTTATGCAGCAAGGAAATTACCCTTCTGCTCATCATGCCCTTGCCAACCATCATACCATCCATATGCTACTTGTAAACCAATTTACAATTTAAGGCATTTAAACAGCAAGCCATTCCGTTTTCTCATAAAGAAAGTAGGAAAGTGTACAAGGTAACAGGGAATCATGACCTGCCTTGTATTCTAACCCGCTGTGGCTTGGCAGTGAGTCATCACAGAAGGGCAAAGATATCAAGAGAGCTTAAATATAAAAAACAATACAAAATAATTTATAGCCAGCAGTGAAGGAAGCAGTCCAGTTTTCAACACAGAATGTGTTATTTATAAAAGAGATCCAAATCAGCAATGGTCATTTTAATTGCAGTAAAGGTTGAGTGAGAGCAGGGATTCTCATACTGAGGAAAGGATAAACCATTAAGTGATAATTATATTGTTACACCACAGCCAATGGCTCCAGAAATGAGCCGGAACTCATCCTAAAACAATCTGATTGAATTCAGATTTCTACAACTTTCTTCTTTGCCGGTTACTTATGGAGTCATTCAACTCGCATTTCTCTGCAAACAGGAGTTGCTTCGAGATCAGGCTGGAATGACCAGTTCTCATCATCCGATGATTAACTTATCCATATATTCTTGTCCTAAATGTTTGATGGAGAATAGATTCACACAGCTAACTTTCCCCCTTTAGGGGTTATTGTGGACAATTAGTTTAGGAGGAAAAAAACTAGCCCAGGCATTTCTAGCAGTCATCCAGTAGTGTTTGCATTTGATTACTGGAACACCAACAAGAACTTGTCTTCTTCCAAGGTATCCCAATGAAAATCCCGTCTACCAAGCTAGCATGCTGCCATAAACCTGCAATAGATTCATAAACAGCTATGATTTAATGGATCAATGCACGGGTGTATACTGACCTCAAGCCGATCAACATTTGAATACGTATGAAGGGGAATATGTATGAAAGCCTTTTACAATGTTTAAAAGGCTTTTGGATGTGTGCATAATTAGATCAGAAAGGAATAGAGGGTTACGGGCCTAATGTGGGCAAATGGGTTCAGCGTAGGTAACTTACCACAGTCAGAATGGTGGGGCAATAGGGCTTGTTACTGTGCCATATGCTATTATGATTCTGTGATTCCAATTAAAGCCAAATACAGAATAAAGAGAAGGATTGTCCCTAAACTCCATACAAAGTAAATTTGTCACATGATTAATTATACATAGGGATGTACACAATCTATTGATCTTAAGTTCTGTGTTTATTCTGGACAGGTTACAGAGGTCAGAAAGGTGAAAGAGGCGAACCTGGCATCGAACTTCCTGGTGAGAGCGGTCCGCGTGGCCCCCCAGGTATACAACAGCACTTTAAACCTTCCTTGGCTGTTATCTCTCTGCTCCTCCTAAACGTGCTGACACTTACTGAGGGTGGTTATTTAAAGGAATTTTAGAACAGTGTTTCCACACATTAGGGTTAGGGTTACATTGTGCCATATGTTTAGTCTCTTATTTAAATGGAAAAACCAGGTTTCATTTCTTCCCTACTCCTGGTGAATAATGAATTGACATTTTGCAAAACGCTGGCTGCCAGTTTCTCACCTAAACAAACCCATTCCATATAAGCAAAGTACTGCAGATTTTAGAAATCCAAAATAAAAGAGAAATGTCGCAAATACTCAGAAGATCTAGCAGCATCTGTGGAGAGAGAACTTTCTGTTTCAGGGCGATGACATAGCAGCTTGCTCCTTGAACTGGCAAATGTGCTTTTGTTGTCAAGAGAACCTCCCACATTCTAGTTCTTCTTTGACGATGAAACTGGAATGAACAGATCAATGTTTCAGTTTATTAATTAACCAGATGTATTACATAGAGTGCCCTCCATAATGTTTGGGACAAAGACCCGTCATTTATTTATTTGCCTCAGTACTCCACAATTTGAGATGTGTAATTGAAAAAAAAATCACATGGGTTAAAGTGCACATTGTCAGATTTTAATAAAGGCCATTTTTCTACATTTTGGTTTTACATTGTTGAAATGACAGCAGTGTTTATACATAGTCCCCCCCCTAATTTCAGGACAATTGTGGGGCACAACAATGTCATTTAAATGAAAGTAGACATGTTTAGTATTTTGTTGCATATCCTTTGCGTGCAATGGCTGCTTGAAGTCTGTGATTCATGGACATCACCAGTTGCTGGGTGTTGTCTCCAGTGATGCTCTGACAGGCCTGTATTGCAGCCATCTTTAGCTTATGCTTGTTTTGGGGGCTAGTCCCCTTCAGTTTTCTCTTCAGCATATAAAAGGCATGCTCAATTGGGTTCAGATTGGGTGATTGACTTGGCCACTCAAGAATATACCATTTTTTAGCTTTGAAAAACTCTTTTGTTGCTTTAGCAATATGTTTGGGACCATTGTATTGCTGTAGGATGAACCGTCGGCCAATGCGTTTTGAGGCATTTGTTTGAACTTGAGCAGATAGGATGTGTCTATACACTTGAGAATTCATTATGCTACTACCATCAGCAGTTGTATCATCAATGAAGATCAGTGAGCCAGTAACTTCAGCAGCCATACATGCCCAGGCCATAACACCCCCACCACTGTGTGTTCACAGATGAGGTGGTATGCTTTGGATCTTGGGCAGTTCCTTCTCTCCTCCATACTTTGCCCCTGCCATCACTCTGATAAGTTAATCTTCGTCTCATCTGTCCACAAGACCTTTTTCCAGAACTGTGGTTGCTTGTTCAAGTACTTCTTGGCAAACTGTAACCTGGCCATCCTATTTTTGAGGCTAACCAGTGGTTTGCATCTTGCAGTGTAGCCTCTGTATTTCTGTTCATGAAGTCTTCTGCACCACTGTGATCATTGACAAATCCACATCCAAGTCCCGAAGAATGTTTCTGATCTGTAGTACAGGTGTTTGGGGATTTTTCTTTATTGTAGAGATAATTATTTTGTCATCAGCTGTGGAGGTCTTCCTTGGCCTGCCAGTCCCTTTGCAATTAGTAAACTCACCAGTGCTCTCTTTCTACTTAATGATGTTCCAAACAGTTCATTTTGGTGAGCCTAGGGTTTGGTTGATGTCTAACAGTTTTATTCTTGCTTCTCAGTCGCATAATGGCTTCTTTGACTTTCATTGGCACAGCTTTGGTCCTCATGTTGATAAACAGCAATACAAGTTTCCAACAGTGATGGAAAGACTGGAGGAAAGACTAGGTGCTGAGAGCTCTCTTATACCTGCATTAAGGAGGCAATTAAACACACCTGAGAAATTACAAACACCTGTGAAGCCATGTGTCCCAAACATTATGGTGCCCTGAAATGGGGGGTGGGGTGGGGGTCGACTATGTGTAAACACAGCTGTAATTTCTACATGGTGAAACCAAAATGTATAAAAATGGCCTTTAATAAAATCTGACAAGGTGCACTTTAACCACATGTTATTTCTTTTCTATTACAAATCTCAAATTGAGGAGTACAGAGGCAAATAAATAAAAATGATGGATCTTTGTCCCAAACATTATGGAGGGCACTGTACATAATAATGAGCATAATACTATACCTCATGGGTGAGCCTAGGCAAGGTAGGGTGGACATTTCTCCATTTGGTAAAACATGGAGTACGGTTAGAGATCTGAGGGTTACCGTGCCATGTTTTCCTTGAGTTTTCTGGGGTTTATTGACTATCTGACCAAGTTCCTGCCCTGTCTGAGTGAGATGTGTGGACACCTTGGACATTTAACCAAAGAGGATGTGGTGTGGTGTTGATTGTTGCTCATGAACAAGAGCTCGAGCACCTCAGGGAGACGATCCCAGCAGACACCTTTGTGAGGTTCTCAAAACGAACGGGAATTTAATCTCTGGGCCACATGATTCCTTTCCCAATCTCTCTCCATAACTGAAGCCCTCCAATTCAGGCAATATTCTAATGGATCTCCTTTGCACTATCTCCAGTGAACTAAATCCTTCCTATAAAGTGGCGACCAGAATGGCACATATTACTCCACGTCCCCTAACCGGTGTTTTGTAAAGTTGCAGCAGAACGCCCTGATTTTTATATTCTCTGTCACGACTTATGAAAGCAAGCATGTCACATGCCTTCTTCACCATCCTATTTACTTACATGGGCACTTTCAGGTAAGCATAGACTTGAACGCCAAGGTCCCTCTGATCACGAATATTCATTAGCTGCATAACATTTACTGTATGTATCCTATACTAGTTTGTTTTCCAAAAATGCACCACCTTGCATTTTTTTGGTTAAATTTCATCTTTACACTCTGCCAAACTTTCCACCTGATCTGCATCCTGCCGTAGCCTGAGTTGACCTTCCTCAATATCCACAACTCCCCAAACTTCCATGTTATCTGCAAAACTACTAATCATACCTTCCACATCTGTGGAATTCTCGGCCTCAGAAAAGCATCCTTCCACCACGAGCTCTGCCTCTGTTACCAAATCCTGGATTCCATGTGCCTTGACTTTCTCAACCAGCTTACCATCCAGACCCTTGTCAAATGTCTTACTCAGGTGCTTACAGCCAATGTCAACAAGCCTGCCTTCTTCAAACTTAGTTCCACCTTGGAAAAAGTCTGTCAAATTATTGAGGTAGTATTTTCCCCCACAATGCCATCCTGGTTATCTCTAATTAGACCAGCCTTTCCAAATATACAAAAATACGATCCCTCAGGATTTTCTCCAATAATTTTCCTACCATTGATGTGAGATTCAAAGGCCTTTCATGACTATTGCATACTGGAAATGAGGTTGGAATAAGGCCGGCTCAGTGTCACAGCGGTAAAGTTACTGCCTTGCTGAGCCCGAGACCTGGGTTCAATTCTGATTACAGGTGCTGTCTGTATGGACTATGCACGTTCTCCGTGTGATTATTTGGGTTTTTTTCCGGGTGCTATGTTTCCCTTCCACTTTCCAAAGATGTGTAGGTTTGTTGGTTTATTAGCTTCTATAAACTGTTCCTAGTGTGTAGGATGGAACTAGTGTATGGGTGATCGCTGGTTGACGCAGACTCACTGGGCCAAAGGGCCGGTTTCCATGCTGTATCTCTAAACTAAACATTCATCAGCCTGGGGTTATCTAGCCCATCTCTGCTGCCCTTGCAAACAGAGGAACATTAATTATACTCAAATCTCCTGACACCTCATCAGTAACAAACAAAGATGCCAAAATAGGGTAAGATTTTTAATCCTATAATATCGAATACCTCTTCCTTCTTACTACTGCTCTAGATTATCCACATACCCCTTTCTGAACTCATTCTCTTCCCTGTCCTTCTCCTTGGCAACTATAGCTGAGAAGTTTTTATTTAGAACCTTGCCCACATTGCCTGGCTCCACATATAGATTACCCCTTTAGTCCTAAAGGGGCCTACCCTTTCTCTGGCTACCCTCTTGATCCTGATATACATGTTGGGCTTCTCCTTAATCTTGTTTGTCAAGGATATTTCATAGCCTCCTATTGCCTACCTAATTTATTTCTTTAGTTCTCTCTTCGACATTCCACAAGAGACTCCTTGATCCCAATTTCCTATATCAACCATGTTTTCTTTTTTCCCAATTAAATCTTTAGTATCTCTGTCATCTAAGGTATGCCAATTGGCTTCATCTTTGCTGGAACATGCTGGTCCTCAACTCTTACTAATACTCTTAAGACTTCTATTTGTCAGCTGTCATTTTACCCACAAGTATCTCAATCCACTTTTGTCAGATGTTAAATATCAGTCTCTCAGCCAGTTCAAGACATTAGTTTGAGGACTGACCTTACCCATTTCCATAATTACCTTAAAACGTAGAGAATTATGGTCACTATTACCCCCAATTAAATTTCCACTGCCTGCCTGGTTTAATTTCCTAATAAGTAAGGTTGAATACTGCTCAATCTGTAGTAGAACTCTCCACATATATTCTAAAGATATATTCTTTGATATACGTAACAAATTCTGCCTGATCTAAATCCCTTTGCAACCTAAAGCAATCTGAGTCAATACTGGGAAAGTTTAAATCCCTCATTGCTCGCTATAACCCTATTGCTTTTATATCTTGCTGCAATGTATTTGCATATGTCTTCTTCTCATTCCTCTTACCATTGGTAAATACAGAGGAGCTTTGATTCATCAGCTACGGGTAGGCGGATGGTGGGCAGTGGGAGGTTTTCTTGGTTGGGTTTGTAACGCTTGTCTGGAATCCAGATGATTCTCATTCTTACACCACTGTCTGCCATCTCTCCTGGTGCTGTCTTGTCAGGGGGTCAACCACATGGCTGTTGATTTGGAATCATATATAGATTAGATTAAAGGTTGAACAAGTTAGGTCTTTATTCTTTGGAGCGCAGAAGGTTAAGGGGGGACTTGATTGAGGTCTTTAAAATGATGAAAGGGATAGACAGAGTTGACGTGGATAAGCTTTTCCCATTGAGGGTAAGGAAGATTCAAACAAGAGGGCATGACATGAGAATTAAGGGACAGAGGTTTAGGGGTAACGTGAGGGGGAACTTCTTTACTCGGAGGGTGGTGGCTGTGTGGAATGAGCTTCCAGCAGAAGTGGTGGAGGCAGGATCGATTTTAAGATTTAAAAGTAAAGTGGATAGGTATATGGACGGGAAGGGAATGGAGGGGTATGGTCTGAGTGCAGGTAGATGGGACTAGGGGAAAACAAATGGTCGGCATGGACTGGAAGGGCCAAGAGGGCCTGTTTCCGTGCTGTAATTGTTATATGGTTATAGACCAGATAATGGTGGCACGTTCTCTTATCTGAACGATAATGGTGGACCAAATAGTCTTTACAACAATCTGTCAGTTTAGTGGTAACTGTCACCGAGTCTCATTTTTTTCGAGCATATTATTTAATAAATGGAATGAAAACGCCACAGTTGTGATGGTAAAAATTGAATAGCTTTAGGTACTGATCCAGAGACAGTATCCCAATTATGTGGGTTCTTAAATGGAACCTACCTGTTCACTGCAGAACATGTAAAATCATTATGCAAGTCCTTTCCCAATAGTGATCATCTCAAGCACACGTTAATGATGACTTTTTATAAACATGGTTTGTCCCATTTGTAATTTTACCTGGAGTATTGTGTATTACCTGGAGTATTGCGTACAGTTTTGGTCTCCAAATCTGAGGAAGGACATTATTGCCATAGAGGGAGTGCAGAGAAGGTTCACCAGACTGATTCCTGGGATGTCAGGACTGTCTTATGAAGAAAGACTGGATAGACTCGGTTTATACTCTCTGGAATTTAGGAGATTGAGAGGGGATCTTATAGAAACTTACAAAATTCTTAAGGGGTTGGACAGGCTAGATGCAGGAAGATTGTTCCCGATGTTGGGGAAGTCCAGGACAAGGGGTCACAGCTTAAGGATAAGGGGGAAATCCTTTAAGACCGAGATGAGAAAGACTTTTTTCACACAGAGAGTGGTGAGTCTCTGGAACTCTCTGCCACAGAGGGTAGTTGAGGCCAGTTCATTGGCTATATTTAAGAGTGAGTTGGATGTGGCCCTTGTGGCTAAGGGGATCAGAAGGTATGGAGAGAAGGCAGGTACGGGATACTGAGTTGGATGATCAGCCATGATCATATTGAATGGCGGTGCAGGCTCGAAGGGCTGAATGGCCTACTCCTGCACCTAATTTCTATGTCCCATTTGTATGTTTACCCTAAAAGTGATCTTCCCCAAGGTGATCTTTCATGGTGTGGATATGCCTGATTAGTGACTTGCCCAGAGACGACTTTCATCAACAATTTCACTCCCCAAATGACTTTTGACAAGGTCCCACATAGAAGGGCAGACCAAAAGGTTAGAACATATGGGATCCTACAATAAACTTCCCAAAAGAGATGGAATCAATTTTGCTTATTAGTATATGCAACAGGGTTTTTTTTAAGTGAGGCAAATCAATAATTCACCAGTCACTTGCCTGGTTGAAAGCAGCTCCTACAGCATTCAGGAAGCTCAGCACTCTCCAGGCCACTGCAGGCTCCCAGCCGCCAACCCATCACCTGTAATATTTTCTCCCTCGAGCTGGCAAAAAAGGTTTCAATGTGTATATATTCAAGATGCCCTTCATCAACTTGCTAAGGTTGACCGAATAATATCTCTCCAACTCACAACCTCAATCACTAAAAATAAGGGCTACAGCATGGGGACCACCTGCAGTTTTCACTCCATATCATATTAGAATTTGGCTGTTCCTTCTTTATCTTTGTAAACCTGGAACTCCATACCCAAAAGCCAAAAGGTCAGTTAGGGTTCTGCTTCCCTGAAACCCAATTATCTTCTCTCATTGAAAGCAATGATAATTTCTTCTCATTGTCATATTCTTTTAATTTTTGCCTATCTATACCGTTGCTGTTTTCAAATTGTAATCATTAATTTTATTTAATCTAACTTTAATTTTATGGTCAATCGAATGAAGAAGACTAGCCATTCGTTATCCTCACTTGCCCAAAGGAAAAATAGTGAATGAATAACAAATGATTTTTGAAAATGGCAATAAATAAAATTAGAAAGACAGAGATTTCACATCTATAAACCATTTTCAGTGTAGATTGATTATTTAGTTATAATCAAGATTTCCAGTAAGCATTTATATCTAAATGGAGGAGGTGTAGCATGCTTAGTTGGTTTCTTTTAGATGAATATCACACTTTCACACTCTGCGTGGCTAAGTGCCAGATCTCTCTGTGACTGGTTAGAGCAGATACTGGTCCAGCCAGCTTCTAATGTTCTAAAGGAATTCTAGAAAATTAAGTCTGAAGAAGGGTTTCGACCTTATCCTTACCTATCCTTCGCTCCATAGATGCTGCCTCACCCACTGAGTTTCTCCAGCATTTTTGTCTACCTCTAGAAAATTAAATGTACACATAGCCATCCAGTCCATCATCTCAGTACCCTTAAGATACCACATATCCTGTTTGATTTCATCTTACAGAATGTGGTCACGGCTCCTCGTGTATACATCCAAGTACTTCTTATATAGCTTGGAGAAGAACACTCCTGATTTCCCCATTTAATTGTGGATGCCAGGTGTTACCAGAGCCACCCTGCTATTGCAAGGTCCATCTGCAGAAAGTCCCTCGTTCTTCCCAGCTGATCAGCAAAGAGATCCAGAACTCCAACTGTTGAAGCTTCAAGTTATAGTTTGAATCAGATGAGTCTGATTGGCAGACACTGAGGAAATGTGTGCCCATTGTGTGTTTCAGGTCTGCCAGGATTGGGAACCCAAGGTCCTCCAGGAACCACAGGCCCACGGGGCATCACAGGCCCTCCAGGAAGTGATGGAAGATGTGATCCTGCAGATTGCTTCTTTCCTGCAAGCTTTCCACAATCATCCACACACCGATAAAGTCCATCCTTAACCAGAAACTGTTTCAAGGGTGGCAGTCTTAGAACTGTTGGTTAACGCACTTTACAGTTTAACAAAGGAATCCAGTTTCTACCTTTGCAAGTTGCAAAGATGTATGGGTTGTCACCTGAATGCTGTTTGTGCCAATGCATCCATTCAGTCACAGAGTCGTGCTCTCGCAGCCTGGCGACTGATGGTGGATTAGTGATTCAATTGAAAAGGTGTTATGTTGAGCATGAGACACACAGCTGCTCCAGGTTTTTTGCATTGACAAATCTACAATTGTTCTCCAATTTACAAATCTACAGATAGAATTGTTCTCCAATTCTGTTTCATAGTCTTTGAACACATCGAATAGATAATTCCCACATAGTGTGGTGATTTGATTGGTAAATAACATTTTAAAGTATTTTAGCTCTTTAAGCATATTTCAGTAAGAGATAAATGATTTAATATAGATGATAACTGCGATAGACATCTATCCCCATCCCATTCCATAAGCCTCCTCAGATTATTCGGATCCGGAGGAGGCCTTTGGATCAGTGCTCCAGTCCCTGTGTTTTGAAGGACTAAACAATCAGTCTCACACCAGCTCTGGAATAAAAAGGACTCGTTTATTACCAATTTGAAAGTTTTATTGAATCTGCTTGCATCCTCTATTAAATATTATTTTTCATTATTTATTATTAAAATATACCAATACTACTAAGCTGAAAGCTTCAATTAAGAATTTCAATTTACGAATCCATCTGATCAAAACATCAAACGTGATGTTAACACGTATTTGCATTAATGAGCAAACAATGCCTGCATGATTTTTTTCATTTATTTCCATGAATAACAATTCGTAATTTTTATGTGATCTGGTCAATAGACGTGTTGATGTTTTTTATCAATACACATTACATGGTGATCTTTGTGATTTTATTGCTGGTTGGATACATCGCACTATTGAATAGTGCCATCTCACGACCTTTATTTTGAAGAATAACCCTCAATGAAGAGCCTCAAAAGGATAATAATGAAACCGTGTGGCAATGTAGGTAATTGTGTTTCTCCATTGTATTTTAATAGTATATAATTCAAATGGTAAAATAATAAGAAGCACTTATTTTTGACAAACATGGTAGTTTAACATTATTGTTAATCAACTCACCGCAATTGCAATGTACTGGCACTATTAGGCCTAGGAAGTAGTGGTAACTTTTAGAATGAACTGTGTGGAACAAATACTATTCCAAACGGTGCTATGTGTATATTTTGAGTTTTTAATTTAACCATGGCAACATTTAATTTTAAGCAACTTGTACTGCCAGCTTTTAAATACATATGTTGATTTAATTCAAATGTAATTAAAAATGGCAGATCTTATTTTTTATACATTGTAAAAGTGCTATTTTATTTTCATACACATTGTAAGTGTCATTTTCTGTCCGAGAGCTGGACTGTTTGGTGCGATGCATGCACAATGTATGCTACTGAGATTATTGATTCAAATTTATTTTTGCTGGATATTTGACACTTAAGTTTTTGTTTGTTTTATATTAACAATTTATTTGAACAAAATGTATATGTTGTAATTTAGAAAAAATATCTTCTGTGTTAGTTACGAAATGAACCTGCTGTTGTGCACTGGTCCCAGTATTTTTACGAACGGAACAGCGGCATATTTAATGTGTATTGTTACTAGAAGTACCTCATAAGAAGAGCATTCCATCCCGACTTAGAAACTAAGCATAATTTTCCTTTTATTCTAAATAAAAGTGATGCGCAGCAGGCCAAACATGTTCATTTGTACAATCAAATTTGCCATGATTGTAGATCTGACCTAATGTATGTGCTAAATGTAAATCAAGAACACAAATATGTTTAAAGCAGTGCCTCAAATTACTGCACTTTGTCTTTCATACATAGGCCAGACACTGGAACAGCTCTTTCAGCGTACTGTTACAGGGATGAGGGCTATGATTCTGTCCTGCAGTGTTCTTCAGCTAGAAAGATATATTCATACAATGTGGCTCTATAACAAAAGGAAAAGTAACAGAATATGATAGTGGAAATTCTGTAATTTTCGGTTCTAATTTCTGTTTTCCTATTTAATATTTTCCTTGGTTTTGATCTGAACTTCGATGGTTGAATTGGAATCCGCAAAAATATAGTATTCATAGTAGCTTTCTTCTTACCTCCCCATTCCAGGACATTCACTGTACAGCTCCAATCACTCTTCAGTATTTAGTTGAAATAAAAATTGATTATTTCCTGCCAGTTAATTGGGTGTTGCCAAGAGCACCTTTCACTAGATGATGTGAGAAGGGCAGAAATGGTGTAATTGCAAATTGTCCTTTCATTATACACTAACTGTTGAAAAACAATGATTTAGCATTAAGGTTGGTGAATGCTCTTGTAAATGCATGCACAAATATTTTAGAATATTTACTAATAATGTTAACTTTTTTTGCTGTTGTTATGAACATGGCTCTATATCAGTCATTGATCATAAAAGCAGAACAAATTGTGATGATATACATCTGCTGAAACAAATGTACTAAATGTGAACTTGCATTTAATTTCAAAGAACATAGACAAACCTCTGCTTCAATCTATCATAGCGAAGAGAAAATGGCATTGAACCGTTGTTTATACAGATGTAAAGGATTTTGATATTAGTTAATGATCTTTGAAATCCTTCATAATTTGTTTGCAGTTGATCCTGTCATAAGACACCAACTGTATAGGTGAATATTTTGATAGCAGATGGATATGCAGTTTTAAAATGCAATGTCCTACCTCGTTTGAGGATCAGTTTTAATTTATGTATTTAGGTTGTGTTAATTATTGGTGCCATTAATTAACTGATCATTTTCACATTTCAGATTTTAATTTTTTCCCACTTTTCCAGGAAGTCATAACTTCGGTTTTTTTTTGGTTAATTCAGTTCAAACTCACTACCTTTTCTGTTTGCTTTCCAATCTTTTCACCACTCTTGTGCCAAAGATGTTGGGGTCTACAACAACAGTTGATTGTTGAATCTCCAGTACCTGACCTGAAGGATTATCTTTGTATTTGACTGATGCTGTTTAACAAGAGGGGTACTGAGCCTGCCTCAACCTTGCCTTAAACATTCTGGTCTTGTTTGACTGAAGGTTGTTAGAAAACAAGTAGAAGTGGGGAACTCAGATTAATTTTTCTCCGGTATAACACAGGAGTAGTGAAGACCTACATGATATCAGCAAGCTCAGAATCTGAGCTGGATTTAAACTGGAGACTGCTTGGTCCATCGGACAGTCCAGCAGTGGAGTAGAACTAATAGGGATGTTCACGGGTGAAATTTTATAGAAAGTTATAAAACTGTACGAAAATTAAGCCTCTGATGCAAATTAGTTGCTGATTCACTTTTTCACCTTGTCATTTTCTTATTTTTTTTAATTGAGATTTGATGGATATTTTCAGTGATCATATTCTTAACTAATTTTCAGTTTTTTATTTGTTTGAACTATTTGGAGTTTTGTACCACATTTTAGTAAGATGCTTTGTGCTCATTTCGATATAAAGAGTTTCTGTACCCATATCCACTTAAGGAACAGGAGATAGAATGAAATCAAATTTTGAAATCAAATGCTCAGTCATTGAAATTGCTAATCCATTTAAGATGTTAATACTATTTTGTATGGTATTAGCCTACCCATCAGTTTTTGGAAAGATAAATACAGATATATCTTTTGATAGATCCTCACTATTTGAATAATGCACCCTGTTCTGATTTTATGTCGCTATGGACTCTGTCAAGTATAGACGAATTAAAGCTAGAAAAAACTATTCATGTTCATACTTGTGCTAGTTTGAATTCAAATTGCTATTAAGACAATTGATGTGAACTAATGTTGACTAAAATACAGAGAAAAAGAAATAATGTTATTGCTTTATAATTTATGATTACATTGTGTACCGCTCATTTAAATAAACCGTCTACTGCTTTAGAACCTGGGTCTTGGTCAAATATATCAAATCACATCTAAGTTCACAGCATGATAATAGGCCATGCATACCTTATCTCAAATTCTCAGTTTCCACTGCAAGATGAGGCTTTTCACTCAAGGAAGACATGAGATATCCTGCAGTTCTCATGCTCCCTCTCTCCCAGACATAACAATGACAGGGTACATTTTCCATCTCAGAGTGCCATACCTCTCCTTTATCTGTCCTCTTTCCTTCCCTACTGCCCTCTTCCATCCACATCCCTCCTTCCAGCCTTATATTTCACTCCTCCTCCTTCCTTATCAGACACCTTTGTCTCCTTTTCACCTCTAGCCTTTGTCACCTCCTCCAATCTCCTTCCCTCACCTGTATCTACCTACCAGGCATTGCCCCGCCACAACCTCTCCTTCTTAGATTTCTCCCCCTTACTCCATCAGTCTGACGCAAGGTCCTTACCTGAAACATCAACTGTTTCCTCCACAGATGATGCCTGAACCACTGAGTTCTTCCAGCACTTTTTCTTGCTCAAGATTGCAGTATCTGTAGTCTCTTATGTCTCCATTCCAATCTCAGTTGTTTTCTCCCTCACTTTATCTCACTCTATCAAGGTATCTTTATATCTTTTTCCTGTCATGTGTAGCTTCTCCATATTTTTATCTATTATACTCAAGTTGAACACTGGCTTAGGTTGAAGCTGCACATTCGAACAACAAACTCAAATTTGTAAAGAGCTTTATCAAGGCATTCTATTTTTTTTGGACGATCTTCAGTCTGCTCATTCACTGTATAAATTCTCACTTCTAGAATCATGCTTGTAACTTATTTATGCCTTCTCTCTGCAATTTGGAAAGTAGAAATGAACTAATCTAAGCGAGTTTCTATGAATGTGTAATATATCGTACTTTCAAATTATTTATCTAAAAAAATGACTTACAATGCATTTGAATGTGTCTGTTACCTCAGATTTAAAATGAGCATTTGTATATTTAATTTCTGGTAAAATAATAGGAAGGTAAAATACACAGGGGCTTAAAGCAAAGCAGAACGTTACTGGTCATGGACCTCCTGTCAGATTAACACCCATCCATTGCTACCCTGCTGCTGCAGCTAAATGCAGCGCCTGCTGTGTTCATTTCCAAGTGTTAAAGCTCATATTTATATGCTCTTGCCTAGAAATATTTGTCTAATAAAAGTTGGCATTCCTGGCAACATTACTGTATGTTTTAGGAAGTCCAGGTGTTTCTGCTATAATGCACATTCCCATAAGCAAATTAGTTACAATGTGATTGATGGGAACATTATTTGCATTACGAGGGCAGCTTTTGATGTAGAGTAATTGCAATCAGAAAAGTTAAATTTGAGCTTTAATGGGATTTACAGCCTGTTCTGCTATAAAGTGAGTTTGTATAATGTGAGGTTTCTTAGGAATGTAACTATCGTGTTATAGCAAAACAACCTTTATCACTCTTTGCAATTATTTCTGCCACCACCTCCTATTGGTACTGCAAATGTTTTCCTTGGCACAATGCACCTCCATTCTGAGGCAGTCCTTATCCTCTAGGATGACAAGGTTTTTGTCAGAAAAACTCGATGGTGAGGGGAGGGGAGGGGTGGGATGGGACACATGATGCCCTCTCTTCTTCTGTCTTCATCTCTTACAATGCAGGTGAATGTTCCTTTAAAGGTTGCAACCCTGGCACCTGCACTAAATACAAAGTTATTTATTTGGAATTGATGTGGTTTTCCTTAGAAGGAGGGACTGTCAAATGAAAACGTGCCCATGCTATTAAATGGTGTGATACTTTTAATCAATAAATGCAGTCTAAAATATGATTCTATTGAAGTGTATGAATCCACATAGGTGAAGCTGCGCCACATTGTATTGGCACTCAAATTACAGCCGATTAATTTCTGGACACATTTCTGTTTTTTTTCTGTTCTTTCCCAGTTTAAAAAAAAGAGAATAACAAATAATACAAAAAGATAGGTTAAATGTAGAAAAAAATATTTAAATTAGTCACTTATTGCAAATAAATGGTGTGATACTTTTAATCAATAATTTTGTTGTTTTTTTTACAAAGAACACAAGACATGTACACTGCAAATCTCTGGTCTAGGAAAAAAATCTGAGAATATCATGCAACAATGGTATAGTTGTGCTGACTGATTAGGCCGTTAGTTATTTGAACTGACCATTCGTATAAAAGCATGCACTATTTGAAGAAATCTGCATTTATTATATTCTGCAATAATAAACAATATCATTTTAGAGTGAAAAATAAATAACCGGCCTTTAATGTATTAATTGTTCAGTTTCCTATAAATGAAACTCTGGTTTGACAATGTTAAGTTGCTAATTTTAACCAAGGACCTTAAGAAGAAGGATACAAGTAGAAATCATAATACTTCATGTACACTAGACCAAAGCTGCTTGGGTGAAATCTTCATCACTCATACTTGTTAAATAATGTGTACCAAGAAAAAAAAGTAATTTCCCTTGAATAATTCCAGAATCAGACATTTACAGAGCACACAGCGTCCCTGTGTGGCATGCTTTCATATGAATGGTCTCTGACAATCATTTCTGTACAAAATTGAGTTTTTGTTAATAGTTTTAGTATACAATATCGTACAAACAGATCAGCAAAGCTTCATCAGCTGGCTTCCCTAATTCTGCTCAATTTTAAAATTTTACAAGATGAAATGGAAGATATTCTTTCTGAGGTAATAATTAACACAATCTTCTCTTTTAAGTTATTTATTGGAAAATAATGGGGACTCTGTAACACACCAGGGAAGGGAAGTATCAGGAACTTATCGAAAGTACATTTTCTTTTGGTAATCTTTTAATTTCAATGTACATCCAATGGAGAATCACAGTCCGGTCACTTATGGAGCACCATTAGTTTGACTTAGCTTGTCAAGTACAATATCTTTTTCAAATCAAAACATAAGTCAATTTCCCAGATTAAAGTTTATGTGGGTTTCAGTTCTTTTTTTTTCTGCAATCTGCTCCACATCCTAAGAGTTATACATCAATAGTTCATGGTCCTTTTACATTTTCTGGTGGTGGTGCCCGTAAAGCTTGTGTGCAGGCAGAGGACTCACAGTAGCCAGGAGGACCCGCACGGCCAGGAGAACCAGGAATACCCGACTGCCCTGCCTTTCCAGGTGGGCCTCTCTCACCATCACGGCCATCCCTGCCAAAGCTATTCTTGCCAGGCTCCCCTACATCAAAGCAAAGGTGTCATTAATGGCATTAATGTAATCAATGACTGGTATGAAGTACAAACAGATTGATGTTCGCCACCAATCCTACTTAAATACTATGTCCCGATATGCATTGTATTTCTGATAACTTAGCATGCAACAATAAGCTTTTCACTCTACCTCGGTACACGTGACAATAAACTAAACTGAACAGGTTTGTTTACTTCCTAAATGCTCCTTAACTCCCTTGATGGAGAAAGCAAGATCAAAGGAAACATGAAAATAGAATGAGAATATTTTGTAACGATACCTGGAAACAGAAGTAGCAGAACAGAAACATAACAAAAAAAGGATGGAATTCTTTCCTGAAAAGGCAGTGGATTTAGGGATAATTGGGCATTCAAGACTGCAATTGGTAGAGTATGAATAGGTTAGGCAATATTGTTTGCAAATTAGCCACAATGAATTACAAAGCAGATTTGAATATCTAAATAGTCAAATCATCATCCTATGATCCTCTGGTAAAGGTATGGTTCCAGAAATGTGAGCAAAATGCCATAGAGCCATCCCTGTATCCATCATTCAATCTGGAGATTAGCAACATCCCATGGTAAAGGATCAGCAAAAATTTTATCGTATCGTAAAATGCGAGAAGAAAATGTAACCAAATCTGATCGTGTTAACATGCCTCCCTGCTTTTCTTCCTAATTTTGAAGATGAGCCCACATACAAACTGCCGCTGGAAGGAACTGCAGATGTTGGGTTGCACCAAATATAGGCACAAATAGCTGGAGTAACTCAGCAGTACAGGCAGCATCTCTGGAGAGAAGGAACGGTGACGTTTTGATTCTCAGTCTGAAGAAGTCTCCACTCAAAACGTCACACATTCCTTCTCTCCAGAAATGCTGACTGTCCCGCTGATCTACTCCAGCATTTGGTGTCTATCTTCAAACTATTGTTGTCTTAGAATAAAGGGGAGGCCATTTAAGACTGAGGTGAGAAAAAACTTTTACACCCAGAGAGTTGTGAATTTGTGAAATTCCCTGTCACAGAGGGCAGTGGAGGCAAAATTACTGGATGGATTTAAGAGAGCGTTAGATAGAGTTCTAGGGGCTAGTGGAATCATTTTTTTATTGATTGGGGATGATCACAATGAATGGCAATGCTGGTTCGAAGGGCCGAATGGCCGCCTCCTGCAACTATTTTCTATGTTTCTATGTCTGTTCTGTCCACAGATAATTAGACTTTTCACCATTCATTTCACTGCATGCCTCGAGTGAGCTATTAACAAAACAAAACAAGAAGAAAAGCAAGTAGTTACATTTCTATCTGCAGTTATGAGATAATCCTGTTTCAGGACATTGCTATAGGCAAGGATGGAAGACAAAGCAAGAAGAAAGGAAACATTTAAGAGAACAAAAGCTTCAGCAAGAGGTGTGAGCAGGTGGTGACAGCAGGTTAAGGTACCGTAGGTTAAGAATTTTCTGTGTAACTCTTAGGTCTTGGTGTGTTTGAGATAGCAGGTGGGATAGTGGAATGCTCCTCCAATAGTATGTTGGAAGACGAGGGGATTTCCAGTGTGCCGAGGACTACATGCAGGAAGTGCGTTCAGCTGCAACTCTTTACAGATTGTGGCAAGGAATTGGAGCTGCAGCTGGATGACCTCGGGATTATCCATGGGGTGTGAGAGTGTCATAGATAGGAGTTACAGTGAAATGGTCAAGCCTAAGGTACCGACAGAAAGTAGATGGGTGACCACCAGGAAAGGGTGTAGGTAGAGAGTGCTGGAATTCCTTGGGTACCTTGATTAACAGGTGTGCTCCTTTGGATACTGTTGGAGGGGATAACTGGTCAGGGAAGAGCAAAATCAGTCATGGCCCAGTCTGTGGTATAGAGCCTAGCTCTGGGGCACAGCGGGGGAAGGGAAAAGTCAAACAGACCCATAGTGATAGGAGACCCATTAGTTAGGGGGGCAGCCTGCAGTATGGTGTGTTGCCTCCCTGGTGCCTGGGTCCAAGATGCCTCTGAGCAACTGCAAAACATTCTCAAGGTCGAGGGTGAGCAGTCGGAACAAGTTGGCACAATTGACATCGGTAGGAAAAGGGGCAAGTTCCGGCAAAGTAAATATAGGGAGTTAAGCAAAAGGTTAAAAAGCAGGACCCCTAGGGTAGTCATCTCCAGATTACTCCTGGTGCCACCACTGTAGTTAGAATACGACAGATAGAGTAAGGCAAATTAGAATGGTATTTGGCAGGAGCTCACTGGAGCAGTTGTTATTGGGTAAGTCTACAGGTGACATGTGGTAATTGTTTAAAGACTAGATGATCGAATGTCAAATCCGGCATTGGTCCAATGAGGAGGGATAAGGACGGCAAAGTAAGAGAACCTTGGATGACCAAAGAGGTTGTAAATTTGGTCAAAAGGAAAAAATAATATGCAGCTAAGGTTTGAGAGGATTAAATCAGTCAGGACTCTTGAGGAACATAAAGTAAAGAGGAAAGAACTCTACCAAGCTGCCAGAGGAGGTAGTGGAGGCAGGGACTATCCCAACATTTAAGAAACAGTTGGACGGGTACATGGATAGGACAGGTTTAGAGGGATATGGACCAAATGCAGGCAGGTGGGCCTATTGTATCTGGGTCATGTTGGCCGGTGTGGGCAAGTTGGACTGAAGGGCCTGTTTCCACACTGTATCACTCTAAGACACTATGGCCCGATTGGATCTATCCCAGGTTATCGAGAGAGGCAAGTGAGGAGATTGCTGGAGTGTTGACAAAGAACTTTGCGTGGTCTAGCCGCAGGTGAGGTACCAGAGGAGAGTAGCTTATGCTGTTCCTTTCTATAGGAAGGGAAGGGGAGATAATCCAGGGAATTATAGAAATGAGCCTATAATCATATTATATTATACAATATAATCCTCACTGGCCTGTCATTATATAATTACAGTGAGGATTCTTCAGGATAGAATTTACCATCTTTTGAAAGCAAATTAGTTAATTAGGGACAGTAAGCTCTGTACATGGCAGATCAAGTTATTTTATCAAGATTAATTTGATCAAGTATTTTGAAGAGGTAACGAAAATTATTGATGTGGGTTGGATGTTGTCCACATGGATTTGAGTACGAAATTTGATGAAGCTCCCCATAGGAGATTGACGCAGAGGATTAACAATGATGATTTCAGACTAGCTTACTGATAGAATCAGAGCGTTGTGGCAGATGGACAATATTCAGGCTGGAGGTCTGTGACCAGTGGAGTTCTATTGGGAAGATAGACACAAAAAAACTGGAGTGACAGCGGGACAGGCAGCATCTCTGGAGGGAAGGAATGGGTGACGTTTTGGGTTGAGACCCTTCTTCAGACTGCTAAAGGGATAAAGGAAATGGGAGATAGACGGTGATGTAGAGAGATAAAGAACAATGAATGAAAGATATGCAAAAAAAGTAACGATGATAAAGGAAACAGGCCATTGTTAGCTGTTTGTAGGGTGAAAATGAGAAGCTAGTGCGACTTGGGTGGGGGAGGTATAGAGAGA
The DNA here is from genome assembly GCA_035221665.1 of Okamejei kenojei. Taxonomy (NCBI): domain Eukaryota; kingdom Metazoa; phylum Chordata; class Chondrichthyes; order Rajiformes; family Rajidae; genus Okamejei; species Okamejei kenojei. Next base: position 15,739,354 of record CM069135.1, on the reverse strand, counting down.
GAGGGAATGCCAGGGCTACCTGAAGTGAGAGAAATCAATAATCAGACCACTGGTTTGTAAGCTGCCCTAGCGAAATATGAGATGCTGTTCCTCCAATTTGCGTTCCTCCAAATTCCTCTGACAACGGAGGAGACCCAAGTCACAAAGGTCTGTATAGGAATGGGAAGGAAAATTAAAGTGTCCAGCAACCGGGAGATCAGGTAGGTTCAGGCGGGCTGAGCGAACGTGTTCCGCAAAATGATCGGCCAGTCTGCGATTAGTCTCGCCAATGTATAAGAGTCCACATCTTGAACAATGGATACAGTAGATGAGGTTGGAGGAGGTGCAAGTGAACCTCTGCCTGGGGTCCCTTGGACAGCGTCGAGGGAGTAGGTATAGCGACAGGTGTTGCATCTTCTGCAGTTGCAGGGGAAGGTACCTGGCAACGGGGTGGTTTGGGTGAGGAGGGATGTTAACCACGGAGTTATGGAGGGAACGGTCTCTGTGGAAGGTGGAATGGGGTGGAGATGGGGAAAATATGGCTAGTGGTGGGATCCCATTGGAGGTGGCAGAAATTTTGGAGGATTATGCGTTGTATGCGACGGCTGATGGGGTGGAAGGTAAGGACTAGGGGGACTGTCTCTGTTGAGACTTGGCGGAGGGGGAACAAGGGTGGAACTGCGGGGTACCGAGGAGACAAGAGTGAGGGCATCACCTATGATGGGAGAGGGGAACCCCCGGTCCCTAAAGAATGACGACAACTCAGATGTCCTAGCATGGAACACCTCATCTTGGGCGCAGATGCGGCGTAGACGGAGGAATTGGGAGTAGGGGATAGAGTCTTTGCAGGAAGCAGGATGGGAAGAAGTGTAGTCGAGGTAGTTGTGGGAGTCAGTGGGTTTGAAATGGATGTCAGTCAATAGTCTATTTCTTGTGATGGAGATTGTGAGATCAAGAAAGTGGAGGGAGGTGTCAGAGATGGTCCAAGTAAATTTGTGTGCAGGATTAAAATTGGTGGTGAAGTTGATGAAGTTCTACTGGGATCTATACTGGGATCTCTGTTGTGTGTGGTATATATATAAATAGCTTGGACGTAAACAAAGACAGGTTGCTTAGTAAGTTTGCAGATGACACCAAGATTACTGGGGTTAAGGACTATGAAGAAATCTGCCTCACCAACAGTCTGTCTGTCCCTTCCTTCTTTTGTTGTTTATTTGTATGTGTTAAATGTATGTATTTAGTGTTCTTTAGCTTGTTTTATGTGGGGAGTTTTTACCATATCGTATCTCCGTCTGCACTGCGGCCTAACATCGAGTTGGCACCCTCTGTTGGTGACCGATTTTGAGAGCTCCACTGCGGGTGCCTATAACATCATGGAGCCCGCGATCCCTTTGCCAGGGATCAATGACTGAGCTCAACCGCGGGACTTTAACATCACAGAGCCCATGGTCTTGGGTCAGAGACCAACTTCGGGAGCTCCAAGCCGCAGGAGCTTCGACTGCCCCGAAGCGGGAGCTTCGATCTCCCCGATCTATACACAATACCTCACAATGAAAAAGTGAAAACAGGTGTTTAGAAATTTTTGCAAAGTAATTAAAAAGAAATAACTGAAATATCACATTTACTTAAGTATTCAGACCCTTTGCTATGACACTCAAAATTGAGCTTCGTTGCATCCTGTTTCCATTGATTATCCTTGAGATGTTTCTACAACTTGATAGGAGTCCACGTGTGGTAAATTAAATTGATTGTCTATGATTTGGAAAGACACACACCTGTCTATATAAGGTCCCGCAGTTGACTGTGCATGTTAGAGCAAAAAACAAGCCATGAAGATGAAGGAATTGTCCATAAACAGGATTGTGTCCAGACACAGATCTGGGGAAGGGTATAAAATAATTTCTGCAGCATTGTAGGTCCCAAAGAGCACAGTGGCCTCTGTCATTCTTAAATGGAAGAACTTTGGAACCACCAGGACTCTTCATAGAGCTGGCCGCCCGCCCAGCCAAACTGAGCAATCAGGGGAGAAGGGCCTTGGTCAGGGAGGTGACCAAGAACCCGATGGTCACTCTGACAGAGCTCCAGAGTTCCTCTGTGGAGATGGGAGAAAGTTCCAGAAGGACAACTATATCTGCAGCACTCCATCAAGCAGGCCTTTATGGTAGAGTGGCCAGACAGAAGCCACTCCTCAGTAAAAGATACATGACAGCCCACTTGGAGTTTGCCAAAAGGCACCTAAACTAGATTCTCTGGTCTGATGAAACCAAAATTGAACTCTTTGGCCTGAATGCCAAGTGTCATGTCTGGAGGAAATCAGGCACCGCTCATCACCTGGCCAATACCATACCTATGGTGAAGCATGGTGGTGGCAGCATCATGCTGTGGGGATGTTTTTCAGCATCAGGAACTGGGAGACTTGTCAGAATCGAGGGAAAGATGAGCGGAGCAAAATACAGAGAGACCCTTGATCAAAACCTGCTCCAGAGCATTTAGGACCTCAAACCTTGGCAAAGGTTCACTTTCCAACAGGACAACGACCAAAAGCACACAGCCAAGACAACGCAGGAGTGGCTTTGTGACAAGTCTGTGAATGTCCTTGAGTGGCCCAGCCTGAGCCCGGACTTGAACCCGATCGAATATCTCTGGAGGGACCTGAAAATAGCTGTGCATCAATCCCCATCCAACCTGACAGAGAGGATCTGCAGAGAAGAATGGGTGAAATTACCCAAATACAGGTGTGCCAAGCTTGTAGCATCATACCCAAGAAGACTTGAGGCTGTAATCACTGCCAAAGGTGCCTCAACAAAGTGCTGAGTAAAGGGTCTGAATACTTATGTACATGTGATATTACAGTTATTTATATTTAATTACTTTGCAAAAATTTCTAAACACCTGTTTTCGCTCTTTTATTATGGGGTATTGTGTATAGATTGATGATTAAAAAAAATAATTTAATCCATTTTAGAATAAGGCTGTAACGTAGCAAAATGTGGAAAAAGTGAAGGGGTCTGAATACTTTCTGAATGCACTGTAGCTTTAAGGTGAGGGGGGCAAAGTTTAAAGGAGACGTGCAAAGCAAATGTGCAGGTTTTGTTTATACACAGGTGTGGAGTGTCTAGAACGTGCTGTCCGTGGTGATGGTGGAGACAGATACGAGAGTGGCATTTGAGAGACTTTTGGATAGGCACATGGATATGCAGGGAATGGATGGAAATAGATTATGTTCAGACAGAGATGGGTTGGTCTTGCGATCTTGTTCGGCAGACATTGTTGGCAGTGTGGCTTGTTCCTGTATTGTATTGTTCCATTTTCAATGTTTTAACATGTCACTGACTCTACCAGTAATGAGTCTGCAATTATTTTGGCTGAACTTTGCTGACTTTTATCAGTCGGTACCAAAGGGAACTGCCAGCCATCTTTCATTCACACTCAACACTTCTCAGAATTAAGCACATTACCAAATACAGACATGTGCCTTAGTTTAGTTTAGTTTAGAAGAGTGTGGAAACCACTTAACTTGCCTCACCATAATCTGCTGTCGTTATAGACCAGCTAGACTAACACTAGCTAGCTTCAATTGATAATCCTGGAAGTAAATGGCATGGTGTGTAAATCTCATGGACACATCGGGAAGAGATGTTTATTAGCTGGAACACAGGATTGGAAAGGTTCATGGAAAATGAGAGCAGTGCACAGGCAAGAGGGGGAAACCGAGTTGCAGATTCAGGTCTCCAAGCATTGACAAGCAAGGTAAAGAAAAGGCAAGAAGTCTTCTTCCTATAAACGGCCTTGCAAACAGCCGTGTACATTGTCAACCATGAGGAGGAGAGTTGCCACTTGAGGTCAATGGCAGGAGTGAAGCATACAGGATTTGGAAAAATGTTGAAGGAACTTTTATAACTCAAACACAGGGTTAAGATCAATACATGGATCATCAAATCCCATGAGTCAATCATTAGATTCACACAATGCTCCTTGGTGTACACATTCATCACTCACCCATCAACAATATCCACAAGTCAGCCATCACTTTGCCACTCACTACTTCTCCGTACTCCAATTGCATGGCTTCCAGATACTGCCCACTTTTCATCCAGACCAGACGTATTATCCAAGCACACTCTCACATGCATGTTTTGATCTTGGTTGACTGTGCCACTGTAGATAGGGCAGCTGGCTCACTGCTCCAAATATCCTGACTTCCAAATGTTGTCTGTGTGGTGTTTGCACTTCTCTCCCTGTGACTCTGTTGGTCCCCTCTGGGTTTTCCAATTTCCTCCCATATCCCCAATGTGTGCCAGTTGGTAGTTTAAATGCAGCTGTAAATTACTCTTCTATTTTGTGAAGAAATATAAAAGAAGAAACAGCAGTAGGGAATCGTGTCCATCAATCATTATAATTTGATGCTTAGTAAAATGATAACATCATGTTTTAAAATGCATATAAACACAATGAATACATTATTAACTAGCTTATTTAAAAAGACAAGAATATAATAATCAGAAAACGCCTTCTCAAAAGTTTGCAAAGGATAAAAAAGTAAAATGAGGCCACCTGAAATCCGCCATGTTTGTTCATACCTGGTAGACCTTGTTGCCCAGGCAATCCCCTGGGTCCTCTTCCTGGCAGTCCTTTGTCACCCCTATCACCATGTTCACCTGCACAGAAATACATATTAGATATTGATATAGAATAATTAAGGAATTTACAATTAAAGTTGAATATTTTTAATATTAATGTCAATATCACCGGTTCCCAAAGTTCAATTACCACCATTCAATTTCTGTTTCAATCAACAAAATGACAGTATGCTATAAAATTTGGAGAATTAATACAGAATAATACAGAATTAATACAGAATTAATACAGAATTCAAACTTCAAAAATTGATAGTTATGCGAGGGAAAAACATGACAGATGCAAAGTAACGGTTAAAAAATATTGCATATGAAAGGTTTGCCAATGACCTAGAACATGTCTATATGACATACAACATGTAATGATATCAAATTTGCTGATCCAAGATCGCCATTTATTCTTTAGGGCTCTTCCTGAATCCACAGCTTTGTGTCAATATGCATTATGTGTAAATACAATACGTGATGCATGTACCTCAAAGCAAGGTGTTTGGCTGCTGCATTGCTCTGCTTGACTATTACCTTTTGGTCCTTTGTAACCAATTATGCCAGGTGGACCTTTAAGGCCATGCAGCCCACGAACTCCTGGTAGTCCAGGGAAGCCATTCTCTCCAGATGGGCCTGGAGCTCCAGGCAGTCCAGGACGTCCAGGCATACCCGTGATGCCAGATTCAGGTCGCCTCAGGCTGGCGGCCAAGTGAGCCAGGTGTTCTATAAAGGAACATCAGATTAGCAAATTACACAAATCCAACAAAATACATAATCAAACTCTATTCTCGTCCCTATGCCATTGAAGGACAAGGCCTCAAGGCTTCCTCATCGGCAGACCACAATCAGTATGAATTAGCAAAAGCACTTTCTCCTCGATAACCATCAGCAAAGGGGCACCTCAAGGCTGCATACTCTCTGCTCCACTCACAGAGAGTAGAGCAGAGAGTATGCAGCCTTGAGGTTATCCACTTTGGTAGCAAAAACGAGAAGGCAGATTACTATCTAAATGGCGTCACGTTGGGAAAAGGGGAAGTACAACGGGATCTGGGGGTCCTTGTTCATCAGTCTATGAAGGTAAGCATGCAGGTGCAGCAGGCAGTGAAGAAAGTGAATGGCATGTTGGCCTTTATAACAAGAGGAATAGAATATCAAATCAAATCAATCAAATACGTTTATTTATCATTGCACATGCAACTGTACAACGAAATTTCACGTGCATCTCCTTCAATGGTAAACAATAAAAGACACAGGATAAAAAGATTAAAAAGAACAAAACACAATAACACAAACAACCATTTACTCTCACATTTACATTTATGTGTATACATTTATTAGATCAATGCATAAAATAAGTAATAGATAATTAAAATGATGTACATTATATTGCACATTCCAGCAGACAATTTTTTTATAATGCACCCTGAATTGTGTAATGTTGCCCCTAGTATTATCTGTTTGAGTTAAGTTCTCTAACAGCACGTGGGTAGAAACAGTTAGTCTGCAATTGCGGGCCTTCAAAGACCCGCATCGCCTCCCAGAGGGCAGCAGAGTGAAAAGGTGGTTGCAGGGTGGGATAAGTCCTGTGTGAATATAGGAGCAAAAAGATCCTTCTGCAGTTGTACAGAGCCCTAATGAGACCACACCTGGAGTATTGTGTGCAGTTTTGGTCCCCTAATTTGAGGAAGGACATTCTTGCTATTGAGGGTGTACAGCGTGGGTTTACAAGGACTGTCATATGCTGAGAGAATGGAGCAGCTGTGCTTGTACACGCTGGAGTTTAGAAGGATGAGAGGGGATATTGAAACATATAAGATTGTTAAGGGTTTGGACATGCTAGAGGCAGGAAACATGTTCCCGATGTTGGGGAAGTCCAGAACCAGGGGCCACAGTTTAAGAATAAGGAGTGAGCCATTTAGAACAGAGACGAGGAAACACTTTTCTCACAGAGAGTGGTGAGTCTGTGGAATTCTCTGCCACAGAGGGCAGTGGGGGCCGGTTCTCTGGATGCTTTCAAGAGAGAGCTAGATAGGGCTCTTAAAAATAGCGAAGTCAGGGGATATGGGGAGAAGGCAGGAACTAATTGGGGGGGATACTGAATGGCGGTGCTGGGGATGATCTATTGTCTATTGTCTCTCTATTCCACCATTTAGCCAGAGACAGACTAACGACATCTTTAAATTTAAATAATCACATAGACAATAGGTGCAGGAGTAGGTAGGCAATTCACCGCCATTCAATGTGATCAATCATCCCCAATTAGCCCCATATGACCGCTATTTTTAAGAGCCCTACCTTAAAGTCAGAGTACACGAAGGAGATTGATAATCTGATTGAATGGTGCTAGAACAACAATCTTGCTCTCAATGTTAGCAAGACAAAGGAGCTGATTGTTGACTTCCGGAAGTGAAAAACATTGCCCAGTGAACCCAAGTTCATACTCCCTTAGGAGATTTGGTATCTCACCAAATACAGGTGCATGGACGATGCGATCATCCTAGTCCTACACTCACCCCTGGATAAGAGAGACACCTACATCAGACTCTTATCCATAGACTACAGCTCTGCCTTTAATACCATTATACCATCCATACATATCACCAAACTCGCAGGATTTGGTGGCAGCACTCATCTCTGCAACTGGATCCTTAACTTCCTGTCCAACAGACCACAATCAGTGAGGATAGGGAACAAATCATCCTCTACGATAATCCTCAACATTGATGCTCTGCAAGCTGCAGACTGATGCTTGATTGTAATCATGTATTGTCTTTCCGCTGACTGGATAGCTCACATCAAAAGCTTTTCACTATACCTCGGTACATGTGACAATAAACTAAACTAACCAAATAAAAGATGGGTCTCGACCCGAAACGTCACCCATTCCTTCTCTCCAGAGATGCTGCCTATTGCTGGTGTTACTTCAGCATTTTGGGTTTAAATAAATAAATACTCTAATGAACTTTAACAGATGTATGGAGAAAACAGAAAGACTGGTTGCATCATTGCCTGGTTTTGTTACTTGAACACCTATGAACAAAGGAGACTGCAGAAAGTCGTAGGTATTACCATCAGTGCTATTTTCTGCGACCACAATTCGTGGACGTAAATTTACATTTTGTATGAAGAAATGCTTACAATTTCCTTTGGCGTGACTTTAAAATATCAATGCAATTTCAACAGAACAGTTAAAATATTGACGTTTTTTGGTATTGAAATATTGTGGTAGCAAATGTGTTAACCATATAACCATATAACAATTACAGCACGGAACCTTGAAAACATTTTGTTAAACAAGGTCAAACTTGATGGGGCAGCAACCATCATTCTGAAAATCATCAGAGAATTTAGGGGAAATGTTGATCAGGAAGTTAAACTCAATAAATAACTTGAAGAGCAATAACCTACAGGGCAGTAAATCATGATCTGAGAAATGGGTTTCACCTTATGTCCATTTCACGCTGGTCTGGACACAATAAACTACGTTGCCACCCTCTATACAAAACATTTCTATAATTCCATTTCACAAGTTCTGTTCCGAAGAAATATTTACATACTATTTATTTTTTAAGCTCATAAATTTGATTTTCATCCTTTTTAAAAGTAATTTTACTCCCATGATCAGTTATTCACTGCAGAATATATTATGACATTTCAACATGACTGAAGGTGTCCTTTTATTGCCACAGTTTGCTTGTGTAATGCAAAGCAACAGGTATAATGCTAACCAACAGTGTCTCGGTGAGGGCGATGTTCAAATGAAATTAACTTGGCAATCATCAAACAATCGTCTATTTGACAAAATATCCTTTATCTCATCAAAAGGCCATAAATCTCCAGGGAGCAGATAAAATACATTGCAAATGTGTTCTGCTAAGATACAGTGAAAAACTTTGTTTCATGTGCTATTCAATCAAATAATATACAAAAGTATAATCAAGTCGTCTTTGTGTTTTTGTCTGCTTTTCTGAATGTCGTGGAGATGGAGTATACAGTAGATGGAGTCAATGGGGGGGGGGGGGGGGGGAGGCTGGTTTGTGTGATGGACTGGACTGCATCTACAACACTGCAATTTATTGCGGTCATGGGCAGAGCAGTTGCCAAACCAATTTGTGATGCACCCCAATAATATGCTTTCTATGGTGATCATTAGAAATTAGTAAGCAAATGTATGTAAATCTTATCCAAAGATTTAGCCCTATTTGCATGATATGATAGCATAGTTTAGGTTAGGGTAGTATTGTGGTTAAGTCATTGCACGAGACTCCAGCACTTGTATTAAATGGTCGAAGAAATTTTTGTGGAATCTACTGTGGCAACTGGGAAATTCATATTTAATTAAATGCATCAGGAAATAAGATGTTTTGGCTAGAATACTGACTAATAATATATTATCCCCGAAATTCCAATTAGCAAGGGGCAATAGGCAGGGGTGCGCACTATCGCCTCTGCTATTTGCACTAGTGATAGAGCCTTTAGCAGAAAGTATAAGAAGTCATCCGAATATTCATGGATATAATACCAAACACTTAAATAATAAAATCTCATTATATGCAGATGATATATTATTATATATTACAAATTCGCAAATTAGCATACCAAATATACTAAATTTAATAGAAGAATTTGGTTCTTTTTCAGGATATAGAATAAACTGGAACAAAAGCGAAATTATGACGATAAAACCTCAAGAGCCTACACATCTGTTGAAATTCCCTTTTAGAATTGCAACAGAAAAATTTAAGTATTTGGGCATCCAAATTACTAGGAAATATAAATCACTACTTAACACAAACTATATGCCTTTAACTAAATTAAAAGGGGTTGATTACATTTTGGAAAACACTGCCGATGTCCTTAATAGGCAGAATAAATGCGATAAAAATAATCTTCTTACCACAAATACTGTACCTATTTCAATCAATACCAATATATTTACCAAAAAAATTATTTAAAAAAACTAGATTCTGATATTATAAACTTCATATGGGATTATAAATCACACAGAATTCAAAGAAAACACATGTAAATCTAAAGAATCAGGGGGACTGACACTCCCTAACTTATTGTATTACTATTGGGCAGTGAATATTAAAAATATAATCTACTGGTTGGACAGTTCTGCCCAACAGGTAGATTGGATAAGAATGAGAAGGAGGATTGTTCCCCTTATAATATAGGAGCGATCCTTCTTTCCCCGATGAAACTGAACAATATAATATATAAGAAAAATCCAATTATTCACAGTATAATACGAATTTGGAAACAAATAAAATTAACTTTAAAATCAAGAAAACTATCGCTTCTTTCTCCAATAACTAATAATCCCTCATTCAAACCATCTATTATTGATAAAACGTTTAATCAATGGGAAAGAATAGGAATTAAAATGATGGGAGATATGTATGAAATGGGAAAACTTTTATCATTCCAACAATTACAACTAAAATATAATTTGAAAAGTAATCAATATTTCAAATATCTTCAAATTCAAGATTTGAAAAAATATATACAAGGATATCAAACTTTAACCCCAGATTTATTAGAGGAAGGAATGAATAGAAAGGCAGAATCAAGCAATTTAATATCTTACTTATATAATATAATTCTAAATATAGAAACACCAACCACAGAGGCAATTAGAAAGGACTGGGATTATTGATAAAAATTCCGAACGATAGATGGGAAAAAAATCTATTATATGTAAATAAATGTTCAATTATTGTAAGACATAACCTAATTCAATTTAAAATTTTACATAGATTATACTATTCAAAAAATAGACTGAATAAAATATTTTCAAATGTTTCCTCCATCTGTGATAAATGTCTAACTCAAAATGCCACTATAGCACATTCCTTTGTCTCTTGTACAAAACTGCATACATTTTGGAATGAAATTTTTGGAATTTTTACAAAACTATTTAACACAAAATACAGAACTGATTATCTTTGGATCAATGGAAGAGGGAAGTAAACTAACTATATTCCAAGAAGCTTTTCTTAATTACGGTTTAATAATACCAAAAAAACTTATTTACTCAAATTTTGGAAAAACAGGCAAACCACGCCAACATTCAAAATGTGGTTTTCAAATTGTACAAGGCATAAGACCAATTCGTGAAATTTTGGTCGCCTCAACATACTAGAATGAGGTTCCAGAATGTTAGGAATAGGTCTTTATTCTCGCTACTTGATTAGGCAAAGTGAGACCAGATCCATTGAGAATTAAGACTAACGGTCAGAGGGTGGTGGCTGTGTGGAATGAGCTTTTTATCAACTTTTTACAAGTAGATGGTGCAACATAACATAACCTTAGAAATTAAATGGTTTAGAACCGGGTGACGGATGGGCAAAAATAGGAAATAGGTAGATCTCTCCTACTCTCTCTTTTCTCTACTTTCTCCTTTTTTTTCAATCTTTTTAGCTTCTCATCTCTGTCCTTTATTTCTTTTGCTATCCGTTTCTACTCGTCTATCTATTCCGACACTCTTCATTTATTTTTTCTCTCACTGTATTATTATTATTAANAATAAAAAAACGAAGTTGTACAAGAATGGAAATATGTATTTATGTATTAGGTACTCAAGTACCACACTATTGTACTTACTTCTAACAAAAATAAATCAAAAAAAATTTAAAAAATTAAAAATAAGATGTTTTGAATAATGGAAACCATAATACTGAAAGCCTGCATGAAGTTTTATATGATTCACTCATAACCATCCAAAGAATGCAATTTGCTAATGTTACACAGTCTGACCTACTTAACAAGTTAATGATCTTCAGGTTAAAACTAGACGTGATCATTCCCACCTCTTAAATGAGGAGTGAAGGAAATCAGGATGAGATTCATCTGTATTTCCACTATGAAAAAGAATTGGAAACCAGTGGCTTTGTGTGACTGCTGACTCAGCTTTTAAAGGAAAGTGATATGAGTTAAGGCAAGATGGAGAAGCATGGTGCTGGTTCGACTCTACCCCACGTAAGCTTGTGCTTTCAGAACTTGAACAAATAGAATTGAAAGAGGGATGGCTTATACAGGGTAAACATAGAAACATAGAAATTAGGTGCAGGAGCAGGCCATTCGGCCCTTCGAGCCTGCACCGCCATTCAATATGATCATGGCTGATCATCCAACTCAGTATCCTGTACCTGCCTTCTCTCCATACCCCCTGATCCCTTCAGCCACAAGGGCCACATCCAACTCCCTCTTAAATATGGCCAACGAACTGGCCTCAACTACCTTCTGTGGCAGAGAATTCCACAGATTCACCACTCTCTGTGTGAAAAACGATTTTCTCATCTCGGTCCTAAAAGACTTCCCCCTTATCCTTAAACTGTGACCCCTTGTCCTGGACTTCCCCAACATCGGGAACAATCTTCCTGCATCTAGCCTGTCCAACCCCTTAAGAATTTTGTAAGTCTCTATGAGATCACCCCTCAATCTTCTAAATTCCAGCGAGTACAAGCCGAGTCTATCCAGTCTTTCTTCATATGGAAGTCGTGCCATCCCAGGAATCAGTCTGGTGAACCTTCTCTGTACTCCCTCTATGGCAAGAATGTCTTTCCTCAGAGACCAAAACTGTATGCAATACTCCAGGTGTGGCCTCACCAAGACCCTGTACAACTGCAGTAGAACCTCCCTGCTCTTGTACTCAAATCCTTTTGCTATGAATGCCAACATACCATTCGCTTTCTTCACTGCCTGCTGCACCTGCATGCCTACTTTCAATGATTGGTGTACCATGACACCCAGGTCTCGCTGCATCTCCTCTTTTCCTAATCGCTCACCATTCAAATAATAGTCTACCTTCCTGTTTTTGCCACCAAAGTGGATAATCTCACATTTATCCACATTATACTGCATCTGCCATGCATTTGCCCACTCACCCAGTCTATCCAAGTCATCCTGCAGCCTCCTAGCATCCTCCTCACAGCTAACACTGCCCCCCAGCTTCGTGTCATCCGCAAACTTCGAGATGTTGCATTTAATTCCCTCGTCCAAATCATTAATGTAAATTGTAAATAGCTGTGGTCCCAGCACTGAGCCTTGCGGCACCCCACTAGTCACTGTCTGCCATCCTGAAAAGGACCCGTTCACTCCTACTCTTTGCTTCCTGTTTGCCAGCCAGTTCTCTATCCACATCAATACTGAACCACCAATACCGTGTGCTTTAAGTTTGTATACCAATCTCTTGTGTGGGACCTTGTCAAAAGCCTTCTGAAAGTCCAGATACAACACATCCACTGCTTCTCCCTTATCCACTCTACTAGTTACATCCTCAAAAAATTCAATAAGATTCGTCAGACATGATTTACCCTTCGTAAATCCATGCTGACTTTGTCCAATGATTTCACCACTTTCCAAATGTGCTGCTATCCCATCTTTAATAATTGACTCTAGCAGATTCCCCACTACTGATGTTAGACTAACTGGTCTGTAATTCCCCGTTTTCTCTCTCCGTCCCTTTTTAAAAAGTGGGGTTACATTAGCTACCCTCCAATCCTCAGGAACTACTCCAGAATCTAAAGAGTTTTGAAAAACTCTTGGTAAACTGTTAAAACGCTTTCTACAATAATTGGAAATATACTCCGAAGTGTTTCCTTAGCCTCTTACATAGAAACATAGGAAATAGGTGCTGGAGGAGGCCATTTGGCCCTTCGAGCCAGCATCGCCATTCATTGTGATCATGGCAGATCAACCACAATCAGTAACCCGTGCCTGCCTTCTCCCAATATCCCTTGATTCCGCTAGCCCCTAGAGCTCTATCTAATTCTTTTAAATTCATCCAGTGAATTGGCCTCCACTGCCTTCTGTGGCAGAGAATTCCACAAATTCTCAAATTTACAAAGCCTGCTCAGACATCTTCAGCTTTTCTTTACTCTTAAACAATCGATTTTCATGTGATATTACGTGATTCCAAAACAAACCCAATTCCAGAGTCCAACAAAGGCACCAATATATCTGGAATAACTGAGTAACTGTGACGCATTTTACAAGAGTGATATTGTGGCTTTGGGGTTAGATCATAAGATCAAGTAGCATAAACATGTCTTGTAGTCCTAGTGTGGAAGATTGAGGAATGTTTTAATCAAGTTTACTGCCCTTTTCTCAGTAGCTTGAATTCCTTGTATCCACCCAATTCCTCTTTTTCACAATACCTGAACCTCTGAGTTAGACTTGTCTCTTTGGTGCAGGGACAGGTGACCAATGAAATAGAATCAAATTTTCACATACCGCTTTTTAACATTTATTTTTAACAATTTGTTCATCCCCATATTAATTTACATGTTTATCTAATACCCTAGAAAATAATGTCCCCAATACAAAAATTGATTAATCTCAAATGGTACCTGCTCAATGATTGAGCATCCGCAGAACTTTAAAGTGAATATTCCAAATATTCACAAGTTTTCAACTGAAGAACATTTCTCCAGGGCTAAGGGATATGCAGACATCTGACCTCCAAGTACAAGACTACCGCAATACGGAAACATACTCTTGGCATCTACATTGACAATCACATAATCTTGGTTATCCCCTCTAAGTAATACATATTATTACTCAGAGACACACAGAAAGTTACATTTCTAAATTTCTAATCGCATGGAAAATAAGCTAATAGGGATGATATAATTTAAATGGCAGAGTTGTAAAGGGTGTGCAAGGGTGTGTTGATTTGTAAGTAGAACCTTGAAAATCACTGTGCATATCGTCAGTGTGATTAGTAAACCATTTTGATGGTTTTAGCTATGATAGGAATTGGCTAGGATAAACTGACAAATGATACTTAAAAGGTTGACGGTGGATATGCAATGGCAGAGATTTAATGGCAGAAATCCAGAACCAGGGGCCACAGTCTTAGAATAAAGAAGAAGTCATTTAAGTCTTGGGTGAGAAAAAACTTTTTCACCGAGAGAGTTGTGAATTTGTGGAATTCCCTGCCACAGAGAGTAGTGAAGGCTAAGTCACCGGGTGGATTTAAGAGAGAGTTAGATAGAGCTCTAGGGGCTAGTGGAATCAAGGGATATGGGGAGAAGGCAGGCACAGGTTACTGATTGGGGATGATCAGCCATGATCACAATGAATGGCGGTGCTGACTCGAAGGGCCGATGGCCTCCCCCTGCACCTATTTTCTATGTTTCTATGTTTAATGATTCCATGGATGAATTACAACAAATGTTCATCCCTGTCTGGTGTAAAAATAAAACAGGGAAGGCAGCTGTGATGTTTGGTGGACCAATTCTGAAAACGTTGCACAAGTCACACATTGGAATAGTGCGAATGAAGGCGCTCGCCCGCATGCATGTGTGGTGGCCAAATATCGAGACCGATATAGCAGACCACTGCAAGGACTGCACACCATGTTCTGCAACGGCGCAGAATCCTCCAGAAAAGACCTCTGGACGCCCAATCGAAATGGCCACGTTATCCAAATGAATAAATATCCGAACGCCAAACAACCATTTCTGCGCTCAAAGATTTGTTCGGCATTTGGGGATTGCCTTTAACAATCGTAAGCGACAATGGTCCCTTATTTGCCTCGTAAATGTTCGATGACCAGTCAATCATGCATCTGACATCAGCACCATTTCATCCACCCTCAAATGGTGAGGCAGAGCGGCTCGTCGCCGTTTTCAAGCAGGCCATGAAATGTGCTGTAGGAATTGAAAATAAATCGAAACAATTGGCATTGCGCGATTTCTTACAGCAATATCAAACCGTTCCAAACTGCACTACCGGTTGAACTCCAGCGGAGATGATGCTCGGACGTCAAGTGCGCCCTCCCATCAGTTTTGAGCCCGACCCGTAACTCTTATATGGCGTTCACTCAGCCAACGAAGCCGAACAAGTCCAAATTCGACATTGCCGACTACATATATTACCGTAATTATACGGTCAAGGAAACCAAAATGTACACTGTCCAAGGAGAAGGACAATGCCAACGGCATGATGACCAATTAAGAATCCGCGTTCCTCCAGCGAAGACTGCGCAGACCCTGACCAGAACCAAGCAGTCGGACATCCTGGCGCCAAATCGTGTGGATACTGGAGTGCCTGACTTGCCCCTCCCCAGGCCCGGTGAAGTTCCGCCAGATGAACTCCCCACCGATCTGCCTGTGGTCCCTCGTTGATCGACACGTTGCAATCGTGGTATTCCCCCAAGGCGACTCATTCAGGAATAGCGACGTTCAAACTGGAAAGAGGGAGTGTGATGTTTGGTGGACTGTGTGGGGTGGAGGACCAGTTGCACCTCCCGTGCAGCAGGTGGTGCTGCACAGGACAAAGGGAGATGTTTTGTATATAGTTATCTCTGTCTGTACACAGTGTGAATGTGTGGTCAGATCGTGTGGTTGCAACCATTTTTAGTTGTCTTGCTGCCAGCATTGAGTTAATGTAATAAAGACTTCTGTTGTACCTTGAAGACTCTCCAGTTTTATACAGACATAGAACAAGAACATGAAAGTGGCTAATGAGGGAAATTAGGGATAGGGATAAATCCAAGAAAGAGCCATATAAATTGGCCAGAGAAAGCAGCAAACCAGAGGACTGGGAGAAATTTTGAATTCAACAGAGGAGGACAAAGGGGTTAATTTAGAGGGGGAAAATAGAGCATGAAAGAAAGCTTGTGGGGAATATAAAAACTGACTGTAAAAGCTTCTGTAGATATATGAAGAGGAAAAGATTAGTGAGGGCAAATGTAGGTCTGTTACAGTCAGAAACAGGTGAATTTATAATGGGAAACAAGGAAATGGCTGACCAGTTAAACAAGTACTTTGGTGCTGCCTTCACTAAGGAAGTCACAAACAATCTCCCAGAAATACTAGGGGACCGAGGATCAAGTGGGAGGTAGGAATCCACATTAATCAGGAAATGGTGTTAGGTAAACAGTACTCCAGCACCTATTTTTTATGTCTATGTTTCTATTTGCTGCAAACCCAAACAGCATGGTATCCTGGGACCATAACTAAAAGGCATAAAATACAAAATATAAGGGAATATTATGTTGGATGTTTACAAAATGCTGGTTAGACCACAACGAATAGGAACATGAGATGAGTTGGGCTGAAAGGCCTGTTTCCATGCTTCATAAGAGAATAATTTACAGGCCTGTTTCCATGCTTCTCTCATACGATTTTAATTGCCCTTATCTCAGTTGAAAACACTGGCTATGGATCTATAAATCCTACTCTCCTGCTTTCTCCCCACAGCCCTGAAAATTGTTCTGACCTATCCAATTCCCTATCGAAGTCAGTGATTGATTCTGTCTCTACCACCAGCATTGATAGTGAATTCTATATCCAAACTAATTATTTAATAAGAAATGCCTTTGCTCACAGTCTGCTTGTCTCTTTGCCAACATTTTAGATTGGTATACCTTAATCCTGGAACATGAATTAATGGGAACAACATTCTCTATATATCAACTCTAAACCCATTACAGTTTTCTATCAACATTCTTTCCTCCGAGGAGACCAATTCCAGTTTCTCTAGCTTAAATTCCTCATCTCTGCAACCATTCCAGTGAATCTTTTCTGCAGCATCTCTGGGAAATGGATGTAATTCATGGAATTATTGAAGCATGGAAGGAGGTAATTTGACCTATTGAATCCATGTTGGCTCCTGGTAGAGTAATCCATTCCATTAACCTACTTTTGACCCAAGTTTTCCAATTTGCCCATGATATAAAAATGTGAATTTGTTATGGGGTATAGTTTGCTTGAGTGAGTCTTTCTTTAGTAAATGCGGAACCCCGTCAAAACATCAAAATACAGCAACGAAGTTGCAAGAAGATTTGTTACACGTGCTCCATTTTCTTTGCAATCAAGGCCAATATTCGACTTGCCCCATGCAGAAAGGAATTCCTTTTCTCCAGAGATGCAGAAAGGAACTGCAGATGCTGGTTTCTCAAGAGATGAACACAAAATGCTGGAGTAACTAGCTGGTCAGGTAGCATCTCTGGAGAAAAGGAATAGGTGACGTTTCTGGATTGAATCCTTCTTCAGACAGCTTCAGATTGCCTTCCTACTTTCTACTGGCCTGACTACTTATATTCATTGCAACATCAACCAGGAAAGGCAGATTCAAATGAAAATCAAAATGTTACTTTTTTTCCCTCGTTGAATAAAATCTCGTGTTTTTATTTTATGTGTATTTTTGAATATGAAACATCGAGTTTTGATGAGGAGCTGAGATAGATGTAGTCACATTTTATAACTTTATCCTCTACATGCTCATTACTTGATGCAGAACTGTAGATTATTTTAAATCATTTAGTCATTTAGAAAAGTACTCACCTTGCATTACTCTCATGCACACTGTTTTAATGTGCTGGTCAGTAGGCTCTTTACCCTAGGAATGTTATGTAAAAAAAGAGATTTTGTAAAATTACAATGTAAAACCCAAAACTCGGCAGACAACTGGAGGTCTTGGAGCATGAATAAATAGAAAGGTGTACTCAGAATTGTATTCATACAGGTAGACCCTGCTTTCCAGGTAAGCCTGTAAATCCACGATCTCCATGCAACCCTTGTGATCCCATTGGTCCTTGTGATCCCTCTGTGCCGTGCAGTCCACGGAAACCTTCTTTGCCACGGCTTCCAGCCAGACCGGCTTTACCAAGCTGGAAATTTAAGAGACAAAAAAAATCTCAGAATAAGCAGAACTTAAAGCTAGTGTGATTTTTACTCTAATCCGAAATCTTGTTACTTCACTTTATGTTTTCACACCATTGAAATTAAGACTTGTTAATGCCTTATTGATGTCAATCTTTCCCAAAAGCACTAAAGTATGGGAGTACTTCAGGACTTGTATATGTTTCTTACTATCTACAATCTAAATGATTTTAAAACCTGGTGTTATTATGATCATGACATTCTGATTTGTTACTTCTCCTGAACAACAAAGATTTGGAATGCAATATTGCATAATGTCAAAATGACCTCGTTGAGATTCTCAGAGATTATTGCCTATTCATCTAACCCGGCTATAAATAAAATAGTGATGTGATGCAGTACTTCAGCAAGGCAGACAGACAGAGCGAGGGGGAGAGAGGGATAGGGCTGGGAGAGAAATACAACATGTAAACGAACAATTTGGCGCATCAAGTCTACACAAACAATCAATTCGAAGTTGCAACCTTTGTTTCCTTGGTTACAGATATGGATGACTAGTTTAGATGAGCCATTCATCTTAATTTTGAAGCACTAAGACAGCAAGTAAGAGAGAGAATATATTTTAAGTGATATATTCTCAAAAATAATGTTGCCAATGCTAAATTTTACTTCCAGTTTTTTTTATCATTCTCTGGCTTGCCAGGATTGTTTCTGTATATCATATTTAAAAATAACACAGAACAAGGCCATTGCAGCTCCCAGTAGAGCAATCTCTTTAGTCCCATTCCCTTTCTTTTTCCCCACCACTGTGTAATTTATTCTTTCACACATGCCCATCATTTGATTCTTTATCCCATTTTGATTCTATCACAAGGCAGTGTCTTAAAGTCAAGGATATGTTAATCATATTCAACATATTCAATGATGACTGATGAGGTCAATATGAGACCCTCGGCCTCTGCCAAAAGTGGAGCATTGGGTGGGTGAGCAGGTAGGTAGCTTAGGCTATGATGCTCTCCTGTTGTTTCCAGAGGGCCACAGTCTAAGGCCCTTCTGCTGCTGGACATGGGGGGTACGGTATGGTGGAGATGCCCCTCAATATAAGGGAAGGTATCCCACGCCATTGTGGCACGAGTGGGGGACTGATTTGTGGAAATTTAGGGGAAAGAAATGTCTAAACTGTATTGATCTATTGTACAGCCTCCGAAAATGTCGGATGGATTTTCCGCAAGGTTAATGTATTGTATATATTTATCATTTGAATAAAGTATATTTTGAAATTTAAAAAAATTTAAAAAAAGAAAGGATTTAGGGATCCCAATGCCATCTTGTGTGGTCATAACCATCTTCACATCCGCCTGTGAGCTGCCTCCGCCTTCAGTCCGGTATCTTTTTGTTTTTTTGTTATGTTTGAAGACGTTTTTTGTGTTTTTTTTAATGTCTTTATGTGAGGGGAAGAGGGTACGGTAAGGGGGATACCGTCCTCCAGTCGCTTCCTGGAGAGGATGCGACTATTATTCGAGTCGCATCCTCGCCCCCCCTCCCCCCCCGCGGCCTACCTACTGGATTGGCGCAGCCTTTCCTGCCGGGACCGACCAGAGCTCCAGCAGCAGCGGCGCAGCATTGGAAACATCGAGGGGCGGGCGATGCCTCACCGGGGATCGGTGTTTGGAGTTCCGGAGTGCTGGGCCTGCTGCACCGACATCGCGGAGCTGTGGTTCGCGGAGCTCCCAACACGGGCGGCGCTGACCAACATCGCGGCGTCCTGCGACTCCGCCCAGCTCGGCCTGTGGACTTTGGGAGCCGCGGACTACGGTGGGAGGTCCGGGCCGCTGATGATGTTCGCCGTCGGGGTTCTATCGTTCCCAGCGAGAGGGCCTGAGCATCGTTCCCAGTGAGAGGGCCTGCGGGTGCTGGGAAGGCCCCGACCACGGGTGAACATCTGGGAAGATCGGCAGGGAGGCTGGCTGGACTATGGGGTACCTTCCTTAACTCAGGTGCCGCTGTGGGGTTATGTTGTGTGTGGACTTCTGTGTTTGTGCTTTTTTTAAAAATATGTTTATTTATTATTTACTTTTATGTTACTGACTGTAAGGAAAATCCATTTTGTTGTCTCTAAAATGAGATAAAGACAATTAAAAAAAAATGGAATATAATCTTCAAGAGAAAAAGACTAATCTAATACCTTTTGAGAAAACCCCAACGCTAACTTTTCCTGTGGCAGATAGATTCCTCTATAACAGAGCTTGGAATAAAGTGTTTGCTTAAAAAAATCTAGTGAAGATATGCATAACAAAGTCTCCCCAATGTTAAACCCGCAGTTGGAATGTTGTCTTGTTTGATACCCGAGTTTATTGTGACCTTTGCTTCTGGAGTGGAGGCAACATGAGTTGAACAATTTCCCATTTTCCAAGTAAATATTACTAGTATTCCTCAGAATTATTTTCCAATAGTTTTCCCAACATTAAGATTTAATGACATAGATGGGGATCATTTGGCCAACTGAATCCATGCTGACTCAGAGCATTCCCATACCCCCCACTTATTTCTGTGACAACTTATTTCACAACCATACAAGAATCACTGTGCCATGCAGTCTGTACAGAGGAGCCAGAAAAAAATAACAGAATAAACAAAAAATACATACAAGACCATCCTTTCCATTGTGATGCAAATTTACATTGTAGTCTTTGGTGCATACACTGCCCAATCACTAGCCATTGAAAACTACTTAAGTCATTGTTTTCTCACCTGAATAGTATACTTTCCTCTTATTGTTTTTAATTTCTCAATCAAATTTCCTGAAAAGCTATATTTCTGTAGCATTAAGAGAAAAAAGTGACAAAATGATAATATTAAAAGAAACTTGCAAAATACTTACAGAACCCTTGGGACCTGGGCCTCCTATATCACCCTAAACATTAGCCACATGGGGTGCAAGTGGCGGGAAGGGAGAAAAGAAAAAACAAATGAGTCACATCCCCTTCAAAGACAATGTTTAGCATATTAACAATACAAATCTTAAACTACATCATGGCTATGTTTCTAAACCAAACATCATAGCTTTAAATTTGCTTGCACTGTGAAGATCATAAAAATAAAAATTATAATATAATAGTATTCTGAAGTAACTCAGCGGGACAGGCAGCATCTCTGGAGAGAAGGAATGGGCGACATTTCGGGTCGAGACCCTTCTTCAGACTTCTTCATTCTGAAGGAGGGTCCCGATCAGAAACGTCGCCCACTCCTTCTCTCCAGAGATGCTGCCTGTCCCGCTGAGTTACTCCTGCATTCTGTGTCTACCTTCGATTTAAACCAGCATCTGCAGCTCTTTCCTACACATAATAGTATTCTGCCTTGACATAAAGCTTTGTTTTTAAAACAAACATATTGATATCTAAAGAAAAACCATAAAAACTAGTTTAAAAGAAGGAAATTAAACATTGGATGCAAAAAGTATATTGCAAGTCAATATTCCATTTTATATGGAGCATACGGCGCAGGCCTCAACAGGTCTATGCCAACAGTTATGCTCCACATAGTCATCTCCTTTTTCCTATCCCTCTTCATCTAACACCATTTTAATATCCTTTTTCTTTATTCTTCATATGCTTTTTCCTCAAATGCATGTTTAGGTAAGGGGGAGGTGCAGCGAGATCTGTGTGTCCTTGTACACCAGTCACTGAAAGTTGGCGTGCAGGTACAGCGGTCAGTGAAGAAAGCTAATGGAATGCTGGCCTTCATAACAAGAGGATTTCATAGGCCTGAACATTGAATTTTCTCAGGGGTACACAAAAAGCTGGAGAAACTCAGCGGGTGCAGCAGCATCTGACCTTCTTCAGAATTGAATTTTCTCAATTCTGTTATCCTTGCTGAGTCGCACCAGACCACAGCTTACAATGGCTTGTTCCCTTTATCATTGATACTTTTTTTGCATATTCATTGTTCTTTATCTCTCCACATCACCGTCTATATCTCTCGTTTCCCTGATCCCTGACCAGTCTGAAGAAGGGTCTCAACCCGAAACGTCGCCTATCTCCTTCGCTCCTTAGATGCTGCTGCACCCGCTGAGTTTCTCCAGCCTTTTGTGTACCCTAGGAGTAAAGAGGTTCTTCTGCAGTTGTATATGGCTCTGGTAAGACCACATCTGTAGTATTGCGTACAGTTTTGGTCTCCTAATTTGAGGAAGGACATCCTTGTGATTGAGGCAGTGCAGTGTAGGTTCACGAGATTGATCCCTGGGATGGCGGGACTGTCATATGAGGAAAGATTGAAAAGACTAGGCTTGTATTCACTGGAGTTTAGAAGTATGAGGGGGGGGGATTTGATAGAAACATATACAATTATAAAAGGACTGGACAAGCTAGATGCAGAAAAAATGTTCCCAATGTTGGGTGAGTCCAGAACCAGGGGCCACAGTCTTAGAATAAAGGGGGGGGGGTCATTTAAAACTGAGGTGAGAAAAAACATTTCCACCCAGAGAGTTGTGAAGTTGTGGAATTCCCTGCCAAATCACTGGATGGATTTAAGAGCGAGTTAGATAGAGCTCTAGGGGCTAGTGGAATCAAGGGATATGGGGAGAAGGCAGGCACAGGTTATTGATTGGGGACGAGCAGCCATGATCACAATGAATGGCGGTGCTGGCTCGAAGGGCCGAATGACCTCCTCCTGCACCTATTTTCTATGTTTCTATGTTTCTATTTCTATGCCTCACTCTTTTTGGTAACACATTGTGATGACAAGTTTTTTTCAAATATTTTAGTGCATTTAAAGTAATATTGATCAGATGAAACAGGAAGGAGAACAAAACCACCATTGTACATTTTTGTACATGACAATTCAATATTAAAGATGTTCTTAATTTCCACTTCTCCATTAGGTTCAATAGACGGTTATAACTTTAATATAACAATTAAATGTAATTTAGTTTTGGTTTATATTTTTCTTTCTTACCTTATTTTACTAACACATTTTATTACAGACAGATATTGAAATGCAAGGCACCAACAAAGAGAATGGTCTGAGGAGACAAAGGAGGCTGTCTCCTTCAGGACAGTCTTAAATTGGTATACTTAGAACATGAAGACAAAGTTGAATTTGATATATAAACGCCAGACATTCTTTAATACAATTTAAAGTACTACATAGGTTGCATTATTCTAAAACAAAATTAAATAGAAATTTTCCTAATATCTCTCCTATCTGTGATAAATGACAATACTCTGAAGCTAATTTAACCCATACCTTTGTAAGTTGCATAAAAATTAAAACATTTTGGATGGATATTTTTAAAATTATTTCCGTAGTGGTTAATACTCAACTGGGACCCGATCCTAAGTTAATAATATTAGGCATATCAGAACAATACTTAAAACTTACGATAAACCAAAGAAATTTCCTTGATTACAGTATAATAACTGGGAAAAAATTAATATTAACATTTTGGAAAAACCCAGCAGCCTCCACAATCAAAATGTGGATTATGGAAATGTCGGAGACTTTAAATCTGGAAAAAATTAGATTTGGCTTAATTGACAAACCAGAATTATTTACTAGAATATGGTCTCCGTTCATAGATTATCTGAAGGGGTAGAATGGGCCGGCGCGGAAGCCTGACTGAAGCTTGAACCCAGGACTAGATGAATAGTTGTTTTCTCTGACCTACGGACCTATCTCCTAAGTTGTATTATGGATAGTTTATTCTATTTTTATAATTTTCTTTTTTTTTCGCTCTTTATTTTTTCTATCTATTAAAAAAATAATAATAATAATAATTAGAGTCAATATTAATATGCAACCGATAAATGAAAACCCCAGCTACATTGGTAGCGGGGTCCCTGGAACCCTGGATATTTAATATGTAACCATTTAACAAAGTTTGCAGTGGTTTGGACTATGATATGTACATGCCTCTAATAAAAATTTAACTTAAAAAAAATAAAATAATAAAAATTTAAAAAATTAAAATAAACCAGCAAGCTCAAACTGTGGGCCACCTACATTAGTGCTGAGAATATCAACAATGACCCTAGAATGACCCTAGTGGCTAAGTGCTATACTGCAGTTGCAGCATCAACTACCTTGCTGATGTCCAACTCAATACTCTAATGTGATGGATCACTGTAATTATTGTATCCCTCCACAAAATCCAGTGAATTGAGAAAAATAAATGCCCACCCAATTTATTCTGCCAGCATGTGGTTACACAATTTCTCCTGGATCCATACAGTATATATTCACTAGGGCAATTACAACTCAATTAAAGTTCAAAAAGTCAAAATTAATAAACAAGAAATCACAAAAAAGTACTTTGTGAATGACTTGAAGCTATCTTGACTCCATCCTTTCTCCCTGGTCCAGTCCTCTCCCATACATTTACAACACTTCAGATGTCTTCCACTACTTCATTCCAATCATTTCCAATTCCCTGGTACCAAACAGTTCATCTTCGCCTTCACCAGAAATGTACAATTCCAATCCCACACCAGGAAAGTCTGAAGGCTCTCAACTTCCTCCTTCAATATAAGCCCCAACCAATGTTTAGCCAGACTGTGTTGGTGAAGGGGCCTCTGATCAAGGAACAGACAGATGGTCCTCCCACCATCTTGATTTTCACAAATTAAACAATGTTCTTCCAATCACTTTCTCCACATCAAATGTATAGCTAAAGGCACTCACTTGGGTCTCCCCATGTTCTTGAGATAATTTGATGAGTTACTCCAGCAGCACTTGTGTCTATTTTTTTTAAACCAGGATCTGCAGTTCCTTGTGTCTACAATAAGGCCTGAGGAACTTCGGGTGCCGCGGACTCCGGGGAGGAAGCGGCCGCTCCAGACATTCCAAGCCGCTGAGTTCACCCGACGCCGGAGTTCCATCTTCCCAGCAAGAGGTCCTGAAACATCGGACTGCGGAGGCCTCAATAGGCCCGACTATGAGTGAACAGGGGAAGGGACTGGACTTTGCTGCCTTTCCCCACAGTGGGAACCATTGTGGGGGGATGTTTTTATGTTTATTGTTAAATTCTTTAATGTTGTGTCTTATCTTTATTCGTGTGCTGCAATGGCAAATTTCACTACATCAATTGGTGTATGTGATAATAAATGTCCTTTGTATCCTTGTATCCTTGAAGGTCTCCTCGACATAAATGAAGCTGATTGCAGATTGGGTTACTGCTTTGCTGAACAATGTATTTAGTCCACAGGGTTGACCCTGAATTTGCTTGCAACTCTAATTCTCCATTCCACTCACTCTCTGACCTATAAGTCAGTGGCCTCTTACACTGTTACAAGGTGGCCCTGTACAAGCTTGAGGAGAATCACCACTTCTTCCGTCAGGCATGTTGCAGCCTTCTGGACTCAAATTTGAATTCTACAGCATCAAGTAATTTCATGTCTCGGTCTGTATCAGTCATCATCTGAGATATTGTCTCAGTTTGTTGGGTTTTTTGCATTGTTTTTCTCTTGGAGTGAATTGTCCAACCTGGCCATCGAGGAATGTCTTCTTGAACTGCATTTCATAACACATATTCTTTTGTCAATGTTCTCACTCTCTAGCTGCCTCACTTATTGTCCAGATAACCTCGTTTACAGTTTACTCCCATTTCTGCCAAAGAGTCCTGGACCCAAAACCATAAACTGTATTGCCTTCCACAGATGCTGCCTGTTTTGCTGAGTGTTTCAAGCATTTTCAGCTTTTGAAACCAATAAGTCCTCTATTGTTTGACTACAATTTATGAGGAACAGGCTCTGGGCTACAGAACAACACAATATGAATTCTGCAGTGTATACAGTGTAGGAAGGAACTGCAGATGCTGGTTTAAACCAAAGATAGACACAAAAAGTTTGAATGGGCGACGGTTCAGGTCAAGACGGAGTGAGGAGAAAGGGAAACGAGAGATATAGACGGTGATGACCCAAATCGTCACCTATTCCTTTTCTCCGGAGATGCTGTCTAACCCGCTGAGTTATTCTAGATTTTTGTGTCTATCCTCTGATATGCATATCTGAGTTCAACATCTAAATGTCTAACCCAATGGATAACTCTCTTGAGTTAAATATTTAACCGTGCAAGAGAGAAATCTGTCCATGTTGAGCTAGAAGCCACACACAGCAGCATGCGAGGCTAAACTGAAAACCTCTATATTTGCTTAATCGTATCCTAATTTCAGGCCGAGTAATTATTAGAATAACTATCAGTTCATAGTAACAATGTACATTGACTAGGTATTGCTTGCTGGTGTCCTCACAGTCTTATTAAAAAGAATAGTCTGCAAAGGACATAGTAGGTTATTCAGACAAATATAGCTTTACTCT
Source organism: Okamejei kenojei (assembly GCA_035221665.1). NCBI lineage: Eukaryota > Metazoa > Chordata > Chondrichthyes > Rajiformes > Rajidae > Okamejei > Okamejei kenojei. Next base: position 15,712,819 of record CM069135.1, on the reverse strand, counting down.
GAAAAGTTATAAACATCTCTTACCATCCAACCCTTCTGGCCATCAATACCATCTCCACCAGCGGGACCCTGAAAGACAATTATTTGAAAACATATTTAAAACCCGAATAATACGATGATAGCCCTTTATGTGAATATTTAAAATAATTTATTCTCATTTTAGTGCATTTGTAAATTTAAGACTTACATGTTCACCTTTAGGTCCTGCAAAGCCGACAGAACCCTGAAAACAAATGCATGAAATAAAAACATATTAAAGTATTTTCATCCCCAGGAAGCTGAACACAAGAGAAATAAATAGCTTGACAGAAAAAAAGAAGTCAAACCTATAAATAGATGAAACCCAAATAGATGACTTTAGACTTAAATGCAGATATAACGATAAATCAGCAAGATCTGTTACACAGTTTAGGCAGACAGATGGGGTACCGGAAGACGGGAGGGTGGCTAATGTAGCACTTTTATTTAAGAGGGCTGCATGGATAATCTAGGGAACTACAGGCCGATGAACCTAACATCAGTGGTGGGAAAGTTACTGGAAAAGATTCTGAGAGACAGGATCTACCTGTATTTCGAAAGGCAAGGACTGGTTAAGCATGCACGGGAAATCGTGTCGTTCAAATTTGATTGAGTCTTTTGAAAAGATGACACGTATCTAATTATTAGAATCATAAGCCGAGTGGTGTGCTGCATGGATTGGTACTGGGTCCACTGTTGTTTGTCATTTACCTTAACAGTTTGGATGACAATGTTATCAACATGTTTAAGAAGGAACTGCAGATGCTGGTAAAATCAAAGGGAGATAAAAATGCTGGAGAAACTCAGCGGGTGAGGTAGCATCTAAGGAGCGAAGGAATAGGTGACGTTTCGGGTCGAGACCCTTCTTCAGACTGATGTGGGGGTGGTGGGGGCGGGAAGAAGAAAGGAAGAGGCGGAGACAGTGGGCTGTGGGAGAGCAAGGGAGGGGAAGAGGGAGAAAGCAAGGACTACCTGAAATTGGAGAAGTCAATGTTCATACCGCTGTGGCATAAACTACCCAAGCAAAATATGAGGTGCTGCTCCTCCAATTTACGGTGGGACTCACTCTGGCCATGGAGGAGGCCCAGGACAGTAAGGTCAGTTTCAGAATGGGAGGGGGAGTTGAAGTGCTGAGCCACCGGGAGATCAGGTTGGTTATTGCGAACTGAGCGAAGGTGTTGGGCGAAGCGATCGCCAATCCTCCGCTTGGTCTCACCGATGTAGAGCAGCTGACACCGAGCGCAGCGGATGCAATACATGAGGTTGGAGGTTGAGATTATCTGTTGTATGTGCCAGCTTGTAGGGTGGAAGGCGAGGACAAGGGGGACTCTGCCCTTGTTACGAGTGGGGGGGGGGAATGGGGAGTAAAAGCAGAGTTACGGGCTATAGAAGAGACCCTGGTGAGAGCCTCATCTCTAATAGAAGAGGGGAACCTCCGTTCCCTAAAGAATAAGGACATCTCCGATGCCGGGTTTGGAACACCTCATCCTGTGTGCAGATGCGGCGTTGATGGAGGAATTGGGAGTAGGGGGATAGAGTCCTTACAGGAAGCAGGGTGTGAAGAAGTGTAGTCCAGATAGCCATGGGAGTCAGTGGGTTTATAATAGATGTCGGTCAGTAGTCTGTTACCTGCGATTGAGATAGTGAGGTCTAGAAAAGGTAGGGAGATGTCGGAAATGGTCCAGGTGAATTTGAGTGCCAGATGGAAGTTAGTGGTGAAATGGATGAAGTCAGTGAGATATGCATGGCTGCAGGAGGTAGCACCGATGCAGTCGTCGATGTAGCGGAGGTAGAGTTTGGGGATAGGGCCACGGTACGCCTCGAACAAGGATTGTTCAACGTACCCTACAAAGAGGCAGGCATAGCTGGGGCCCATTCGCTTGCCCATAGCTGTGCCTTGGATTTGGAAAATCAACATGTTTAGTAAGCTTGCAAATTACACTGAAATTAGTGATATCATGGACAGTGAAAAGAAGTATCTAAGAGTGCAACAGGATCTTGATGAACAGCTGCGAGTCAAGGAATGGCAAATAGAATACTCAGACATGTGCAAGATGTGTATTTCGCTTAGTTAAACCAGGGCAGGACCAACACAGTAAATGGCAGAGCCTTGGTGTGTTGTAGAACAGCGAGACCGAGGGCTACAGGTACATATGTCTCTGAAACAAGAATTCTGCTGCTCCTAGTTCCCCAGTACTTCATCTCCAAAGTAAAATATGATGCCTTGGGTTAACATAAATCAATGAACTTTGAGATTCATTGCTAAGTATCTTGTTTATCATAGAACTAATATGAGAAGCCCTGGTGCTTATTCTTAATGGACACACAGACTAGTAGAAGGAGGTGAAAGGAGGTTACATTGGTTTCAGAAGACCAGCAGCTCTCAGCAAGTGACAACTCCTGAATTCAATGAAACAGTTAAAATTACAACAATTAAAACTAATTTAATCTAGCACTCTCAAGATTTTGACATTGCTGGACTGTCAAATTTTCTGGACGTTATTCCTATTAATACTCCAACAACTTTTAATTAACTTTTTCGGATGTTACACAGTAATAACATGATTTTCAAATGGATCCAGTAAACTTAAATGGAGCAGAGGAAACAGTGCCCTGGTGATTTTAAAGAGAACTTGTGAAACAGAACCTTGATTACTTTCAAGAAATTATGGAAAACAGGGATCTGGTGATTTTCAAAGGAGCAAACAAAATGGTTCCCCATATGGGTTCAAGGGATCGTGGGACTAAGGATCCTGGTGAGTTTCAAGTGGACAGAGTAAGTTTCACAGAATCATGGGACCTGGGCCCACACGACTTTAAAGGGAGCAATGGGAAAAGGGCCGGTGAATTTAATGGGAGTGTTGGTAACGGGAATCTGTGAGTTTAAAGGGAGGCAGACCAGATCAGGTGAGCTGAAAATTAGTGCTAGAAACAAGTTTCCTGGTGGTTTAAAGAGAGTGCAGGAAATATCACGTGATGAATGAGATGCAGAACCATCAGCATTTCATATTGTAGATTATCAGTTTTACTTACCCGACTTAGGCACCAGAACACATATAAAAGTTAACAGTTAAAACCAGCAGCACTCTGAGTTTTGGTGGACTTGGAATTATTAGATGGATAGTGAGAACCAGCGAGTTTGCACTTAAGGTTTCTTTTTATAGAGGTAACAAAAGTTCTTTATCATCCTTTACAAATTATATATAGGAATCACAGAATAAACAGAAATATATTGAATGGATAAATGCGGCACAAATGGCCTGAATTCAGATAGCATTCATCAAGTATGGTAGGTTTACTTCAAATAATTACAATTATGGTGCAATAAATAATGAAGCATGCAAGTAAAGGAAGAGTAAATGAGTCAAAGTCATACAACACATAAACAGGCCCTTCGGCCCAACTCATCCATGCCACCCATCTAAGCTAATTTTGTTTTCCCTCCTTTGGCTCATGTCCTTCAAAATATTACCTATCCATGTACATGTCTAAATGTCCTTTAAATGTTCTTATTAAACCTACCTCAACTACCTCCTCTGGCAGTTTATTCCAAATATCCACCACCCTCTGTGTGAAAAGGTTGCCCTTCAGGTTCCTATTAAATATTTTCATTCTCACCTTTAAACCTATGCCCTCGATTTCTTGATTCACCTCTCCTGGGAACAAGACTGTGCAATCATCCAATCTATTCCCCCTATGATTTTATACACCTCTACATGATCGCCCCTCAGCCTCCTACGCTGCAATAAATAAAGTCCATGCATGCCCAACTTTTCCCGCTAGCTTAGTCTCTCAAGTCCTGCCAGCATCCTTGTAAATCTTCTCGGCTTAATGGTCTCTTTCGGGTAGCAGGGTGGCCAACACTAAACATAATACTTCATCTGCAGCCTAACTATCATCGCGTTCAACTGTGACATAACATCCTAACTTTTATACTTAATTCCCTAAAGCTTTCTTCACCACCCGATCTTCCTCCGTCGCCACATTCAAGGGAACTATGTACTTTTAAAGCGACAGCCATTAACTGGCGGAACAGATGATGATACGGGGCTATGGCAGAAAAGCAATGGTGTGGCATTAACTTTGTGTTGTTCTGACCAATAATCCTTGCCAGCTTTTCCAGTAGTATCTCTCCATATTAATTTATCAATCACAATTGCCACATGGAATTTACTGCATTGGAGCACAAGCTTCTGTCTTTTTAAATTTACTACAGAACTCTGGTACAAAGATATTTTTCTTACCCGGTCACCTTTAGCACCAGGCAGACCGCCAGGACCTGGAAGACCAGGATAACCAATATCACCAATGGAGCCCTGTAACATTCAAAAAGAGGGAAAGAAGTCATGAAGTAAAATATTTCAACTGGACATATCAATAAATATTTAGAATTAGATATATCTTGACTGCAATGTTTAATATTTCACATTCATTCTCATTTTCAAATGAACAAAAGACTCTTGTAGTAATTGCATCCTGCTTTTAAAAACCTTATTGAATTGTCAATGATTAATTTGAAATGCATTTGAACATTTTTTGGATATACTCTGGAAGAGAAGCAGTTTTTCTGACCCGGTCTCCTTCAGTATGACATTTTTTTTTTTGTGGTTTGAATTCCTCAGTAACAGTGAACGCTTTCAGCTCAGTCTCCAGTGCTGCCATTCTATGTTCCTGTGTAAACAGTGGCTAGGGAGGACTAAATAGAGGCATTGATGGGACACCCTTTACCTTCCAGGAGAAACATGCAACATACTATCTTCCTTTCTTTTAGCACTGTGGACAATATTTTCACAGCTCCATTATAATTTGAAGTCTAGATTAATACTAATACAATTCTTCTTTACAGTATTATGGTCTCTGTGCTGACATCTACGTGCAAAGTCGGGCAATGCATTTTAGGCCAGAGGTGTGAATTCAAATACAACAGATGGTGCTGCAAAACTACCCTGTGCAGCAAACTCACAGTTAAAACATTACTGGCCAATCAACTGAAAACAGACATTTTCTTTAAACATCAGCAGAAGAAATGAAAAAAATACAACTTGAAACCTCTCATGGCTCAGGACTGTCAATTAAATATCTTTCAAGTGTAGCCATGGTTATAATGTAGGAGATATACTTGCTAATTTCTGCACAGCAAGGTCCCACAAATAAAATTGTGATCATTCTCAGATAGCCTGAGGTTGGCAGAATTTAGTCAGACACTGGGGAGAATTCTCCTTCTTTTCAGTTCGGTGTCAAAAATTTGTGTTATCGGAGGGAAGGCATGGCCTCAAAGTGTATTACCTAAAGTCTGATATCTCTGACAATTCAGTGCTCTGGCATTTCTCTGCTGAAGCTCGAATTGAACGGCCAATCTCAATTGTTCATCCCTTGGATGGAACTAGTATTGGTTATGATAACGTTAATTAATTATCTTCATTACCTACAGATTTCCAATATTATTCACAAATGCCCCTAAATGCTAAATCAATAACTGCAAATAAGGGACTATAATGGGGCTTAAAATAATACTCTGATCATTAGTAGGACAGTTTTACTTAGGATCTTATTTGGTCTATATAAAATGATGTGTCAAATGTAACATATTCATATACATTTCCCATTAATTATTAGCATCAGTCACTTACTTATTTTAAACATATAAACATTTTAACAATGTAGTGTTATATTACGTGCATGTATGTTTATCAGTATATTTGTCATTATTACCGGAAAGAAAAACATGAAATCAGTTGAGAGAATTGAACATTGAAGAGCATACATACATTCTCACAGATCATGCCCCGAAGGAGTATCTAAGATGCTGAAAAAAAAGTGCTTACTCGTGGGCCATGTGGACCTGGAGGACCAAGGGAACCAGCTGGGCCTCTACCACCCTTTGTAAATCAAAAGCAAAGAAACATAGATTGTAAATGGATTGCAGCGTAAGAGAAGAGATCACTGAGTCTGTCACATTGCGGATTATGTCGACTTTCTTAGGGTCATCTAACACCGTACTTTCTGCAGAGCAGGCCAAAATGTATTCAGATAATAAAAGAAAAAGCTGGAATTACTCAGCGGGTCAGGCATAATATCTTACATCTTCAACTAAAACACTAATACAGTTTCTGTTTATATCAATGCTACCTGAACGATTGAATTTTTATTTCAGATTCCCAACGTCTGCAGTCTTCGTTGATTTTCAAAATACAATCACGGCTCTTTCAGTAACTTCTCATGTATATGCGAAAGATTATTTCCTAAACCCCTTGAAGAGCTCCACATTGAGTTGTTCCATGTTCTGCTGAGTATTTGAACATTAAGGTGCCCTGAAATTCCATCATTTACTTGTTCAACCATTCAATGAAATACCACCGTTGCCTTTTCCACTGCTTCAAACCAATGGTATTGCAGGAGCTACATTTCTAGGAGTTCTAGCCATTGACATATATCTTCGTGTTTTGTTTTGAAAACAAAATACCTGATCCATTTACCTGTGCGATACTCTCACTCAGGTAACCTTTGTTGCTGCTACACCCGATGCATGTTGGTTAATAATGTCGAGGGAACTAGGTTCTCCAAATTTTGCCTTGCGATATTAACATCTACATGAACTGTGAGCATGCTCAGCAGGTTATTGGTTTAATATTTTAACTTTTACCTGTGAAGCCAAAGTATTGAAAAGAATATCAGCTGCTGCAACATAGGGTCTTGCTGGATTGATGATTTAACATGAATCAAGTGCTTTCCTCATCTATAATTAATTTGTATTTGACCACAGGCTACGTCTTGGGTATTTAGTCTTGGCTATTTAATGAACGCACTTTCTTAACTTTCTATGTGAAATACAGTGTTGCCTTGAAATGTTTAAGATTCAGAACAAAGCCATACAGATGAAATCATCCTAATGCTTCCAATACTACTCTGTCCTCAAATATGCAATTTCTCAGCACAAGCTTTTCAGATTCACTAGCCAGAAAACTCTAATGCACCCGATGATCTCCAATGCAAATAAACCTATGCTCAAGGACTGTAGTGTGATTAGGGTATTGGAGAATGAGGAAGAGGGAAGGAGAGATCTGAGCTCTACACTCTGATGATAGGATGGAAAAACATCAGGGCACATGCTGTGATGGTCAATGGCAGTGGAGAACTACTGGAATATTTGCCCTGACGATGGAATTATTGGGGAGGAGTTATGTTGAAGAGGTCTTTGCAGTGATGATTAGATGAGGTAGAGAAATATCAGGGATCTTTGATGTGAAAGCCTGGAGTAACAGCTAAGTTGCGAGGGGTAGCGGGTAGAATTCTCATTGTGATGAGAATCGTGCTGTGGAGTGAAGGTTAGTTGGAGATCAACATCGCCGTTGAGAATTTCATTGGATCTCAGGGGTGTAGGAGAGGGATAGGGAGATGGAGGAGGAGATCAGGGATTGTGACCTAGGCCTGGAAAAAGAGATTGTGAGATCAGGTCCTGTGCCATGGGATATCACAGGATCACAGGGATTAGTACAGTGCCAGAGTGGCATGGTATTGAAAAGGAGTCCATACAGAGATTACATTGTAACTGCAATGGTCACCCACAGTATAATATAATCTAAATGTCCCAATGCTTATTCAATAGCAATGTTGAGCTGGGTATGACATCAGGCCTTGTGCAAAAAATCACAATAGTGGCACAAAGATAATTTTTTCCATAATGACATGATGACCCAGAAATGATCTTTAGCACATTTCACCCTAGAAAAGAAAATCAGTTATCCAATGCATAATGCAAAGAAAAAAAAGTATTATTCAATTGATTTCTAATAATGTTGAAGGGTTCTTGGTCATCAGAAAAATCTAGGCATTACACTGTCTAAATAAGAGGCAGTTTATCAAATTGGATGTTACCATGTAGAATAACAGATGCTTTCAAATATTGTCTAAAAACATTTACCTGGATATTTGTGTTCGTATGGTGTATGTATATATAGTAATTTGGAATGCAAATATGACGCATGTTTATAAGTATATGGGAACCTCATCTTTAAAACCAAAACAGATATCAGTGCTTCAAGACCAAGAGATATCCAAGGGTCTTTATAATTAATTAAATTAATAAAACTCAAATGATTTAACTATTGCATAAAATGTTCTGTAAATTCCAATTGGTACTCATTTGTGAAATTCCACCAGCATAATGCTAATCCAGTTATGTCAACACTTTTAATTTAATTCCGTGGTCAACTGAATAACCAGTCATGTCACTCACAATATTCCTTCTTTAGTTCAAAAGCCCTGTGGAAACAGTACATGTTCCAAGTTTACTCATTATGAATCAAAAAATTCCATCTGTGAAATCCCCATTGAGTTTTTAAAAAACCTAACTAAGTCCTGATCGACTGATTCTGTATGGAATTCTCACATGGAGCAGAAGCTGCATCACTTTTTTTTGGAATGTCTAATATTTTCTTTAAATGACAGTATTGGTAATTACATTAATGGATCAATTCACAGTTACCGACTGAAAAAAAAACATAAAACTAATCCTTGAGTTTAAACCTCAGAGGATTACATGCATATTTTGGAGAATTATTTAGCCTCTGCATTCACACTCTGGGAAACTGAAGTTTTAATCTCCAGGCAATTTCAGAACATTACAAAATGAAATAGCACCTATGTCACTTGCGATGGAAAAGTTTGCAGAAAGAGCTACCAATTAACCCAAGCACCGGATCAGAAGCCCAACAAATTGTTTTACTATTTATCCAAATTTAAGATGTTTCTGCAGTCATTCTTCTAGATAGTAACATTTAGCTGAATAAAACAGATTATCACCTTCCTCCCATTCTTTGGCCAGTCCAATGATCTGTGTTTTCTGCAATTGGAGGCAGTTTTTTCTCATCTGCTTTCAACTTTTCATCATTTTGAACCTCCATTCTTCTTCACATTATGCAAGATTCTCCTCTCTAATGCCATTCTAGTTAATCTACTGCAATAATATACATGGACCTCTATCCATAATTTATAACTATGAATTTGTGATTCACATATTTAGTTTGAAAGACAAGGATCCCATGTAGTCTTTTAAACAGTTTCTCCTATGATTTAATAAAGTATCTCTGATACAGCACATCTTTAACATTTAAATACTTAGTATATTATGTTTTATTCTTCCAAATAAATTGCATTATTTCATGCAACTGTTATGTCTTTGACATTCTTTCCCATTTCACCAATCTATCTATGTTCTCCTGAACTAAAATAATTGGCATAATGATTATTAACGACAAGGTGAAAGGTATAATTGTAAGTTGTAAGGATGAAACCAAGGATGAAATGTTAGTTGGGAAAAAGGAACAACAAAGCAACCAGACCAAAAATGTAGTCCGAGACAGTAAGACTAGTTGGAGAATTGGGAAGAGGGAGAGGATGGAGAGAGAGGGAAGTTAGAGAAGTCAATATTCATACTGTTGGGGTGTAAGCTGCCCAAGCGAAATATGAGGTGCTGTTCCTCCAATTTGCATGAGCCTCACTCTGACAATGGAGGAGGCCCAGGACAGAAACGTCAGTGTGGGAATGGGAGGGGGAGTTAAAGTGTTGAGCAACCTGGAGATCAGGTATGGTTAGGCGGACCGAGCGGAAGTGTTCAGAGAAACGTTCGCCGAACCTGCGCTTTGTCTCGCCGATATACAGGAGTCCATACCTGGAACAGCGGATACAGTAGACGAGGTTAGAGGAGGTGCAGGTGAACGTCTGCCTCACCTGAAAAGACTATCAGAGCCCTTGATCGGAGTCAGGGGGGGAGGTATAGGGACAGGTGATGCATCTCCCTGCGGTTGCTGGGGAAAGTACCTGGGGAGGGGGTGGTTTGGGTGGGAAGGGTGGGAACGGACGAATTGAATAGGAAGCTGAGGAGGGAACGGTCTTTGCGAAAACTGGAAAGGAGTGGAGATGGGAAGGTGCGGCTAGTAGTGGGATCCCGTTGGAGGTGAAGCAAATGTCGGAGGATTATGTGCTGTATGCGAAGGCTGATGGCGTGGACAAGGGGGACTATCCCTGTTGCGAATGGGGGGAGGGGGAGCAAGAGCGGAGGTGCAGGTTATCGAGGAGACCCTAGTGAGGGCCTCATCAATAATGAAAGTGGGGAACCCCCGTTTCCTAAAGAATGAGGACATGTGATGAAGGGTCTCATTACTGTAACCTAAACAGTTTCTCTTTCTGCATTTGCTGCCTGACCTGCTGAGGGTTTTCAACATTTTCTGTTTTCTGTTATTTATTGATTTTGTCTGCATAGAAGCATGCTGAAACCAACAGCACTAGTTCTTGCACAATGCTTCATCCTATCGCACTGCAAACTGTTAGAGATCTCAGCATACACACAGTTGATGAGATATTTGTAGACTGAAGGGATGAATCATGATGCAAGCAATGTTCTTCAACTACTGGTAAATGTTACTGAATGAATGATTGCTTTCATGATGGGGATAGGATGGGACAATACTCCAAGGTATAGGTGGGTGGGGTGTAAATAGGCAGGGTTGTGGATAAATGTGTTGAGGAAGTATGTTCTTTCTAAATAGGGGCTATTGAGACCCTCCTGGGTTACAGTCAGTCGCTCTAGGAAGAAATTTGCCAAGGAAATCTCTGCACAACATGAGTACAGTCTTTGAATCCTGACACTTTGGGTAAAACCTACAATGCAGATAGATAGATAGATGCATGTCTACAAGGGACTGAAGGTAACCTCAGACTTATAAGGCCAGAGCACAAAACTAATATAATTCTCAGTTTTACCACAAGCATCAGATCAAGTAAAAGTAATTTTCCAAAATGTCTTTACTATTTGGCAGTTAGGTCTTCTTTGTTGTTCAATACATCTCTGCCTTGCACACCAGAGCACTGTCAGATAATTCAAGATAGCAGGGGAGATGAGGTGCCCGCTCTGCCCCTGAAGTCCTAAGATGGAGCATTTAGGATGTGGATGTATTTTGTGTTCAGTCTCTTAACCTTAGGCCAGGGGTCGGCAACCTACGGCTCCCGGGCCGAATGCGGCCCGTAACCCAAAATCATCTGGCCCGCAGGCAGACTTTCTTTCCCCGAGCAGCGGCCCACATGCAGAGGCCAGGCGCCCCCATGCAGAGGCCGAGCTCTGGCTGTGCCGCATCCTGCACAAAGCCGCCGGCATGGCTGCACACCTTCTGTGAACACGTTTAAGAAAGAACTGCAGATGCTGGAAAAATCGAAGGGAAACAAAAAATGCTGGAGAAACTCAGCGGGTGAGACAGGCAAGGATTGCATGAGGCTGCCTCACCCGCTGAATTTCTCCAGCATTTTTATAACCATATAACCATATAACAATTACAGCACGGAGACAGGCCCTCTCGGCCCTTCCAGTCCGTGCCGACCATTTGTTTTCCCCTAGTCCCATCTACCTGCACTCAGACCATACCCCTCCATTCCCTTCACGTCCATATACCTATCCACTTTACTTTTAAATGTTAAAATCGATCCTGCCTCCACCACCTCCGCTGGAGGTTCATTCCACACAGCCACCACCCTCTGAGTAAAGAAGTTCCCCCTCACGTTACCCCTAAACTTCTGTCCCTTAATTCTCATGTCATGTCCTCTTGTTTGAATCTTCCCTACCCTCAATGGGAAAAGCTTATCCACGTCAACTCTGTCTATCCCTTTCATCATTTTAAAGACCTCAATCAAGTCCCCCCTTAACCTTCTGCGCTCCAAAGAATAAAGACCTAACTTGTTCAACCTTTCTCTGTAACATAGTTGCTGGAACCCTGGCAACATTCTAGTAAATCTCCTCTGTACTCTCTCTATTTTGTTGACATCCTTCCTATAACTAGGCGACCAAAATTGTACACCATACTCCAGAATTGGTCTTACCAATGCCTTGTACAATTTTAACATTACTTCCCTACTCCTATATTCAATGCTCTGATTTATAAAGGCCAGCACACCAAAGGCTTTCTTTACCACCCTATCTACATGCGATTCCACCTTCAGGGAACTATGCACAGTTATTCCTAGATCCCTCTGTTCCACAGCATTCCTCAATTCCCTACCATTTACCATGTAAATTTGTCTGACTCTGGGAACACGTGATTTGATGCCTGCCATCTGGGGCGGGATTCATGTGTACATGTGATAGATGTGGCCCGCCATCCCCTCACAGACATGCATCCCAGCCCCTATGCAGAACAAGGTTGCCAACCCCTGCCTTGGTCTGATATGTATGTAGCTATGCATGTATGAATGGTGGACGATTAGGAAATACTATCTGAATGGTGGCCGAATCTCTGGAATTCTCTGCCACAGAAGGTAGTTGAGGCTATTTTATTGGCTATATTTAAGAGGGAGTTAGATGTGGCCCTTGTGGCTAAAGGGATCAGGGGGTATGGAGAGAAGGCAGGTACAGGATACCAAGTTGGATGATCAGCCATGATCATATTGAATGGTGGTGCAGGCTTGAAGGGCCGAATGGCCGAATGGCCTACTCCTGCACCTATTTTCTATGTTTCTACGTAAATATGGTTTAACAATCTGGATGGAAAAACGCAGGTGACGGTAAGCTTGGTTTTTTGTTCTTTAATTTAATTAAGGTTTTAAACTAACTTATGATAAATGTATTTTAAATAAATACATCTTAAAATAGTTTTTACAATTTATTTAAATTATTTAAATATATTTTGAAATACCTCTGAAAATCAGATTTACAGTTAAAAGTCTTTCACCGCATGAGCAGTAGGAAAGACGTAATGTCAGCCTATGGCAAGGCGTCAGAATCCACCATTTGAGGCCTTGCTGCTGCTAACAAAATATGCAAACTCATGCAAGAACCATAGCAGCAAGGCAGCAGGAATTTGCATAGGATAAGAATGTGAGGGGAAAACCAGTTAGGGAACAATCCAATCCCAATACAAAGCCTTCCTACATTAGAGCACCATGTGCAGGTATTTGGTTCCTTTAATATAATTGAGGAGCCAAGAATGAAGGACTAAACAAAACAGACTAAATGAAAGTGAAGTATAACATATTATAAGGGAAACCTACTTAAAAGAGAGTTATTAACCAATGAAATGTGTTTCTAATATGATTGGTAGAATCAGAAACCTGGAATATTCAAGATTAAATAGACAGGTTTTGAACGAAAGTGACTGGACTGATATATCAGAAATGTGTTTGCAGTATCAATATCAATTCTGTTTGGTTGGGCCAAATGGCCTGGTTTATATTCTGTAAATTCTAAATTATACTTGATACTCAAATAAAAAGTTAAATATATATTTTTATGTATCTGTAACCTAGCCAGTGAATGTGCTCCTCTATTTTGTGAATTAGTATTTTTCTTTTCATTTCATTTTGACGAGTTCTTTGTGGGATCCACAGGCCCTGCCAATGGAATGGCAGCAGGTACTGGATAGGTAAGGGTAGAGTGGTGGGTAGGTTAGGAGGTGCCGGGTTCCTCCTTTCAACTTTGCTTCCCTATCGTGCTCCTGATGAAGAGATTTGAGGTTCTCAGTGCCATTCTGCATACTCCTTTAAGGGCCTGTCCCACTAACGTGACTTTTCAGCAACTGTCTTCGAGCTCGAGGGCACTCGCCTGAAAAACCTCGAGCTGGATCGACCGTCAGCGATGAAACCACGAGCTGGATTGACCGTCAGCTCACACACACACACACACACAAAAATCGCAAAGGCGGGGAACATAGAAACATAGAAATTAGGTGCAGGGAAAGTGGGGGAGCGCTGTCTGAAATTCAAACCCGCGATGAACAGGAAGATAAAAGACGGCTGGCACAGTGTATGGTAAGTCCTTTAGAGAGCGCGGGGGGGGGGGGGGAGAGAGAGGGGAGAGAAGGGGGGAGAAGGGGGGAGAAGGAGTGGAGACACTTTTAAGAAGTCAGACAACTTTTAATAATGTTTAGCGGGCATTTAACATTACCGGTCGGTTTTCCCTGGTTCTGAAAACTCCAATGAGCCAATTAAAATGCCCAGTCAGCAAAGGAGATTGCCTACAGCTACCTCGGCTACCTATAACTACATGGCGACCCCACTACCACTGCACTACGAGTTCAAAAGAACCACGCCGACCAAATTTTACTCGCGGAAAATTTTTCAGTATGCTGAAAAATATTCCTCGACCAAACTGAGGCCGCAAGTATGCGGGAACTTCCCTCGAGCATGAAGGAGAGTTTCAGTGACCTCCTAGGACCTCCTAGGACTACGTGTCGACCATGCTGCGAGTTTGAGTCGAGCGCAAACTCTTTTAAACTCCCAAATTAGGTCGCCATAGTGGGACAGGCCCTTTACCAAATGGATTGATCATGGGGCAAGGATTCAAATGAGTTGATAAAGGAGTTACATATTTTCAAGGAACAATTTATTACCACAGTTACATGGATATAAATATGCTATTAAATCACTTTTATGTAATAAGTTAGCTTAAAGTATGAATCAATCTTAACCGCAAATAGTTTTTTTTGTGACTACCAACAACATTTATCATACCAAAATATAAGAAAAGCACCATTAAATTAAATTGGTTCTGACAGACTGATTGAAATGTAAAGGCAGTTAAATAGTGACTACTTACCGGAGAACCTACAAGGCCAGGTTCCCCTAGATCACCTCGAGGTCCCTGAGCACCCTGTCATAATCAAAGCAAAGAGAAAGAGAGCTTGAATTTCAGATCAAAAACAAAATGGTTTGGACTACAACAAAAGGGGATTGCCACTGTTGGTCACAATTCAAATCGGATGGGAGTTGAATCCTACGCAGAGTTAAAACGTCGTTTTTCACTTCTGACATTATTCTCAAACCTAACTCAATGGTCCAATGCTGTTTTTATTGTCACATGTGTGAAGTACAAATGCACAGTGAAATTCCTTCCTTACAAACAGCCCAGTCTAGTATTGCCTTACCTAAGCACATCCCCGAATAGCAAAGTGTACAGAAATAGTCTACTGATCCCGCACGCAAGAGGCGCCATGTTTTTGCGCCATTTTCAAAGTACAGTCCATGCTCTAGTTGTTATATTGAGATGAATAAGGTTTCCATTTTCCAATGGCATAGATCACCATTCTGAAATGATTTTAAACCTGATAGCTTTAGCACCTTTTGGGAATGATTTGAAGAATGTTAAATAGGTGAGAGGTAATAGATTAATATTGTGACAACTAAGAAAAATAACAAGAAGAGGAGAGTACTCATGTGGATGATAAATGCCAATACATAATAATTGTCAGGTTTTGTTTTACAGTGATAAAGACTGAGTGAGGTTCATGTCGTTTCAATATGGGTCTACCATGGGAATATTTTTTTATAAATTAACTCTGTTGATGTCGGTTCATGCCTTCAAGTATCTTTTCCAAATTGCATTTCTTCAAGTAAGCCTGCAAAATGAAAGCAACTTGAGGCATCACAGTTCAGTCAATGTCCTTCTCACCTTTTCTCTGATATCCAAATTCTAGGGTACTAGCATATATTGGAAGCAGAGTTCCACCGTGCAGATTGGGGGGTCCAACTAATGACTGACTAATGACTGACTAATGACTGTCCACTGATGAAAAATCTAAAAATATGTTTTTTTGGATATGGTTTGCCTTCCGTGCCACAGGCACTGAGTAAAGAAAGAAAATTACCAATGGAAGTTGGGCGAGTTAGAGCAAACTGAAGCATTTATACAGCTATTCAATTCAAATCATCATCACCTTACAAATTATCTTACAATTTTCACCAATGAATGTCAGAGTAAGTCACCAGTCTAATGGCCTTCAAACCTACTATCAGGCATGTGACCATGTGAACAGCAGGTGGACAGTCACATTCATGATGCTTTGAAATATATATCATTCACGTGTCACAACTCTACTGAATTGATAAATCTAGCCTTATCAATTATTTGAGAGAAATGATAAACTAGTGCAAGCCCTTCAATTTTTTGAAAATGATAATTCTGGAACTGAAACATCACATAAAAGCACACCCAAGTAAAATATTATTTTAGATCAACTGAATGATCTGATTTTTCCATGAATATGCACACAGTTTGGAAAAAAAATATTCTTGTAACAAGTTGTTAGTGCAGGGCTGCTATTTATTACACATTTCTCCTTATCCTCAAAAGGTGATTTAACATTCTGATAAGAATGATAAGAAATTAAGGATCTAAAAATAAAGAAAAAATCAAGAACATAATGAGATAATATGTGCAACCCCCATTCTCCAAATCTATCCAAAAATCATGTTCTGAGACAACGTGTTCATAAATGAAACAAGATATTTGAAAGAAAAGGAACATTAAAAAGTACAGCACAGTAACAGGCCCTTCAACCTGCAATGTCCATGCATTATGAATTTTATACATTATTGTTTAAGAAAATATCATATTACTGTCCTATAGTTCAAGATTAACTCACAGGTCTGCCAGGGAATCCCATTGTACCAATCAATCCAGAGGGACCTTGTTTTCCCTGTTACAAAACAAGCATAACAAAAACTGAGAAAAAAAAGCTTTAAAATTCTCATAAAGAAGCATACAATCACGATGATTTTTTAAAAATCAATATCGACAAAGTTTTAATTTAGAAGAAATTAGCAGCCTGTAAAGTTGAAAAATTATCTCCAACATTTCTTCAATGAATTTGAAATTACAAGAATATTTATTTAACAGATCTTTGAGACTTCCTACTCTTCTAACTTCTTTCAGAGTAAATAGGAAAGGAAAATAAATTATATGCTCAACACAGATCTGTCTCTAACTCGTACACTCATACTCCCTGCAAGTCACTGCTTCCACAGAACTTTCACAAGCCCACTTAATATCCTGGAGAAAGGGACGGAAAAGTATTTTTCTTTATATAAAAACAAATCATGGAAAATTCCAGATTGTTATAAACTTGCAGCTATTATACACATCTCAGATATTTTTTTTGACGCTCATTTATCAGGAACCATCCTGTTCCAATTTCCCCATCTATATTTATCCTTTAAGCCACTCACTCATTCTATATCAAGATTTCAATCTTTTCACTAAATCTATAAATCACGTGTATTCCAACACTTGAATTAATTTGCCCTCTCCTCAAAATGAAAAGACATAAATAATGTTGTCTTTCAAAAGGCTATAAAAAGAATTAAAGAGGCAATAAATAAAGGAGACTGAATTGGTCTTGTGCTGTGTAGCCCATCCTCTTTCTCATGCCCTCTCCAAACATATCAAATAATAGGAATGCACAATCAGTGGATTTATCCCAAATATTGAAATCAAAATTTAAAATCATGTGGCTGAGAATTTTTCATACAACTCTTCTCTACTCTCCTGTTGCCAAAAATAGGTCTTGGATCCTTTAAAAAAAATGGTAGTTAATAAATGTAATAAGCAGTTCATTGAGAATTTTAATTATTACAGCATTGCAAAGATGTTCAGAAATACAACAATTTCATAATCTCATACCTTTGCTCCAATTGTACCGGGAAGTCCTGGCATTCCAGGCAAACCCTAGAGAATAAAGACAGGTTTAACAAATAAGTTTATCTTCCTTAATTGTCAGGGCACATTATTGATTTGGATTAAATGAAGATCAATGCATGGTTGCTTCCCCTCTCCAGCTCCTCACCTCTAGTCCAGTTCTGCAGATCCTACAATGATTATCCATTAAAGGGGGGGGGGGGGGGGGAGGGTGGGAAATCTTCACCCTCATCAATGAATCGATCTATGACCTTATGTCACTCAATGTCCATTCTTCTCAGTTGATTCTTCCCACTCTTCACTCTACTTTTGAAGGCTGAGTTTTCAACTCAGCCCATGCTACATCTACATACACACTATAGTCTCCTCCAGATATATTTTACAGGCACTTCTAGTGATTTCCTTATCAATACCCTGACTGATTTGACCACGCTGCTAAATGTGAAGCATTCTCTATCATTTTGCTAACAGTGTCAGCTCTGATTGTACTGAGCACAACCAAAGCAATGCAAATAAGGAAATAAAAATCCTCAAGATATCACAGCTCATTTCTCTTCAAACCCACAGTTTTAACAGCAGATAGAGATGTACATATAAAACGTATACATACAGGCAGACCACGAAGTCCTGCTTCACCTTGTGTACCCGGCTTGCCAGCTTCACCCTAAAAAGGTCATAAACAGAAAGGTTAATCACACATGTGTCTTATAAAAATTCAATTACCACATGAAACAAAGCATTAGAAAAGGAATGAGATTTACCACTGATCCAGGCATTCCAGGGATACCATCACGCGAATCAACACCAGGTAAACCCTAGTGCACAAAAGAAAAGTCTATTCAGGGAAAATATCCACAGACGCCACTTTTCTTTTTTTTTTAAAAGTGCCATTTGCATTAATAAGAACAGAAATTGTTGGGCTCACTCAGCAGTTTACTCTACATTTGTGGAGAAATAGTTTAATCTCATGGTTCTGGTAGCTCTGGCATAAAGTTAACAAAACACCATCTCTCCGTAGTTGCCATTGTCCAGCCTTGCAATTATGTAATTACTGCTTTTATTTAAGGTTGCTCGATCAGCATTTTATTGCTAAAACTTCCAGTTCCAGAATATTTTTAATACTATTGTTTTTAAAGTTTTACATTTGTGGCAAAACAAATGTAATTAACTTACATGTTTAAGCTTATATTTCATGGCAACTAGATAATAAAACTGACAAAATAAATACTCACAGATTCTCCCTTCGATCCATAAGTGCCTGTAATTCCCCTGGGGCCAGGGCGACCCTGGACATAACATACAGAGGGACAATAGACTAAGTCTTGTACAATTTCATAAATCAGGTACATCATACTATATTTGTCAGTATGCCTCGTGGCATTTCCCCATTAGGCAGATATGTTGGCTTCAGTATTTATATTTGCAGAACTGACCATAAAAATCCTCAGCTAATTCTAAAATATATAAGACATACAGGACGCTAAAAATAATTATTTAAGTATAATATCTGGGATATTGAGCATATTCACTCATACTTTTCATCCTCTCAACATTGAATTGTAAAATATTGTAGCATGCTCAGAGGCCGTTTGGTCTATATTGGCTATGTCATCTCTTTGAAAGAGCAATCCAAATTAGTCCCATTGTTATCCATTCCTACAGATCTGGCAAATTTTTCCCCACAAATATTTGACCAACATCCTTTTGAAAGTTGCCATGGGATCTACCCATGGCGCACTTTCAGGTAGTGAGTTTCAAGCTAGTAATTAAACACAAAGCAATTTTTCTCCCCATCTTTTTTCTGTTTTTTTATGATTACAAAGGTCCATTTCATTTAATAAATACTCATTAATCAAAAAAGAGTTACTAAACAAATATCCAAAGCTTACACATTAGCACCCAAAAAAAAAGGGTAACATGACATTACTTACCACATCACCCTTGGGGCCAGGCTCACCCAGGGGACCTTGCTCTCCTACGTCTCCCTGAAGAAGAACAAAATTATCAGACCACACTGAAAAATATTACAATGAGATGCAAATATATTTAACCTTGCAGCATATATATTCCTTGACAAACATCAAAACCATTACATAATTCTGTTTCACTAATAACTATAAAGTACTGTTAGGTTTCTAAAATCTCAAACTAAAAGGAACTAGCAATGGCAACCTATTGATGTAGAGCCACTCATGTTAATCAGTGCTTTGTACAGGAATGTAGCATCCACGAGTTTATCTGAATATTAATATTACATAATTTGATCCTGATTTTTCATCAATGATTTGGTTCTAATGAACTCTTTTGCTTTATACAGCAATCACACCTCAGGAAAGCCAAAATTCATTCAGTTATTTAATTTCCTTTAAACCATAAACCATTGTTTAGCTCCATCTGCTCTGCCCAGGACAAGAAGGTTCTGCAGAGAGTAGTGCGTTCGGCCGAACGCACTATGGGAACTACACTTGCCCCCCCTGCAGGAACTATACATCAAAAGGTGCAACTCCAGAGCCAACAAGATCACGGGAGACATCTTCCACCCCAGCAACGGACTGTTCCAGCTGCTAGGGTCAGGCAAACGCCTCTGTTGCCATGCTGTGAAAACGGAGAGGATGAGAAGGAGTTTCCTCCCAGAGGCCATTAGGACTGTAAATTCCTATCTCTCCAGGGACTAATTTTACTCTACCTTTTTACTGTCGTGTCTTTTTAAAATTGCTGTTTTTTTTGTTTTTTTCCTCCCACAAATATGCAATATGTGAATATGTGTTTCTGTTCCATTGTGTTTTGGAGTTTTTTTGCACAATCCACAAGCATTGCCACTTTTCATTTCACTGCACATCTCGGATGTGTATGTGGCGAATAAACTTGACTTTGACTTTGCACAAACGCTATATTAATTGCATTTTCCTGGTCACAGTCCATAGTAAAGGTAACACTTAACACTTCAGCACATGACTGAGAAGATTTATTTTTTCAGATGAGAAGTTAATGCAAGGGCTCATTTTCTACATCAGATAATACGGAAGCTAGGAAAGTGAATGCTGGAATCAGAGTGCATGATTAACCAGTGCCAGTTTGGCCCTGTGCAGGATACAATAATTTTTGCTGCCTAAATTGGTTCATTTTATACAAAGGAAAAGTAAGGTAATCAAAGCCGGAGCAATAGAGCTATAAATATGAATGATTTCACAAGAATAATTCAACTTAGAATTAGGTAAAATGTACTAGGTTGATTGGGTAGGTGATATGGAAAATAAGGTTGGTAAACAGGGAATATGAGAATTGAAATGTAATTAAGAGAGATGAAGAGAAGACTCTTCTATGGGCATATAAATAGTGAATAGGTAGTAAGAGTGGACATGGGGGCCAATTAATAATAAAGAAAATAATCTATGCATGGTGATAGAGGGCATGGCTGAAATAATCAATTAGGAAGGGTATACTGATAAAATATCAGTATTAGAGATACTGGCTGGGGTGATAATTGAAAAATGGGAGACTTTAGAAAGGGTAGATATGCTTTAAGTAAATATGTCACCACGTCCAGGTAAACTGCAGACAGGGTTTCCAAGCAATTGGAGATGGAAACTGCAAAAGGTCTTGTTATAATCCCCCAATGGAATGGGGAGAGAAGAGGAGGGGGGGGGAGAGAGGAGGAGGGAGGGGAGAAGAGGAGGGGGGGGAGAGAAGAGGAGGGGGGGAGAGGAGGGGGGGAGAAGAGGAGGGGGGGGAGAGAGGAGGGGGGGAGAGAGGAGGGGGGGAGAGGAGGGGGGAGAGGAGGGGGGGAGAGGAGGGGGGGAGAGGAGGGGGGGAGAGGAGGGGGGGGAGAGGAGGGGGGGAGAGGAGGGGGGGAGGGGGGGAGAGGAGGGGGGGAGAGGAGGGGGAGAGGAGGGGGGGGAGGAGGGGGGGGAGAGGAGGGGGGGAGAGGAGGGGGGGAGAGGAGGGGGGGGAGAGGAGGGGGGGGGAGAGGAGGGGGGGGGGGAGAGGAGGGGGGGAGAGGAGGGGGGGGAGAGGAGGGGGGGAGAGGAGGGGGGGAGAGGAGGGGGGTGGAGGAGGAGGGGGGTGGAGGAGGAGGGGGGTGGAGGAGGAGGGGGGTAAGGGGAGGAGGAGGAGGAGGAAGAGGGGGGAGTGGTCGGGGGGGTGACGTCACTCGCAGCGTGTGGAACGTAACGCAGGCCGCACGAAGCAGACCCATTGTGACGTCATCAGCCAAAGCAAGGCGGAATTTTTTCTAAGTTCTTTGAGAATTTTGAACATTTTGATTAATAACGAGAAATAAAGCATGATTTTTTTCAGGTAAGACGATTTCGGAATCTCTACCAGAATACGTAAAAAAATTACCATTAGAATGTCGTATCTTCGAGCAGATGTGATTACACACACACATCCAAGATCAGAGTTTTTAATTTATAGAGATAGATGTCTTGACCTAAGAAAGCAAGCAATGTCATATACCTTCTTCGCCACCTAATAAACTTGTGTTTCCACTTTCAGTGAACTATGGACTTGAGCACCAAGGTCTCTCCATTCAACAACATTCCTTGGCGTCTTACCATTTACTGTATATGTCCCACCCCAACTTGACTTGACTTGCCAAAATACATCCCCTTGTACTTGACAGGATTAAGTTGCATCTGCTAACCCTCTATCCAACTTTACATCGGATTTAAAATGTTGCGATAATTTGCAGGTGATAACAGATTGGTGATATTGTTAATAGTGAGAGGGGTAGTCTAGTGAGGGTGGTAGCTACAGAATTAAATTGAGTTCTGGTGGGGAGGACAATGGTAGTTATAATTTCATCCTAATAATTGTGAGGATGCATTTCAGAACATATAACCATATAACAATTACAGCACGGAAACAGGCCCTCTCGGCCCTTCCAGTCCGTGCCGACCATTTGTTTTCCCCTAGTCCCATCTACCTGCACTCAGACCATACCCCTCCATTCCCTTCCTGTACATATACCTATCCACTTTACTTTTAAATGTTAAAATCGATCCTGCCTCCACCACTTCTGCTGGAAGCTCATTCCACACAGCCACCACCCTCTGAGTAAAGAAGTTCCCCCTCACGTTACCCCTAAACTTCCGTCCCTTAATTTGCATGTCATGCCCTCTTGTTTGAATCTTCCCTACCCTTAATGGGAAAAGCTTATCCACGTCAACTCTGTCTATCCCTTTCATCGTTTTAAAGACCTCAATCAAGTCCCCCCTTAACCTTCTGCGCTCCAAAGAATAAAGACCTAACTTGTTCAACCTTTCTCTGTAACATAGTTGCTGGATCCCAGGCAACATTCTAGTAAATCTCCTCTGTACTCTCTCTATTTTGTTGACATCCTTCCTATAATTAGGCGACCAAAATTGTACACCATACTCCAGAATTGGTCTCACCTTGTACAATTTTAACATTACTTCCCTGCTCCTATATTCAATGCTCTGATTTATAAAGGCCAGCACACCAAAGGCTTTCTTTACCACCCGATTTACATGCGATTCCACCTTCAGGGAACTATGCACAGTTATTCCTAGATCTCTCTGTTCCACAACATTCCTCAATTCCCTACCATTTACCATGTACGTCCTATTTTGATTTGTCCTGCCAAGATGTAGCACTTCACACTTATCAGCATTAAACTCCATCTGCCATCTTTCAGCCCACTTTTCCATATGGCCCAAATCTCTCTGTAGACTTTGAAAATCTACTTCATTATCCACAACACCACCTATCTTAGTATCATCTGCATACTTACTTATCCAATTTTCCACCCCATCATCCAGATCATTGATGTACATGAAAAACAACAGTGGACCCAACACAGATCCCTGAGGCACCCCACTGGTCACCGGCTTCCAACCTGACAAACAGCCATCCACCATTACTCTCTGACATCTCCCATTCAGCCACTGTTGAATCCATCTTGCTACTCCACCATTAACACCCAAAGATTGAACCTTCTTAACCAACCTTCCATGGGGAACCTTGTCAAAGGCCTTACTGAAATCCATATAGACAACATCCACTGCTTTACCCTCATCAATTTCCCTAGTAACTGCTTCAAAAAATTCAAGAAGGTTTGTCAAACATGACCTTCCAGGCACAAATCCATGTTGGCTATTCCTGATCAGACCCTGTTTATCCAGATGCTTATATATATTATCTCTAAGTATCCTTTCCATTAATTTACCCACCACTGACGTCAAATTAACAGGTCTATAATTGCTAGGTTTATTCTTTGAACCCTTTTTAAACAATGGAACAACATGCGCAGTACGGAAATCCTCCGGCACTATTCTCGTTTCTAATGACATTTGAAATATTTCTGTCATAGCTCCTGCTATTTCTACACTAACTTCCCTCAATGTCCTAGGGAATATCCGGTCAGGACCTGGAGATTTATCCACTTTTATATTTTTCAAAAGTGTCAGTACTTCCTCCTCTTTGAATCTCATGGTTTCCATAGCTACTCTACTTTTTTTCCTTACTTCACATAGTTCAATATCCTTCTCCTTGGTGAATACCGAAGAAAAGAAATTGTTCAATATCTCCCCCATCTCTTTTGGCTCTGCAGATAGCTGTCCATTCTGTCTCTCTAATGGTCCAATTTTATCCCTCGTTATCCTTTTGCTATTAATATAGCTGTAGAAACCCTTTGGATTTACTTTCACCTTTCTTGCCAAAGTAACCTCATATCTTCTTTTAGCCTTCCTAATTTCTTTCTTAAGATTCTTTTTACATTCTTTACATTCCTCTAGCACCTCATTTACTCCATATCTCCTATAATTATTGTAGATATCTCTCTTTTTTCGAAACAAGTGTCCAATTTCCCTTGAAAACCATGGCTCTTTCCAATTTTTACTATTTCCTTTCACCCTAACAAGGACATAAAGATTCTGTACTCTTACAATTTCCCCTTTAAATGTCCTCCATTTCTCTTCTACTTCCTTCCCATAAAACAGAGTGTCCCAATTCACTCCTTTTAAATCCTTACGCATTCCCTCAAAGTTAGCCTTTCTCCAATCAAAAATCTCCACCCTAGGTCCAGTTCTGACTCTCTCCATAATTATATTGAAACTAATGGTATTGTGATCACTGGTCCCGAAGTGCTCACCAACGCATACCTCCGTCACCTGACCTGCCTCATTTCCTAACAGGAGGTCCAGCACTGCCCCTTCTCTGGTCGATACCTCTATGTACTGCTGAAAAAAATAACTATCCTGCACACATTTTACAAACTCCAAACATCTAATAATTATAACATATATAATGACTGGGAAGGCCTTGGGAATATTGAGGATCAAAGGGCTCTTAGGGAACAAATCCAAAGATCCCTGAAGTTGGCAGCACAGGTGGATAGGTTGGTAAAAAGGCTTATGAGATGCTTGCCTAGAGTTGCCAGGATAGAAAGCGTAACAGCAAGAAGGTCCTGCTACAACTTTATAAAACATTGGTTAGGCCACAGATGGAATATTATGTGCAGTTCTGGTTATCAGGCTATAGGAAGGAATAAATTGCACTGAAGAGAATACAGAGGAGATTTCCCAGGATATTGACAGAGATGGAATATTTCAGTAATGATAAGAGACTTCACAGGCTGGGCTTCTATTACTTGGAGCAGAGGAGGCTAATGGGCGACCTACAAGAGCATAGATAAATTAGATAGTAAGAAACGATTTGCTAATGCAGAGGTGTCTAGGACTAGAGGAGCTTAGTTTAAGGTGAAGAGTAAGAGGATGCGAGGATGATAATTTTTTTTCCACCCAGTGAGTGGTTACAATCTGGAAGCTATGCCTGAGAATTTGTTGGAGGCTGGTACTCTCACAGCATTGAAGAAGCATCTGGACAAGTGGTTGCATTGCCAAGCCAAAGCAGGTTGTGGGCAAAGTGCAGCTAAACGGCATTTGCATAAACTGGCATGCCTTAGCAGGCTATAGGCAAAGTGGTGGTTAACGTTATTTGCATGAAGGTGCCTTATGATTAGCATGAACAGTGGGCCGAAGGGCCCGTTTCAATACCATACTACTCTAAAAGGAAACGGTATTAGAGGCACCGGTGGACTTAAAGATGAAAATTTCCAAGAGCATGAGCTGTATCCCAAATTGTTATGGGAGGTAAACAGGAAGATTGTTGCACCTCTCACATGATTTGAGGGAAGGACAGAAAATGTTCAAGAAAGGCATCAGAGATCAACCATTTAAATACAGACCAGCCAATTTTCCCTCAGTGCTAGGGAAATTACCTGACAATATTCTGATGGACAGGATTAATCTGAATTTGGAGAGATAGGGACTATGTACCATCCAGTGATCATTGTGATATACTAGACACAATCTGAGCAACTAGTTATTAAGGGACTAAAGTTCCTTCCAATCATAAAACATCTCAATATTCAACTTTGGAACTCAAATGCAGGCATTGGGACTTGCACCTTAAGAAATAACATTGTCCTGGGAAATGCACACCCTCTGCTTTAACAGGAGACAAAACAATGAATTATGACCTCATTCAATAGACAATAGAATAGTCAAAACATTTATATTCAGCCTCTCTGAATAAAAATTAAAGGAAAGAAAATGTGAAGTCAAAATCTACTCACAATTGAGCCAATAGGACCGATACCACCAGGTTCACCGACCACTCCTCGAGCTCCCTGCAGGCATAAGACCAAAGAGTTTTAGAAGAGAAGAAAAAAAAACAATCTTCTCACAGCAGGATGAACATTAAGTTACAAAGTTGAAAGCGTTAGAATGCTTATTCGCAACTTGGCCATGAAAATTGGAAAATTCCAGGAGCCCCAGCTAAAACTTGTCACAGTTTGAAATGAATGGACAGCAAGTTGTTGTAACATGCCCAACTATTTCCCAAACTGGAATTACTGGGCAGAACTGCCAACCTGGTGGCTGCATTCATAAATCAGCTCTCCTTTGGCCAAGCAAGGCTGTTTTGGGGTTCTGAAAAAATAATATTCAAAAGATGTATCATGAACTTCAGAAAAAATATTACTAAGAATTGTCAACTTTTTTTGCATAGGTGACTGTTAACATTATAAAATCTCTACAAGTTGGCATCCCTGACCCACAAATGGACTTACCTTTTCCCACGGCCAAACTTAAATTTTGCAACTACATGTGGGCCTGGTTCCACAGTAGCTCTGTGAAGTGGAATGATCCACAGGCAGCAACTGAACCTCAGGTCTGATCAGCCTATGCAGTGCGGCGGGGACTTTAGATCTTCGACCGCCGGCCTGCGGCCTACACCAATCTGAAGCCGCGGTCTCCGGTGAGCACCAATGCAGGACTTACCTGGACTTTGCTTTGTCTACTCATCTGGACGCCCGCAGCAGCGGCGGCTGCGGCTGCGGAGGGTTGAGGTCCCGACCACGGGGGAAAATGGAGGAGGACTGGCCAAATTTTGTGCCTTCCACCACAGTGATGAATGCTGTGGTGGATGTTTATGTTAAATTTTTATTGTGTTTTTGTGTGCTCTTTTTCCATTGTACCGCTGCTGGCAAATTTATTTCACTTGCACTTTATGTGCAAGTGACGAATAAAACTGATTGATTGATTGATTTGTTAAAGATAACTCATTGCTGCCAATTAACTCATTGCTGCCAATTGTCTCATTGACAAATCCATTAAAATTCATTATAACCAGAGGTATTTAAAACTGTTCAAACAGATTTAAGCAATTAACAAATAATAAAATGCATTTACTAAAAATATATTAAACTGCCATAAAATCATAAAGATAAAATACAAATAATTAAGTCACTTGCCCACATTTATCTTTGCAATCAAGGTTAGTGACTGCATTCAAATGAATTGTGTTACACTACTCACACAGTGGCTGGATGCAAGGTACATTCATTCCTTCCACTCAGGATGCTTGTGGTCTGTCTCTAGACATAGCATTGAGTCCAGCCAAGGAGCAGAAGATCTCTCACATATTTCTGATTCACAATTCAAGACCCAGATACTGAAGTCAGACAAACTGACTCACGAGAAGAACATTGCAGGTTTTTCTCTACAGTAAGCCCAATTACTATTTGTGGTATAGATTGTGACCCACGTGAACATACTGTAATTAGCCAAGGTCACTCAGGGTCAATAATTCAGCACTTCAATTACTTTGCTGCCCTTAATTATGTACAGTAGCAATCAGATTGAACAAAACTTACAATATTTTCAAGCTTTATGTATTTCACACAGTTATAACATAGATTGTGTCACAAAAATGGTCTATATTATCTACGATATTCTGCATTGTACAATGCTAGAGTTTGTTCTTTGGTTCATTAAACAAATAAGCTCCAATCTCTGGCACTGCCTATGTCATTGCCCCTAAGTTGGATGTTGTGGTCCAATTGATTTCTGAACCCAATAACAATGCAGAGTTCGATTTGGTGAAATATGCCCTGAAGCTACATTGCAAGAGAACCCATGCAAAGTTTGTGCAAGGCCTCCAGGCAGTGAAATTCTGATGTGCTTGACAGCCCACATTAAAAAAGGGACAACATGCACAAACAGGCACAAAGGCCTTTCATCCACAGCTTCCAACCTGTGCATTAAGCGTACATTGGGGGAAGTGATCAGCAGTGGAGTAGGGAAATAGTGTAAATGATCAAGGAATGGAGCCTAGTTTGAGGCTATTGTCTCAGAAAAGATTAGGAGAGTGATTAAATAATATTAAAGAAGGAACCAACTAAAGGAAGTCTAGCTCAGTTGGGCAACCTGGTTCATAAGGGCCAGTTGAGTTGAAGGACCCATTTCCATGCAGAATAGTTCTGTGACTAATACAAGAGCAAACTAAACCTCCATTCCAGCTAAGACCTGTTCAAGGCCTGCACCAATGCAAATGCACATCATATGATCAGGGCCTCATTCAAAAATCTACTGATGTACTGGGGTTTTTGGTAAAAAAATTATCTCTGCCACAAATGTATTTATTCAGGCACTGAATAAATGAAGCAATCAATTCACAATCAATTATTCTCTGTACTTTCACAGCATGGCACATCAAGAACATTTCCATTGCTCCCCTCTTCCTACAAATGTATAAACTTAAAAAAATCAGTAATATAGAACTCATCGAACAGAGCACTTCTCCAATAAGGGAGGCCAAATGTCCTATCATAGTTATGATGTCCATCCCACAGACCTTTTCCCAATAGTTCAGTATTAATCCAATTTTCTTCCAAAAATATACAGTGCGTCTAATTGTCTAGGAGATTATGTTAAACAATATAATTAACCATGCCAAAGAATGGATCATTTTAAAACAGAATAACAGGGCATGAAAGTTCCCTAATTTCTTTGGAAGGGATTTCAAACTTCAAAATGCTTTTGGTGTCTGTTTTGCAGCTTTCTGCAACAATGTCACCCACAGTAGATAGCAAAAGACTTGCAAAAGATGGAAACATAGAAACATAGAACATAGAAATTAGATGCAGGAGTAGGCCATTCGGCCCTTCGAGCCTGCACCGCCATTCAATATGATCATGGCTGATCATCCAACTCAGTAACCCGTACATATTATACGGTGCATATTATAGTTAGAAAGGTGCATATTATAGTTAATTTAGGCCACCGACAAACTTATCTGTATTGCTTCAACTCAACTTACCCTATCACCCTTTGGTCCTTCCATGCCACTAAATCCTCTTGAGCCTGGCGGTCCCTAAGGTTGATAAGAAAATGTCTTGTTAAACATACTATTGTTAGAGAAAATAATATGTGTGGTAAATATGATTCATGTTTTATACTTTTCCATTGCAAGCCATACCACTTAATTAGATTTTTAATTTCTGTAATCTTTACATATATCTTTGCAAAAATACAGATACTTTTCTTGCACAGTACCTTGTCATGCTTTACCTGCATGAGGATAAGAACCACCGGCTAATACTAAATTTCTGTCGAGGTTTGAACATTAAAGGGGCTGTCCCAATTGGGTGACCTAATTGCCGAGTTTAGAAGAGTTTGAAAAAATGACATGTTGCAGTCCTCCTTCGACTATGTAGAAGACATCCTTCGACCTCCTTTGACTATGTTGAAGACCAGTTTCGACTAGCTACGACTAACTTCGGGAAAACTGGACACCGAATAGTGGAGAGTAAAGACCCTTTGACCTCCCTTCGACTATGATGAAGACTATCTACGACTACCTTCGACTACCCTTGATTACCTATGACTAACATGCCAACCTTCTACGACCTACTACGACTCACAGAGTCTTCTCTGAGAGAGTGGTGAGTGTGGAATTCTCTGCCTCAGAGGGCGGTGGAGGCAGGTTCTCTGGATGCTTTCAAGAGAGAGCTAGATATGGCTCTTAGAAATAGCAGATTCAGGGGATAAGGTGAGAAGGCAGGAACGGGGAACCGATTGGGGATGATCAGCCATGATCACATTGAATGGCGGTGCTGGCTCGAAGGGCCAAATGGCATACTCCTGCACCTATTGTCTATTGTCTATTGACTAAAACAACGAGAAAAATAAGTATCGATTTTTCCATGGCGACCTTTTTTTACTCGCGGGCAATTTTTAACATATTGAAAAAAACGCCGCAACCTAGCTGAGGCCTCGAGTACGCGGAGACTACTCTCGAGCATGAAGGAGAGTTACGAAGACCTCCTACGACCTTGTGTCGACCATGCTGCGAGTATGAGTCGAGGCAAACTCACCACATCTTGCAGATTAGGTCGCCGAAGTGGGATAGGCCCTTAACAAATGTTGTACAGCCCATTCAGTTGACAGATACCATTCAGGAAAAAGCAATTAACAGAAGAACATTTATTTTAATTATATTTGAGATGAAAAGTACTTTACCGGTGGGCCTTGAGAACCCAGTTCTCCAGGTTCTCCCGATTTACCCTCTTCTCCCTAAAAGATAAAGCAAGCATTTTTGAAATGAGAAATATGACACACCTATTTTCTGACATAATAAACCAGAGCACAGCTGGTACTTGCATTTGCAAAAACCATAACTAAATAATGTGCACGGTACTGCACATCAGCAACCTCTGCAAACTCACTATGAACAGAAGCAAGAATTGTTTAACTGGTTACAAGAATGCAAATAATTATTTTCATCTATATACAGGATGAAGCTAATGGAGAAACCTGAGTAATTGAGTCTTCTCTTCTTCTTGTGTATGGCGGGCACAGCCTAAAGTTAGAGGACAACGTTCTATTTGATCTTATTTGATTGTGCACGCCGGGTTGATTGCATTCATCGAAACAGGGTGAAGGTTGCAAAGTAATTGAGTAATTTCCTGAGACAATTGTAGTTCTAGGAGTTTGGGCATTTAAACCCAGTGAGGACTATTGATTATAGTTCCAACTTGAAAATGGTAGTATTTCTATGTGCATGTCATGGGTGGTAGAGGTTGAGGGCTTTGATTTCTTCTGTCCTTGTATTATTTCTAGTAGATTCAACAGTAGGCTTAAACACACAAGTAAAACAGCAGAGAGAAGACAGCCTTGCTTAACTTCAGATTTGATCAGGAAGCATTCTTTTTTCCATTCATTGATTTGGTCTGCGCTACTGACAGTTGTATCCATTTGTGCATCCTGTTCGCGAAGCTCATCTTGGGAAATACTTTCATTATATAATGGATGTCAAAGTTCTTCTTCTGGTCAAATCTGACTCGGCAAGGGTCCACCTCCTTGTCCCACATGTAAGTGATACACACAAGGTTGTTGGAGATCTTCTTGTCATTTGCTCTAGAGATCCGGTCCAGATGGATCACCAGCCCAGTGCAGACTTGATTCAATTGTAATCTACATTAAGCAGTCTGATGGATCTCAATATTATGATTCTTTACCTCTTCCCTATCAACCTGTAGATGAAGGTACTGATTCTCTTCCTCATACTGCCAGTTTAAGGCACAGCTGAATACACTGCCAACAGGTCCAGGCAATCCAGTCTCACAAATCCAGGTTGCACATAGCCAGTAAGCCATTATTGACAGGAGCTTTATTTGTTTCAGGCAATCAACAGACCTTGCCAGCGCCAGAGTGCTTCATTATCAGAGGAGTTGCAAATGAAACAGAACATTTGCGATCATTACCATTCCCACAAGAGACTCGTGCACCAATGCACAGGCTGCATACTACTGACTATGAGCAATTGCAGCCATCTTCCTTTATGGCTCCAACCAGTGGAGAAATGTCTGACTAATTCCCCTTATAGAGGGAATTAAATTAAAATAAAAGGCCCTTCAGCCCACCATGCCAACCATTGATCACCCGTTTACACTAGTTCAACATTATTCCACTTTTTTTTATCCATTCCCTATACACTAGGGGAAATTTAAAGAGGCCAATTAACCTACAAACTGGCTCGTCTTTGGGATGTGGGAGGAAACCGCAACACCCAGCAGGAACCCGCGCGGAGAATGTGCAAACTCCACATAGACAGCACCCAAGGTCAGGATCAAACCGTATCTCTGCCACTGAGGGCAGCAGCTCTACCAGCTGAATTGAATTTTGGAACTGCAAAGTTGTGCGAACAAATTAAATAAAATATAAATTAATGACTTGCATGACACGAGGAAAATAATTGTCATTTTAATCTGACATTTAAATTAATAAAAAAGATTTGTTAATTGACTCACAAAGGAACATGTTCCCAGAAAACACAATCTAACACAGAGGGTACCTGGGTTCATTGAATTGCATTACAAACTTGATTGGGAAAGTTTTGTGTCCTACCTTATGTCCTTGTTTGCCTGGTTCACCAGATTCACCTTTCGCACCTTTATGACCCTAAGCATCAAAGGGATGAATTAAATAAAAACACTTGTTCATCATATTTCTTGATGTATTTATTTTTTGAATCAGTCTTAATAAACTGGAGACCTACCTTCATTCCTGGAAGACCAGCGTAGCCTTGAAGGGCTGGAGGGCATGCATTAGGGCACTGCAAACAAACAGGCATTCTATTCAATAATTAATATGGAATATGTCACAGTGGAGAAAATAAATCAATACTCCTGAAATCTTACCAGAGCTTCACCACTGCCTTCAGCGTGCGTTACTGCTGGAAGTCCCTACAGTAAAATAAAATAAAAATATTGATATGTTCAACTAGCAGGTAACTATAATGATCTGAAATGCATGCCTGAGCAGCTGAAGGAAGGAGATTTTAAAACTCTTTTCAAAGGCTTTGACAGAGTTGGATTAATGAACTACCTGCATCGCTCTTGCAAGGGCCTCCTTTGTCATGTTATTCCATGATTCTGTGTTTCTACCATGCCTATGGTCTCTTTCAAGAAATTATCAAACAGGATAGCAGAACAATCAAAAAATGGTTTACTGGGAAGAGGAATTTAGGAATAAATTTTGATTTTCATGTTGCTGTCATCTGCTTTCATAAAGCTAAAATCTAGCAAAGAAGAATTAAAGAACATCACTGTCAAGTGAGATATTTTTTCACAAACCAAAACAAGACAATGGAGGTGAAAATGGTCTTCACCAGAATGGTTCAACAAGAATTGGGATCCCATTGTAAACCACATTCATTTCTGCATGACTGATATTGACAAATCTTGCCCTTGGATGGATATTAAATGTCTTTATCAATATCTCACAATGACCAACACAAGCATAAACTATTCTTTCCTTGATGGGCGCCTGCTGCCTGCAAAGCAGCAGCTTTGTGTTAGAACATGACAACAGCTACAGAATGCAGTTCGTATATTTTGTTCTGCAGTCTCTTTCAAGGATTCAAGGATTTACAGTAGTTTCTTTTTACCCAGATTTGCTGTTACTTTCACCAAATGCTTAAAAAATAAATAACCTTCAACAACTAAAGTTACCATTTCCCTGAAAGAAAGTGCCTCACTCCTGGTAAATCCATCTTCAGTTTATAGTGGATTGAAGAAGAAAATGTTTTATTTACTTTTACATATGTGTTGTCCATCACCATTCAGATGTTACAATAAAAAAAACAATTCTTCTCATGCCTCAGTTACTTTTGGATTAAAAATGCTAATGAATGGTGCTATGGTAGAATGCTGTTGCGCTAGTTAAATAAGTGATTGTTTCAATAGTATATAATGAAACCATTAGCAAACTGGAAGCAGAAACAATCATATTATGTGTGCTGGATAATGAATATAAATATATCGATATTGTAGTAAAATTATAAATGACCTACTTTGGGTCCAGGAGGCCCTGGTGGTCCAGGTAGTCCCAGAGGTCCTTGATCACCCTGGGATTAAAATAGAAATATGGTTCATACAAAATAACGATTGAAAATAACTGTTTATTAGGCATCAGATTGAAAACTAAATTCACAATACATTTCAATAAATCCATGAATCCAACCCCTCTCCCACACAACTCTGGTTACAAATCTTGCCATGCTCCCCAATTGCTAGTATTTGCTGAATGACATCACTACCCATGCTCCAAATATCAATGGTCAGAGATGTGCACCCCACTTACCACTGCACTACAGCTCTTCCATTCCATTGATTACTGATGCTACTGCCTACCAATCCCTGAATAGTGCTATTCCTTAACGCAATATTCAATCCTAATCCTACCCCAAGTTCACCCCATTTTCTTCACACATTGCATCTAGTTGGAAAACGTAAAGAAATGCAGGCCTTGTTTTGTAAGGCCTGATGGCAATCCACAAAGCTTTGGGCATTCTCCTCATACATTGTTTGTAAAACATACTCAGTCTAGTAAGGGAGCAAAACAACCAGGTATAAGGCCTCTCCCATATCCCAAGCCATCTCCTGGCAAAACCGGCAGGAAATAATTTCCTTACCACTTCCCTTCCCTACTTTCCGTCCCTCAGATGAAACGCTCTGAGGCATGTATTTGATACACAATGGGAATAAAAACAAGAGCAGACCTCAAGTCTTGCAGGAGTCTAGAGGCCTGAAGATGTGAAAGAACAACTTATTGACATGGCAGTGGAGAGAATGAATAAAGGTAGAGGTTCTTGACTAAAATCATTAAGATTGGCAGAAAATAAGTGTTAGGTAACCAGTTGTGTTAAAGAAGGAACTGCAGATGCTGGAAAATCGAGGGTACACAAAATACAGATACTCAGCGGGTGCAGCAGC
The DNA here is from genome assembly GCA_035221665.1 of Okamejei kenojei. NCBI lineage: Eukaryota > Metazoa > Chordata > Chondrichthyes > Rajiformes > Rajidae > Okamejei > Okamejei kenojei. The sequence continues at coordinate 15,678,267 of CM069135.1, read as the reverse complement.
ATCTCCTTCGCTCCATAGATGCTGCTGCACCCGCTGAGTTTATCCAGCATTTTGTGTACCTTAGGTAACCAGTTGTCTATTTAGAAATTCACAAAGGACCAGATATGGGAAAGTACTCCAATGCTTTGACTCAAACTTCATACATAGGAAAAATGATTTGATTGTCAGAAGTAAATTCCAGCCCAATGACATCAATGTGGGAGTTCCTCAGGGAACCCTCTTTAGCTGCTTCACCAAAGACATTCCTTTGGATACAAGGTCAGAAGTGCCGAAGATTACACAATGCTTAATTTTATTTGCAGCTCCTCAGCAACGGAAGCAGTCCATGCCTACGGGCAACTAGACCTAGACAAACATTCAGACACAGGCCAGCAAAGACCATCACCTACCTTTGCAATTGAATGGCATCACAATCATCAACCCACCCCCCACCCACCCCACCATTGATATAGATCGCCATTCATATAAATACTGTGGCTACTCAGTTGAGCAGAGGTTGGGTATCTTGGGATGACTCACCTGAAAGCCTTTCCACCACCTTCAAAGTACAAACCAGGAGTGTGATGGAACACTCCCCACTTGCCTGGATGAGTCTAGGGCAGTGACACTCAAGAAACTCAACACCAGACAGGATAAAGTTGCCCCTTTTATTGGAAGCCCATCCACCACTATAAATATCATTCCCTCCAGTTCCATGAGGATGAATTCTCGATCTTACAATTTACTTTGCTGCAGTACTTGTACATTTTATATTTTGTATCTCTCTCTTTCCATAACACAATATTCTGAGCTCTGTTTATTTTCTCTTTTGCACTACTTAATGTACTCAAGTATGGTTTGATTTGTCTGGATAGCACCCAAAGTTCTCCACTCTAACTCAATACACGTGACTGGTACAGTTGGTACAATACACATCGCTGTACCAATTGGTGCATGTGATAATAAATGTCTCTCTCTCTTGACAATAATAAACCGATACCAATGCACAGTGCTACAGTGAGTAACATCTACAAAGTGCACTGCAGTTACTCTTACATAGAAACATAGAAAATAGTGCAGGAATAGGTCATTCGGCCCTACGAGCCTGCACCGCCATTCAATATGATCATGGCTGATCATCCAACTCAGTATCCCGTACCTGCCTTCTCTCCATACCCCCTGATCCCTCACTTATACCACACTGACAGTTCTATCACCAAGAAGGATAAGAGCAGCAGACACAATGTAATACCGCCACCTGTATATTCCTTTGCAACCTATGGAGGAATAAAAGACAACAACCTAAATTGTTATCAGAAGCATTACCTCTATTAGAGGTAATGGCAGATTTAGAGATAAAATTAGTCAGTAACAAGTCGCTATTGTAAGAAATAGGCATGATTGAACTTGCTCCACGCAGGAGCAATTTGGCAGGAGGACGTGAGAGAGTAGTATGGAGATGGAATTAAATAAGTACATCACGGGTATCGCTAGAACAAGCAGAAGGATAAAAACAGCAATTAGATGGGACAACAACATAATGATTTTTTAAATAATATTCTGATTGACAAAATTATAAGAGATTAACACCCACTCTGCCTAGTATTCATATGAATACTTTAAAACATTGTTGGTCTAATTTTATGGGCATCTGCACCTACAAATTAGTTCATTTTTTTATATATATAATAATCACCAAAATGAAATATATGTCACTTTTGCTAATCAGAAGGTAGACATCAGAATGTCCAAGACAATCTATTTGGTTACACAATGTAAGGAAGGGTCTTTGGTCAGAAACAGATGTGAATAAGTAATCAGATGATGTCAGCAATGACAAGGTTCAGGACTGCGACTTGCCTGGGGAAACATGGCACAAGGCGGAAGAGTGCGGGATCCAGGATTTTCAGAGGCTATAATGGATGCCTTGGTTGGGGGAGGCAGACAAAGAGATGTCCTCTATCCACAAGGGGCCAGGTGGAGCCATCCAGCCACATGCTCAAAAGGCTGTGGGATGAGACAGCTGTGAAAGTGAATGGCAGCAATCAGGTCCTGAAAAGTGATGTAGCGCCATAAGTTACAAGGTAGAGACAAACTGTATAGGATCCAAAAGTGGCTGCAAGAACTGGGATGACTGATTAACCCATGCTGACTTGATTTGGTTGAAGCAGTACACAAAAATCATACTGTCTATGTATTATCATGATTTCAGTTATTCCATTAACAAGGAACCCAATTCTATAAGTGATCACTATCAGTTTAAGGCAAGCTCCAGAAGTTAAATCCACTCTGCATCTCATAGTCATGGTGGAACTGATTATAACACGCTGGAAGATCCATGACACAATTTAGTGGTGAATTAACCTCCATCCAGAAGGGGACAGAGTTCTCCAGACACTGCTGACAAAACAATTAATAAGAAGGGCATGGAGATGCATAGCAGCCACCAAGCCCCACAAATTGATGCACTGTACCTCAAGATGGCAAAGACCCTTAAATCATAATAGGCATGTTGAATACCATTGCTACAAGCTGCTCCTTTCGATTTGCATAATGCGCAAAACCAGGAGACATACAATAGCCTCCCTTTGCCAAATGTAAGTCCTAACATGCATAAGTTCCCCCATAGACTACTATAAATCTTACTCCCAGTTCACATCAGAATATCACACCAGCATTTCAAGGAACCATCTGTCAACGTAACTTTCAGAATCACCAACTCAAATATTGATCCTCCAGACACTGTAGGGTTTTGCTTGCAAGTGCAATTCCAACATGCAAGTCCTCAAGCAAATGTGCAACCAGGCAGGGAAGAGGAGAGCAGTGACAGCATCCCGAAAACAGACGTCCTCAGCGGCATAGGATCCAAATGAGATTGGATTAGACAACGAGCAGATGGCTAATCGGCAATAGCATTCAATATAATACAAAGATTTGTGCATCAAAAGAGCTTACTGCAGTGATACATTGAGTAGGAGCATGTTAGAACAGAAAATCAATCAATAGAACATTTTCCAAAGCCTGGTTCCATTCATACCAGAAAGCAACTGATGGACAAACCCATCAACAAGTTGACAAAAGTGAAAAAATGCAAATTCTGAAATAAAAATATAAAACAGTGGAAATACACAGCAGGGGTCAGGGTGTGGGGCAAGAGGCAGAGAAGGGAAGCACTCGGATCCAAAATGTAGGTGAGAAAGATGAAAACGATAATAGACAGAGAATAAGGGATGGTGGGTTTCTAAAATGTGTATATTTTAATGCTAGGAGCATTGTAAGTAAGGTGGACGAACTTAGAGCCTGGATTGACACCTGGAAATATGATGTTGTGGCAATCAGTGAAACATGGTTGCAGGAGGGCTGTGATTGGAAACTAAATATTCCAGGATTTTGTTGCTTCAGGTGTGATAGAATTGGAGGGACCAGAGGGGGAGGTGTTGCATTGCTTGTCAGAGAAGATATTACAGCAGTGCTTTGGCAGGATAGATTAGAGGGCTCGTCTAGGGAGGCTATTTGGGTGGAACTGAGATGTGGGAACGGTGTAGCAACACTTTTAGGGGTGTATTATAGACCGCCAATTGGGCAGCGTGAATTGGAAGAGCAAAAAAAGGAGATAGCAGATATTAGTAGTAAGCACAAGGTAGTGATTGTGGGAGATTTCAATTTTCCAAAAATAGACTGGGAAACACATTCTGTAAATGGGCTGGATGGTTGGAAGTTTGTAAAATGTGTGCAGGATAGTTTTTTGCAGCAGTACATAGAGGTACCGACCAGAGAAGGGGCAGTGCTGGACCTCCTGTTAGGAAATGAGGCAGGTCAGGTGACGGAGGTATGCGTTGGTGAGCACTTCGGGACCAGTGATCACAATACCATTAGTTTCAATATAATTATGGAGAGAGTCAGAACTGGACCTAGGGTGGAGATTTTTGATTGGAGAAAGGCTAACTTTGAGGGAATGCGTAAGGATTTTAAAGGAGTGAATTGGGACACTTTGTTTCATGGGAAGGATGTAAAAGAGAAATGGAGGACATTTAAAGGGAAAATTGTAAGAGTACAGAATCTTTATGTCCCTGTTAGGTTGAAAGGAAATAGTAAAAATTGGAAAGAGCCATGGTTTTCAAGGGAAATTGGACACTTGTTTCGAAAAAAGAGAGATATCTACAATAATTATAGGAGGCATGGAGTAAATGAGGTGCTAGAGGAGTATAAAGAATGTAAAAAGAATCTTAAGAAAGAAATTAGGAAGGCTAAAAGAAGATATGAGGTTGCTTTGGCAAGAAAGGTGAAAGTAAACCCAAAGGGTTTCTACAGCTATATTAATAGCAAAAGGATAACGAGGGATAAAATTGGACCATTAGAGAACCAGAATGGACAGCTATCTGCAGAGCCAAAAGAGATGGGGGAGATATTGAACAATTTCTTTTCTTCGGTATTCACCAAGGAAAAGGATATTGAACTCTGTGAGTTAAGGGGAAAAAAGTAGAGTAGCTATGGAAACTATGAGATTCAAAGAGGAGGAAGTACTGACACTTTTGAAAAATATAAAAGTGGATAAGTCTCCAGGTCCTGACAGGATATTCCTTAGGACATTGAGGGAAGTTAGTGTAGAAATAGCAGGAGCTATGACAGAAATATTTCAAATGTCATTAGAAACGGGAATAGTGCCGGAGGATTGGCGAACTGCGCATGTTTGTTCCATTGTTTAAAAAGGGTTCAAAGAATAAACCTAGCAATTATAGACCTATTAGTTTGACGTCAGTGGTGGGCAAATTAATGGAAAGGATACTTAGAGATAATATATATAAGCATCTGGATAAACAGGGTCTGATCAGGAACAGTCAACATGGATTTGTGCTTGAAGGTCATGTTTGACAAACCTTCTTGAATTTTTTGAAGCGGTAACTAGGGAAATTGATGAGGGTAAAGCAGTGGATGTTGTCTATATGGATTTCAGTAAGGCCTTTGACAAGGTTCCCCATGGAAGGTTGGTTAAGAAGGTTCAATCTTTGGGTGTTAATGGCGGAGTAGCAAGATGGATTCAACAGTGTCTGAATGGGAGATGTCAGAGAGTAATGGTGGATGGCTGTTTGTCAGGTTGGAAGCCGGTGACCAGTGGGGTGCCTCAGGGATCTGTGTTGGGTCCACTGTTGTTTGTCATGTACATCAATGATCTGGATGATGGGGTGGGGAAATTGGATAAGTAAGTATGCAGATGATACTAAGATAGGTGGTGTTGTGGATAATGAAGTAGATTTTCAAAGTCTACAGAGAGATTTGGGCCATTTGGAAAAGTGGGCTGAAAGATGGCAGATGGAGTTTAATGCTGATAAGTGTGAAGTGCTACATCTTGGCAGGACAAATCAAAATAGGACGTACATGGTAAATGAATTGAGGAATGCTGTGGAACAGAGGGATCTAGGAATAACTGTGCATAGTTCCCTGAAGGTGGAATCGCATGTAGATAGGGTGGTAAAGAAAGCCTTTGGTGTGCTGGCCTTTATAAATCAGAGCATTGAATATAGGAGTAGGGAAGTAATGTTAAAATTGTACAAGGCATTGGTAAGACCAATTCTGGAGTATGGTGTACAATTTTGGTCGCCTAGTTATAGGAAGGATGTCAACAAAATAGAGAGAGTACAGAGGAGATTTACTAGAATGTTGCCAGGGTTCCAGCAACTATGTTACAGAGAAAGGTTGAACAAGTTAGGTCTTTATTCTTTGGAGCGCAGAAGGTTAAGGGGGGACTTGATTGAGGTCTTTAAAATGATGAAAGGGATAGACAGAGTTGACGTGGATACGTTTTTCCAGCAGAAGTGGTGGAGGCAGGATCGATTTTAACATTTAAAAGTAAAGTGGATAGGTATATGGACGTGAAGGGAATGGAGGGGTATGGTCTGAATGCAGGTAGATGGGACTAGGGGAAAACAAATGATCGGCACGGACTGGAAGGGCCGAGAGGGCCTGTTTCTGTGCTGTAATTGTTTTATGGTTATATGGTTATAGGATGTGGAGAGGGGAACAATTAGTAATCCAGGTTGTGGTCCTATAAGCAAATTGTGAAATGGAAAACAGATGTGTATCACTTTGAAGGTGGGAGGAGAGGGATAAGGATGGATGGAGGAACAAACAGAAAGAGTGCATGTGATAAAAACATGGTGGCAAAAACTGGAAGGTAGACTATTATTTGAATGGTGACCGATTAGGAAAAGGGGAGATGCAGCGAGACCTGGGTGTCATGGTACACCAGTCATTGAAAGTAGGCATGCAGGTGCAGCGGGCTGTGAAGAAAGCGAACGGTATGTTGGCATTCACAGCAAAAGCATTTGAGTACAAGAGCAGGGAGGTTCTACTGCAGTTGTACAGGGTCTTGGTGAGGCCACACCTGGAGTATTACGTACAGTTTTGGTCTCCTAATCTGAGGAAAGACATTCTTGCCATAGAGGGAGTACAGAGAAGGTTCATCAGACTGATTCCTGGGATGGCACGACTTCCATATGAAGAAAGACTGGATAGACTTGGCTTGTACTCGCTGGAATTTAGAAGATTGAGGGGTGATCTCATAGAGACTTACAAAATTCTTAAGGGGTTGGACAGGCTAGATGCAGGAAGATTGTTCCCGATGTCGGGAAAGTCCAAGACAAGGGTTCACAGTTTAAGGATAAGGGGGAAGTCTTTTAGGACCGAGATGAGAAAATCATTTTTCACACAGAGAGTTGTGAATCTGTGGAATTCACTGCCACAGAAGGTAGTTGAGGCCAGTTCGTTTGACATATTTAAGAGGGAGTTGGATGTGGCCCTTGTGGCTGAAGGGATCAGGGGGTATGGAGAGAAGGCAGGTACAGGATACTGAGTTGGATGATCAGCCATGATCATATTGAATGGCGGTGCAGGCTCGAAGGGCCGAATGGCCTACTCCTGCACCTAATTTCTATGTTTCTATGATAGCGTGAAGACCAAGACTATAAAATCATGAGGGGAATAGATATGGGGAATTAACAGAATATTTTCCGCGGGGTAGGGGAATCAAGAACAAGAGAAGATCTGTTTAAGTTGAGGGGACAAGATTTAATACAAACCTGAGGGGCAACCCTTTCCTGGGTTGTACTAAAACATTCTTATTTTTATATTCCATGCCCAACATTCCATCAGCCTTCATAAAAACACATTGTACTGCAAAACCTCTCCAGGTCAGCACAGTCAACGACCTAAAGGTTTACTGTTTCTTTTTTCACAGATGCTGCCTAACCTGCTGAGTGGTTCTACAACTTTGTGCGATTATTTCGATTTCTAGCATCTGTAGTCTAGTATTTTTCATTAGCCTTCCTGATTACCTACTCTACCTGCCTGCCAACCCTTTGTGCTTTATGTACTAGGAATCTGGAACACATTGCATTGAAATATTATGTCATCTCGCTCTGTTTAAATGATGTTTCGCTTTTTCATTCCTCCTTCCAAAGTAGATAACCTCACACTTTCTCACAGTATTCCAACTGCCATCTGAGTTCAGAGTCCCATCAATGGGTTTTTTCTCTGCTATCCACAATCAACTCCCACAGTTTATACTATCTCATACAAATCAGCTATGATTAACAAGCATTCACCACCTCGCTAAGACCACACCAACAGCACTTGTATCACATCAGCAATCCTCATCTGAATTCTATCACAGATATTCGCTTTGTTTCCCCAACTTTGCAACTTGAAATTCACATTCCCAGTTCCAACAAAAGATCATCGACATACAACGTTAACTCTGTTTCTCTCTCTACATATGCTGTCGAACCTGTTGAGTGTGTCCAGCAATTTCTGTTTTACTCTATTAGCATGATTACAGACTCAACGATTATGTAAAGTTGATTTCTCAACTACTATTACAGAACAGAGAGCAGAATCTAGGTTGTCTGTGTACTGGGCATTAGTTGCACAGGTATGCGGATCTCAAGAAAGCAGCTTGCGCCATTTGTACCACACATGCACACATAGAATAAATAGTCCTGCATAAGCATTCATGTGCAGACAGTAGATAAGACATCCATACAATACGTGTTAGGGCTAGAAAAATAAAATCCTAACAGGCCTCAAGTGTTTCCAAGACTATTAGAAAGTAGACCTTGGACTTTGACCCAGCTACAAAGAACATTGATATAGGTTCATCTCAGGATAATGTGCAACTTGTAGGAGTGCAGCAGTCTTTTCATGTGCCTATTGGTTTAGAGATCAGTTGGAGTACCCTGGATGAGTAACTGCAGTGCAGTTTGTGGATGGCAGCCACTGTGTGCCAATAGTGGCAAAACAGTAATACTTATGGTGGTAAATGGGGTCACATCAAGTGGATTACTTTGTGTATGACACTGGATCTATCCAGGAGCTCAAGTGAGGTGGTCATGTCCAAGGTACAGAAAGCAAATTGTTAGGGTACTACCAGGAAAAGCAAAGGGGATAGGCGGGGAGTGCAGGATTTCTTGTGGTTATTCAGGTTCTTGGACCATTAGGAATTTGCTTGGAGCAAAGGTGACCTGTACAAGAGGGACAGATAGCATCTACATGAGGCACTGCCACCTGGTAGGGGGTACAGAAGCCTGAAGTCCCACACCACCAGGTTCAGCAACAGCAATTTTCCTACATCAGCTTCCTTAACCAACCTAACAACCATAACCTTACTGCAACAGTGTAACACATATGCCCCAACTCTTACACTACTGTGGACTTGTTTTCTGCTAATGTTTTTGCAGTCTTCTTTTTATTTTACAATTCTTTGTTCCGTTTATGATTTGTGTTTTTTACATGTTTGACTTAGTCTATGTGCCTGTGATGCTGCAGCAAGCAAGATTTTACTTTGTACCTGTGCCTCACCATGCTTGTGCATATATAACAATAAACCTGAACTTGAACTGGAGAAGGACCAATATATTGGCAGGTGGATTTGCTAGAGCTACCCAAGAGGGTTATAATTAGTTTGGCAAGCGAGTTGAACTCAATGCGGCAGTAAAGGAAAAACAAAACTGTCAGGTAGCATCTGTGGGAAATAATGGACTAATGGCGTTTTTGGTCAGGACAGATCAGAACGTTGAGGTAAATATAGAAGTTAAGTTGAGCATGTCCAGTAGGCAGGACAGGAAGTGAAGATAGTCTGATGGAATTATAAACTAAACTGCATGGATCGTCAAGTTAGAGCTGTACAAGATGTTAGGTCACGGATGGAGTGCTGCGTGCAGTTCAGGTTGCCGTGCTATAGGACGAAATAGAGCAGTAAAGACTCACAAGGATATTGCTGGGACTGAAGGGTTTAAGTTCTAAGGTGAGACTGGGTAGACTGTGATTGTTTTCCCTGGGGGAAAGAAGGCTGAGGAGTGATCTTACAGAGGTTTATAAAATCATGAGGCTCACAGATAAGGTGAATATGCACACCTGCCTCTGTGAGGAAAAACTTGCCTCTTTTAAATCTCTCCCGTTCACCTTAAACCTGTGTTTAAGTGTTACTCCAGCACTTTGCATTTTTGTTTGTAGATAGTGCCTGATCTGTTGAGTTATTCCAGCATTTAGATTTCTTTAGTTTAGTTTAGTTTTTTTAATTTGTAAACCAGCATCTGCGGTACCTTGTATCTCTGCCAATTTATTGCTAAAAATGCCATAATAATTTGTCACTATAACATTCACTCTTTGGTGTTCATTTTCACATATTACATAAATATAGTCCTCTATTTTATTTCTACTTGTTATTTTTACTTAAGCATATCAGCAATAAACAATGTAAAGAAAAGATCAAATACTCACAGGAAGCCCAACGCGACCAAGTTCACCGGGAAGTCCAGGTGATCCAGGAGACCCCTGCACCAAAGAAATGTAGTTTGTTAATGAGATATTACCAATTGTTACCAAACACATCAAGGTAGGATTAACTAAATATAATAAAGAAAACAGAAGCAGCTAAATAATCAACAAAGCAAGTGAGGTGTTTGAATACCCCTGACTCATGTTCTGCTCAGCAGCAGGTAACGGACATCTGGCTGTAATGGAAGCATGGCCAGAAGTGCAACCATCTTCCGCTAATACCAGTGGCTGAGATGCAAAGACTGGGCAATAGCAATTTTTTAATTCGACAGCCATCACTGGCAAAATTCACTGTAATCTTGTCCATGCACCATTGATATAACATATTTCACAACTGTGATTAGTTCAGTTTCACTTATGATAAGCACATGGCAAAACAGGGCCAAAATGAGTAGGTTTGTTTTCTGTTCTGTTGGGTCAGGCTCTGTAACTTGCCTTGGAGTCTCTGTCTGAGAAAATGAGTGAAATTCAGCTAGCATTCTACAATTCACTTATTCCCCCCAAAAATGAATACAAGTGGTTTGGAGTCAGATGTGCTGCCAAAATCTTCAAACTATCCTTCAGCCTCTTGGACAAGTTAAAAGGCCACTGCGTATTCAGTCTGGAGAGTCACTACCATCAGGACAGATGGTTAGAAAGAATAAAAGTGGAGCTCTAAATCCATTCCACAAAAATACACACAGACGTTACAACACAGAGGTGAGCCACTGGACTTCATTAGTCTGGAGTGAACTTTACTCTCACACAAAGGCATTGCCCAGGTACCTTTCCCTTCATGCATTTTTCCTATTCAATTCAATCCTGAATACCGATGTGGATTCTGCTTTTATCGCTATTCATGGGAGCGAATTATCAAGATGATGTTTCTCTTATCTTTTGTCCACAGTCTCTTAAACCTAAACATTTTAACATCGCACTAGCTTCTCATTTTCACACTACAAACAGCTTACAATGGCCTGTTTCCTTTATCATCGATACTTTTTTGCATATCTTTCATTCATTGTTCTTTATCTCTCCACATCACCGTCTTTATCTCTCGTTTCCCTGATTCCTGACCAGTCTGAAGAAGGGTCTTGACCCGAAACGTCGCCTATCTCCTGCGCTCCTTAGATGCTGCTGCACCCGCTGAGTTTCTCCAGCCTTTTGTGTACCCCCATTTTAACATAGCCCCTCATTCTAAATCCCAGAACTACTGGCTCAGATCTGCTTCCATCTACTCTTCCTAATACTTTGTAATTAAACACTTCTATTTTCTTCCCCATAAACCATGTTATAAAGGAGTGAAGGTTTCCAAAAACCTCATATCTTTATTTTCACCAGGCAGTAACCAGGTGAATCTGCACTTAAATCATCAACGTTCTTCCTGTAGTGCACAGAATATAATACTGTCACTTTCTAAAGGTTCTTTATAGGGTCAACATTACCTCCTCGCTTTTAGGTTGCATGACTCTTGAGGAGAAAAAACACTGTGTCTGTATCATTGATTACCACAGGATGAGTATCTGAAAATAATAATGTCACAGTATTGCAAAGAAGTGTTTGGTGGGAGTCTTAAGGGCCTGTCCCACCAGCATGCAACTCCAAGCAATGAGCGCGACCTAACGTGGTCGCTTGAGCCGTCCGGCGTCGCGGGGCCGGTCCCACTTCGATCGCCGGAGCCGTGCGGAATTGTGCGGAGTTTGTACCGACATCGCGCGGGGCTCCGAAAAATTGACCATGTTCAAAAATTTTGGGCGGCAACGGCTTGTCGGCTTGCAGTCGCCTCGACGCATTACGCACCGCCTCGACGTCGTGCCTCCGTGACTCTTTCTGTAGGTGCCTCCATGACCCTCTCTGTGTGTGGCTCCATGGCCCTCTCTGTGTGTGCCTCTGTGCCCTTCTCTGTGTGTCCCTCTCTGTCCTGGCGAACTTACCTTTCAGACTTCGCTCCAAGCTCGCCTCACTTCCCACCGCGTTGCGCCACTCACCCCACCACCGCGCGGCCCCCGCTGCCGGTTTGGTCGCGCTCTTCGCATGCAGGCGCATGCTGTTGGGAACGGCCCTGTACAGGGATCACCCGACCTCCGCGCGGCCCCCGCTGCCGGTTTGGTCGCGCTCGCCACATGGAGTCGGATGCTGGTAGGACAGGCCCTTTAAGTATGCAAATGTATTAGCAGTAGATTGGAATCTGGGTGATGCTGTGAGAAATGGGGAATTCTTCAAAAGCCACGTAAGGAGAAAATGTTTAAGTAAATCTATAAACAGAAAAATGGAAATGTCCTTCATAAAACAAAATAAGGACAATTTTAGTGAGTGGAGAATGCTCACATTTCAATAATTAACCAATAATTTTCCAAATCCATTGCAGTCTCTCTACTTACACTTGGCCCCTGTTCTGCCTCACCCTGTAAATAAAAAACATCAAATACTTCAATGTAGCAAATTATTTCAATTATTCTGTTACAAAGAATGCATCTCCTATTGCTCTGAATTACAAAAAAAAAAGCAAAAGCAAACTGAAAGCAGCAAACCCCCCCCAAAAAAAAAATCACATTTAACCAGCTGAAATGAATCACTCCTTCTTCTTTATCTGAAGCTACAACTTAATTTTTTAATTAACTTTGCAAACATCTTGAACATATGACATATAGCTCCATGCTCATTTTATCCACCAACATTTTGGTTTGCTTCTCATCAACCCCCAATACTCCACAAAACCCCAGAATGAGACAACTTTGGCCATTGTCACTGCAACATTGTTTGAAAGTAGAACTTTTCTTCTTCGGGCTATCTTAGAACTTCAGTATTGTTGGCCACGCAATTCTCTCCATGCTCTCTTCTACACTGTAGGCCAACTATGCACCTATGTCATTCTACGATTGCAGTCCAACTGGTTAGGAAGAGCCAAAGAATCTACCAAAACACCCAATTCTTTCCTCATTCGTAAAATCTATATACTGCATTTTTTATGATTCTTAGCTCAAATGTTTCCAATCTCTCTGTAATGGTCACCCAAGCCTCCCCGGCAACTTTTCCAGAATTCCTCTCATAATCCTTAAGTGTTTCAATAACCCTATCCTCACTCATGCTCTACTTAGTTCATGTTTCTTCTCATTTACCAATCTATCCTTCAACTCACTACATACTTACTCCTGAACCATCCCCAAACCTTGTATGGCTACACTTGCACTCTTACTGACACCAGTCATCTTACGACAGAACTACTAGTCAACCTTTCAGTCTGTTATTTTTGTCCTAATCTCTGTGTATGGTTCCTTTCCTCTTCATATTGAACAACAACTTAATAGACAACATCACCTTTTAATGTCCTTGTTTATGTTCAATGATATTTAACCTTGCAGCATCCATCAACCACCCACATTACAAATGGCCCACTTCACAAAGCACCCATATCTAAATTTAAGAATTTCGTAAAAGTAACTTTGCTATCAAAATGTATATTGTTGTGATATTTCAGCATATATTAAATAATCTGCTGTCTCAAATACAAAACTCATGTCTTACTAAATATGATTATTTTCTCAAGCTCTTTTTAACTGAAATACAGAATTCAATTTATTATTCTCGACAGTATTTTGCTGAACAATTTAGATTCAACCCTTTTCATGATTGCAAATATCTTGACTTACGGGAGCTCCAGGCAATCCAATTGCTCCAGGTTCACCCTATGAAACAAAATCAAAATGATCATATTTTTAGTAACGCAGTTAATGATGCAACTTTAATTATGATTGGATCAAATCATCAAATGAAAAAGATAGCACTAATTTTACTCCTGCTGATATTGAAGTTCGTTTTTTAACTGCACCTTAATCCGAGGGAATAAGGAGTCCCCGGCATAAAAGAAATGGAAGGGAAGATAAAATTTCATGCAATGATTCTATGAACAATTTTCATTTTGCTGGAAATTTCTAAAAGAATGCCTTCTACTTTCAACCCAGCCTGCTGAGTGCCCCCCATGAACTGTCTCCCTCGGATGGTCTCGTCGCACATCGACCGGCACAGACCTATTTGCACTTTAGACTGTTTTACTGTTCTTTTTTATAAATCATGTTTCTCGGGGTATCTAAATTTTATCTAAATTTTATTTGTTGCATAAGTTATGACATCGGAATGGAGCTGCATACCAAATCTTGTTCACGTTTGTGCATTGACAATAAAATACATTATTATTATTATTATTATTATTATCAAATCAAAGAAAGATATGCTAAACCACAGATAGGGCAACTGATCATCTGGACAGAAAGTCAATTGGGAGTTCCAGAATGAGCCTTTAGGCCCTAGGCCATTCAATTCTGAAATCATAGGATGGGAGAGACAGGCAGCATAAATGCACGGCAAGCATATCTGAACAGACACCATAAATTTGCCCGACTATGCTTCCTGCTGAAACACGGCAAGGAATCCAATGGCTGGAGCATAAACCTGCTAAGATTACAGTGGGAAATAATGCTCAAAACAGGCAAAGGCAGGATATTTAGACCATTCATCAATGGAGATTTTTTGGCTCTAATTTAACTACACATAAATTTAATATTTTTTATAAATTATGTTTAATCATACAAGACAGGATGGTCGGTGATTTTTTTTTAATGTTTTAAAAAAATGTTTTTTATTTCAGATTGAATTTTGAGTCTGATACATCAGGGCCAATCAGGCACATGTACAGTCTTGGCAAAAGTGGAGGCAGTGTTATAATTTTTCTGGTTAATGATTGTGCTTATTACAATTTATGTGCATTTTTTATAAATTATAGATGCTGTTGCACAATCAATTACTTTGAATCATATTTTCTTAAGGATACAAATGGAAATCTAGTAAACATATTAATTACCCAAGAGCCCGTATTTTTCAAGAACAGTTGGAAAAATGGTAACATATAAAAGTTATGAACTATTTATTATGAAACTACGGGGTCTTCCTTTTAGCTATGGACGTATTCATTACTGAAAATCCTGGCTCAATATTAATGGTTTTACCATCTACCTCACCTAACAAGGATCTGTCTAAAACGCTGATCCAATCATTTGAAAGTGCCCCCAACTGGCACCTCACTTCATGTTCAGGATAGAATCATGACAATAGGTTTCAGGAACTAGGCCATTCGGCCCTTCGAGCCTTGCACCACCTTCTATATGTTCATGGTGTTCATCCAACTCAGTATCCTGTACCTGCCTTCTCTCCATACCCCTGATCCTTTACCACAAGGGCCACATCTACACCCTCTTAAATATAGCCATGATGCCCTCAACTACCTTATGTGGGCAGAGAGTGAAATCCACGATTCACCCTCTCTGTGTGAAAATGTTTTTTCACACCCTGTCTAAAAGAATGTCACCCTTATCTTTAAACTGTGACCCCTTGTCCTGGACTTTCCCAACATCAGGAACAATCTTCCGCATTAAGCCTACCCAACCCCTTAAGAATTTGTAAGTTTCTATAAGATCCCCCCTCATCTTCTAAATTCTAGCGAGTACAGCCGAGTCTATCCAGTCTTTCTTTATATGAAATGTCCTGACATCCCTGGAATCAGTCTGATGAACCTTCTCTGTCCTCCTACTATGAAGAATGTTCTGTCCTCTGATTTGGAGACCAAAACTGTACACAATACTCCAGGTTGTGGTCAAACCAAGACCAGTAATGCGGACCTGCAGATGCATTACAGGCCTGGTACGGCAGCCTGCACATGGCAGACAGGGAGAGGCTCAGAGGGTAGTTAGGCAGCACAGAAGTTCATCGGATGCCCTTTCCCTCTCTGATGGATATTTTACAGCCTCCGTTGCCTCACAGGGGCGTAGACTTTATTTAAGGACAGCTCCATCCTGCATTTGGCCTGTCAACCTGCTGCCCTAGGGAGGCGTATAGGTGCATCAGCACAAGGAAAATAGATCAAGGAACAGTTTCTTTCCAAATCCAATTATCTCCCTGAACTACAAATTCACTGACCACAGCCTAACCCCAGGGAACTTCATCTCTATCCACCGACTGTAATTTGTACTGTAACTGTATTTCTATTTATCCATTGGCTTTTATAGATATGTATTTTGCGCCGCAGAAACTTGTGCACTGCACCTTATATCCCCCCCACCCCCCCTTTTTGTTTTTTTACACTGAGTAGGAGCAGCTTTTAATCTTTGTACATGAGTAAAGTGACAATAAAAAGGCCTTCTATTCTATTCTATTCTGTACAACTGCAGTATAGAACCTTCCTGCTCCTATATCAAATTGCCTTTGCTATGGAAAGACATACCTATCACATTCTTCACTTCTTCTGCACCGCATGCTCCTTTTCCATGGACTGGTGTACCATGCCACCCAGGTTTCGGCATCTTCCTTTTCATTAACATTGGCCCACCATTCAGTAATAGGTCATACTTTCCTGTTTGTTCACCAAAAAAGTGGTTGTACTCCCAGGATTAAATTTACTGATGAATCTAGTGTTTATACGATCTCACTATAAATCTTGTTTAGTATTTAGAAAGAGTGTATCATGACAGTTACTGACAGACCAGGAACTTGACTCAAACTCCTGACCCTCCACATGCTGCTGTGCTGGCAAACCTGTAACAATTCATGTGTAGGAAGAGAGAACTGCAGGTGCTGGTGAAAACGCGAAGATGGACACAAAAATGCTGTAGTAATCATTGGGACAAGCAGGCATCTCTGGAGAGAAGGCAATGGGCGCTGTTTTGGTGTTCGAGGTCCTTCTTTATACGTCGGAAAGATGGTTTCGTCCCGAATGTCACCCATTACCTTCATCTCCTGAGGTGCTGCCTTGTGTCCTGTCTGTGGGTAACATCTTGCCCAACAGAAAACCTTGTCACTGTCGTAAAGTCTTCAAGTGGTGGCCTTTCAGGAGGGTGTATGATACGCACTGGTGTGAAACCTATAGCATCCTAATTTCACTTGATACATTTTAGTTTAATCTCTGTGATGGTTGGTTGTGATTTTCCCTGAAGTGAAAGAGCTGAGGGTACAACGAGTGAAACGAGTTAGAGGTAGATACAATTATGACAGCATTATAGAGCAGTATAGTCAGATTTTTTTCCTATGCTTGGGAAAAGAAAGAGGGCCAGTTTTAAGCTAGAGGAAGGAGTTTTAAAGAGTATCTCAGGGTAAGTTTTTTTTTGCAACAGTTGTCAGATATGCGAGGATGCTGGCAGGATTCTGGGCAAGGATGATCCCCAGACCAGAGACAGGCAGCATCTCTGGAGAGAAGAATGCGGTGAGTTTTTGGATCGGAACCTTCTTCCGATGTATGAAGAAGGTGGTCGATTCACATATAAATCCACTACGTTTAAAGACAATTAGACAGGCACTTGAATAGGCAAGCACAAAAATGATATGGATCCATATGGTGGAAATAGAATTGGTGTAATGGGCAAAGAGGTCAGATGGGCACGGTGTGCGCATGACTGGGATATGATTCTGTGTTGTACAGATGACTATGAATTGAATTGAAAAATGCCAGCAAGGAAACAGGCATGTTGATCCATGAATCCACATCTGACATTCAATAACCCGGTCAGACTACTACGTCTATTTTTTATCCCATATTTGCTTTATACTCAACTTGGGACAATTTTCAGAGGCCAATTAATCTACATACTCTTTGGGACATGGGAATGGGAAAACGGAGAACCTGAGAACAACACGTTATCAGGAGAGAACAAGCAAACAAACACAAGGATCAAACCCGCGGGTCTCTGGCGCTATGATGCTGCAGATCTACCTGCTGAGCCACTATACAACTGTTTTCAACAGTGAAGTATTCCATATTCGATTAATTCTCCTACTCTTTATAGAGTCAGAGAGTCGTACAGTGTTTGAGAAAAAAGCCTTTGCCGAACCGTTCCAGGATGGACCATTGCACCAATCTCTATAAAAATCCTTTACTTCATTAATTCTATAGCATTCTTTGGCCTTAGCGTTCAGGTGCTTGTCTGGAATGCGTTTGTAAATGTTGAGTGGTATCTGCCTCCACCAACTCTTCAGGCAGGGTATTACAGACTAGACCAATCTGTGTAAGGAAACTTCCCTCTTAGGATCATTACTAAACTACCCACCTCTCACCTTGAATATCTATGCTTCTCCTGTTTTTAGGACTTCCCGCAACATGGGGATAAAAGTTTATAATTTATACCCTTTCTATCTGGAATAAAGCCCTGTGCCACTGTATAGTTTCATTGTCAAGAGCTCTCCCGAGTTTTTTAAAAAAATCGTAAACCTCGAGGAAGCACGCGATTGTAGTAGCAGTACGTCGACAGAGCTCCAGGACATCTCTTAGAGGCTCGTAACGCTAACGCGGTAAGTACTCGGGAATAGTGGTAAGCTTGGGAAAGATCGTGAAGTATGTTGAAAAAAATGTCACAGAGAGCCCGGATGGAGTACATCAAGCGGCCATTACCGTAAATTTCGATGTTCGAATCTGGGGCATACTCGGGAGAAACTCTTGAATGAATCGTACAGTGGGACAGGGCTGTTATCACTATGTCAGTGTCACTCAATTTGTGCCACTCTCTACGCGGGACTTTCCATCAAGTGTTTCTCATTGGGTTTATCATACATTTATTTTGGCCTCAGAAACTGGCGAGTATTTGGCCTTACTGCATTTGTGCATTAGGACCTTAGTTATTACTGGCTTGGTTAACACTGAGTGGTTAATCATATCTGTTTTAGTACTGTTTAGAACTATGGGGGGGTTCTATTGCAAAACCAAAGTTTGATATTTAATGGGAGGGTTTTATGCAGGAGAATCTCACTTTCGGTCCAGTTGCCCAGATAGCCTGGTAGCCCCCTGGTTGTCTGCTGGACCCTGTATGAGTATAAAAAACATCAAAGTAATGTGTTAGTATGTGCCATTGAAATTTTACTCGTACGTACTGATAACTGAGGTCTTGATGTTATTACTCAGTAGATATTCTTTCTTGCAAGTAGAGTACAAAACTATTAATATCTTAAGATTGAACAATCTATATACTTGCCTCTCCTGGCAATGTTACCAAAACATGGTTTTAAAAACCTGTGGCCCAATAGTCCAGCCTAATTTTTGGTGTTAAAAGTCTACTGGTTTTCAAATCCCTCCATGGTCTTACTACGTTGCTATTGTCTATAAATTTAGTTTAGTTTTGTTTAGAGATACAGCTTGAAAGAAACAGGCCGTCAGCCCACCGTCTAAGCCCAACCAGCGATCCCCATCTATTCTACACACTAGGACATTTTACTTTCTTGAGCAAGCAAATCAACCTTCAAACCTGTATGTGTTTGGGTGATACGGAACACTTACAGGGGCTTAAGAAATTATAAAACACTGTGTTCCTTCTGTTTTAATTGCTCATCATATTCTCTTTGTTTTTAATATTAGTTTCATTTATTTCATCAATAGTGATTATAGTGCACAGTTCTGTGAGGTTATTTTTGTGAATGGACAGCATGCCATCGGAATGTTTGTGAACTGTGAGGAGCCCTAATCTGCTGTCTGTATATTTCTGCAGAGGACGCTAAGTAGGAGATACTTTGCGATGTTTTTTATCATCAAATCCAGGATACCAAATCCAGAAGGATAACTATACTATGCCGGATCTGTGGGATTTACATGGATCTGTAGGGATTAATTTACAATGTGGAGCAAAATGAAGAAAAAAGCAGTGGAATTTTCCCGTTGGACTTTGTAAATTAATCTCTTATGTGATGGGTGTTGCTTGCGCGGTGGTGTCATTTAGTTTATTGATAGGTGGTCGGTTTCTTGGAGATAAGGCAGATAAAGATCAGTGTTTAGATGTCTTTCAGGGACCAGGTGCTGTGTGGCACTGTCATGAGAGACATCAGTTTGAATGGTTGAGGACCACATCTGGAGTATTGTGTACAGTTTTGGTCTCCTAATTTGAGGAAGGACAGCCTTGTGATTGGGGCAGTCTGCAGATAGGTTCACGAGATTGATCCCTGGGTTGGCGGGGACTGTCATATGAGGAAAGATTGAAAAGACTACGCTTGTATTCACTGGTGTTTAGAGGATGAGGGGGGAATCTTATAGAAACATACAAAATTATAAAAGGACTGGACAGGCTAGAGCAGGAAAAAATGTTCCCAATGTTGGGCGAGTCCAGAACCAGGCACAGCCTTAGAATAAAGGGGAGGTCATTTAAGACTGAGGTGAGAAAAAACTTTTTTACCCAGAGAGTTGTGAATTTATGGAATTCCCTGCCACAGAGGGCAGTGGAGGCCAAATCAATGGATGGATTTAAGAGGGAGTTGGATAGAGCTCTAGGGGCTAGTGGAGTCAAGGGATATGGGGAGAAGGCAGGCACGGGTTATTGATAGCGGACGATCAGCCATGATCACAATGAATGGCGGTGCTGGCTCGAAGGGCCGAATGGCCTCCTCCTGCACCTATTTTCTATGTTTCTATGTTTCTATGTTTCTAATGCATTTAGGGATTCCACAGTGACAGAAAGTCACACATGGAAGTTAGACAATAGACAATAGGTGCAGGAGAAGGCCATTGGGAGCCCTTCGAGCCCGCCACCGCCATTCAATGTGATCATGGCTGATCATCCACAATCAGTACCCTTCCTGCCTTTCTCCCCATATCCCCTGACTCCGCTATCTTTAAGAGCTCTATTAGCTCTCTCTTGAAAGAATCAGAGAAGTGGCCTCCACCGCCCTCTGAGGGGGGGGCAGAGAATTTCATAGACTTACAACTCTCTGTGAGAAAAGTGTTTCCTCGTCTCTGTTCTAAATGGCTTACTCCTTATTCTTAAACTGTGGCCCCTGGTTCTGGACTCCCCTAACATCGGGAACATGTTTTCCTGCCTCTAGCGTGTCCAAACCCTTAACAATTTATATGTTTCAATGAGATCCACTTCATCCTTCTAAACTCCAGCGGTGTACAAGCACAGCTGCTCCATTCTCTCAGCATATGACAGTCCTGCCATCCAGGGAATTAACAAGGATTTGCTGGCATTGGAGTGAGGGGTCCAGTGGAGGTTAATGAGAAAAATCCCAGGGATGATTGGTTTAACATTTTGTGGTACTGGGCCTGTACTCATGGAGTTTAGATCGAAGATAGACACAAAATACTGGGAGTAACTCAGCGGGACAGGCAGATCTCTGGAGAGAAAGAATGGGTGACGTTTTGGATCGAGATCCTTCATCAGACTCGAAACGTCAACCCTTCCTTCTCTCCAGAGATGCTGCCTGGCCCGCTGAGTTACTCCAGCATTCTGTGTCAATCTTCGATTTAAAACCAGCATCTGCAGTTCTTTCTGACAATTATTGGAGTTTAGAAGCATAAGGAAGGAATCTCATTGAAACCTAATGAATAATGAAAGCTAGGGCCTAATTAGGAGTGGATGTGGAGAGGATGCTCGCAGTAGTGGCAGAGTTGGGATCAGAGGGCACAGCTTCAGAATAAAGGAAGTCCCTTTAGAAAGGAGATAAGGGGGAATTTATTTAACCAGAGGGTGGTGAATCTGTGCAATTTATTGCCATAGGCGACTGTGGAGGCCAAGTCATTGTGTCTTATTAAAGCAGAGATTGATAGGTTCTGAATTAGTAAGAACGTCAAAGGTTATGGGGGAGAAGGCAAGAGCATGGGGTTGAGAGAGAAAAATAGATCAGCTGTGATCGAATGGCGGTGCAGATGCAATAGACCAAATGCCTAATTCTGCCCCTTTGTCCTTATCATATTATAAATATTGTGATAGATTTGGATGAGCGACAGGGATTAGATTGCGCAGGCTAGGACTTTCTTCCGTGGAGACACAGGGGGATTGAGGGGTGATCTTATTAAGATGTTAAAATCATGTGGGGATTAGAGTGGGCCAATTCACAAAGGGTAGGGGAAATTAAGAAACTCATGGCAATGAGAGGGAAAATATTTAAAGAAAAAAAAGACAAAGAATTGGAATTACTCAGCGGGTCAGGCAGCATCTCTGGAGAATATGGATAGGTGATGTTTCGGGTTAGGACCTATCTTCAGATTAATTGCGGTGGGTTGGAGGGGGGAAGCTGGAAGAGAGGTGGGGGCAAGTCAAAGCCTGGAAGTGACAGATAGATACAGATGAGTGGGGGGCTGTGATCGGTAGACAGTTGGACAAAAGCCAGTGATGAAGGACAGAAAGTTGAGATAGGGATACAATATGAGGTTAGATATGAATTGTGAAGCCAGAAAAAGAATCTTGTTGTTAAGGTATGAATTGTAGCCAGAGAAAGGAAATATAAGTGGAAAGGCAAAATAAGGGGAGGCGGAATGAGATAGCTCTGTGGGAGGAGTGGGGAGGGGGAGGGGGCGGGGCGGGGCAGGTGTACATACTGTATGTAGATTAGTTACCTGAAATTGGAGAGAATTCAATGTTCATACTGTTAGCCTGTAAGCTACCCAAGCAGAATATAAGATGCTGTTCCTTCAGTTTCCATGTGGCCGCACTCCGGCAATGGAGGAGGCACAGGACAGAAAGGTCAGTTTGGGAGTGGAGAGAGGAGTTTAAATGGTTAGCAACTGGGAATCCAGCAGGCCTTGGCAGATGGAGTGCAAATGTTTGGTGAAACAGTCAACTACTCTATGCTTGGATGATTTGAAGGCTCCATCAAGAACACAAAATGCAGTAGGTGAGGCTAGAGAAGGTGCATGAAAACTTTTGTCTCAACCTGGAAGGGACCCCTGAGTCCTTGGGTGGATTTGTGGAAAGAGGCATAGGGACAGATGTCACAAATGGTTTAGAGGGATATGGGCCAAGTCTGGGCAAATGGGACCAGCTTGGATGGGGCAGCATAGTTGGCATGGAGAAGTTGGGCCAAAGGGTTTGTTTGCATGCTATATGACTATGACTCTACATTACTCCAACATAGACGTAACATCCAATACCAGTCATCCTCTCTTATGTTAGTAATCCTGTTCACCTCCTTCCCTATCCTCTCTTCCCCCCCTCCCCCACCACCACCATCCAGATTGCCCCTACTGAAAAACCTTAGCCATTCTCCTTCCCCACTCTCCACTGACTCAAAATATAGTCTCAGCCTTATTTAACTATAAGAAGACAATTTTACTCATACTCAAATCCTATTTCAATAAAGGCCAACTATCATTTGCCTCGCCAACTGTCTGCTGCACTTGCATGTTATTTTTTCAGTTACTTTATATACAAAGAACACCCATGTCCCTTTAAGCATCAGAAATTTCCCACACGCTCACCAGTTTAAAATTTACTCTACATTCCAGACTTTTTAACTCTGTCAATAATGGTTTGATACCTCTCAACATTCACTGCAGCACTACTGACATTCAACTGCTATAGTGGAAGTTCAGACTGCTGCCAAAGGGTTTTAATCCTAGTGTGGGCAAGGGGCTGTCAGGGTGTCACAGCAGTTCAATAATGTGTCTTTCAATGGTTCACTCACAATGTTGATGCACGCACCTTGGAGAAGAGGGAGTGGAGTATGAATCTGCCCTCTCTCTCTCTCTCTCTCTCTCTCGATGACAGCAATTGTAATCCCAACAATGCCCATCGTCCAGCTAGCCCAGGTTATTGGTAAGATGGTGGCATTTGAAACCAGACCATTACAGGACCAGAAAGATCCTGCACTGCAACAATCCAAAGCTTGGCTGAGTGTGTACTGTGACACTGTTGTAGGACAGATCAAGGCATGCTGAAGACTAAAGCTGAAATATCCACAAGGATAAAGATTTTTGCCGTGTAGTATATCACTTGGTACCTTCATGGTTTTCTGATTTGCAGTGGACAGTCTCAACAAAGGATGATTAAAATGGCAACTTTGTCACAATGAGGATCAGATTTTCTTCATTTCCAATCAGGGGCTAAGTGAGCAGAGGAGCGAGGTCTGTATTTATTGATAACCCCTTTCAGCCACAGAAGGTGGCAAGAAGCCATCCTCTTGATTTACTGCTGTGCCGTGGACAGTTCCAACACACCAAATGAGCAAATACATGGGCTTGGGGATTGATGTCCCCTAATTAGAGTGTACTGTGACTTGGACTCAATGATGCCGATACTAGAGACCAAGCAATTGCTACCTTTGATTTTCTCTATGATTGAGGTTGAGGTTTTGTCAACTCCTGAAGGATCACTCCATCTTGCAGATGGAGCACACAGGCACAAAGCAATGATACACTTCAATGTATGTTCAGAGCCATTGTGAAGCTGGCAATGCTCTGTGCTTAACAAGTTAAAGCTATTCCTTTAAAAATGTGCTCACTGAGGCAATTCCTTAATAGCCTTGATGTTTCTTCTAGATGGTGGAAGATTTTCATTAAATGAATGGTTACACAACTTGACCAATGTACAAGAACAGGTGGCCTCTTGACAGAGAAGATCTTTACCAGGCACCTGCAATTGCGACAGGCCATGGCACCTCCAAAAAGCCACACAATTCTGTCTCGGCAAAGTCTTGACACAATTTAATTCTACAAATAAGCTAATCATGTAAATAATGGAATCCTATAGATGCTGGGCAACCTGCTGAGTGTTTACAGTATTTTTATTTTATTTCAGGTTTCTGGCATCTGCAGTCACCTGAATCTCATTCTGAGAACTGTCGTCGGTCTTCATAATGTTCCACCTGACAGAGATATGACGAGCACAACCAACAATCTCAGAATTATTTCATCTGTGTTTCCTATTGCATCGTATTACCCATGAAAATCTCTGGCAAAAAAACTATAGTGATAAACTTAGGGTTCACATCAGGAGCTTTCATGCCACATCCTTGTATTCTTATCTCTTCATCAACCTCTGAAAGCTTGCCATTTGTGTACCTATGCCATTGTTGATCCCTGCTGAAAGAGGAAATTAATTCCCCCAATTCATTAAAAGGGAGTTTCCATCGCATCACTAATGCAGTAATATGCCACAAACCGTAAACCATAGCAAAAATCAATTGTCACTTTAAGAGCAATTGCAGTAGGCAGTGGACCAGGTATCAAAACACAGTTAGATCTCTGACTTTAGTGTCAGGACAGCTTATTTAGAAAGCATTATCCTCCAGTTATATTGACCCTGGGACTGTTAAGTAGGAACATCACTTCCAGAATATATATTTTCAACCATTGTACTGCAACCCCTCTCATTCCAACTCATAATGTATAATTGACCTATTTAAAAAAACATTTATGTATTTGATCTTTTTTGTATCTTTGTGTTGGCAACACTTCAATGTATCCTATTTTTTTCATCTAGATAATATTCCAAAGGTTGAAAAACGTTATTTTGCCATCAAAAAAATCATGTTTTACATTTCTCTTAAGGAAAAAGACAATCTTTAAGGTAATATTTATCTCAATGTCAGCTCTTGATGGGTCATCATTAGTCCTGAATTATCAATGGAATCTCCAGAATTAAAGATTAATATTCAAAATACGGATTGAATAATCCAGGAGGAATGAAACGTTTGCGAACCAAAGTGTTCTTCTCATTCTTTGAACACATTTGAAATATTGGGAAGAGAGGAAAGGATTGTATCCAATATGAGACTGGAAGTAACATGACAAATTAAACATCCAAAAGGAGGCCAATGATTACATAGAAACATAGAAACATAGAAATTAGGTGCAGGAGTAGGCCATTCAGCCCTTCGAGCCTGCACGCCATTCAATATGATCATGGCTGATCACAAGGGCCACATCCAACTCACTCTTAAATATAGCCAATGAACTGGCCTCAACTACCCTCTGTGGCAGAGAGTTCCAGAGACTCACCACTCTCTGTGTGAAAAAAGTCTTTCTCATCTCGGTCTTAAAGGATTTCCCCCTTATCCTTAAGCTGTGACCCCTTGTCCTGGACTTCCCCAACATCGGGAACAATCTTCCTGCATCTAGCCTGTCCAACCCCTTAAGAATTTTGTAAGTTTCTAGAAGATCCCCTCTTAATCTCCTAAATTCCAGAGAGTATAAACCGAGTCTATCCAGTCTTTCTTCATAAGACAGTCCTGACATCCCAGGAATCAGTCTGGTGAACCTTCTCTGCACTCCCTCTATGGCAATAATGTCCTTCCTCAGATTTGGAGACCAAAACTGCACGCAATACTCCAGGTGTGGTCTCACCAAGACCCTGTACAACTGAAGTAGAACCTCCCTGCTCCTGTACTCAAATCCTTTTGCTATGAAAAGCTAACATACCATTCGCTTTTTTCACTGCCTGCTGCACCTGCATGCCTACTTTCAATGACTGGTGTACCATGACACCCAGGTCTCGCTGCATCTCCCCTTTTCCTAATCGGCCACCATTTAATAATAGTCTGCTTTCCTGTTTTTGCCCACCAAAGTGGATAACCTCACATTTATCCACATTATACTGCATCTGCCAAACATTTGCCCACTCACCCAGCCCCCTATCCAAGTCACCTTGCAGTCTCCTAGCATCCTCCTCACAGCGAACACTGCCCCCCAGCTTAGTGTCATCCGCAAACTTGGAGATATTGCCTTCAATTCCCTCATCCAGATCATTAATATATATTGTAAATAGCTGGGTCCCAGCACTGAGCCCTGCGGTACCCACTAGTTACTGCCTGCCATTGTGAAAAGGACCCGTTTACTCCTACTCTTTTGCTTCCTGTTTGCCAGCCAGTTCTCTATCCACATCAATACTGAACCCCTAATACCGTATGCTTTAAGTTTGTATACTAATCTCTTATGTGGGACCTTGTCGAAAGTGTGGGACCTTGTCGAAAGGTCTTCTTTCACACCCTACTTACTCCTCATTCACAATTCCTGGCAAAAATCTAGGGGTGCAACTTATTGCAACTTTGTATTTTTAATTAAACTCCAATTTAATGTTAAAGTACACAATTTGATATTGAAGGCCTTTATACACCAAGGTCGAAAATTGCCTTGGTTAGTGGGTCAAAATGGGCAGTTTGGGAACAGCCACTAGCGGCGCCCATTAGTTGCAACTGAATTAAGTACTACAGAGACAACAGGCAGAAACGAACCTCCACCCTATTCGCGCCTATCTCCTTCGCTCCTTAGATGCTGCTGCACCCGCTGAGTTTCTCCAGCTTTTTGTGTACCCTCCACCCTATTATGACATGGGTCTCAAATTAATTGGGCACATTTCCCCTGAAGTTCACCACATGACCTCCCTCCTACTTCCTGTCCCTCCACAGTCTGTGACCGCCTACCGACATCCCCATCTTCTCGGAAATCCTCTTTGCCACAAGCAACTGTCACCCACATGGACATGCTGGCTGATGCCTGCGTTTCGGTGAAACACCTTTACATCCCCTTGTCCAATATAGGAACTAGCTGATATATCTGATTGGTGCGGACTTTAAAACGTGTTCCTATTTTACTAAACCCGCGTTTTTTTCTCAAGGATTGGCAGTTTTGTCCTGATTTTTAATTGCCGACAGTGCAGAGAATCTCCATGAGCAAAGGCAGTTCTTATCCCCAAGAGAGACTTTAACTGGGAAAGTCTGAACCCCCACCTCCCCCTCCTTGATCTCGGGCACTAGCTGACTTAACCCGAGGACCCCCTCTTTAGGACCGGGTAGATTCTCATGCGCATTCTGAAGACAGAGTTAAAGATATAATTTAAAAGCACGCCATCTCTCAGCAGCGAGGGCATTGCATATTTGTTCCGTCTACATGGCTCAAGCCCTTTCATACCTGTGCACAATAACGGTCTTGTTTAAAGCGGAAGACCTGGAATTCGCCACTCTCACCCCCGCTGTTGGATTTTTGCAGCGAAGTCGCCGAGACGTTTCACCAATTTAAGGCTGCGTTAGACACGACGAAGATACAGACTGACGGTGATTTTGTTCATTTGCACTTTTGATTCACGGCACATGACTTATTTAAAGTTAATTTCCTACTTACATCTTTTCCTGAGTTTCCCACCGACCCGATCGCGCCATTCGGACCTGGATCACCTTTCGGACCCTGGACAGAAATCGTATTGAAAAAGAGGATTATCATATATAATGGATAATAATGTTTTTAATATATAAATGATAAAATGCAAAAGAAAGGGGGGCACTCACCGGCGGACCCGGGGGGCCATCCGGACCTCGAGGGCCCTGTAGGTAAATCAGAAGAAATGAACTAATGTCATTACAACAAATTACAATATTCGAATATCATGGCTAAAAGCTGATGCGGGAGTGAGTGTGCGAATGAATGCGGTGTGTTGTTTGAATAGGGCGAAGGCATCATGTTGATCTTGGAGGTAGAGTCCCCGATACTCTGACCCGGCCGCGCTCACGTCCACCACATTGCAAACGCCTAGTATTTCAATAATTCTATGGTCTGCATGTTTCCTTCATCGAAGGTACTGGCTTTCGGTTGCATTGTGTAATGCTTTTGCGGTCAAGCGGATTTCAAGGGGTTGGGGTGGATGGAAGGGGGAAGAGGGCGTGGAGGGAAGAGGAGAGAGGGAGCAGAGACAGGTCACCGTTGCGATCCAATGACTTACGTCGATCCCATCCACTCCCGGGACTCCAGCCGGACCTGGGATACCTAGATCATCTGGTACATCCTATGGTGAAAACCATTAAAAATCAAATTAAATATTAAATTGAAAGCGCGTTCACGTCGCCATTTAAGACATTTCTATTCGTCTAAATACAATATGTTTACTGATTTATAAATGCTTTAATTAAAAAAAGGGTCCTTTATCACGCTTTGCGAATGACAATATTGTAGCTATGGAACAGTCACCAACGAACGATAACAATCTAGATTTCATTACTCCAAAATTTCGTTGCCTCCAAAACAAATTGGCACGCCTCTAATCTGTTAACTGTACCGTTTCAGGACTTAATGTAGCCCTAATTATCGTAAAACTAGATTAAACGCCAATTTAGATTAAGCATTTCCCCCTTCGCAAACAAATTACACCTTGAATAGCAAAATATGACACAGGCTTCCTAAAGCTACGGAGATGTACAAGATTAAAGGTATGATAAATAGGTATGCCAAGTAACAAACTTCAACTACCAAAGCACCAAAAAAAATCTCATGGCTTGTCCTTCATCATCCGCCTACCAAACGTTCTTAGACATCAATGCAGTCACAGTAATCCACTGGCAGGACAAAGATCACCAACATCTCCGTTCGTGCAGCCCACCCATCGTATCTCTTGATGAATGGTCACATCAGAAAAGTCGGTTCTTTGGGAACCGGTTTTTTTCTCGACCTAAGCTTCACTTTCCCTTTTCTTAAAAGTAAAACGTTGCAGCTATAAAATGTTAAGTTCTCAGTGGAGTTAGCTATAAATGTTAAATGCTTAATGTTCAGCAGTAGTCTTCCAGTAGCGATGATTATTAATTGGCCTGTTGCGTATGTCGGAGATCTTACAGGTCGAAGAGGAATGCAGCAATTCGTGTAATTTGAAACAAGGCACGTTAATAACCGAGTGGAGCCCAGCGACCACGGTATTAAATATTCTTGCTTCACCAATGCAACGGTCCAAAGCAACGGGTGTGAAAGTACCAACGCGGTAGCTGCAGTAATTAGCTACTTTCAGAAGAATAAAGAGGCAAGGTTCAAATGAATACGCGCTTACTTGAGTTAATCCAGGACGCACTGTTTGTAGAAAAATCACCAGGAACAAGAATCCCGAGTGCCTGCCAGTGCTCGCCATGGTAACCCAATAACCAGGTAGATTGCCTCTGTCCTCTCCCTCCTCGGCTGAATATTAGGCCCCCAGGAAAAAATCTCCTCGCCGATCCCCGACTAAGAGATGTGCATAGCAATGAGTTTTCATGTTTATTAATATTTCGCGGTCGGGCCGTGTGATTGGAGGACCTGACAGTCTTTGGGCGGAGTCTCGGGGTATCATCCACAAGCTACCTTTGCATAAATGGTGTAGATCCGTTTCCCATTTTGTAACTTTGTTGGTTTTTTAAGGGTCAATTTTATTTCAAAAATAAGATGGTAATAATTTTATTACCAATATAAGTTGAATCATTTGTAGAAAAAAAAATAAAGCTTTAGAATACACAGCGCTTTCTTACTGAATTTCCAATGGGAAGTTCGGAGCAAGATTCGGGTTGCGCTCTTTAAGGATGCTGGTGAGAGGTCATCCACTGAAGCTTGAACAATCTTTGGCTAAAGAAAAACAACGTTAATCGAATTTATAGATTATCAACAATATAAATTAACTGATGCATACAATGTACATGAATATCTCAATTACTTTTCATCATATTTGCTGTATGCACGTGTTTTGACTTCCCTGTAAAAAAAAACATAAGTATTTAACCTTTCAACATAAAGGAATAATATCACACACAGTAAGGAAGTCATATTTGTGCTTTAACATATTTAACGTTATTTAACATATTTAACGTTAACATATTTCACTGTAAGTAAAATCGGATCTTCAATTTTATTTAATAATTATGTTTGTAATATTATCATGAACTTTCGGTTCAATATTTTCTATACAGGTTTATAAGTGATAGGAACAGAATGAGGCCATTCAGCCCATCAAGTCTACTCATCTATTCCATTATGACAGACCTATCTCTGTCTCCTAACCCCATTCTCTTGCCTTCTCCACAAATCCACTGACCCATTCTACACTGTTTAGTGTTTTCTGAGTCATTCGTAAAGGGCCTGTCCCACCAGCATGCGACTGCATGCGGCGAGCGCGACCAAACGTGGTGGCTTGAGGCGTACGTCCTCGCGGGGCCGGTCCCACATCCAACCGCGGAGGCGTATGGAGTTATGCGGGCTGGTCCCGACATCATACTCACCAATCAGCTGGGCATGAGGCGGGCTGAGTAAATTTGGACGTCGCACGGCGTCGGATGGTGATGTCATCACGCAATGGCACGCTGGGCGTTGACGTCATCACCACTAGGCGTATGCTGTCAAGACGCTGCGTAAGGCGTCCAGACGCTGCGTACGGAGTCAGGACGCTGTGTACGCCCGTCGAGGCGTTGCATATGGCCTCAATGAGAATACTTGGCCAATAAACTTACTTACTTACTTACTTACTTACACAGCATTCTGTGGCAATGAATTCCACAAATTCGTCAACCTCCGATTAAAGACATTCCTAAAGGAACGTTCTTTAATTCTGAGGCTATGACCTCTGGTCCTAGACTTTCCCACTAGTGGAAACATCCTATCCACATCCACTCTATCCAGGCCAATATATTGGAAACTGGGCGATGTTGAATTTTATACAAGGACCTCTATTGTGATAGCACTTAAAATACTACATTTAGAAGAATGAAGTTGTAAATCTCACGTTGCATTTGTACCGCAAACAGCAATTCAAATAATGTGAAGTAATCAATGATACAGTCCAAACGTTTCGACCCGAAACGTCGCCTATCTCCTTCGCTCCTTAGATGCTGCTGCACCCACTGAGTTTCTCCAGCTTTTTGTGTACCAATGATACAGTCCATTTGCATGGTCTCTTGTTCCTCTCAAGGTGCCATAAACAGGCTAATTAAACCCTTGGGTGTACACAAAAGGCTGGAGAAACTCAGCGGGTGCAGCAGCATCTAAGGAGCGAAGGAGATAGGCGACGTTTCGGGTCGAGACCCTTCTTCAGACTGCTACAGACAAATTAAACCCTTTGCACTTTCCACACATCTGTAATTTTCTCCCCAGGTTCATATCCAATTCTTACCTGCTTTCCAAAATTAAACATTAGAATTGAAATGATTACAATGCCTGAATATTAGCACATAATTTATGATTTTATCAAACAGAATTTTACCCTGAAGCAAAGGAATTTCAGTAATCTGGATCATGTAAACACAAGATGCTTTAATTAATGCATCTTGTGTACCTGCGAGATTTCACACCACTGTGAAGGAAAATAATTGGAAAGGTTCTTGGTTCTTGGTCCTCCAAAATATTGCAAGTGGAATTTAAACTACCTGTCTTTAACATAGATATTATTGCTTCATTCATATACTATAGTTAGATAAATGGATATCACTAAGTTTAGTGGACAGAATAAAATAGCCATGCTTGCTTGACAGAAGGCTGCTGAATGAACCATCTCCAAGATGTTCAGAGATTCATATTAGCTTAACATTAGCATTGAGGTCAAAGAAAGAGTGTTCATGTCGTGGCCCTATTTCCACCAATCTTTCCACCACCACTCACAAGAAGCAACAAGACAGACGCCATTGTATGCAAATGCCGAGAACAACTTTTAATCTTGTGTGTGTACTCGATAAGAAGAACCTTAGCATTGAGGAAATCTAAATGGCACCATCAGTTGAGATTTGCTAGTTGTGTTTGAGTAACACATCAGAGTTCTCTGATGAGGTGGCGAAAAGTGATAACGAGTTGGCTGAGAAAGAATGTGGCAAGTAGGATTAAATGGGTCATTTTGGGGTTGGCAGGCAGCAGGATACAGCATTGAGCAGTATTTCGGCCTCAGCTGCTTATAACATGCTAGACCGTGGGACCCGTTGGGCCCCGTTCCCCAAGGCAATATTCCACCACTGACCCATAGCCCCCAATAGCACAGGCACGGCTGAGGGGTTCCTGTTGTGTTTCCAGGGATCCCCGTTGTGATGCGACACGGCAACCCTCCATCAATTGCGCCTCGCCATCCCTCTTCCTACCCTATCCTCCTCCATTCCCCCTCATCCCCAGCACTCCCTCCCCTCCTCTTCACCCTCCCACTTTTTTCCTCCCTCCCTCCCTCTCCTTTCCCCTACCCTCAGTCAGTCCCTCCCTCCCTCCCTCCATAACCCCTCTCCCCCTACAGCCTCCTCTCCTCTCCCTCTATCTCCCTGCTCCCCCACTCCTCACCTCCCCATCCCATTCCCCACCTCCCCCACTCTCCCTCTATCCCCCCTCCTCCCCCACTCCTTCCTCACCTCCCCCACTTTGCCCTCCCTCTCCCCTCCTCTCCCCTCCCTACATCCCCCTGCACCTGCACTCCCTACCCCCTCGTCCCCCTACCCCCTCCTCTCCTTCTAAACCCTGCTCCCCCACTACCCCTATCCCAGCCCCCCACAATGAAAATCACAATTTCTAATGTAAATGAAACCTCTTCCATCTCCCCTATCATCACCCCCCTCCCCCCCCCCCCCCCCCACACACACACACACACACAATGAAAATTGCAATGTTTTTTTGTAAATGATATCTTCCCTCAAGAACTTGATTAAAACAGTTTTTTTCAAAAATTGCAATTTTTTAATGTAAATGAGATTCGGGATCCCATTGTGACGTCGTATGCTTCTAACGGGCAGTGCAAGTAGAAAAGTGATTTTTGTAAAAGTGTTCTTTGTAAAGTTTAAAATGTGTATAACTTGTAAAATATACCATCAATCTGAACAAAACTTGCCATGGCACACCACAGCACAATGGTGAGTAAGGTGGGCCCATATAATTATAGCGCTATCGTGTACAGTTTTGGAGTCGTTTCGGGATCACACTCGCACGTACGCATACAAACAAAATGAGAGTTTTAGTAATATATAGACAAAGTGGGACCCGTTGGGTCCCATTGGCAAACAGGAGGCCTGTTCCCCAAACACAATATTCCACCACTCACGCATAGCCACCAACTGCGCAGGTGCGACTGACGGATTCCCGTTGTTTTGCACCTGTTCCCCTCCTCCCCTTACCGCCCCCCACTCCACCCTTTGCCCTTCCACCCCTGCACGCAATCACTCCATCCCCCCTCAACCCCCCTCCTCCCCTACCACTCTTAGCGGTTCTCCGGCGGTGCAGTCATTCCCGCACATAAGGTTCTCATTGTGACGTAGAACAGCAGAACGTGCTGCAGACGGGCATGGCAAGTGGAAAAGGGATTTATTAAAGCTTAAAATGTGAATAACTCTTAAAATTTAACAATTTAAATGTTAAAGATGAGATTTATTCAGTTCAGTTATTTTCGTTGCATCTCTTGTTGTGTTCTGCTGCTCGCTGCTCTTGATGTCTCTTTGCTGTTGAAAAAAAGACACACAATTTTAAATATAGAAACATTATTAAATGGTTAAACTTTAACATGAAGAAAATCTGAGAATTTACCTCAGAAGTCATCGCTCAACCAAGCATGCATTTAATAACATTCTTGGTCGATGTTCCATCCTTCAGGAAAACTTTGACATTTTCCTTCACCTTGCCTTGGCTAAGAGCCGCATATAGTTATCCATGCTGAAACATGGGTTTCTCGAGGTATATCAACACTTTCTCCATGGTTTGTCCTTGCACCATATGGATCGTCATAGCAAAACTCGACTGAATCAGGAATTGGCTCCGCTGAAGGGGAATGTCTTTGCCTTCTGTCAAATTGGGCGTTATCCTAGGAATGAGAACAATGTCATCTTTGAAGGCTCTGTTGATTCTTGCAACAATCAGATTATTGTGTAGCTCTTCCACAGTCATCCTCGTTCCATTGCATAGCTTTGGGGGTTCTAAGTTTCCCATTTACGGAGATCCTTTTTTCAACTCCAATTTGCGTTGTGGTACACCAGAGATGTCGAGTGAAACGAGGAATTCTGTTGGGAAGTGAGTAGCATCAGTCCTCTCAGTGACAGCATTGAAAGAAAAGTACTACTTAATGAAGGGAAGTGTCTGATACATAGAGAATTGATGCTTCTCATCGTATCGTTGTGCGGAAGGAAGATACAATTGTCGGAGAATATTTCTGCAGGATTTTCAAATGCAGGATAGATGAAATCTTCCAGTGTTTTTGCTGATATAACTATGTCTTCTGGCATTTCAATTTCATCATCTTCATTCTTTAAAATCTCATCTTCTCCAACTTTCAACAAAAAATTAGAATAGTCGCCTTCTCCTTCTCTCAATCGCATATTCGTCTGCAATTGAAACTTGGTTAAACGTCTCCACCAAGTAGGATTTCTTCATACAGGAATTTTCAACAACAGTATCATTTCCCGTGATCACTACAGGAAGTTGTCAAAAATCGCAACAACAAATGGTAAGAAGGCCACCAAAAGGCACCGTTTTGGTACATACATCTTGAAGAGTCTGTTCACCGCTTCAAAGTTCTCCCTCCTAATCATTGGGCATTCATCCCAAACAATGAGTTTCACTTGCCTCATCAAACATGCCGTGTAGGAGTTCTTGTCAATGTTGCAGAATGTATCTTGGGTCACTTGGATGGGTAACTTGAATCGAGAATGAGTTCTTCCACCAGGCATTAATTTAACTGCTATCCATGAGGATGCTGCAGCAATAGCCACATCACCTAACTTTGGAGAGGATCAAATTGGTGATTAATGTTTTACCCATTCCTCCTGGTGAATCAATGAAAAACAATGAAGGAAGCTTCCTTTTCAAGCAGTTGCACACCTGCTCATACACTGCTCTCAGCTCAGCATTCAGCAGAGGCTCATTCTCCTCAACAAATTGTTGTTCAGTTCTAATGTATAGCAAATCCTGCAGCAATTCTGGATTGTCATCATCCACGTGCATCCTTCCATTTCTTGGTCATGGCAAATTAAAGCATTCTATTGTTTTGATTGTCTTGAATATACACAGAACCTGGTCATGATGCTTCTCATCAATCATGATATTATGATCACTTATTCTTCCCCATTCTTTGATAGAGGTAGAGTTAGATAAGCTAGAGTTAGAGTGAGGTAGATAGTTAGAGATGGAGTTAGATAGTTAGAGTTAGATAGAGTTAGATAGTTAGAGATGGAATTAGATAGTGTTAGTTAGAGGTGGAGTTAGATAGAGTTAGAGTTAGATAGAGTTAGAGTTAGATAGAGTTAGAGTTAGAGATAGATAGAGGTAGAGTTAGAGTTAGATAGAGTTAGAGTTAGATAGAGTTAGAGTTAGATAGAGTTAGATAGATTCTCCTCGCTGAAGAATAGATACACTTACCCTAGAAAGAGTGCAGCAAAGATTCAGCAGATTGATTCCTAAGATGGCAGGGCATCCACAAGAGGACACATTAGTCAACAAGTCTTCAATAGAACGTGAGGGCATCTGATTGTGACATAGCTAGACAGATTGGGTATGCATAGGGAAGATGCTTCCCAGCTTGTGTGTCTAAAAAAAGGTATCACAATCTCATGTTTTGATACAGGAGTTTTAGCACTGGGTGGGAGGACAGTCTTCATCACTCAGAGGATACAGAGGTTGTGGATTTTGATATCACAGAGTGTTGTAGAAACTGTTACTGAATAATTTTAAACAAAATTGCTAAATCTCCAGGTGCAAATGGCATCAAAGCAATGGGTAAGTATAGGAATGTGATATTGAATTTGAGGATCAATCATGATTGTAAACAATGGCAGAGTGGATTTGAAGGGCTGAATGGCTTAATTTGTGTTTCTTGAGGTGTGGTTGTATATTCAAACATTCAAATATGAAGCAAAGGGGTCCAGCACCAGTGACAGAGGAAATTCTCCAGGATATTACCGGGCATGTAGGATTGGATAGACTTTTTTTTTTTGGAGCATAGAAACCTCATTGAGATGTACAAGATCATGAAGGACATGGATAAAGTGAATACTCACAGTCTTTTTCCCCCATGGTAGAGGATTCCAAAACAAAAGGACATAGGCTTAAGGTGAGTGGGGATAGATTTAAGAGTGACCTCAGGTCAACGTGGAGACTGTTCTCCGTACTGAAAATAATTAAATCCGATTTAAGGGCTTCAATGAAAGATGATCTGGCAGAAGCAATTTTGTTTCTAAGGACAAGTTATCAATTAATTTTAGGTATGTTCTTTTGTAGCATTTAACTAGTAGATAGTAACTACTTATGCATTTAATTTTAATTTCTATTACGATTGAGAGTTTTTTGTCATAATTTAGTCATTTAGTTCATACCTGTGGCCTTAGTTTGATAAATTTGAGTAATGCTTTTTTGTTTTAATTTATTTTTATTAGAAGTAATGTACATACAGCAGTATAAGCCAAAAATAACATAATACATTTCATGTACCACTTCTTGTTTTAAACTTTAATAATAGGAAAGTAACAGAAGGAAGAAAAAGAGAAATAGAGTAAGTTAGATAAGATTTTGAGTACGTGAGAAAGTGAAAAAAAAAGAGCCCGTGGTGACGTAGAACGTGAGGAAGAATAAAAGAAAGAAAAAGAAAAAAAGGAAAGTATAAGAAAATAAGATAAGATAAAAGGGATGTACCTACTTCATATCTTTACACACCCCTCACCAGGTCCTGAAACAGTTTATTTCTAAAGTTATGTTGCACCCTATGCTTGCAATGAGTCGATAAATGGAGACCAAATCTTTAAGAATTGGTCTGATTTGCCTGCTAGGACGAATCTCATGTCTTCGAAGTGTAACATTTCGGACATATTTGAAATCCACATTTTTACCGTTGGTGTGGGTGCATTTTTCCAAAATTTAAGTATGAGTTTTTTTGCCGTTATTAAGCCATAATTAAGGAAACTCTTTTGGAACGAAATCAGCTCAAAGCCGACTTCCCTTGTTCCAAAAATAATCAATTCTGCGTTAGGTGTCAATTTTATTTTAAATAATTTAATAAAAATTTCAAAGATTTCATTCCAAAATTTTTGGATTTAATGCAAAAAAACAAAGGAATGTGCTATAGTTGCATCTTGAGATAAACATTTATCACAAGTGATAAATCTTGAGATAAACATTTATCACAAGTGGGGGAAACATTTGGAAAGATTTTATTTAGTTTCGTTTTCGAATAATATAATCTGCGTAGGGTTTTGAATTGGTTTAAAATATGTCTTAAATCGATCGAGCATTTATGCACATATAGCAAGTATTCTTGGACAACAAATACTCATATGTCAGGATGTTATTCATTGACTACAGCTAGGCATTTAACACAATCATCCCCTCCAAGCTGGTTACCAAACTCGCAGAACTGGGTCTCTGCGTATCCCTTTGCAATTGGATCCACGACTTCCTCATTCACAGACCACAGTCTGTTCGGATTGGTGGAAATGTGTTAGACA
The DNA here is from genome assembly GCA_035221665.1 of Okamejei kenojei. NCBI lineage: Eukaryota > Metazoa > Chordata > Chondrichthyes > Rajiformes > Rajidae > Okamejei > Okamejei kenojei. The sequence continues at coordinate 15,640,581 of CM069135.1, read as the reverse complement.
GCACGGGAGCACCTCAAGGCTGCGTGCTCAGCCCCCTGCTGTACTCACTCTATACTCATGACTGCGTAGCCGGTCATAGTGCGAACTTGATCATCAAGTTCGCTGACGACACCACTGCTGTGGGACGGATCACTGATGGGGATGAGTCATAGTATAGAAGAGAGATCGAGCGACTGTCCGGGATATGCATACCTGCCAACTATTCCGATTTGGGCGGAATTCTTCCGATTTTTCCATCCCAATTCCGAATTCCGATTTTTTTCCTCAATATTCCTAAAAAAATTGGAATTCGGAATTGGGATGGAAGCGTGCATGCGACCCATGGCGGCGGCGGCGGCGAGGAGACAGCGAGAGAGCGCACCGCGCCTGCGCCGCTTATGGGGACACGCACGGGTGTACGTCAGCACGCAGCCGCATGACCCCCGCCCCGCCACGGTGGCGTTCAGCGTCACTTGCCCCCCCCCCCCCCCCCCCGCACTGAGGTCACTTTGTTAACGAAGAAACTGCAGATGCTGGAGAATCGAGGGTTACACAAAATGCTGGAGAAACTCAGCGGGTGCAGCAGCATCTAAGGAGCGAAGGAGATACACAAAATGCTGGAGAAACTCAGCGGGTGCAGCAGAAAGTCTGAAGAAGGGTCTCGACCCGAAACGTCGCCTATCTCCTTCGCTCCTTAGATGCTGCTGCACCCGCTGAGTTTCTCCAGCATTTTGTGTAACCCCCCTGAGGTCACTTTCCCGCCCTCACTGACGTCACGTACCCCGCCCCTTACTGACGTCACGTGCCCCGCCCCTTACTGACGTCACTTGCCCCGCCCCTTACTGACGTCACATGCCCCGCCCTCACTGACGTCAGACTAATAGGATTCCGATTTTTCAATCTCACAAGTTGGCAGGTATGCATATGGTGCCAGCACAACAACCTGGCCCTCAACACCAGCAAAACCAAGGAACTGATTGTGGACTTTGGAAGGAGTAGGATGGGGACCCACAGTCCTGTTTATATCAGATGGTTGAAAGGGTCAAGAGCTTCAAATTCCTGGGCGTGCACATCTGTGAAGATCTTTCCTGGTCCGAGAACACAGATGCAATTATTAAGAAAGCTCATCAGCGCCTCTACTTCCTGAGAAGATTACGGAGAGTCGGTCTGTCAAGGAGGACTCTCTCTAACTTCTACAGGTGCACAGTAGAGAGCTTGCTGACCGGTTGCATCGTGGCTTGGTTCGGCAACTTGAGTGCCCTGGAGAGGAAAAGACTACAAAAAGTAGTAAACACTGCCCAGTCCATCATCGGCTCTGACCTTCCTTCCATCGAGGGGATCTACCACAGTCGCTGCCTCAAAAAGGCTGGCAGCATCATCGAGGACCCACACCACCCTGGCCACACACTCATCTCCCTGCAACCTTCAGGTAGAAGGTACAGGAGCCTGAGAACTGCAACAACTTGGTTCAGGAATAGCTACTTCCCCACAGCCATCAGGCTATTAAACTTGGCTCGGACAAAACTCTGAACATTAATACCCCTCCATGTTATTTGTACTTTATTAATTTATTAATTAATGTGTGTATTTACGTATATAATTGTAGTCAATGCCTACTATGTTCTGTTGTGCTATGCAAAGAAAGAATTTCATTGTCCTGTCAGGGACACATGACAATAAAGTCTTTTAACTTTGAAGTATTCTATATCATAGAATTTCTATTCATAGCTTCATCTAATAGGTCTGGTGTCAAAGTTTGGTATTCTTTTTTTTTTTTTTCAAATAATCACAGATTTGAAAATATTTAAAATATTGATTACTTCTCAAATTGTATTTAAGTTATAGTTGTTGGGCTTCCGGTGGCGCCATGGAGCACTAATCAGGCGCAGCATTTTGCTCCCGAAATATGCGATAATTTGCTTAAAAAGTCAGTTTGGAAGACGGGACCGATTTAAAAATATTTACCGGAGCTGCCTGACGTCGTACTGGTGACGTCATCAGAAATCGCTGTGAAAATAACAGTGGTTTAAGGCACCTTTAAATGAAAAAAGTGATTCCTTCCCAAAGCCCTCAAAGATCCATTACAAAATATGTTTTGAAAAATCAGCAAGCATCTGATGAATTAACCTCTGAATTAGCCTCTGAAATGACTACAAGGGCTGCAAAGGCTGAAATGGCTACAAAGGACAAAGAGCTGGAATAAATAAAACAGCCGGTAAGAGATTTAAGTGGCGAGATTGCTGCTGGGAATAAAAGTATGCTGGAGATCATTAATCATGGGAATCAGAAAAATTATTGACTCAATTGGCAATTTAAGTAAACAAATTGATGATATTGAAGATGAGTTAACTGTGAAAATTGATCGTGTGGAAAAAGATTGCAAGAAGTTTAACTGTTTTCCAAACTACTACAACATATCAGACTGCTATGAAAGATATGGAAACAACGTTGGTAGAAATGTCTGAAAATATGCAGAGAATGAAGAAAGATCAGTAGCGTGTCTTGGGGCAATTGAATGCCTTGACTTGGAAGCATGTTCAAGACGGCAGAATTTAAGAATAGTTGGAGTGATAGAGGGAAAGAAGGGGAACGATCCTCATGAGTTTGCAGCCACCTTAAACAAGTATTCAACCTGCCTGTTGAACCGAAAATAGATGTGGCACATCGGGTGCGAAGAGCACAATCAAGGCAAGGAGCCCCCCCCAAGACAAATCATAGTGAAATTTCATGAATTTCAGCTTTGGAAGATATTATGAAAAAAATCCAATACGGAAAGAATATTATGTTTGGGCAGGATACTCTCAGATTCTTTAGATATTATCCTTTAGAAATCGCTAAAAAACGAGAATTGTTTTCAAAGACAGACCCTGAAAGGAAATCAAAATGTAAGATATGGTATAATGTACCCTGCAAAAATGAGGATTACTTATAAGGGTAATGAACGTGCCTTTACTGACCCAGAAGCAGCATACAAATATGCTCAAGACATCGTAAAAGAGATAAGTGGTTAAATAAATTATCACGATTGCCAGGACAAGGTTCTTTATTCTACAGACATCGGCAGAGGGGAAGCTGAGAAATATGAATTTTTAAAAGACTAAGATGGCGGTGCTTCTACACGAGGCGGTGTCTAGACATCTTATCTTCTTTGGAATGCTAATTCAAGGACATTCTTTGTTCCACCTCAAATGAAATACGGAAAAACAAGGGTGCGGCTGAATGGAGAATTTAATACAAACAGACTTGAAAATAAACTTTATGAATTAAAGTATTTTATAATTTTACTCCTAAATGAACACAGAAACTATTGAATTAACATAGCATTCACAATGCAAACTGTTTTAATGGTAGAATGTAATAATGAATTATAATGATTAACTCCCCCGGGGAGGGGAAGGGGGGGGGATTTATTTTAATCGTTAGAGAGTGTCAGAGAGTAATGGTGGATGGCTGTTTGTCAGGTTGGAAGCCGGTGACCAGTGGGGTGCCTCAGGGATCTGTGTTGGGTCCACTGTTGTTTGTCATGTACATCAATGATCTGGATGATGGGGTGGAAAATTGGATAAGTAAGTATGCAGGTGATACTAAGATAGGTGGTGTTGTGGATAATGAAGTAGATTTTCAGAGTACAGAGAGATTTTGGGCCATTTGGAAAAGTGGGCTGAAAGATGGCAGATGGAGTTTAATGCTGTTAAGTGTGAAGTGCTACATCTTGGCAGGACAAATCAAAATAGGACGTACATGGTAAATGGTAGGGAATTGAGGAATGCTGTGGAACAGAGGGATCTAGGAATAACTGTGCATAGTTCCCTGAAGGTGGAATCACATGTAGATAGGGTGGTAAAGAAAGCCTTTGGTGTGCTGGCCTTTATAAATCAGAGCATTGAATATAGGAGTAGGGAAGTAATGTTAAAATTGTACAAGGCATTGGTAAGACCAATTCTGGAGTATGGTGTACAATTTTGGTCGCCTAGTTATAGGAAGGATGTCAACAAAATAGAGAGGGTACAGAGGAGATTTACTAGAATGTTGCCAGGGTTCCAGCAACTCTGTTACAGAGAAAGGTTGAACAAGTTAGGTCTTTATTCTTTGGAGCGCAGAAGGTTAAGGGGGGACTTGATTGAGGTCTTTAAAATGATGAAAGGGATAGACAGAGTTGACGTGGATACGTTTTTCCCATTGAGGGTAGGGAAGATTCAAACAAGAGGGCATGACATGAGAATTAAGGGACAGAAGTTTAGGGGTAATGTGAGGGGGAACCTCTTTACTCAGAGGGTGGTGGCTGTGTGGAATGAGCTTCCAGCAGAAGTGGTGGAGGCAGGATCGATTTTAAAATTTAAAAGTAAAGTGGATAGGTATATGGACGTGAAGGGAATGGAGGGGTATGGAGGGAATGGAGCAGGTAGATCGGACTAGGGGAAAACAAATGGTCGGCACGGACTGGAAGGGCCGAGAGGGCCTGTTTCCGTGCTGTAATTGTTATCTGGTTACATGGTTAATGAATGTCCAGATTTAGGACAATCAGCTAAATTTAAGGAAATAGATTATTAACATACTAAAAAAAACTAACATATATTAGGTTCCAGTTATGCTTGGTTGGAGGGGGGAAGATTCAGACAATTGGCAAACAGCCAGGAGTCTGACTCTGGTTAACCCCTTCCAACCAGCAGCTTATTATTACTGAGTGTGAAGCAAACGTATAAACTGTTGGCATAACGTAAATGGTAGATAATCTGAAGACTTAATCAGATAAGACTTAATTAGCTATATAAATTGTAATTTTGTTATATATAATTTGGTTTTGAATTGGCCCTTCCTCCGTTTTGCAAGGTTTGTCAAGTGAGCCGAGTTAAATGTATATTAACAACAACGGAAGTCAATAATTCTGTAACTACCACCATTAGGCGGCTATTCTTTTACAGTGTTGTCATTTTTAGACACTGTAATACCACTGTTTTAATTTTTTTTTGTCACATCATTTCACACTTTTTTGTCTTTTTGCTTAAGGACAATCTTAAAAGGGATGTACCAATAGAGCTTAATAGCCACGAATGCTCCCCCAACATCCAGAGTCCTGAGGTATTTTGTTGCACCATATGACTTAAAGGTATTAAAGTAATTTAAAATGCAAGACGATAAACAAAATAAATTTGGAGAAATCACATTTTGCACTTGGAACATAAGGGGTGCTAACGAACCAATTAAAAGGGGTAAGATTTTCGCACAATTGAAATCATTTTAAAAATATTTTCAAATCCGTGATTATTTGAAAAAATATACACAAGAATATAAAAATTTGACTCCAGACCTATTAGACGAAGTTATGAATAGAAAGATGGACTCAACTAATTTAATATCATATTTGTATAATATCATGCTAAATATTGAAATACCATCATTCGATAGAATTAGAAGAGATTGGGAACAAGAACAAGCTATAAAAATCTCAAAAGAGTGTTGGGATAAACACTTGCTGTATGTGCATAAATGCTCGATCAATGTAAGACATATTCTAATCCAATTTAAAATCCTACACAGATTATATTATTCGAAAACTAAAATAAGTAAAATCTTTCCAAATGTTTCCCCCATTCGTGATGTTTATCTCAAGATGCACATTCCTTTGTTTTTTGCATAAAAATCCAAACATTTTGGAATGAAATCTTTGCCATTTTTATTAAATTATTTTTTTAAAAATTGAAACCGAACGCAGAATTGATTATTTTTCGAGAAATGGAATGCGGCTGACTTAGTTCCAAAAGAGTTTCCTTAACTATGGCTTAATTATGGCAAAAAACCTTATACTTAAATTCTGGAAAAACGCTCCAACACCAACGGTAAAAATGTGGATTTCAAATATGTCCGAAATGCTACACATCGAAGATATGAGATTCGTCCTAGCAGGAAAATCAGACCAACTCCAAAAGATTTGGTCTCCATTTATCGACATTACAAGCATAGGGTGCAACATAACTTTGAAAATAAACGGTTTCAGGACCTGATGAGGGGTGTGTAAAGATATGAAGAAGGTACATCCCTTTTATCTTATCTCATTTTCTTATATTTTCTTTTTTTCTATTTTTCTCTTTCCCTTTTTTTATTATTTTGTTATTATTATCTCTGGCATTCTACGTCTTTACGGGCTCTTCCTTTTCACCTTCTCACACACTTACTATCTTATCTAACTTTCTCTATTTTTCTTCTTCTTCTTTCTGTTACTTTCCTATTATTAAAGTTTAAAACAAGAAGTGGTACATGAAATGTATTATGTTATTTTTGGCTTATACTACCGTACTGTACATTACTTCCAATAAAAATAAATTTTAAAAAAGTTGTAGTTGTTGGAATGATAGAAAATAGTAAGATTAAACGAGAACTTACCAGTTCGAAGTTTGATCGTTATTTTATGAGGAGTAACGATGAGGGATCACGTGAAGAACCCCGCCTGGCGCTAGAACGGCATACTTCAAACCAGCGGCATGAAAAACACAGAACACAATAGCCGGAGTAAGATAGTAAGGCTCATCATAGATTTAGAACTACCAGATGATCATTTATTTTATGAGGGTGGGGAGTGGAGTCCCTCATCGTTACTCCTCATAAAATAACGATCAAACTTCGAACTGGTAAGTTCTTGTTTAATCTTACTATTTTACTTCAGAGTCACGTGAGTGACTACGTGAAGATTTTGAAGCTTCTGTGTTTTCCATGTCGTAGAATTCTTCCAAACGACAGTCCGGCTAGGTCAACACATACATGAGTAAAAAACCTTTTACCAGACCGGTTTTAGTTCTTTCCATAAATCTTTTAATGATAAAAGAACATATAATAACCCCCTTTTTACATCTGGGGAAACCATTACAAAGTGATAAAAGATATAAGTGATAACATAATCGATAATATCAATCGATAGTGAAACAAAGCAGGTGATTATAGTGAACCCAACACCGCGTGTCCAAAGCCTGTCATTGTGTGAACAGGTTTATTGTAGAACTTTGAAAAAGTTTCTTCTTTACACCACCCTGCGGTTTCTAAAATGTGTTCGAGTGGTACGTCCTGTAACTTCGCCGCGGACGTAGCTGCTGCCCTGGTGGAGTGAGATTTGAACACATCAGTGTCTACTCCTGCTAAAAGTAACACCAGTTTTAACCACCTTGAAATTGTTTGCACTGAAGCTTTTGTGTGTGGTTTCTTATGATTTTTTCATCACCTCGAAGAGTTTTGGTAACTTTTATATATTGATTCAAATGTTGAACTACACACAATGTTGGATCAATAGGGTAAGCTTGAAACATTACCTTTGCTACAGTTCTCCCTAGTCTGCTTTGTTTGATCAGACCGTAAACATAAAACACAATGTTATCTGCAGCCACATGCATATAGTCTAAACGTAGCATTTGTAATGTTTGCACCCTTTGAGCTGAAACCAATGCCATTAACATTACTAATTTAAATGTTAACTTTTCCAATGATAAAACTTCGATTGGAGTCCATTGCCTAAGTAAAGTAAGTACAATGCTGACATCCCAAATTTCTGTATATCTTGGTTTGGGTGGATTTTTGTTAAAGATTCCTTTCATAAATCTGGATATTAATGGATGTGATCCAATTGATTTCTGGTCAGAGATTTGTCCTAAATAAGATGATAAGTGCACTATTAATGGCACTATAACTTAAGTGCTGTTCAAAATGGAACTCGGCAAGGAACTCCAATATGTTTGCAATGTTCACAGTATGATAGGATATATTTGATTGTCTACAAAAATTTTCCCATTTCTTTATATGTGTCATATATTGTCTCTGAGTGCTATCTCGCCATGATGCGACTATAATATCCATAGTTCTATCCGACTATCCAAGCTCTTGTAGTGGTCTGGTCAAAACCTGCAGATTAACAAATTCATATAAGCATGTAATAGATGAATTTCTTTGGTTACCGGTTTTATTAATAAATCACTGCTGCTAGGAATTGACATATATGGTTCTTTAATCATGTTTAACATCAATGGGAACCATGGTTGTGTCGGCCAATTTGGAATCACCAATAATCCTGCGGCAGAATCTTGTTCTATTTTCTTCAGACATTGCTGAACCAGCGCAAATGGCGGGAAAAGCATAAAAGAACATATTCCCCCAATGTAGTGAAAAAGCATCTTCTACTACTGCATCTGGATCTGGTTCCCAAGACACATATTTAGGCAATTGATGATTTAATCTTGATGCAAACAGATCAATGTCTGGTAACCCATATTGAACTACAATTTTACTGAAAATTACTGGGTTCAACATCCATTCTGTGTGTTGTCTTTAAACACCCTTGATCTATTGTCTGCCACCACATTGTCTTTACCTGGGATATAATTTGCCGAAATCCAAATTTGGTGCTTAATACACCACTGGCATATCTGATTGACCAGACAATCACGATACCGATCTGACTCCCCCCATGTGATTAATATATGCAACAGCTGTTTTTATTGTCTAATTGTATCAGTACATGCAGATTCGTTTTTGTAGAACAATAAGCTTTTAACCCATAAAACGCCCCCAATAATTCTAAATAGTTAATACCATATGTTTGGAGAAACATTTCCTCTTGGACAGTCCATCTGCCCCCGCAGCTGGTAAATGAATCTGTCGGCCCCCCCATCCGAGAGCACTAGCATCTGTTTGTAAAATTACTTCAGGCTGTTGTATCAGAATGTTTTTTAGCAGCTTGTGGGACATTTTCAATCCACCATTGCGATTTCCAATAAAGCTTTCTTTTGTTAATTGCATAGGCCTATCAAAATGGCCTGCTCTCTTTTTTAGAGCTCTTATTTTGTCCCTTTGAAGGTTTTGGTAATGTAATGGACCAAATTCTACTGCAGGAAATGCTGCTACTAATTTACCAATAACCTTTGCTACTTCCCGGATGGAGGGATAAGGTTTGTGAATGAGACCCCTACAGGTCATTAAAATATCATCAATCTTATCTGTTGGCAAAGTTACTAACATAGTAACTGAATTAATCACAAACCCCAAATAGTTAATTGACTGTGCTGGCTGCAGCTGGGACTTAATTGGATGAATCAAGAAACCTAACTTCTCAAATAAAGTTTTAGTTTCTGAAACTGATTTTTCAGCTGATTCCCGATTACTATTGATGATTAAAATGTCATCCAGATAAGCCATAATGATGTGCTTTTGTGCTCTTAATTGTGCTAAAGCTGATTTCAACAGCTTTGTAAAGAGCCTGGGAGCTGAACTCAACCCATTTGGTAAAGCTTTGAATTGCCACAGTGTCCCAGCCAATTAAATTTTAAATACCTTCGAAAGAGCTGGTGTATCGGTACTGAATAGTACGCATCCTTTAAATCAATTGTAGCCATATAACAACCTGCTGATATCAAATATCTTGTAGTGTTGAATGTTTCCATCTTAAAATGTTTATACTCGACAAATGTATTAAAGTTTGTAAGGTCCAGAATAATTCTGCAACCACCATCTTTTTTACTTCTTGGAAATATATTTGACACAAATTGATGTTTATGTTCAACAGTTTTTTCAATAACACCTTTTTTAAACAATTTGTCAATTTCCACATTAATTTCTGCCTCTTCAATTGCAGAAAACATAGAACCATAAGCAGGTTTATTTTGTACCGGAGAGTTAACACCTTCTTTAAATGTTATAGTAGCTCCTGAAATGGTTTGTAAAATAAACCGATCAGATGTGATGGCAAGCCATTCATCATAAAACATTTGTAATCTCCCTCCAACTGGAGATTTGTCCACAGTTTCTTTAAGAATTGAATACATTTTTTGTACCTCTCCATATGAACGTGGTGGTCTCCTTCTCCCCGTATACGGGTGAACATTAGGCTGTGTCGGATGGTAATATTTTCTTATCATATTCCTGCCTCTGTTTCCAAAATCAAATCCTCTTCTTGACGAAAAATACCTTTTTTGTCCAAAAACGAAAGGTCTCATGTGGCTAATAGATTTAGCCTCTTCATCCATTTCTCTTATTTGCTTAGGCAGGTTCTCTCCAAATAGATAACCAGGAGCTTGAACACCAGTTGATCGACACAGACCTGCAAACCTTGGATGAAATATGGGCCGAATCACAATTTTCCTCATACAATTAATTTCATAGAAGGAATTGCACAATAAGCCCAAAGTATCTTTTTGGATTTTAACCATTTCCGACCCTTCCATTTGCCTTCCAAAAGCAGTAATGGCAGCTGAAATCAGTTTGAGGATTCTTTGAAATCTTATTTCTTGTCCTCTCATGCCTGGAGTCATAGGCGTCCATATAGACGGATTAACCATAGGTACCTTCAATGAGGTGCAATTTTCCGGTGTTTTATATAATTCTGCTGTTTCAACCATCACAGAATCTTGAAGTTGGTGAGATACCATATAATTAATACTGGCAGCTAGGTTTTCTTCCATAGCCTCACCACTTCCTTCAGGTATAGCAAAATCTTTTGCCATATCAGGCACATCTGGCCTCTTCTTTTTTATTCGTGGTGTGCACTTATAATCCACATCACCACTTGCAGGGTCTGACTTTTGCAGCCCTGATACACTTGGAATTATACCCAATGAGACTTCCTCCGCCCTTAATCCTGGGTCTGGAGTTTCAAATTCCCAATTTGGCACATAGCCATATTCTGGATATTCAAACCCCTCAGGGTCATTTTGGGAAACTTCTGGGTACTGTGACCCTTGTCTCATTATATTTTGGAGTACTTTCTCCATATGTTCCATTTTAAGCCATATAGCTTTATTATCCGGAGGACTTTCATTATCAGAGTCATTATCAGAAACCACGGGCCTCACGGATTTCTTTTTACTTTTTCTAGGAACATTTTCCTCCGTGGTTTGCATTTCTGGAGAAATTATAGTCTCACTAACGGGTGAATCAGCGGCCACCGGTATCGGAACCGGATCCGCACTAAACTCTTGTCCCGACTCTTTAGCTTCACCCGGGACGATCTTTTTACCCGCGAAATTTTCCTTTGAGACTTCTCCATTTTTTCTTTTTTTATTATCTGGCTAAATCAGTACGCCAGCGTGACTCTGATTTTAAATTTTACTTTCACTTTTGCTGGTTCTACCAGCGTAACGTCTTTTTTTAGAACGTCCCCTCTTTTCCTTGCACTTACCTGCGGGTCCGTTCCGGCCGCTGCGATGAGCTGCGCTCTGCAGCTCTTGCTTCTGCCGTCAACGTCGACGTAATGCCGTTCTAGCGCCAGGCGGGGTTCTTCACGTAGTCACTCACGTGACTCCGAAGTAAAATTTCCGGTTTCATACATGTCTCCAAACGTTTTAATTCCTATTATTTCCCAATGTGTAAATGATTTATCAATAATGGATGGTTTAAACGACGTATTATTAGCTATGGGAGAGAGAAGTGATAGGTTTCTTAATTTGAGGGTTAATTTTATTTGTTTCCAAATTCTAATAGTACTATGAATAATTGGATTTTTCTTGTATATTGTATTATTCAGTTTTATTGGTGAGAGAAGGATCGCTCCTAAATTAAAAGGGGAACAATCCTCTCTCTCCATTACTATCCAATCCACCCATTGGGCAGAATTGTCCAACAGGTGAATTACATTTTTGACATTTAACTGCCCAATAATAATGCAAAAAATTAGGAAGTGTTAATCCACCACATTATTTAGGTTTACACAAGTGTCTTCTTTGAATTCTATGGGATTTATAGTCCCATATAAAATTTGTGATATCAGAATCCAATTTTTTGAAAAACTTTTTAGGTAAGTATGTTGGTATTGAATGAAATAAATATAACATTTGTGGTAAGAAGATAATTTTTACAGCATTTATTCTGCCTATTAAAGACATCGAAAGTTTTTTCCAAAATTTAATCAGGGCATTTAATTTAGTAAGTAGGGGCATATAATTTGCATTGAATAAAGATTTATATTTTCTGGTAATTTCGATTTCCAAGCATTTAAATTTATCTGTAGCAATTTTAAAAGGGAATTTTAAAAGGTGTGTTGAATCTTGAGGTTTTATCGACATAATTTCACTTTTATTCCAATTTATTCTATATCCTGAAAAGGATCCGAATTCCTCTATTAGATTTAATATATTTGGTATACTGATTTGCGATTTTGTAATATACAATAGTACATCATCTGCGTATAGTGATATTTTATTATTTGAGTATTTTGTATTATAACCATGGATATTCGGATGTGTTCTTATGCTTTCAGCTAAGGGTTCTATTACAAGAGCAAATAGCAGGGGTGATAATGAACATCCCTGTCTATTGCCCCTGGATAGTTGAAATTTCAGAGACAGGATGATATTAGTTAATATTCTAGCAGTCAGCTTTGATACAATAAGATAAAGTTCTCTCCCATTTGAAATTTCTGTAATACTTTGATGAGGCAATCCCATTCCACTTAATCAAAAGCTTTTTCTGCGTCCAATGAAATGATTAATAGGTCTTGCTCTTCAGTTTTGTATGAGTGCATTATATTAAACAGACGTCTCAAATTATTGCATGAGTATCTCTTGGGTATAAACCCCGTTTGATCCGCATTTATTAATTTGCTAACATATTTACTCAATCTTCTTGCTAAAGTTTTCGCTAATATTTTTTGATCTGTATTTAACAGTGCGATGGCTCTATATGAGCCAGGGTCTTCTAAATCTTTATCTTTTTTAGGTATGAGTGTAATCGTTGATTCCGCTAATGTTTCTGGTAATGTTTGTTCTTTGAAAGTGTATGTATACAGTTTTTGTAACCGTGGTGAAATTATCTCGTAAAATCTTTTATAAAATTCATTACTAAATCCATCCGGTCCTGGTGTTTTACCATTCTTCAGTGAATTTATTGTTTCTTCTATTTCCTTAATTGAGACCTGAGCTCCTAATTCCTCTTGTTCCAGCTGATTAAGTTTTGGGAGGTTACAATTATCCAAAAACTTTATAACTTTAGTACTATCTGCTGACGTTTTAGATGTATATAAATTTTGATAAAATTGAGCAAATCTTTTATTGATATCATTGGGTAATGTTAACAATTCACCTTTATCTGATTTAATCTTTTAAATTGTATGATCTGTTTCCTGTTTTTTTCAATTGACGTGCCAAAAGTTATGTGGTTTATCACTGAATTCAAAGTTTTCCTGTTTTGTAATTTGAAATATTCTTATAACTTTTGCGGATAATATTCTGTTTAATTTAAATTTCAATATTGTTATTTTATTATGTTTATCTATGGTTGGCTCTTTAGCATTATCTAGGTCCAGTTGTCTAATTCATTCTTCTAACTGCATTTGTTCATTCTTGTTCTTTTTATTTTGAAAAGCTTGGTATGAAATTATAGATCCTCTGATAAATGCCTTAAAAGATTCCCATAGTAAAGCGGGTGAAATATCTGGGGTGTCGTTGGTCTCAAAAAAAAGTTCCATCTGTTGTTTTAGATATATACCACCTTGTGGATCATTTAGAATTTGAGGATTAAACCTCCAAAACAAATTTTTATTAGGCATTCCTAGTTTTTTAAAAAAAGTTTAACGGGGAGTGATCAGAGATAATGCTGTTATGATATTTAGGATTCTTTGTGTAAGGAATTAATTTTGTATCCACTAAAAAATAGTCGATACGTGAATAAGTTTTGTGTACCATTGATTAAAATGAGTATTCCCTTCCAACTGGGTTAGCGATCCTCCAAACATCTGTTATATTTGTGTTATTTATATATTTATTTAGGAGTTCACTTGTTTTAGATTTTATGTTACGCCTCTTTTGTTGTGCAGATTTGTCCAGGTAAGGATCTAAAACACAATCGAAATCTCCCCCAATTATCACATTTTCAAACTTTGAGATTATATTCAGGATTTTATTAAAAAATTGGGGATTATCAAAATTAGGCGCATAACTATTTACCATAGTGATTGGGGTAGACTGGATCTCTTCGGTAACTATGAGATATCTCCCCTCTTTATCTGGTATGATATTCTTTGATTTAAATGGTATACCTTTATGAATAATAATTGCCGTACCTCTAGATTTAGAGATATATGAAGAATGATATGTTTGACCTATCCAATTTGCCTTCAATCTAGTCTGAGCTTGCAGTTTCAGCTGTGTTTTTTGTAAAAAAAAAATTATGTCTGAATTAAGTGATTTCAATTGTGCGAAAATCTTACCCCTTTTAATTGGTTCATTAGCACCCCTTATGTTCCAACTGCAAAATGTGATTCCTCCAATTTTATCTCCAGCTGTTTATCGTTTTGCATTTTAAATTACTTTGATACCTTTAAGTCATGTGGTGCAACAAAATACCTCAGGACTCTGGGTGTTGGGTGAGCATTCGCGGCTATTAGGTTCTGTTGGTACATCCCTTTTAAAATTGTCCTTAAGAAAAAAGACAAAAAAGTGTGAAATGGTGTGACAAAAAAAAGTTATATTACAGTGTCTAAAAATAACGACACTATAAAAAAATAGCCACCTAGTGGTGGTAGTTACATATTTAGTAACTTCCGTTGCTGTTAATATACATTTTGCTCCGCTCCCTTGACAAACCTTGCAAAAGGGAGGAGGGGCCATTTCAAAACAAAATTACAATTTGTATATCTAATTAAGTCTTCAGATTGTCTACCATTTACTATATACTAACAGTGTTTACGTTTACTTCACATTCAGATCCAGGTTTCATGTAATTATACGCTGCTGGCTGGAAGGGGTTAACCAGAATCAGACTCCTGGCTTTGCGAAGTGTCTGAATCTTCTCCCCCTGCACTCAAGCATAAATGGGACCTAATTTATTATATAGGTTAGTTTCTTAGTATGTTAATAATATATTTCATTATATTGAGCTCATTGTCCTAAATCTGGACATTCATTAACGATTTAAAATAACACCCCCCCCCCCCCCACCCCCCTTGTCCTCCCCGGGGCAGTTAATCATTATTACATTATACCATTATAACAATTCACTTTAAATTCAATTGCTATTGCTATGTTAATTCAGTAGTTTCTGTGTTAGTATAGGATTAAGAATTATAAAATACTTTGATTCAGTGTTTATTTTCAAGTCCGTTTGTATTGGTTTCTCCATTCAGCCCGCACCTTGTTTTTCAGTGTTTCATTCGAGGTGGAACAAAGTATGTCCTTGAGTTAGCATTCCAAAGAAGATAAGGTGTCTAGACATCGCCTCGTGGAAAAGCTCTGCCATCTTAGTCTTTTAAAAAGTCATATTTCTCAGCTTCCCCTCTGCCGATATCTGTAGAATAAAAAACTGTGTCCTGATAGTCGTGGTGATTTACTTAGCCATTTGTCTCTTTTACAATTTCTTGAGCATATTTGTATGCTTCTTCTGGGTCAGTAAACACACGTTCATTAGCCTTGTAAGTGATCCTCATTTTTGCAGGATACATTATGCAGTATCTTACATTTTGAATTCCTTTCAGGATCTGTTTTGTCTTTGAAAACAAGTCTCGTTTTTTAGCGATTTCCACTGGATAGTCTCTAAAGACTCTAAGGTTATCCTCCCCAAACATCATATTCTTTCTGTATAGGATTTTTTTCATAATATCTTCCAAAGCCGAAATGTCATGAAATTTCACTATGATGTGTCTTGGAGGGGCTCCTTGCCTTGATTGAGCTCTTCGCACCTGATTTTCGGTTTGACAGGCAGGTTGAATACTTGTTTAAGTAAGTTGGCAGCGAACTCACGAGGATACTTTCCCTCCTTTCCCTCTGTCACTCTAACTATTCTTAAATTCTGCCGTCTTGAACGTGCTTCCAAATCAAGGCATTTATCAGTTTATTTTAGCCAGTTGCCCCAAGTCACGTTACTGATCTTTCTTCATTCTCTCCATATCTTCAGACATAGATTTGAGTAATGCCTTTATAATTTGTATTTAATTCAACAGAATTTTAATTTTGTCATAGTCCTATATGTAATTTTATTTTTATTTTAGCATGATTAATATATTTTTTGTCAAGAATAAGCAAATTTTAAAAAACCACAATAGCATAGCTACAGCCATGAGACTCAAAACTTTAAGGACATGGGGTTCAAAAAGGTAGCCGAATGTTTCATGTAGTTCTAATGAAATGCAATCTCGTGAAATGTCATCAAGAGTCAAGAGAATTTTATTGTCATGTGTCCCAGATAGGACAATGAAATTCTTGTTAGCTGCAGCACAACAGAATATGTAAACATAATACTGTGCACCTGTAGAAGTTTGTGAGAGTCCTCCTTGACACCTTGATACCGACTCTCCCTAATCTTCTCAGGAAGTAGAGGTGCTGATGTGCTTTCTACATGATTGCATCAGTGTGCTGGGACCAGGAAAGATCTTCGGAAATATGCACGCCAAAGAGTTTGAAGTTCTTGACCCTTTTTCACCATCGTGGATCCAATTGCAGAAGGATGCGCAGAGACCCAAGACTGCGAGCTTCGTAACCAGCTTGGAGGGAATGATGGTATTAAACACCAAGCTGTAGTCGATGAATAATGAGTTGTTGTTGTCCAAGTGGTCCAGAACGGAGAGGAGAGCCAGTGAGATCGCAACCACCATTAACCTGATGTGGCAGTAAGTGAACTGCAGTGGGTCGAGGTTGTTGTCTAGGTAGAAGTTGATATAACCATATAACAATTACAGCACGGAAACAGGCCCTCTCGGCCCTTCCAGTCCATGCCGACCATTTGTTTTTCCCCTAGTCCCATCTACCTGCTCCATTCCCTCCATACCCTTCACGTCCATATACCTATCCACTTTACTTTTAAATTTTTAAATCGATCCTGCCTCCACCACTTCTGCTGGAAGCTCATTCCACACAGCCACCACCCTCTGAGTAAAGAAGTTCCCCCTCACGTTACCCCTAAACTTCTGTCCCTTAATTCTCATGTCATGCCCTCTTGTTTGAATCTTCCCTACCCTCAATGGAAAAAACGTATCCACGTCAACTCTGTCTATCCCTGTCATCATTTTAAAGACCTCAATCAAGTCCCCCCTTAACCTTCTGCGCTCCAAAGAATAAAGACCTAACTTGTTCAACCTTTCTCTGTAACAGAGTTGCTGGACCCTGGCAACATTCTAGAAAATCTCCTCTGTAACTCTCTCTATTTTGTTGACATCCTTCCTATAACTAGGCGACCAAAATTGTACACCATACTCCAGAATTGGTCTTACCAATGCCTTGTACAATTTTAAACATTACTTCCCTACTCCTATATTCAATGCTCTGATTTATAAAGGCCAGCACACCAAAGGCTTTCTTTACCACCCTATCTACATGCGATTCCACCTTCAGGGAACTATGCACAATTATTCCTAGATCCCTCTGTTCCACAGCATACCTCAATTCCCTACCATTTACCATGTACGTCCTATTTTGATTTGTCCTGCCAAGATGTAGCACTTCACACTTAACAGCATTAAACTCCATCTGCCATCTTTCAGCCACTTTTCCAAATGGCCCAAATCTCTCTGTAGACTTTGAAAATCTACTTCATTATCCACAACACCACCTATCTTAGTATCATCTGCATACTTACTTATCCAATTTTCCACCCCATCATCCAGATCATTGATGTACATGACAAACAACAGTGGACCCAACACAGATCCCTGAGGCACCCCACTGGTCACCGGCTTCCAACCTGACAAACAGCCATCCACCATTACTCTCTGACATCTCCCATTCAGCCACTGTTGAATCCATCTTGCTACTCCGCCATTAACACCCAAAGATTGAACCTTCTTAACCAACCTTCCATGGGGAACCTTGTCTAAGGCCTTACTGAAATCCATATAGACAACATCCACTGCTTTACCCTCATCAATTTCCCTAGTTACCGCTTCAAAAAATTCAAGAAGGTTTGTCAAACATGACCTTCCAGGCACAAATCCATGTTGACTGTTCCTGATCAGACCCTGTTTATCCAGATATATATATTATCTCTAAGTATCCTTTCCATTAATTTGCCCACCACTGACGCCAAACTAATAGGTCTATAATTGCTAGGTTTATTCTTTGAACCCTTTTTAAACAATGGAACAACATGCGCAGTACGCCAATCCTCCGGCACTATTCCCGTTTCTAATGACATTTTAAATATTTCTGTCATAGCTCCTGCTATTTCTACACTAACTTCCCTCAATGTCCTAGGGAATATCCTGTCAGGACCTGGAGACTTATCCACTTTTATATTTTACAAAAGTGTCAGTACTTCCTCCTCTTTGAATCTCATAGTTTCCATAGCTACTCTACTTTTTCCCCTTAACTCACAGAGTTCAATATCCTTCTCCTTGGTGAATACCGAAGAAAAGAAATTGTTCAATATCTCCCCCATCTCTTTTGGCTCTGCAGATAGCTGTCCATTCTGGTTCTCTAATGGTCCAATTTTATCGCTCGTTATCCTTTTGCTATTAATATAGCTGTAGAAACCCTTTGGGGTTTACTTTCACCTTTCTTGCCAAAGCAACTTCATATCTTCTTTTAGCCTTCCTAATTTCTTTCTTAAGATTCTTTTTACATTCTTTATACTCCTCTAGCACCTCATTTACTACATGCCTCCTATAATTATTGTAGATATCTAACCATATAACCATATAACAATTACAGCACGGAAACAGGCCCTCTCGGCCCTTCCAGTCCCTGCCGACCATTTGTTTTCCCCCTAGTCCCATCTACCTGCACTCAGACCATACCCCTCCATTCCCTTCACGTCCATATACCTATCCACTTTACTCTTAAATGTTAAAATCGATCCTGCCTCCACCACTTCTGCTGGAAGCTGATTCCACACAGCCACCACCCTCTGAGTAAAGAAGTTCCCCCTCACGTTACCCCGAAACCTCTGTCCCTTAATTCCCATGTCTCTTTTTTTCGAAACAATTGTCCAATTTCCCTTGAAAATCATGGCTCTTTCCAATTTTTACTATTTCCTTTCAACCTAACAGGGACATAAAGATTCTGTACTCTTACAATTTCCCCTTTAAAAGTCCTCCATTTCTCTTCTACATCCTTCCCATGAAACAAAGTGTCCCAATTCACTCCTTTAAAATCCTTACGCATTCCCTCAAAGTTAGCCTTTCTCCATATGCGCCATAATCAACCTCTCAAAGCACTTCATCACCACAGACGTTAGTGCCACTGGTTGATAGTCATTGAGGCACATCACCTTGCTTTTCTTGGGCACCGATATTATTGATGCCCTTTTAAAGCAAGTGGGAACCTCAGTGAGAGGTTGAAAATGTCCGTTTAAAACTCCATCCAGTTGGTCTGCACAGGTTTCTAGAACCGGGTATACCATCAGGTCCAGGTGCTTTCCTAGGGTTCACCTCCCCTGAAGGATCTTCTGACGTCGGCCTCTGTGACTGAAATACGATCACAGCGATTGAGGGCTCGGGGAGGCACATGAATGTTCTCCCTACGCATTGAGCTCATCAGGGAGTGATGCTTCATGACATTTGAGCTGCCTCCTGATTTCGCCTTATAGGAAATGATGACATTCAAGCCCCGCCTCAGTTGCCGAACATCCGCCATCCTCCAGCTTGGAGCCTTTTGGACTTATTGATGACCTTACCACGGTCGTATCTGGATTTCTTGTAGACCTATATATCTCCAGACCTGATTGCCCGGGATCTGGTCTTCGGAAGAATGCGGTTCTCATGGCTCAACCAAGGCTTCTGGTTCGGAAACACACGGAAGGTTTTTCGAAACATAGAAAATAGGTGCAGGAGGAGGCCATTCGGGCCAACACTGCCATTCATTGTCATCGTGGCTGATCGTAGAGATCCCGATTTTGTTGGGATGCAGTCCTCCACACATTTCTTATGATGTCTGTAGCGACTGTGGCATATTCATTGGGGTCCATTGCTGAGTCCCCGAACATTGCCCAGTCTACTGACCCCAAGCAGTCCTGAGTTGTTCCTCTGCCCCCCACCGCCAACCAGCTCTGTGCAGTCCTCACCTCTGGGGGTGCACCCTTCAATTGCTGCCTGTAGGCAGGAAGAAACAGCACCGCAGTATGGTCGGATTTACCAAAATGAGGGCGAGGGATAGAGCGATAGGCATCTCTGATGGTCGTTTAGCAGTGGTCGAGGGTGTTTGGTGCTGCTGGAGGCATGTTGGTGGAAGTTAGGGGGTGATTTACGGAGGTTGGTTTTGTTGAAGTCCCCGGCTACGGTGATAAATGCCTCAGGGTACGCCGTCCGGTGTGCAGCTCCTCCAGTGCCAGACGGACGTCTGCCTGGGGTGGGATGTAGACCGCGGTCAGGATGTTGGAGGTGAATTCACTCAGTAGGTAGAAGGGGGCGGCACTTCACCGCCAGGTGTTCCAGGAGCGGAGAGCAGGAGTTAGATAGGACTGCCACATCTGAGCACCACGAAAAGTTGACCATAAGGCAGACGCCCCCTCTTCTCCCTTTCCCAGATGCCTGTTTACAGTGGATGGAGAAACCTTCAGACTGGATCGCTGAGTCTGGGGAGCTGGGGGTGAGCCATGTCTCTGTGAAACACAGAGCATTCCCTCAGCTCCCTTTGGTAAAGCAGCCTTGACCTTAAGTCCCCCACTTTGCTTTCTAGTGACTGTACGTTAGCTAGTAGGATGGTAGGGAGAGGGAGCCGAAGTCCCCTACGCTTTAGTCTTACTTGTAGTCCTGCCCAACGACCACGTTTCTGTACTCCATAAAGACCTCCTCGGTGTTTACAGGTACAGTACTTGCAAGTCTCCGTGAGGTCGGGGATTCCCCTGAGATCGGGGATTCCCTTACAGTTAGCACCTCCAGCTCCGTTGCTGCTGGGAGAACCTGCCCGTCCACCTCGATTACAGACTCCATGAAGGCCTCCTCGGTGTTTACAGGTACAGTACTTACTGTATCTGCGTGCCTCAGCGAGGTCAGGGATTCCCGGCCGATCGGGAATGCCCTCAGTCGCGAGATCGCTGTAGCATTAATGCATTTAAAAGCGTTAGCAGCTCGCTACTTACATCGCTGGTTTCTGCAGATTCTTTAATACAGGTGACCTCAGAAATACTATATTTGAAGATTTTCTGTTGTGCCGCCGGCAAAATGTCTCCGCAGGGAGGCGCCATGTTAGGCATTTGCCAAATTATAGCAGATTTAGAATTATTATACCTCGGGGTTGGGGTCGGAGTCAGAGTCAGCTACACAAGAAATCAAGGAGTCGGAGTTGGGCGTTTTGGGAATCGACTCCCTGGATGCAAGTACAGACACTTCCACTAGTGGGGAGTCTTTAACCAGAAGTCATAAAGGCAAGATAATCACATATAATCTAACAAACACTTCACGAGTCATGTTACCCAAACACTGGTGAGAACAGAGGGCTGGCTAACATGTTCACCAGTGAAATAAATATTATAGAAATTTGCCAGCACTATACATGCATGAGGGAAAGACAAATAGTGGGCTAGGTAGATAAGAGTGAGTCACGTAGAGCATAAGCACAGCTTTAATGGTCTGTGTCTCAACTGTAAATTCCATGTAAACAAAAGGTGGATACAAAACAGGATGGAAAATGGAGTGTATGAAATAAAAACAGCAGTGTTGGAAACAATCAGTAGGTCAGGTAGCATCTGTGGAATATTTTGTCAGAATGAAAGATGAGAGTTTTAAAAGGTGACTAGTTGCAAGGAAGTTTATAAAAGGTATGGACAGGACAGGTGGTAGCCTGAAACAAGGTCAAATAATAAATGGAACATTCTTTGCCTTTGTTATGTGTTGCCTACAGCAGGACTGTGGAACATGCCCAGCAGCAGCCTTTGCACCTGTATTTTCTGATATAATTAATCTAATTTATCATCCATTAAACAAATATCTGATAAATAAATTATTAGAAAATGATCTTGTAACAATATGGAATGAGGACAAGCAAATGAATTAATTATATGCCCTGCTATTTGAATGAAAAGCAAATTAATTGGTTACAGCAAATGAAGACAAATAGAGTAAATATTTTAATTGCAGTGATAGGTCATTTATTGAGATGGTTGGTAATCAGAGTGGATGACAAAACATAAATGGACATGACAGCAGTGCCTTCAAACTAATATTCCTTGACTGTAATTTGTTTTCCCTTATTTCTAATAACACTCCCCACCCCTCATTTTTGATTGTAATGTAACCAGTGTGGAGGGGATGATTGTGTTGAACGCTGTTTCAAGGGAACAGGTTCACAGATCTGACTAGCAGAATAGAAAAAGGCCCAATCGACTGTTTAGTTACAGATCAGTGTTAATGGCAAGAGAGGACAAAAACAATACTTGTCTTGGTAGGCGAGGGGTCCAGTTTTACAGCAGCACACGTCTCTCTCTCTCTCTGTCTCCATTCAATCAATCAGATTTATTCATCACATACACAATAAAGTGCAGCGAAATGAACTTGCCAGCAGCGGTACAATAAAAAAGAACACACAATACACAATAAAAATGTAACACAAATATCCACCACAGCATTCTTCACTGTGGTGGAAGGTACAAAGTACAATCAGTCCTCCTCCATTTTCCCCCATGGTTGGGGCCATAAACCTCTGCAGTCGCCGCTATGGGCAGCCAGATGTTCAGGCCCTCTCGTCTAGAAGGTAAGTCCCGAATCGGATGTTGTCGGCCACAGGCCGGCGATCGGAGCTCTTCTCCAGGGATCCCCAGTGAGGGATCCCGCTCCAGATGGTAAGTCCATGCCGCGCCCGTCGCTAGAAGCTCCGCAGACCCCAAATTCAAACTATAACCAATGGCAGCGTACTGCGTCCGAGCGAAGCCCCCGGTTTGGCGCGCAAAGGTTTAAACAGAGCGCTGTCGGCTTAGCGGGAATTTAAACAAAGAGTTATCGGCTGCAGCATTATGGGTTCTAAATATTGCGCTCCCGGCCGCAGCGTTATGGGATTTAAATATAGCGCTACCGGCCACAGTGCTGTGGGCTTTATACATAGCGCTATGGGTCACACTGTTCAGGCAAAATGTTCCTATAACAAATGCTGAGCTGTAATCTATGAATAACAGCCTGACGCATGTGCTTTTATTGTCCAATTGGTCCAGTGCAGAGTGGAGAGCCAGTGAGATCGCATCCTCTGTTGACCTGGTATTGCGGCAGGGACTCCAGGTTCTTGGTGAGGTAGGAGTTGATATGCGCCATAACCAACCTCTCAAAACATTTCATCACCATGGTCGTAGGTGCCACCGGTTGGTAGCCATTGAGACATGTCACCTTAATCTTCTAGGGCACCATTATCATTGATGCCCTTTTAAAACAGGCCGGAACCTCAGATAATAAGTGGTTGAAGATGTCCTCAAAAACTCTAGCCAGTTGGTCTGAACATGTTTTAAGAACACAACCAGGTATACCATCAGGTCCAGAAGCATTCCGAACATTCACCTCCTGAAGGGTCTTCAGATGTCGTAGGGTCAAAGTGATAGGAGCATAATTAGGCCATTCAACCCATCAAGTCTATTCCGTCATTCAATCATGCCTGATCTGTCTCTCCCTCCTAACCGCATTCTCCCCATAACCGTCGGCCTTTGTGACTGCGATTGTTATACCATTGGAGCAATGGGGGCTCAGGAAGGCACATCAGTGTTCATCAAAGCGTGCATAGAATGCATTGAGCTCATCTGGAAGTGATGCTTCTTTGTCTCTTGAGCTGCCCTCTATTTTCGCCTTGTAGAAAGTGATGGCATGCAAACCCTTCCACAGCTGCCAAACATCCGCTTCATTCTCCAGTTTAGTGCAAAGGTCACTTTTTTGAAAGACTTAATGGCTATTAACTCAGCATGAGGGGATACTTGACCATTTTACCAATCTTGCTTGTATGCTTATGTGGCTTCTATATTGTTGAGAGTGGAAAAATACTGGTGGCTCTTATGGGTGTAACTGATAACTGAAACTTGCAATCCTTGGAAAAATCACAGAACATATTATTCCTGGAATAAGTTATCTGCAGGACAATGGCAGTTGACCGAAACAACAGTTGACCAAACTCGATGTTCTACAGAAGATAACAGTTACTGGCATCAACAGTTGCTTCTCTGATAAATGACTAAGGCAATTACGTGACTCAAACACTATATAAGAAATTGTAAAACTATGTATCTTTGAGTGGCTTCTTGGGGAGGACGGTGTATATTGGTATACTCTCTGCACTGGTCCCCGGCACTCCCATCATGATGAATTAAGTAAAGCTTGGTTTGGTTTACATTAACCCATTGTGTTGTTGTCTGGTTTAAGTAGCAAACTTTATAATTTTCGCCTTTTTGATGGCCTTCTCAAAGACGTACCTAGACTTCTTGTATGATTCTGTCACCATACTTGAATACCCGATATCTGGTCTTCAGATGAATTCAGACCTCCTGGTTCATCCAAGGGTTCTGGTTGGGGAAAACTCAGATGGTTTTTGTGGCAACACACTCCTCCACATATTTCCTTATGAAGTCGGTAACTGTGGCATATTCATTTAGCTCCTTTGCCGAGTCTTTGAACATCATCCAGTCCCCTGACTCCAAACAGTCCCGGAGTCGTTCCTCTGCCATTCCTTGACTAGCTCTGTGCAATCTTCATCATTGGGGGTGCGCACTTCTGTCACTGCCTATGTGCAGGCGGAGTGGTCGAATTTCCAAAGTGAGGATGAGGGATGGAGGGAAAGGCATCCCTTGATGTTGGTGTAGCAGTGGTTGATTTCTTCTGGATGGCTTTGTTAAATGATACGAACAAGGTCGAAAGTTGTCAAGCTTGGAAGCATTGATCCAGTCGATGGCGCACAGGGATGTACCATCTAGGCCAACGACGATCAGCGGGAACATCTGTGTCATACCATTACAGGAAACGGCGACAGTGCATCTGCCTTTCGTGGGAATGAGCTGTAGTCCATTTCAGAAAAGGCGGATGTTGGCAGGTTTCAGTTTTGGCGATCTCTCCCAGATGTCCTGACCACTAGCGACACAGCCGCACCAGTGTCCACCTGGAAATGTAGATCGACATTCGAGACCCGCAGCGAAATCCTCAGCTTGTCGCTGATGATGGACACACTGAGCACTTCAATAGAAATGGTCTCCGTGATTTGGTCGACTGTGTTTTGCACTTCCTTGCCCGTTCACGGCTTTCCTACGGATTGACACGCTGCCTGGAGATGACCTTTTCAGTAACAGGCATAACAAACGGACTCGATGTACGGGCACTCAGTGATCACGAGCAGTCGAGCCGCACCAGTAGCAGGGTTTCGATTCTCCTCCACAGGGGGACGGCTCTTCTGAAACTGTCCCTCCTTCTCCAGATTTGCTCTGGGTCGATCAAGTGGTTTCTGGCGTTGCGGACGAGTCTGACGAACTGCATGCACCCCGAGGGAGCATCGACGCTGTTTCGCTGGCCATTTTGTGCAGTTCTTTACTTAGCACCTCGGCTATCTTAGCACACTGCATCACATTCTTCAATGAGGCGTCCGATTCCTTGAGAATCGCCTGCAGCCCATGACCAGTCTATCCCGCAATGCATTGTCTTGGCACTTTTCGCACCATTGAACTTTAAAATCACATGCCTTTGTCTTGGTGTGAAGTTCGGCAAGAAAGTCGGTGATTGATTGCCCTTCCTGTTGCATCGTCCAGTAGAAATCGAGGCGAGCTTTCTGAGACTTTCTGTGACTTGCAGTTACTTCTTCTGTAAGTAAATGTTGAAGTAGTGCAAACATTTCTGGAGACATTGATGAACACAATAGAGCCTTCTTCCTCAGGTCAGTCGTAATTGCCATACTTTCAAAATAAAACTCAGCGCGCATTAAATACGACGACCACCTTTCTCACTCGGAATCGAAACGATCGAATTGCCAAGACATGTTAGTTTGAGTACAGTACAGATCCCACTCCTGACACCACTTTCGTGTTCTTGTTCTATGTCTGTATAAAACTTGAGAGTCTTCAAGGTACAACAGGTCTTTATTACATTAACTTAATGTTGGCAGCAAGACAACTAAAAATGGCTGCAACCGCACAGTCTGACTACACACTCATACTGTGTACAGACAGAGATAACTATATGCAAAACATCTCCCTTTGTCCTGTGCAGCACTGCCTGATTCACGGGAGGAGCAATGGGTCCTCCCACCTCACATGGTCTTCTTCTTCTTTCGTGTGGCGTGCACAGCCTAAAGTTGTAGGACAACTTGTTCCACTTGATCTTCTGTTTGAGCACGTCAAGTTGGTTGCATTAGTCGAAACAGGGCGGACCACGTGAAGGTTGCAATCTTCCACCCTCCCCCCACCAAACATCACACACTGTCTTCTAGAAATGCAGTTAATGGATTTCCTCATGTGTTATGAATTACATAGATTAAACGTGATGGTGCTGGTGTTAATTATTCCCAGCAACTTAAAGCTTTCGACCATCTTTACTATGGCACCATCAATATGGATTGGGGTGTGTGTACGGCATTGTTTCCTGAAGTCAATCATTATCTCCTTTGTCTTCCTGATATTGAATGAGAGGCTGTCATCTTGGCACCAAGTTACAAGGTTCTCAATCTACTTTCTGTGCTCTGTCTCATCATTATCCAATATCCAGCTCACTGCAGCGGTGTTGTCCGCAAACTTGTAGATTGACTTGGATTGGTATTTAGCTGCACAGTCGTGAGTATATAAGGAGTCTAGTTGGGGGCTAAGAACACATCAATGTTGGGACACAAGTGTTGAAAATCATTGTGGAGGAGGATTTGTCACCCATCCTCACCGATTGTAATCTGTGAGCCAGGAAGTCACAAATCATGTTGCAGAGAGAAGTGCTGACTCCAAGTACAGCAAGTTTGGAGATGTGCTTGGTTGAGATAATGGTATTGAAAGAATTGGTCCAATAACCATTAATCAGATCCAGCTACACGTCGTTCGCCTGTGGCCAGGATCCGAGTGGACCTTAAAGGGAATGTCATCCCATTTCCACCCCCCCACACCCCTAGCGATGATCCCCGAATTTGTAGCAGGTCCAACCAAAGGAAGGGAGACGTTTTCTGCATTCTCATGTTGCTCTTCCGCTCAGTGTATTTTTACTCTTGTGTCCAGCACTATGCTCAATAGCACGCTCTGAATTCGGAGTTTCAACCTGCATTATGGTCCTTTGGAACCTATCATTGAGCAGCTCCACATTGCTCTGTTCTCCCTCAAGCTCACTAGCTGGACAATACAAACCCCCAGGTGACATTTCGCTTCCAGGAGAGCAGATTTTCCAGATGTGCTTCTGCCAACTCATCACGTTCAATAGACAATAGGTGCAGGAGTAGGCCATTCAGCCCTTCGAGCCAGCACCGCCATTCCATGTGATCATGGCTGATCATCCCCAATCAGTACCCCATTCCTGCCTTCTCCCCATATCCCCTGACTCCACTATCATTAAGAGCCCTATCTAGCTCTCTCTTGAAAGTATCCAATGAACCAGCCTCCACCACCCTCTGAGGCAGAGAATTCCACAAACTCACAACTCTCAGTGTGAAAAAGTGTTTCCTCATCTCCGTTCTAAATGGCTTACCCCTTATTCTTAAACTGTGGCCCCTAGTTCTGGACTCCCCCAACATCGGGAACATGTTTCCTGCCTCTAGCGTGTCGAGACCCTTAATAATCTTATGTGTTTCAATAGATATCCTTTCATCCTTCTAAATTCTAGAGTATAAAAGTCCAGCTGCTCCAATCTCTTAGCATATGACATCCCGCCATTCCTGTTCTGCATGGCGATGTGTTTGCTCCAAAGCTGCCCATTCCTCATGAATCTGCTTCAAGATTCTTCAGCTTCTTTTCCTTCTTCTTTGATTGAGGGAAGATCTCTTCTATGGAAACATGAGCCTCCCCCAGTTCAGGCTGGTAGTCTTTCGTTTGCGCCGGAAGTCTATGGAATTGTTTAATTGCCTCACCACGACCCTTAGTCGCTGCCTCAATTTTCCCTTCCAGGACTTTGAGTTCCATATCTAGCTTCTTCCTTGTGGTGATAGATTGTGCACGCTGCTTCCATTCATCCTCCAGCTCTGCCTCAAGCCCACGCACCTGTTTAACCAACAGTCTCATGTCAGTGGTAAAGTCTCAGATAGCTGTTGGCCTGGACCAGAGTAATGTAGCTGCCCGAATTTAATAATGCCGTAGGGTGGGCATTAATAGAGGGTGCATTTTCGGGATGATTGGCCTTTCTTCTGACCCCCATGGATGGTGCAGCTTGTCAGCCACAGTTTGGACTGGGTCGAGGGGAACCCTGGGTCTATAGACATGAAAGAAAGAATGAAAGATTCTTTATTTATCCGCTCTTAAAGATAGCGGAATCAGGGGATATGTCGTGATTATTATTCATTATCATTATACAAGGTATGCGAAGAGTCGCCATGTATAGGGTGCCGACAAAGTTACAAAGTAATCCCCCTTTGTTCTCAGTGCCCCCTCCCAAGGGTCGCGGGCCCATCCGACCTCCAGCACCCTCCATCGGTTCGTCCTCGACCGCTAGCCCCTTCCTCGACCGCCGATGTCTTCCTCAACCTTCGGCCCATCTTCGACCGCCAGTGCCCATGACCTCAACCTCGACCGCCAACACCCTCCTCGACTGCCGGCCCATCCTCGTCCACTGCCGGGTCCTCGCCTGATGCCTCTACAGCAATGACCCAGAGTCCAGCCTCGAGGAACCACCACCCGGCTTCCCCGCAGCCTCTTAGGAGACATGGGCTCAATCTTGAGTTCTGATCGTAAGGGGTGCTCAGGCCATTCCTTCCTGCTCGCTGAGCCAGACGGGGCTCCAACTCCCTGGAAAGTTGAGTGGGACATTTGCTAAAGTAGAGATCTCAAACCATGGCTCGTGTGGCTCCTTAGTTGAGCTAGCTCAGCTCGGGAAGGTTTGTCCGAGTGGTACCCCCGATCTGGAGCATTTCCCGCAAACCAAAGTCCCTCCTCTCTCAGCCATCTTTGTGTCCCATGGGCACATTTGGGCGGTCACTGCAGACCGACGAGTCTTCGAGCGTACCAACACAAGCCTTCGGGCGGATTCCCGGTCCTGTTGACGGACGAGCCTTCAGGCGAGATCCCGCCGATCGCCGAGACTTCAGGCGAGTTCCTACCACTTCCTCAAAGATTTGACACTAGAACGTAACAGACCATGACAGGAGATAAAGAGGAAGCAGATGCATCTTATCAGTTTTTTTAATAACATGCTATTCTCACACATATGCATGGGGACACACTATTAGTGATATATGAAAATATATTTGAGGGTCCACAAAGCACTTTAGTGGACTCTACTCCTTGACTCACCCTTATTTTACTTTGAACCTTCTATGATGAATTAATCATCACAAAATGATTAAAGATGTATTTCTAAATGAGTATCAGCCAATTTCTTAGTGTGAAATGCAATTAGCCAGCCAGAAAATAACTCCAAGGAAGCAGCTGATCTTTCAAACCGTCCATTTCTGTGAAAATAGTGATGTCTGTACATAGATCAACTTCTGCCATGTTGTTTTGAACACTGCTTTCCATCACTTTATTCATTAATATAAACAGTGGGAGTCCAAGGCTGCACGTCATGGAATAAAAGAATAATCAGTTTCTATGTGGTCTAAACTTTTATACCAAAATTAATTTGCTGCGTTTCCATTACAACATTTTGCGTTGGTTACACAAGAACTTCCCACTCAGACTAGGGCTTCCGCAACTCGGTATCTCAGATTTCCACACCTTCATGATGCATTGCAATGTCTATGGATCCGATTCCAGGTCAATAACTGTGGCATGAAGTTACCCGAGAGAAACTTTATGCTTGAGGCCCATCGAGCCTTACGTGGCTCCAAAAGCAATCCCATCAAACTCATTTCCCATTTTTTTTTCTTGCATACTATTCTCTTTAGCAGGTCCATTAGCTCCTCTATGATTTCCCTATCATCCACCTGCACAAGGGCAATTTACAGTAGCTAGTTGCTCACACAAGCAAACTCCACACAGACAGTAGCACCAAGAGAGTCACTGGAGTTATGCACAAGAAGCACCACCCTGCTGCATCACAGTTTTAGCTCAGGGCCCCATTAGTCAGGCACAGTTAAAATTGAAGATGAATTAAAACAAATAATGGTATTTTAATTCTTCACATGGCAATATCTAAATTTTCAAAAAATTATAGATAGACACAAAATGCTGGAATAACTCGGGACCCGAAACGTCACCTATTCCTTCTCTCCATCGATGCTGCCTCACCCGCTGAGTTACTCCAGCATTTTGGATCTCCGTTCGATTTTATACAGCATCTGCAGTTCTTTCCTACACTACAGTTGCAGATTCTCGATTCAGATTTTACTAGTTAGTATCATTTAAATAATGGTATGATTATCTCCGTGACTTCAAATAGAACATTAAACAGTACAGCACAGTGACAGGCCTACAATGTCTTTGCTGAACTTGATGCCAAGATAAATTAATCTCATCTACCTAAGATCATCCTCATCTTAGTTCTAAATGGCTTACCCCTTATTCTTAAACTGTGGCCCCTGGTTCAGGACTTCCCCAACATCGGGAACATGTTTCCTGCCTCTAGCGTGTCCAAACCCTTAATAATCTTATATGTTTCAATAAGATGCCCTCTCATCCTTCTAAATTCCAGAGTATACAAGCCCAGCCGCTCCAATCTATCAACATATGACAGTCTCGCCATCCCGGGAATTAACCTGGTGAACCTACGCTGCACTCCCTCAATAGCAAGAATGTCCTTCCTCAAATTGGGAGACCAAAACTGCACACAATACTCCAGGTGTGGTCTCACTTTGGCCCTGTACAACTGCAGAAAGACCTCTTTGCTCCTATACTCAATTCCTCTTGTTATGAAGGACAACATGCCATTTGATTTCTTCATTGCCTGCTGTACCTGCATGTTTACTTTCAGTAAACTCCAAAGGGACTGATGAACAAGGACCCCCAGATCCCATTGTACTTCCCCTTTCCCCAACTTGACTCAATTTAGATAATAA
The DNA here is from genome assembly GCA_035221665.1 of Okamejei kenojei. Taxonomy (NCBI): domain Eukaryota; kingdom Metazoa; phylum Chordata; class Chondrichthyes; order Rajiformes; family Rajidae; genus Okamejei; species Okamejei kenojei. Next base: position 15,609,646 of record CM069135.1, on the reverse strand, counting down.
TCTGCCTTCCAATGTTTTTGCCACCAAAGTGGATAACCTCACATTTATCCACATTAAACTGCATGTGCCATGTATCTGCCCACTCACCCAACCCGTCCAAATCACCCTGCATCCTCATGCCATCCTCTTCACCGTTCACACTGCCACCCAGCTTTGTGTAATCTGCAAATCTGCTAATGTTATTTTTAATCCCTTCATCTAAATCATTAATGTATATTGTAAATAGCTGCGGTCCCAGCACCGAGCCTTGCGGTAGCCCACTAGTCACTGCCTGTCATTATGAAAGGGACACGTTAATCCCTACTCTGTTTCCTGTCTTCTAACCAATTTTCTATCCATGTCAGCACCCTACCCCCAGTACCATGTGCTCTAATGTTGTCCACTAATCTCCTATGTGGGACCTTATCAAATGCTTTCTGAAAGTCCAGGTTCACTACATCTACTGGCTCTCCCTTGTTCATTTTCGTAGTTACATCCTCAAAAGATTCCAGAAGATTAGTCAAGCATGATTTCCCCTTCATAAATCCATGCTGACTCAGACCGATCCTGTTACTGCTATCCAAATGTGCAGCTATTTCATCTTTTATAATTGACTCCAGCATCTTCCCCAGGCTAATGTCAGGCTAACTGGTCTATAATTCCGTTTTCTCTCTCCCGCCTTTCTTAAAAAGTGGGATAACATTAGCTACCCTCCAATCCACAGGAACTGATCCTGAATCTATAGAGCATTGGAAAATGATCGCCAATGTGTCTACAATTTCTAGAGCCACTTCCTTAAGTACTCTGGGATGCAGACTATCAGGCCCTGAGAATTTATCTGCCTTCAGTCCCTTCAGTCTACACAACACCATTTTCTGTCTAATGTGAATTTCCTTCAGTTCCTCCGTCACCCTAGATCCTCTGGCTAGGGAGATTGTTTGTGTTCTCCTTACTGAAGATTGAGAACACAAACAAAGTACCTGTTCAACTCGTCTGCCATTTTCTTGTTCTCCATAATAAATTCACCCGTTTCAGTCTTCAAGGGTCCAACTTTGGTCTTAACTAATTTTTTCCTCTTCACATAACTAAAGAAGCTTTTACTATTCTCCTTCCTGGATGTCAGATGTGGGAGGTCATGCAGTCAGATAGCTCTCCAGACGTCCACATCTGCGCCAGGTGCGTCAAGATGGGGCTCCAAAGAGACCGTACACGGTACCTGGAGCAGCAGCTCGATGACCTCCGTCTGGTCAGGGAGAGTGAGGAGGTAATAGAGTGGAGTTACAGGGAGGTTGTCACTCCAAAACCACAGGAGGCAGACACGTGGGTCACGGTTAGGAGAGGCAAGGGGCAGAGGCAGGGACTAGAGAGTACCCCGGTGGCTGTACACCTTGGTAATAAGTATGCCTGTTTGAGTACTGTTGGGGGAGACAGCCTACCTGGGGGTAGCAAAAGTGGCCGGGCCTCTGCTACAGAGACCAGCCCTGTTGCTCAGAAGGGTAAGGAAAAGAAGAGGAGGGCAGCAGTAATAGGGGACTCTATAGTTAGGGGGTCAGATAGGTGATTCTGTGGACGCAGTCAGGAGACCCGGATGGTAGTTTGCCTCCCTGCTGCCAGGGTCCGGGATGTGACTGAACGTGTCCAAGATATCCTGAAATGGGAGGGAGAGGAGCCAGAGGTCGTGGTACATATAGGTACCAATGACATAGGTGGAAAAAGAGAAGAGGTCCTGAAAGGAGAATTTAGGGAGTTAGGAGGAGAGTTACGAAGGACCGCAAAGGTAACAATCTCAGGATTACTGCCTGTGCCACGCGACAGTGAGAGTAGGAATGGAGCGAGGTGGAGGATAAATGCGTGGCTAAAGGACTGGTGCCGAGGGCAGGGATTCAAGTTTCTGGATCATTGGGACGTCTTTTGGGGAAGGTGTGACCTGTACAAAAAGGACGGGTTGCACTTGAACCCGAGGGGAACCAATATCCTGGCGGGGAGATTTGCAAAGGCTACTGGGGAGACTTTAAACTAGATCGGTTGGGGAGAGGGACTCTAATAGAGAAAGCAAGTAGACCGTGTGTGAGGCAGGAGGCAGAGAAGGGAAGCAGTCAGACGCAACACGTAGGGGGGGAAAGAAGAAAAAATAAATAAACAGAGAATAAGAGGTGGTGGGTTTATCAAATGTGTGAGCAGAGAGACAGAGGGGTGTAAAATGAGGATAGAAGCAATAGGTAGCAAGGTGAAAAGTGGCAGGCAAACAAATCCAGGGCAAAAATCAAAAAGGGCCACCTTTCAACATAATTGTAAAAGGGGCAAGAGCGTTGTAAAAACAAGCCTGAAGGCTTTGTGTCTCAATACGTGGAGCAATCGCAATATGGTGGATGAGTTGAATGTGCAGATAGTTATTAATGATTATGATATAGTTGGGATCACGGAGACATGGCTCCAGGGTGACCAAGGCTGGGAGCTGAACATCCAAGGATATTCAATATTCAGGAGGGATAGACAGAGAGGAAAAGGAGGTGGGGTAGCGTTGCTGGTTAGAAAGGAGATTAACGTAATACAAAGGAAGGACATTAGCTTGGAGGATGTGGAATCGATATGGGTGGAGCTGCGAAACACTAAGGGGCAGAAAACGCTAGTGGGTGTTGTGTACAGGCCACCTAACAGTAGTAGTGGAGTTGGGGATGGCAACAAACAGGAAATTAAAAATGCGTGCAACAAAGGAAAACCGTTATAATGGGTGACTTCAATCTACATATAGATTGGGTGAATCAAATTGGCAGGGGTGCTGAGGAAGAGGATTTCTTGGAATGTATGCGGGATAGTTTTCTAAACCAACATGTAGAGGAACCAACGAGAGAGCAGGCTATTCTAGACTGGGTATTGAGTAATGAGGAAAGGTTAGTTAGCAGCCTTGTTGTGCGTGGCCCCTTGGGCAAGAGTGACCATAATATGGTTGAGTTCTTCATTAGGATGGAGAGTGACATTGTTAATTCAGAATCAAGGGTCCTGAACTTAAAGAAAGGCAACTTTGAGGGTTTGAGACGTGAATTGGGCAAGATAGATTGGCAATTGATTCTTGAAGGGTTGATGGTGGATATGCAATGAAAGGCATTTAAAGACTGCATGGATGAAACATAGAAACATAGAAATTAGGTGCAGGAGTAGGCCATTCGGCCCTTCGAGCCTGCACCGCCATTCAATATGGTCATGGCTGATCATCCAACTCAGTATCCTGTACCTGCCTTCTCTCCATACCCCCTGATCCTTTCAGGCACAAGGGCCACATCCAACTCCCTCTTAAATATGGCCAACGAACTGGCCTCAACTACCTTCTGTGGCAGAGAATTCCACAGATTCACCACTCTCTGTGTGAAAAACGATTTTCTCATCTCGGTCCTAAAAGACTTCCCCCTTATCCTTAAACTGTGACCCCTTGTCCTGGACTTCCCCAACATCGGGAACAATCTTCCTGCATCTAGCCTGTCCAACCCCTTAAGAATATTGTAAGTCTCTATGAGATCACCCCTCAATGTTCTAAATTCCAGTGAGTACAAGCCGAGTCTATCCAGTCTTTCTTCATATGGAAGTCCTAGATGAACTACAACAATTGTTCATCCCAGTATGGCAAAAGAATAAATCAGGGAAGGTAGTGCATCCGTGGATAACAAGGGAAATCAGGGATAGTATCAAAGCAAAAGATGAAGCGTACAAATTAGCCAGAGAAAGCAGCCTACCAGAGGACTGGGAGAAATTCACAGTCCAACAGAGGAGGACAAAGGGCTTAATTAGGAAAGGGAAAATGGATTATGAAAGGAAACTGGCAGGAAACATAAAAACTGACTGCAAAAGATTTTATCGATATGTGAAGCGAAAAAGATTAGTTAAAACAAATGTAGGTCCCTTGCAGTCACAAACAGGTGAATTGATCATGGGGAACAAGGACATGGAAGACCAATTGAATAACTACTTTGGTTCTGTCTTCACTAAGGAAGACATAAATAATTTGCCGGAAATAGCAGGGGATCGCGGGTCAAATGAGATGGAGGAACGGAGTGAAATCCAGGTTAGCCGGAAAGTGGTGTTAGGTAAATTTAATGGATTAAAGGCCGATAAATCCCCAGGGCCAGATAGGCTGCATCCCAGGGTACTTAAGGAAGTAGCCCCAGAAATAGTGGATGCCTTAGTGATAATTTTTCAAAACTCTTTAGATTCTGGAGTAGTTCCTGAGGATTGGAGGGTAGCTAATGTAACCCCACTTTTTAAAAAGGGAGGGAGAGCGAAAACGGGGAATTACAGACCAGTTAGTCTAACATCGGTAGTGGGGAAACTGCTAGAGTCAGTTATTAAAGATGGGATAGCAGCGCATTTGGAAAGTGGTGAAATCATTGGATTTACAAAAGGTAAATCATGTCTGATGAATCTTATTAACCATATAACAATTACAGCACGGAAACCCTCTCGGCCCTTCCAGTCCGTGCCGACCATTTGTTTCCCCCTAGTCCTATCTACCTGCACTCAGACCATACCCCTCCATTCCCTTCACGTCCATATACCTATCCACTTTAGTCTTAAATGTTAAAATAGATCCTGCCTCCACCACTTCTGCTGGAAGCTCATTCCACACAGCCACCACCCTCTGAGTAAAGACGTTCCCCCTCACGTTATCCCGAAACCTCTGTCCCTTAATTCTCATGTCATGCCCTCTTGTTTGAATCTTCCCAACCCTCAATGGGAAAAATGTATCCACATCAACTCTGTCTATCCCTTTCATCATTTTAAAGACCTCAATCAAGTCCCCCCTTAACCTTCTGCGCTCCAAAGAATAAAGGCCTAACTTGTTCAACCTTTCTCTGTAACATAGTTGATGGGAACCCTGGCAACATTCTAGTAAATCTCCTCTGTACTCTCTCTATTTTGTTGACATCCTTCCTATAACTAGGCGACCAAAATTGTACACCATACTCCAGAATTGGTCTTACCAATGCCTTGTACAATTTTAACATTACTTCCCTACTCCTATATTCAATGCTCTGATTTATAAAGGCCAGCACACCAAAGGCTTTCTTTACCACCCTATCTACATGCGATTCCACCTTCAGAGAACTATGCACAGTTATTCCTAGATCCCTCTGTTCCACAGCATTCCTCAATTCCCTACCATTTACCATGTACGTCCTATTTTGATTTGTCCTGCCAAGATGTAGCACTTCACACTTATCAGCATTAAACTCCATCTGCCATCTTTCAGCCCACTTTTCCAAATGGCCCAAATCTCTCTGTAGACTTTGAAAATCTACTTCATTATCCACAACACCACCTATCTTAGTATCATCTGCATACTTACTTATCCAATTTTCCACCCCATCATCCAGATCATTGATGTACATAACCAACACAGATCCCTGAGGCACCCCACTGGTCACCGGCTTCCAACCTGACAAACAGCCATCCACCATTACTCTCTGACATCTCCCATTCAGCCACTGTTGAACCCATCTTGCTACTCCGCCATTAACACCCAAAGATTGTACCTTCTTAACCAACCTTCCATGGGGAACCTTGTCAAAGGCCTTACTGAAATCCATATAGACAACATCCACTGCTTTACCCTCATCAATTTCCCTAGTTACCGCTTCAAAAAATTCAAGAGGTTTGTCAAACATGACCTTCCAGGCACAAATCCATGTTGACTGTTCCTGATCAGACCCTGTTTATCCAGATGCTTATATATATTATCTCTAAGTATCCTTTCCATTAATTTGCCCACCACTGACGTCAAACTAATAGGTCTATAATTGCTAGGTTTATTCTTTGAACCCTTTTTAAACAATGGAACAACATGCGCAGTACGCCAATCCTCCGGCACTATTCCCGTTTCTAATGACATTTGAAATATTTCTGTCATAGCTCCTGCTATTTCTACACTAACTTCCCTCAATGTCCTAGGGAATATCCTGTCAGGACATGGAGACTTATCCACTTTTATATTTTTCAAAAGTGTCAGTACTTCCTCCTCTTTGAATCTCATAGTTTCCATAGCTACTCTACTTTTTCCCCTTAACTCACCGAGTTCAATATCCTTCTCCTTGGTGAATACCGAAGAAAAGAAATTGTTCAATATCTCCCCCATCTCTTTTGGCTCTGCAGATAGCTGTCCATTCTGGTTCTCTAATGGTCCAATTCTATCCCTCGTTATCCTTTTGCTATTAATGTAGATTTACTTTCACCTTTCTTGCCAAAGCAACCTCATATCTTCTTTTAACCTTCCTAATTTCTTTCTTAAGATTCTTTTTACATTCTTTATACTCCTCTAGCACCTCATTTACTCCATGCCTCCTATAATTATTGTAGATATCTCTCTTTTTTCAAAACAAGTGTCCAATTTCCCTTGAAAACCATGGCTCTTTCCAATTTTTACTATTTCCTTTCAACCTAACAGGGATATAAAGATTCTGTACTCTTACAATTTCCCCTTTAAATGTCCTCCATTTCTCTTCTACATCCTTCCCATGAAACAAAGTGTCCCAATTCACTCCTTTAAAATCCTTACGCATTCCCTCAAAGTTAGCCTTTCTCCAATCAAAAATCTCCACCCTAGGTCCAGTTCTGACTCTCTCCATAATTATATTGAAACTAATGGTATTGTGATCACTGGTCCCGAAGTGCTCACCAACGCATACCTCCGTCACCTGACCTGCCTCATTTCCTAACAGGTGGTCCAGCACTGCCCCTTCTCTAGTCGATACCTCTATGTACTGCTGCAAAAAACTATCCTGCACACATTTTACAAACTCCAAACCATCCAGCCCATTTACAGAATGTGTTTCCCAGTCTATATTGAATTTTTTGAGGATGTAACTAGTAGAGTGGATAAGGGAATAGCAGTGGATGTGTTATATCTGGATTTTCAGAAGGCTTTCGACAAAGTCCCACACAAGAGATTAGTATACAAACTTAAAGCACACGGTATTGGCGGTTCAGTACAGATGTGGATAGAGAACTGGCTGGCAGACAGGAAGCAAAGAGTAGGAGTGAACGGGTCCTTTTCATGATGGCAGACAGTGACTAGTGCGGTGCCACAAGGTTCAGTGCTGGGACCCCAGCTATTTACAATATATATTAATGATTTGGACGAGGGAATTAAATGCAACATCTCGAAGATTGCGGATGACATGAAGCTGGGGGGCAGTGTTAGCGGTGAGGAGGATGCTAGGAGGCTGCAAGGTGACTTGGATAGACTGGGTGAGTGGGCAAATGCATGGCAGATGCAATATAATGTGGATAAATGTGAGGTTATCCACTTTGGTGGCAAAAACAGGAAAGTAGACTATTATTTGAATGGTGACCGATTAGGAAAAGGGGAGATGCAGCGAGACCTGGGTGTCATTGTACACCAGTCATTGAAAGTAGGCATGCAGGTGCAGCAGGCTGTGAAGAAAGCGAATGGTACGTTGGCATTCATAGAAAAAGCATTTGAGTACAAGAGCAGGGAGGTTCTACTGCAGTTGTACAGGGTCTTGGTGAGGCCACACCTGGAGTATTGCATACAGTTTTTGTCTCCTAATCTGAGGAAAGACATTCTTGCCATAGAGGGAGTACAGAGAAGGTTCACCAGACTGATTCCTGGGATGGCAGGACTTCCATATGAAGAAAGACTGGATAGACTCGGCTTGTACTCGCTGGAATTTAGAAGATTGAGGGGGGATCTCATAGAGCCTTACAAAATTCTTAAGGGGTTGGACAGGCTAGATGCAGGAAGATTGTTCCCGATGTTGGGGAAGTCCAGGACAAGGGGTCACAGTTTAAGGATAAGGGGGAAGTCTTTTAGGACCGAGATGAGAAAATCATTTTTCACACAGAGTGGTGAATCTGTGGAATTCTCTGCCACAGATGGTAGTTGAGGCCAGTTCGTTGACTATATTTAAGAGGGAGTTGGATGTGGCCCTTGTGGCTAAAGGCATCAGGGGGTATGGAGAGAAGGCACGTACAGGATACTGAGTTGGATGATCAGCCATGATCATATTGAATGGCAGTGCACGCTCGAAGGGCTGAATGGCCTACTCCTGCACCTATTTTCTATGTTTCTATGTTTCATATTCTTGGCTAGCTTACCTTCGTACCTCATCTTTTCTCTCCGTATTGCCTTTTTAGTTATCTTCTGTTGCTCTTTAAAAGTTGCCCAATCCTCTGGCATCCCGCTCATTTTGCTATGTTATATTTCTTCACCGTTATTTTTATACTGTCCCTGAATCTGATAAATCCCCGCTGCACTCCCTCAATAGCAAGAATGTCCTTCCTCAAATTAGGAGTCCAAAACTGCATGCAATATTCCAGTTGTGGTCTCACCAGGGCCCTGTATAACTGCAGAAGGACCTCTTTGCTCCCATACTCAAACTCCTCTTGATATGAAGGCCAGCATGCCATTAGCTTTCTTCACGGCCTGCTGTACCTGCATGCTTACTTTCAGTGATTGATGTACTAGGACACCCAGGTCTCGTTGTACTTCCCCGACACCATTCAGATAATAACATGCCTTCCTGCTCTTGCCACCAAAGTGGATAACCTCACATTTATCCATAATATACTGCATCTGCCATGCATCTGCCCAACCTGCCCAAGTCATCCTGGATCCTCATAGCATCCTCTTCACAGTTCACACTGCCACCCTACTTTGTGTCATCTGCAAATTTGCTAATGTTACTTTTAATTCCTTCATCAAAATCATTAATGTATATTGTAAATAGCTGCGATCCCAGCACCAATCCTTGCGGCACCCTGCCATTCTGAAAGGGACCCGTTAATCCCTACTCTTTGTTTCTTGTCTGCCAACCAATTTTCTATCCATGTCAATACCCTACCCCCAATACCATGTGCTCTAATTTGGAAAATGATCACCAATGCATTCACGATTTCTAGAGCCATCTCCTTGAGTACCCTGGGATGCAGACCATCAGGCCCTGGGGATTTATCAGCTTTCAGTCCCATCAGTCTACCCAACACCATTTCCTGACTAATGTGAATTTCCTTCAGTTCCTCCGTCACCCTAGGCCCTTTTAGCTAGGCGAACCAAAAATGCTCTCAACCTGGCCGTTGGAATTTAAAGCAAACTTGCCCTTATACCCTTGTACATGTTCAGGCCATTATAATACTGTGGAAGAGGGATTAAAACATGGAACAGTACAGCACCAGAACAGGCCCTTCTGCCCATATTGTTAGCATCAAAAATTTTGTTGATGTTGTATCAAAGCATCAAAAGATGCCTACCATTTCGTCCTGCACCTGCATTTTGGAAATCAAACCATCAGGTAGCGCTCCTTCTCCCTCCTCACAATCAGAAATTAAAACATAAAGTTCCAATACAGAAAGTCGTGCAATGTTGCTCTGAGGAAATAGATGAGCTTCACTGTGACTATGTTGGGTCAATGGACTAATCCACATTTAGAGACTCAGCCAGAGATGCCAACCCTAAATTTAGTTCACCAGTAACATTCAACCCATTTGTCAGTAACAAATGGGGGTAAATGCATTTCTCTCAGTAACATGTTGCGGCACCAGAAATATGCATGGCAACGACCCAAAATCTGCAACGCGCGTTGAATCCAACCTTCCTTTTTTCAACTAGTACTATATACAAACTCATTAAACACACATAAACATCCTTTAGTATACACAGTATCACTTAAAAGATGTACTTATATATATTTTGATGAGTCTTGAATGCTTTAGCCTTCAGGCACAGCTAACAATACTTTTCATACTTTCAGTTTCCTTCTCACCTGACTCTAGTCTGAAAAGGGGTCTCGACCCAAAGCATCACCTATTCATTTTCTCCAAGATGCTGCCTGCCCCACTGAGTTACTCCGGCATTTTGTGTCTATCTTCAATGTAAACCAGCATCTGCAATTCCTTCCTGCACACACTATGTACATAGGTGTATACAATGAATGTTTTGTTGCTTAGGATGTGTTTTACAGAGTACTGTGCTTACATATGTTGCACTGCTGCAAGTAAGTTTCATTGTTCCCTTTCAGGACACATAAGTTCATAAGATATAGGAGCAGTGAGGCCATTCAGCCCATCAAGTCTATTCCGTCATTCAATAGTAGCTGATCTATCTTTCCCTCTGGACCCCATTCTCCTGCCTTCTCATAACCGTTGACATCCAAGCAAGAATCTGTCACTCTCCACCTTAAAAAATACCCATTAACTTGGCCTCCGCAGCCTTCTGTGGTAATGGTTCCCCCAGATTCACCGCCCTCGGACTAAATAAATTCCTCCTCATCTCCCCCCTAAAAGGTACGTGACAAAGGTAAAGCGTTGTGTAAATGTCTGAAGAAGGGTCTCGACCCGAAACGCCGCCTATCTCCTTGGCTCCTTCGATGCTGCAGCACCCGCTGAGTTTCTCCAAGCCTTTTGTGTACCCCCAAAGGTAAAACATTGTTGACTCTTGGAGTGGTTTGAAGGAGGTGCCGAGCTGGGCTCCACTTACCTTCATGAAGGGAGCTGCCGTAGGACGAGGCGCTGGCGCTGGCCCTGCTGCTGCTCTTTAACATGGTGAGGACCTGCTCCTGGACCCTCATGCTCTTCTGCTGGCTGCCCTGCCGGTGCTCGCTGCGCTGGTCCAGCTGTCGGTCGGACGGGACGGCCAGGGTGGAGACCGGGGCGTCCGACGGCAAGGCGGACTTGAGAAAGTGAACGTCCTGCATCGCTGCGTTCATTCTCGCTGGCTCTTTCCCCTCCCGAGGAAAGTGTGTCAAAGGTGCGCTGGTGTTCGCCCGACCTGGACAACGAATGAAGTCCCTCTCCCTCCCTCCTTCGCCGGTGGCTATGATCAAAGATCCTACAGCGATCTTTGCCTGTGATCTCCCTGACGCCTTTCCGCGGTGGGGCTGGGCCCGAGGGAGGAGACTGGTGCCCTGCCCCGTCGCTGCCTGCCTGCTACAACGTGGTGCTCCATCTTCCCAGGTGAGTGAGTTCCCAGGTTGCACGTGTCCAACCGCCGCTCGTTCCCGTTCCCGCCCTTCCCGCTGCACGTGTCCAACCGCCGCTCGTTCCCGCCCTTCCCGCTGCACGTGGTCCAACCGCCGCTCGTTCCCGCTCCCCGCCCTTCCCGTTTATTGTTTTGATTATTTTTCGTTCCCGCCCTTCTCCGTAACGTCATGTTTGGCTGCCGAACACCGTAATAAGGTTATTTCGCCGGGACAAAATACGGCGAATCCGGGACACTTGGCATCCACATTTAGAGGCTCAGCAACCAAGCCAAAATAATATGCCACGTCTCTGGAACACTCTCCCACCTCCCATCCGTCACCTGGACACTATCGATCAATTCAAATCACAACTCAAAACACACCTGTTTAGATTAGCATACCCGACATAACTTCCACCATGTTCACCCTGATTTTAACGACTTAAAATGTTTTGTGTATTTTTTGTTTTTAATCAACTTGATTTTAATATTGATAATGTATTGTGATTTTATGTCCTGTAAGGTGTCCTTGGGTGTCCAGAAAGGCGCCAGCAAATAAAATGCATTATTATTATCATGAAACTTCATCAGTGTGTGAGGGACTGCGTGCCAAAGTAGTCAATTTGAGTGTACCCCAAACTTCTGATGAATGAGATGCACTCCCAGTGATGTCCAAGTCTGAGGCTTCACGTCAGGTGACGCTGACCTGTGCAGGAAATCTCAGTACAACCTTTCCAAAGCCATGGGGGACACCAAGAAACAATACCAGATCAAGTTGGAGTTCGAACTAAACACAAACATTCATTGTTGTGATATGGTTTGCATGTTTTAACAAAGAATCACTCCTCAACAAGCTCAATGCATTCTATGCTCATTTCAAACAGAAATCAGTGGAATAACGTAACCTACATCCCAATTGCCGACGTCAGACCAGTCTTCTTGAGAGCAAATATGTGGAACGTAACTGGCCTGGAGTTCCTGAAGCATCATCTTAAACAGCGCAGACCAGCTGGCAGGAGTATCCACAGATATCGCTAACACTCACTAGTCCAATCCGAGGTTCACACCTGTTTTAAGATCGCTCCGGTGCCAAAGAAAAACAAGGTAACATGTCTTAATGACTAGTATCCAGTGGCTCAGACATCCATCATCATGAAGTGCTGTAATTTGCTGACATATCAACTGTAATTATTCAGGATAGGCAGCAAAGCATTCTCCACAATAATTCTCAACACCAGTGCCCTGCAAGGCTGCATATTCAGCTCCTTACTTTATTCCATATACTTACTAGACACTCTGTGAGAGCCTGCAACAGGAGAACACAGCTCGCAGGGAACCACTTTCTCTCCTTTCCGCTCTCTCTTCTTCTTCATCCTTCTTTCTCTCCTGTTTCTTCTCTTCCTTTTCCAACTTCCGCTCTTGTTCACAAGTCGTGGATCAGATTTCAAACAATGATGAAGGAGATAGAAAGCTTGGTAGCATAGTTTCAAGACAACAACCTCTCCATGAACCACAGCAAAATGAAGAAACTGGTCATTAACTTCAGAAAGTGGAGTTGAGTATATGCCCAAGTCTGTATCAATGGTGCTAAAGTGGAGATGGTCACTCATAAACTTCAAGTTCCTAGGTGTAAAACCATCACCAATTTGTCCTGGTCAAACCACATAGAAGCTTATGGCCAGTAAAGAACACCAACACTTCTACATCCTCGGAAGCCATAACAAATGTGGTTCATTTCCACTGACTCGTATCAATTTCTATAGATACATCATAGAAAGCATTTTATCGAGATGTACCACAGTTTAATATGGTAACTGTTCCGCCCAAGACAGCAAAAAATTGCAGAGTTGTGAGCACAGCCCAGTCCATAGGGAAAAGAAGCCTCCCCTCCCCATCAGCTCTCTCTACACTTGGAAAGAGGCCAGCATAATCAAGAAACACTCACATTCTGGTCATTTTCTCTTCTCCCCTCATCCATTGGACAGAAGATACAAAAGCTTGGAAGCACATATCACCAGATTCAAGAAAAGCTTATTTCCTGCTATTATCTGACTCTTGAAGAAATCTCTTATACGCTAATGCTGAACTCCTTGTTTCCTAATCTACCTCGTTTCAGCCTGTGGCGTTGGGGTGACAGCAGATTCACCAGTGACCACACTGACACTCGCAGAAGGGTGAACTCACATTATATGTTTTATTTACAGTAAGAAAGTCCAGGAGGGCATGGGGCGCTGTCCCTCACCGTCCGGGAGCATGTGAAGTGGAACTGGTTATCTTGGGCTTCTCTCTCGCAGCTCGGTCCTCGTCTCAAAGGAAAAGGCGCGTCAATCTCAGTTTTCTTGAGATTCATCCTTGCCTCAAGAGGAGGCAGTTCATCCTTGCCTCAAGAGGAGGCGCTGGTGGTCCCAGGCTTATCCTGGTGGCTCAGCTTTGGGGCTAAGAGGCAGGAGTCTCTGGCTTGTCCTAATGGCTCAGTCTGTGACTATGTGTGGGTGCAGTCCCTCGTTGTCCATGGACAGGAAGAGGTACTGGCATCTCAGACTTACTACAGCCACTCAGTCTTAGCCTCAGTAAAGGCACTAGCTGCCTAAGGCTTCTTCCCAGCAGTCCAGTTGACCACACAGTGGCGCTGATGGCCTTGGGTTTGGCTGCGTTTGGGGAACACAGCTTGCAGGAAACCATTCTCTCTTCTCTCCCCTTCTTTTTTTTTTGTTTTTTTTTTCTTCTTTTCTTTTCTCTTCTCTTCCATTCCATCTGGTTACAATGCCTGAGTTTTATAGGGAGAAGGCTGACAAGGTTCAGGTGGCCAAATCAGCTAATTGGACCCATTGTTCCCAATGATGGCCTCTCCTGGTCTGGCAGCCAATGATAGGGATCAGACCAGCATCAAAGGGAGGGGCACTATCACATGCCACATTTGTTTAACCTGAATTTACTCAACAGATGTATCACTATATTCTACATTCTATTTCTTTTTCAATCTTGCACTATCTTGATGTACTGATGCCATGCCAGATTACTATCTAAATGGTGTCAAGTTGGGAAAAGGGGAAGTACAACGGGATCTGTGGGGTCCTTGTACATCAGTCTATGAAAGTAAGCATGCAGGTGCAGCAGGCAGTGAAGTAAGCAAATGGCATGTTGGCCTTTATAACAAGAGGAATCGAATATAGGAGCAAAGAGGTCCTTCTGCAGTTGTACAGAGCCCTAGTGAGACCACACCTGGAGTATTGTGTGCAGTTTTGGTCCCCTAATTTGAGGAAGGACAGCGTCGGTTTACAAGGTTAATTCCCGGGATGGCTGGACTGTCATATGTTGAGAGAATGGAGCAGCTGGGATTGTACACTCTGGGGTTTAGGATGAGAGGGATCACATTGAAACATATAAGATTGTTAAGGGTTTGTGTAAATGAAAACTTTACAAGCTCTTAAGTGTACAACATCTTTTAATGATAGCACTGGGTGTTACACACACCTTCAAGCACCGGCTACATTTTCTACCGAGGGGAAGGCGTTATGATTGATGTTAACTGGGCGGGGTTAATGGGAGTGAGGTAACTATATTATTGGTTGCATATAAACCATCTACATCCTTCCCCTTAGAAATCAAAAAAAACAGATTGTTGTCACGACAACCGAATTAAACAGCAGAATTAAACGAAATCGCCGTAGCGAACAGGCGGCTTACTGATCCTGCCCGAGCGCGTACGGATGTCTCCCCCTCCCCCCGAAAGAGCAGAAGAAGCAGGAGGACGCAAGGCAGCCGGGGAACCAGGGAAGGGCATTGGGGTGGGAGAAACAGGAGAGGGAGAACCGCGATCGGCAACAGGGGACCCGCGCAGAGGGGAACCAGGCGCCCGCGACGGGGACCGAGGCATGCAGGGAACACCAGCCGGGGCGGCAGCCGGCTGCTGATAGGAGAGTGGAGGGGCATAGGGCCCAGGGGGCTGCGGCTGTGGCTCATTAACCGCAAGCAGGTGTTGTCGGCTTCTTCGGTAGATGGAACCCTCACAGTCGACCAGATACGAACGAGGTGAGTCGGCCACCCCAACCACGGTGGCCAGACGGTAGTGCCCACTGGCGGTCTGCAAACGAACAACCTGTCCGGGCAACAGAGGATCGAGTGGTCTGCACGACCGATCGTGGGAACGCCGCTGGCTGTCATGTTTCTCTTGAATTCGCCTCTGCACGGAGGCGGGCTCCAGCACCGAGGTTTCAGCTGGCGCTGGGCAATCGGGACGGTGGATCTGGTAGTTCTGGACATCAGACGCTGAGCAGGGGACCCCATGGCCGGATCCCTGGAAACATTCCTGAGGTTCAGGAGATCCAAATACAAATCAGAATTGGATAGTCGCGCCTGTTCCATCAGAAGCTTGGCGCTGCGGACGGCCCGTTCTGCTAGGCCGTTGCTCTGTGGGTACTCTGGGCTGCTGGTGAAATGCACAAAGTTCCACTTGTCGGCAAAGCTTTTGAATTCTCGGCTTGTAAAACTGCCTGCCGTTGTCAGTCTGCAGCCTGACCGGGGTCCCAAAAGTGGAGAAGTGTTTTCCGCAGCTTGCGGATCACCATCTCCGACGTGAGGGATGTCAGCAAATCCACTTCGAACCAGTTGGAGTACGAGTCGACCAGGACAAGGTAGTGGTTACCACGCCACTCGAATATGTCGGCAGCCAGCGAGGACCAGGCCAAAGCAGGGGGCGGGCTGTTGCAGCAGGGGCTGTCGCTGCTGGTGCGGCGCAAGACTGTTGCACGTGGAGCAGGCAGAAACTCGGTCTCGGATATATTTGGCCATTCCAGGCCAATAGAATTGGCACTGAGCGTGGGCAAGCGTTGCATCGACCCCAGGGTGTCCGCTGTGGGCTGCACAAAAGTAAAAGTCAAACAGGGAGGACGGGACCACAACTTTATGTCCCTTGACGATAACGCCATCCTGGAGCACCAGTTCGTCGCGGACCAGGAAGAAAGGCTGTGCTTCAGATGGCGCGGCGGAGCGCTTTGTTGGCCACCCTGCTTTAATCACCGATGCAAGCTGCTGCAAGGCCGGATCGGCAGCGGTGTGCTCGGCCAAAACCTGTAGCTGCTTGGTGGGAATAAAGTTAACGCCCAGTACGAGCAAGTCCTCTGTTTCGTAGGGGTGGCGAGCGCAGGAGGTACGCGGGGCTCGCGACAGGGTGTCCGCAATGTGCATCTCGGTGCCCTTCTTGTAGATTATGTCAAAGTCGAAGCGCTGGAGCTGCAGCATCATACGCTGCAGCCTGGCAGGGGCAGCGTGAATCGGCTTGTTCAGGATTGTCACCAGTGGCTGGTGGTCGGTTTCGACCGTAAATCTGCTGCCGAACAGGAAGTCTCTGAACTTGGAGCAGGCGAACACCACCGCGAGCAGCTCTTTCTCGATCTGAGCGTACCGCTGCTCGGTGTCCGTCATGGTGCGGGAGGCATAGGAGACGGGATGCAGCGATCCATCGACAGACTGAAGGCAGGCCCGCACCCAGACCGAACTTGGAAGCGTCACAGGTGACGGTGATGGGGCGACCCACGTCGAAGAACCGCAACGTCGGAGTGCTAATCAGTTTCGACTTGAGGCGGTCAAAAGCCTGCTGGTGATATGGGAGCCAGGCCCAGGCGATATCCTTTTTTGTCAGCTGCCGCAGGGGAGCACTCAGCTCACTGAGGTTTGGTATAAACTTGCCAAGGTAGTTCACCATGCCCAAGAATCGTTGCAGACCTGGCACGTCGGTGGGGGCTGCCATTTCGGAGATGGCAGCGGCCTTCAAGGGGTCGGGCTTTAGTCCGTTAGGGGTGAAAACATGTCCAACATACGTGACCTCTGAGACACGAAACCGGCACTTCTTGGGATTCAGCTTCAGGTTCGCCTGTCGCGCGCGATCCAGGACGCGGCGGAGGTTCAGGTCGTGCTCGGCAAGGTCCTTCCCGTAAACCAGGATATCATCCACGATGATGGCGCATGGCAGGTGCGCGAATAATTGCTCCATCGTCTGCTGGAACACCTCGCTAGCAGAATTGATGCCGAATGGCATTCGCAGGAACTTGAATCTGCCGAACGGTGTGGCGAAGGTCGTCAGGTCAGAAGACGCTTTGTCCCAACGGGACCTGCCAAAACGAGTTCTTAGCGTCTAGGACCGAAAAGATGGTGGCTTGCCCGACCTTTGCCGCCACATCCTCAACAGACCGCATGGGTAATGTGGTCGCCTGATGGCAAGGTTTAAGTCCTTCGGGTTGATACACACGCGTATCTCGTTCTTGTCTTTCTTAATCGTGGCAACCATGGTGGAGACCCAATCGGTGGGCTCGCTAACTGCTACTAGCACCCCCTTTTCGACCATCTCGTTGAGCATCGCCTCGACCTTGTCCTTCATGGCGTGAGACACCCTGTGAGGTGCGCGGACCACGGGTTGTATATTTGGGTCAATGGAAATATGGTATGACACTGGTAACTTCCCCAGGTCATCGTCGAACAGGTCCTGGTATTCAGCAACCGGGTCAAACGAAAGTTGCACTTTGTGGACCGTGCGGTCAAAGGAGACCAGGCCAAGATCCTGGCACGCACGGTTGCCCAACAGGGGTTACACAGTCAGAGTTCAAAACATAGAAAACCAGGTTTCTTGTGGCCTTTTGCAGCACGCAAGTTAAAGTGGCCCTCCCCGCAGGCCTTAGAATCTCTCCACCATAGGCGTGCAGGGTAGCATCGTCAACAACCAGAGGCTCATTATTCCTTATCTTGTTGAAAAGATTCATGGACAAAACATTGACTCTCGCGCCAGTATCTAATTTGGCAGAGAAGGTTACGCCATTGACAGTCACAGGTACGGAGGGATCATTGCGGTGGGCGGGTGTCTGTAGGAGGGTAAACACATGAGAGTCCTCGCAGAATTAATTGGCTCCGCACCATTGCACTCAACTAAATTGGGCTGTGAGTCGAAACAGAGATCAGATGGGCCAGCATGTTTAGACTGGGACTGGAAGCTTGTGCCTGGCTCCCACGGGAACGGAGTAAGCGACAGGAGGCTGAGAAATGGTTCAGCTTTTTACAAAAGTTACAGGTTTTTACCAGAGGCGGGACACGTCGACAGTCTATGGTGCATGTAGTTACAGTTCGGGCACCTTTTTCGGGGCACATCGCCAGGTCCAGGCGGGCACGCGGCAGAAAAAACATTGTTTCCCACCCGAGGCTGTGGGCTCCTAAATCCTGCCAGGTTGACAGATTTATTGCCCAAATCCCGGTGGTCCTCTTGCAAAACAACGACCTCAACAATCTGCAGGCATGCATAGCTTTGTCCAACGTTAGATCCGGATCCCTCAAAAGCTCACATCGCAGCTTCTGGTCACGCATGCCAGTTACTAAAATGTCTCTAGTGAGCTGGTCGGTCATGTCGCCAAAAACGGCACCGCTGGGCGAGATGACGCAAATCAGCAATAAAACATTCAACAGGTTCATCCGGCAACTGTCTCCTCGTAAAGAACCGTGCCCTCTCTAGAATGCGGTTCGAGGGCAGGTCACAAATCTCCCTGAACTTACGTAGCAGGCAAGCGGGGTCGTCAGCAGACTCTGCAGGAGTAATCACCGCACCATCAACGCCCAGGACCGCTGGAGCGTAGGTGAAAGTTCTGGCTCTCTTCATGGCATCAGGTCCGACAAGGTTGAGGAGGAGGGAAGCTTTAAGGGAGTCAGGATCAGCGCGGTGTGCGACGTTGACAAAGTGTGTGAAATCAAATTCAAACGTGGCCCAGCGCTCAGAGATGTCAGCATCAAAGACAAGCTGCACGGGCTTTCTGCAAGAGGACGCCATGGCCAAAGAGATCAAAGCACAAAAAACACAAATCAAAAAAAAGAAATAAAAACCGATAAACAGGAGACGCAAGTATCTTCCAGCTTTGACACCATGTAAATGAAAAACTTTACAAGCTCTTAAGTGTACAACATCTTTTAATGATAGCACTGGGTGTTACACACACCTTCAAGCACCGGCTACATTTTCTACTGAGGGGAAGGCGTTATGATTGATGTTAACTGGGCGGGGTTAATGGGAGTGAGGTAACTATATTATTGGTTGCATATAAACCATCTACAGGTTGGACACGCTAGAGGCAGGAAACATGTTCCCGATGATGGGGGAGTCCAGAACCAGGGGCCACAGTTTAAGAATAAGGAGTAAACCATTTAGAATGGAGACGAGGAAACATTCTCTCACAGAGTGGTGAGTGTGGAATTCTCTGCCTCAGAGGGCAGTGGAGGCAGGTTCTCTGGATACTTTCAAGAGAGTTAGATATGGCTCTTAAAAATAGCAGAGTCAGAGGATATGGGAAGGCAGGAATGGGGTACTGATTGGGGATGATCAGCCATGATCATATTGAATGGCGGTGCTGGCTCGAAGGGCCGAATGGCCTACTCCTGCACCTATGTCTATTGTCTACATGTATATTTTACCTGGAGAGCACGCAAAACAAAGTTTTTCACTGTATTTTAATACACATGACAATAATAAAGCAATACCAATTACATAGCACAAGAGAGAAAATAATACCATTGTTTGCAATGTGGCTGCTTGCAGTGCAGCCGCTGCTGGTGGCGCTGACGATGGCTGCCACAGTGTACTGCTCCTTGCTGATTTGTGTTTGTTCATTTGTGTTGTCTGTGAAAACCCTACAAAGATTACTTTCACGAAAGAGGTACTCATTAACATCGGACATACAGTACCTCCAAACATCGTTCCGGATTTCTCTCACTCGCTGGATTATTTGGACAAACTCGTCTGCGGGGCTGTGGCTGCGTTCCAGGTCTTGAGACGGAGGAGGGCCCATGGGAAGCGCTTTGGAGCAGTCACCCGACTCCGGCAACGAGGATCACGCACACCACTCCCGAGCATATTCCTGGCAAACGTACGTTCTCTCAATAACAAAGTGGACGAACTGCGACTCCTGCGCCGGACAAACAAGGACTTCTCTCGAGCCGCTGCCCTGTGCTTCACCAAGACCTGGCTGTGTGAGTCGACCCTGGACAACGTGCTGCAACTGGCTGGCTTCCAACTTCACAGAACGGACCGCGAAGTGGAGGTAGCGGCGAAATCAAGAGGTGGTGGAATATGCTTCTATACCAACCAGGATTGCTACAGCGACATCACAGTAATGTCAAACTTCTGCTTTCCCAACCTAGAATCCTTCTTTATGAACTGTAAATCCTTCTACTCTCCGAGGGTATTTAACTCCTTAATTCTCGCTAGAGTTTACATCCCCCCCGCCCCCCATGCCCATGTACGTGAGGCACAAACGCAACTCGCTGATCAGGTAATGAGGGTAGAGAGTGACTTCCTGGACGCCATTGTCATTGTTTTGGGGGACTTTAACAAGCTAATCTCAGCTTCCAAAGTACAGACTTCAGGTTACGTGCCCCACCAGAGGGGAGAGAACACTTGACCACTGTTACACGTCAATCAAGAACACGTATCGCTCTGTTCCCCGGGCAGGTCTGCTGATTGTCTAGTTTACCTTATTCCGACCTGCAGGAATAAGGTGAACTAAAATCTGTGGTCAGAACAACGAAAGGTGGAGAACCTACAATCCTGCTTTGACTGCACGGATTGGAGTGTGTTCAGGGAAGCAACCACAAGCCTCGATAACAACAACAAGCCCTGGTTTACTGCAGAACTCAGACAGCTCCGACAGTCTAAAGAGGAAGCCTACAGGAACGGGGATGCAGACCTCTACAGGCAGGCCAAGTACAAGCTGGGAAGAGGAATCAGTGCTGCCAAGGAAAGGTACTCTGAGAAGTTGAGGAGCAAGTTCTGAGCTAATGACTCTTCTTCAGTTTGGAAGGGCTTGCAAGAAATCTTTGGACAATCGTCATCTGACCAACGACATGAATGAGTTCTACTGCAGATTTGACAAGCAGAAACGTAACCCTGGTACCCCCTCCCCCCCCAACACAGCCAGACCCCAGTCCGCAAAGACTGGACCCTGCTACACCCACTCCTCCCAATCACCACTTCTCACCCACTTAAAGCAAGGCTCCAATCTGAAAAAACTGGACCCTATCCCACCCACCCCTCTCAAATCACCACTTAACACCCAATTGCAGCATGACTGCAAAAGACTGCAGCCTCGTCCACTACCAACCCCCTCCGTGCTGCACAACATCACTTCTCTATTATCAACATTAAAAATAGAGAGGTAGAGAGGCTGTTCAGAAGACAGAAAAGTCGGAAATCTCCAGGACCGGACAATGTTTCCCCCTCTACTCTCAAGCTCTGTGCAGAACAACTGGCAGTCTACACAGACATTTTCAACCAGTCCCTGCAAACCTGTACTGTCCCTGCCTGCTTCAAAGTCTCCACTATTGTCCCTGAACCCAAAAAGGCAAGGATTATTGGTCTTAATGACTACACCCGTCGCACTGACCTCTGTAGTTGTGAAGATCCTTGAAAGGCTTGTGGGTTACACAAAAAGCTGGAGAAACTCAGCGGGTGCAGCAGCATCTAAGGAGCGCAGTTCCTTCTTTAACACTTGAAAGGCTTGTGCTGGCCAAGCTGAAAAATATCACGAACCCCCTGCTGGACCCACTGCAGTTTGCATACAAGCTAATAGATCTGTGGATGATGCAGTCAACCTGGGCCTGCACTTCATCCTCCAGCACCTAGACCGCCAGGGGACCTATGCGACGATTTTGTTTGGTGATTTTAGCTCTGCATTCAATACCATTGTACCAGAGCTACTATACTCCAAACCTTCCAAGTTGACTGTGCCTGAACCCCTCTGTCGGTGGATCACCAGCTTCCCGACAGACAGGAAGTGACACAGCTGATATCCTGGTGCCATCGCAGCAACCTGGAGCTCGATGCTCTTTAGACGGTTGAAGACAATTGTAGACTTTAGGAAAGCTCCCGCTCCCCTCACCCCACTCACCATCAACAACACCACAGTCACATCTGTGGAGTCTTTTAAGTTCCTGGGAACCATCATCTCCAAGCACTCTAAATGGGGGGCCACAGTCAAAAAGGCACAACAGAGGATCTACCTCCTGCGGCAGCTGAGGAAGCACAATCTGCCACAGGGAATGATGGTCCAATTCTATACGGCCATCGTAGAATCTGTCCTCACCTTCTCCATCATGGTCTGGTTTGGCTCAGCATGACGTCTGGAGGCTGCAGCGAATCGTCCGATCAGCTGAGAAGGTTATTGGCTGCAACCTGTACACTGACAAACTGTACACTACAAGGGCCAGGGAGCGAGCGGGTAAGATCATCTCTGACCCCTGTCACCCTGGCCAGAAACTCTTTGAATCACTTCCCTCTGGAAGGTGACTGCAGACTGTCAAAGCTGCCACAGCCAGACATAAAAACAGCTTTTTTCCACGAGTAGTATCTCTACTCAATAACCAAAAATCTGTAGCCTCCTTTTTGCTCTGGTATTTTATTCAATTCACATGTTTAATCGATTATGTTTTATTATTAATGTTTTATGTATCATTCCTGTCACTGTATGTCATGTTGTCACTTACGGGCGGAGCACCAAGGCAAATTCCTTGCATGTGAATATTTGGCCAATAAACTTATTCATTCATTCATTGTTGATCTTTATATCTTTTCAGTACTGGTTTTGGTTGGTCCAGTACACTCCTACACTTGCATTCTAAGTAAGTTTCTGTCTCTCTCCAAACCTTTATACACTTGCCCCAATGGTTGTAAAAGCTGTTCAGAAGAAGCTAATACATGCATATATTCCAATAGTTTCTCTCACAAACATGCAGATCATCAGGTCCTGTGGATATATCAGTTTACAGACCCATTCATTTTTCCAACAATATCGTTTTACTAAGCTAATTTATTTCAGTTTATCTTTCATTCTGAACATGTTGTTCTCCACGATTTCTAAGAAACTTGTTGTGTTATCTTCTTTATACAAAGTATTTATTTAATTTATTTGCCATTGACCTATTCCCCAATATAATTTGTCCTGTCTCAGACTGTAGGGAATCGACAATATATTTTGCTAATCTGTTGTGGATTAATTAAAGCTTTTACAGTCTCGTTTAATATTTCGTTCCAGGCTGTTTGTACACTACATTTCTTTGTGCCCTAATTTCATGAAGCTTATTTAATAAATTCACAGGTCCTCAGATATGCTGCCCTCTTTGGCAACATTATCAGCCTTCACTTTTATGCATTTATATCTCAAACGTAGAGTGAAAAAATACAGCACAGAAACGGGGCCTTCAGCTTCTCACATCTGCGTCAATGAGCATCCATTTACACTAATCTTTCTCGAATGCACTTTACTCTCAGCACATTCCAATCAAGTGGAGAGTGAAGAGAGGAAAGTGGAGGACTAGAGTCAAAAGGGAGGGGATATTGGAGTAGGAAGACAGGAGTCAGTAAGTGGAGAATGGAGTGAGGGTAGGGAACGGTAGATGTGAATGAGGGAAGGGAAGACGAGTGAGAGGAGTCAAGGGCGAGAAAGACTGAGGGGAAGGAAAAGTGGAGTGGAAGGAGGGAGCAGCTGAGTGAAGTGGAGTGAGGCTGTGGGGAGGGTGGGAGTGACTGAGGGGAGGAACGAGTGGAGTGATGATGGCAGGAATGCGTGAGGGGAGCTCAAAGTGGGAGTGAGAGAGGAAAGTCGAGTGAGGGGAGGGCAGGAGTGACTGAGAGAAGCAGAGAGGGTCATGGAGTGATCGGGCCGGGGGAGTTGTCTAAAATCGATTGATGGGCTGAATGGTCTTGTGTTGAACCAATGACAGGAAAGGCAAAAATGGGAGGGGAGGTGGGGAATAAAGGAGACAGTGGACAGAGACGGGGAATGAGGCAGCAGAGTAACGGGACCAGTGAGCGAGGGATCGCG
Organism: Okamejei kenojei; assembly: GCA_035221665.1. Classification (NCBI taxonomy): domain Eukaryota; kingdom Metazoa; phylum Chordata; class Chondrichthyes; order Rajiformes; family Rajidae; genus Okamejei; species Okamejei kenojei. The sequence continues at coordinate 15,585,856 of CM069135.1, read as the reverse complement.
TTTTAGCTCTAGTGAAGATACAGGGCACAGCTCGTGGTGAAATCTTGACTTTATTTACTATACTTTAATTAGTGGGGCAGAGTGCAGGTGAGCTCGCTGTGTTGGGCAGCATCTGAGAAGAAAATGAAACCTTCTTCGGTATAAGGAAGGGTCCTGATCCAAAACATCTTCTGTCCATTTGCGCTGCAGAGCACCCACCACTCTGTGTGTAAAACAAAAACTAGCCCCATATCTATATTACTAAAAGTCTGATCTTGACCGCTTTTGGCTCACTGTGGTGTTATTTCCGAGAGAACGCCGCCACCTACGGCCGTCATTTTTGGCCAGCTCGCTCAGAGCCCCCCTCCGCCTTCCTGGACCAGAGGATTTTTACCATCGATGAAAAATCAGAGAGATATTAATGTTTTTTAAAGATTCACCATTCTCTCTGCTGCCCCTGCTGGAGGGAGGGGGAAACATAGAAACATAGAAAATAGGTGCAGGAGTAGGCCATTCGGCCCTTCGAGCCTGCACCGCCATTCAATATGATCATGGCTGATCATCCAACTCAGTATCCTGTACCTGCCTTCTCTCCATACCCCCTGATCCTTTCAGCCACAAGGGCCACATCCAACTCCCTCTTAAATATAGCCAACGAACTGGCCTCAACTACCTTCTGTGGCAGATAATTCCAGAGACTCACCACTCTCTGTGTGAAAAATGTTTTCCTCATCTCGGTCCCAAAGGAATTCCCCCTTATCCTTAGACTGTGACCCCTTGTTCTGGACCTCCCCAACATCGGGAACAATATTCCTGCATCTAGCCTATCCAACCTCCTTAAGAATTTTGTAAGTTTCTATAAGCTCCCCCCTCAGTCCTCTAAATTCTAGCGGGTACAAGCCAAGTCTATCCAGTCTTTCCTCATATGAAAGTCCTGACATCCCAGGAATCAGTCTGATGAACCTTCTCTGTACCCCTTCTTTGGCAAGAATGTCTTTTCTCAGATTTGGAGACCAAAACTGTATGCAATACTCCAGGTGTGGTCTCACCAAAACTCTGTACAACTGCAGTATAACCTCCCTGCTCCTATACTCAAATCCTTTCGCTATGAATGCTAACATACCATTTGCTTTCTTCACTGCCTGCTGCACCTGCACCTACTTTCAATGATTGGTGTACCATGACACCCAGGTCTCGTTGCATCTTCCCTTTTCCTAATTTGCCACCACTATAAAACCAGGAAGTGGTGTGCCTCACTCAGTCTCTGCAAGATGGAGGAAGCCAGAGGGTCACGTCTCTCTGAGCTCTGAATAGCACTGAACACATGTCTACCCAATTGTGAGTGCCCTTAATGTGGTTCTATAAATGCTTGCAAAAAGTGTCTATTTGTTCTAAAATGCTTGCACAAAGTGTCTATTGGTTCTAAAATGCTTGCAAAAAGTATCTCTATTGGTTGTAAAATGCTTGCAAAAAGTGTCTCTATTGGTTGTAAAATGCTTGCAAAAAGTGTCTCTATTGGTTGTAAAATGCTGCCTGGCCAGAGTGACTGAGCTGCCTGGCCAGAGTGACTGAGCTGCCAGCCCAAGAATCCATTCGGCCCACAATGTGCATACTAGCCCTCTGGAAACCAGTCCCTTTGACCCACAACACACATACTAGCACTTCAGAAAGCCCACCCCCCACTGGCCAGCAATATTGGAATTGGTGGAGAGGTGGAATATTGCTTTGGGGGACCAGTCCTCCCGTGTGAAGCTGGGACCCAACGGGTCCCACTTAGTCTAGTATCTTCTTTAAACTTTGCTCCTCTCACTTTAAAGCTACGCCCTAGGGGTCGCTCACAATAACTAATTAACCAGTCAACACATCCTTGGGATATCATAATCGTAATCATAATCATCATTTATTAGCCAAGTATGCTTTGCAACATACAAGGAATTTGATTTGCCATACAGTCATACCAATAAAAAGCAACAGAACACACAAAATACATTTTAACATGAACATCCACCAGTGACTCCTCCGCATTCCTCACTGTGATGGATGGCAAAAAAAAATTCAATCTCTCCCTTCTTTGTCCTCCAGTGGTCGGGGGCCTCTAACCTTCTGTTGACGAGACGATCTTACTCACGTAGCCGTCGGCAGGCTTCCTCGTTGAGGCGATCAAGCTCCTGCATCGTGGGGGAATCTGAGGTCCCCCCCACCGGGCAATCTACCCTGGATCAGGACTAGTCGTGCGGCTTATGGAGCTTCCCGACGTCAGTCTCAACCCGAGACTGCGAGCTCCTTGATGTTAAAGTCCGCAGGCCGCGGTTGGAGCGTCAATCCCAGGCAAGGAATCGGCTCCGATGGTAAGTCCACGTTCCCGCGGTGGGGTTCAAAGTCAGTCCCGAGCAAGGCCTCCAACTCCACAATGTTAGGCCGCAAAACGACCGGAGATACGATCCGGAAAACAATCGCTTTTAAAAAAAGTTTCCCCCAATCCCCTCCCTCCCACATAAAACAAACCAGAGAACATTAACACACACTTGTTAAACCCACTAAAAATAACAAAAAAAAGTCGAAACGGTCAGACAGACTGTAGGCGAGGCTGGCATCGAAGCACCGCCCGGTGCAAAGATGGGAGGAAATCAGAGCACCCAGGGGAAAATCAACATTGTCACAAAGAGAATACCAGACGACCAGCACTGAAATGATGGGCAAGTTTTTTTTCCCCACACAGAGAGCGGAGGGTGCCTGTAAAGTGCTTCCAGGCATGATGGTAGTGGTGGATACAGACAGTAAGAGGAGATGATTATGGATGCAGATAGTTGAGATTAAGATGCTTTTGGATTAGCATGTAAATATGCAAGAATGGAGGGATATGGATCACATGCTGGCAGTGGAGATTAGTTTCATTTGGTATCATGTTTAGCACAGACATTGTGGGCCAAAGAGCCAAAGCTTCTGTGCTATACTTTTCAATGTCTCTTCAGGTAACTGAACTAATAGTCATACAGCACAGAAACATGCCCTTTGGTCCATCTCATCCATCTTGAAGAATCCAAACCAATCCTGCCAACTTGTGAGATTGAAAAATCAGAATCCTATTAGTCTGACGTCAGTGAGGGCGGGGCACGTGACGTCAGTAAGGGGCGGGGCAGGTGACGTCAGTAAGGGGCGGGGCAAGTGACGTCAGTAAGGGGCGGGGTACGTGACGTCAGTGAGGGCGGGAAAGTGACCTCAGGGGGGTTACACAAAATGCTGGAGAAACTCAGCGGGTGCAGCAACATCTAAGGAGCGAAGGAGATAGGCGACGTTTCGGGTCGAGACCCTTCTCAGTCTGAAGAAGGGTCTCGACCCAAAACGTCGCCTATCTCCTTCGCTCCTTAGATGCTGTTGCACCCGCTGAGTTTCTCCAGCATTTTGTGTAACCCTCGATTCTCCAGCATCTGCAGTTTCTTCGTCAACTCTCAGTTTGTGAGTGTTGGTGAGGCGGGAACGGGCTGGCCCCGACCCGACCTGACGCGCTCGCGGTCACTCACCGGGCTGACAGTGGCGCGGCGGCGGCAGCGGCGCTGAGGTGAGGTGACCGGTGAGTGTTTGCCCGTCTGGGCCGGACCGGACCATCTCTCCCTGCCCCCTCATCGCCTCTTCCCTGCCCCTGAAGTGATAATGAACGTATTTGGCTTACTACCCCACGGGATGATCGTTGATTTCCCCCTCTCCACCCTCCTCCCCGGTGCCCACCTGACTCGCACCTACTTCTCCCCTGCGCTTCTGAGTCTAGACGCTCCAGCCGTTCCATCCCAATTCCGATTTTTTTGTCTCAATATTCCGAGAAAAAAATCGGAAAAAAAAAACACATAGAAAGTTTCTGTGTGTTTTTTTTTCCGATTTTTTTTCTCGGAATATTGAGACAAAAAATCGGAATTCGGAATTGGGATGGAAAAATCGGAAGAATTCCGCCCAAATCGGAATGGTTGGCAGGTATACCAAACCAATCCCATTTGCCCATGCCTAGCCCATGTTCCGTTAATTCTTTCCTATCAAAAATGTCTTTCAAATGTTGGTCTGCTACCTGCCTCAACTACTTCCTCTGGCAGCTCATTCCATACATCCACCACCCCTCTGCTTGAAAAAGTTGCGCCTCAGATTCCTGAGACCAATCTTTCCCCTCATCTTAAACTTGCGTCCTCTAGCTTTTTTTTTGATACCCCTAACCCTATAATTTATTGATACCCTGAGAGAGAGACTTTATGTAGCGTTGTTACAAAACCTACCATCAGCAGCGCTGTAGATCTGCCAGTGCCTGTGCGTGCTATTCCGGAGGCTTGGGGGGGGGGGGGGGGGGGGGGGGGGGGGGGATTGTATTGGTCATTGGAGAAGGATTTCCTCGGGCTGCTAGCTGATGAAGAAAAATCATCCGGGGTTCCGTTCGCGGGTTTAAAAAAAAAATTGCTGGATGATTGCCTCGCTGGATTAAACTTAAACACGACTTAAAACGCCTTCAACAATATGGATCGCAATATCAGGACAAAACAAAAGGTATGTCGTTTATTTAACATATTATCTTGCTTTTTGGTGTGGCTTCATTTTAATCTTATGATGCAAAAAATGTTATTGAGGCCCCCATACGAATCGGCCATGTCTTGCCTGCCGATATGGGCGTAAAATATATAACAATGGCAGCATTCCAATCAATCACATTCCAGAAACATCCACTCTCAAGATAATCAAATTCATAATTTTTTTGCACAATCATGTCATAAGAACATCTAAATCATCTACATTTTGTGTTATTGTCTGTCCATGATCAATATTTTCATACAAAATGTCCACGGTGCAGTTTTAGTCAGATGTATTGTGCAAAAAATAATGATTTTGATTATCCATCTGTTTTGTCTTTTTTTGTTGTTGTTCTTGTCCTGTTTTAGCTAGTTAACTTCAGATTAGGTTGTGTATGTGTGTGTGTGGGGGGGGGGGGGGGGGGGAGAAACCTGTTTTAGTCTCTTCCTTCGGGGGGGGGATGCAACTTTTCTTGTTGTGTCCCCCGTCTCCGTAAGCACTGAGGCCTAATAGCGGAGCTGGCGGCCTCCAACTGCGACCGACTTTGAGGCTCCGGAGGCAGAGCCAGCCAGGACTTACCAGCACGAGGCTGGCCGACTTCGGGGCTGAGGCTGTGTCTCGGCGGAGGTGGCCTGACTCGGGGCTGAGGCTGTCTCCCAGCGGCGACGGCCCGACTCGGGGCTGAGGACGTATCCCGGCGGCGGTGGCCCGACTCGGGGCTGAGACTGTGTCCCAGCGGTGGTGACCCGACTCGGGGCTGAGGTGTCCCGCCGGTGACGGCCTGACTTGGGGGTGAGGAGGTGTCCCGGCGTCGACGGCGGCCCAACCTCGGAGGTTCTGCTGCGGGCCCAGTAAATGACATCGTCGGGAGCTCACAGGTCACAGGTTGGTGACCTGCTTTTCCGGAGCTCCCGCGGCAACAGCTTCGTCCGCTGGACTGGAGGGCGGCAGATTCGACCACCCCGGGCTGCGGAGTTTGAACCGGCCCATTCGCGGAGCACGGCTTGAGCCGCGGGACTTACTTACCATCACCCGGTGGGGTCACAATATCGGAAGCCTGGATCACCTCAGCGCAGAGGGAGAGCAAGGAGGGAAGAGACAAAGACTTAAGACCTTTGCCTTCCACCACAGTGATGAGGTGCCTGGTGAACTCACTGTGGTGGATGTTAAATTCGTGTTTATTGTGTGTTTTGTTATTTTATTAAATGAATGACTGCAAGGCAACAAAATTTCGTTCAGACCGAAAGGTCTTAATGACAATAAAGGATACTTTACTTACTTTACTTTTATCTTGAGAGTGGATGTTTCTGGATAATTTATGGGAATTAAACATTAAATTCCTTCCATTTGGCATATAAATTCATGACAAAGTGAATTTAAAAATCATGTAATATTATGAATTCTTGTGTGAAAGGGATCAGTTTGTTATTTGGATACAGGCTATTTAAAATGTTTAGACTTTTCTTAAGAAATGGGTAGTTTAGATCTAGTAATTGAATTTAGATGAATTTAGATGAATTGATTAGATTAATTTAATTGATTTAATGAAACTGATAAATACGATGTTTTTGTTTGGTATTTACTATTTGTTTTAACGTTTAACTTTATCATTTCTACCTTTTTTTCTAAAACTGCAAATAATAACGTGTTTCTGTTAATGCTGTTCAGTGGATTTTTTCTTTTCTTTACATTTTAAACGGGTGTCTCCGAAGAAGAAATGCAGTCAAATGCCCAGCAAAAGAGACTGATTTAGACAGCATTCGCAAAGATTATCTGAATTTGGACTACTCCAAATGTGATGATCTACAGGACATTCTTAATGTGAAAGTAGTGGGTAGAAAGGCATGTCATGTGTGCTTTGAAGTGCAAAAACTTGTAGTATGCCAAAATTGATCATCAACTCATTATCCTGTACCTGCCTTCTCTCCATACCACCTGATCCATTTAGCCACAAGGGCCACATCCAACTCCCTCTTAAATATAGCCAATGAACTGGTCTCAACTACATTCTGTGGCAGAGAATTCCACAGATTCACCACTCTCTGTGTGAAAAATGTTTTTCTCATCTCGGTCCTAAAAGACTTTTCCCTTATCCTTAAACTGTGACCCCTTGTTCCGGACTTCCCCAACATCGGGAACAATCTGGTTTTGGTGGTTCAGTATTGATTTGGTATTGGTGGTTCAGTATTGATGTGGATAGAGAACTGGCTGGCAGACAGGAAGCAAAGAGTAGGAGTGAACGGGTCCTTTTCAGGATGGCAGACAGTGACTAGTGGGGTGCCGCAAGGCTCAGTGCTGGGACCCCAGCTATTTACAATATACATTAATGATTTGGACGAGGGAATTAAATGCAACATCTCGAAGTTTGCGGATGACACGAAGCTGGGGGGCAGTGTTAGCTGTGATGACGATGCTAGGAGGCTGCAGGATGACTTGGATAGACTGGGGTGAGTGGGCAATGCATGGCAGATGCAGAATAATGTGGATAAATGTGAGGTTATCCACTTTGGTGGCAAAAACAGGAAATAGACTATTATTTGAATGGTGACCGATTAGGAAAAGGGGAGATGCAGCGAGACCTGGGTGTCATGGTACACCAAGTCAATGAAAGTAGGCATGCAGGTGCAGCAGGCTGTGAAGAGAGCGAATGGTATGTTGGCATTCATAGCAAAAGGATTTGAGTACAAGAGCAGGGAGGTTCTACTGCAGTTGTACAGGGTCTTGGTGAGGCCACACCTGGAGTATTGCGTGCAGTTTTGGTTCCTAATCTGAGGAAAGACATTCTTGCCATAGAGGGAGTACAGAGAAGGTTCACCAGACTGATTCCTGGGATGGCACGACTTCCATATGAAGAAAGACTGGATAGACTTGGCTTGTACTCGCTGGAATTTTGAAGATTGAGGGGTGATCTCATAGAGACTTATAAAATTCTTAAGGGGTTGGACAGGCTAGATGCAGGAAGATTGTTCCCGATGTTGGGGAAGTCCAGGACAAGGGGTCACAGTTTAAGGATAAGGGGGAAGTCTTTTAGGACCGAGATGAGAAAAATCGTTTTTCACACAGAGAGTGGTGAATCTGTGGAATTCTCTGCCACAGAAGGTAGTTGAGGCCAGTTCGTTGGCCATATTTAAGAGGGAGTTGGATGAGGCCCTTGTGGCTGAAGGGATCAGGGGGTATGGAGAGAAGGCAGGTACAGGATACTGAGTTGGATGATCAGCCATGATCATATTGAATGGCGGTGCAGGCTCGAAGGGCCGAATGGCCTGCTCCTGCACCTAATTTCTATGTTTCTATGTTTCTTAAGTACTGTGTGATGCAGCCTATCTGGCCCTGGGGATTTAGCGGCCTTTAATCCATTCAATTTACCTAACACCACTTCCCGACTAACCTCGATTTCACTCAGTTCCTCCATCCCATTTGACCCCCGGTCCCTTGCTATTTCGGGCAGATTATTTATACCCTGCTATTTCCGGCAGATTATTTATAAAGACTTGGTCTTTTGCTATAAATTGTAATTTCTTTACCTGTCTGTTACAGACTTACAGCATATAATACAATAATATTAAAGTTCTGATCTTGAGAATATCACATTTTTGAATTTTCAAGGCAGCCTGGGTGTTTATTACTATTTTCTCAACAACGGTCAATTTTGTAATTAGCTACAATTAGGTAACTACTAATTATATGCTTTAATTTCAGATCATCCAAGTAATAACTGAAAATTTCATTCAGTTGTCTTAATTTTAAAGAAAGTTATATATAGGCTTTTGACTGTCCTCGATCACAGCTTTTTTCTTAAGTCAATGGAAAAGCAATAGGGAACAAGATGCTAATTTCTGAGTATGAAAATGACCATAACTTTTTAATACTGAAGATATAAAAGTGAATTGGGTATCAAATCAAAGTTCTTTTTATGCTTTATCTGATGGGATAAAATTACAGGCATGATTTTTGAAATCTCAAAATGTTGTAACATTCCTACTTTATGTAGGTATGTTACAAAACTTACCTTGAGCAGCGCTGCAGTTCTGCCTCTCCCTGTGTGCATGGCTTTGGTGCCTTTCAGAGGGGGGGGGCGTGTTTAAAGTGCCATTTTTCCACAGACAGGGCAAATCGATCCATGTCAGGGGATTTCGTTGCTGAAGAGAAATCGCTCCGACATTTTATTCATGAAGGTATTTTTAAATTACGCTAGATTATTTATTAGCTAGACTACCTTATAATAATAATAATTTTAAAATCATCTTCTAAAGCCGTGAGCACCGACAACGGGAAGGATTTTACGTAGGGGAGAAAATAAAATACACAGTTTATTTCTACATTAAAACTTGATTTTTAGGAAGCCTTTAATCACATTTTCATGTTGCAAAATGGGGACAAAAAAAATGTATGAACCGGCAGTATTTTTCATGCCGACTTCACCACAAACCACAACGTTCTAATCCACCGCATTCCACTAAAACCCACTCGCGAGTTGATTTAAATGGCCATTAATTTACAGGAATTAAACACTAAATTCCTTCCATTTGGCCTATAAATTCATGACAATGAGATTTAAAAATCATGTTATATTGTGAATTATTGTGTGAATGTTATTTGGACTCTTAGGCAATTTAAAAAAGTTTATCTTTTCTTAAGATCTAGTAATTGAATTTTGTAATTAGCTACAATTAGGTAACTAACTAATTATATATTTCAAGGTCATCCCAGTAAATATTGTTTCATATTTGTTTCAGAAGCTTCAATCCAAGTAATAGAAAGTTATGGGCTTTTGACTGTTTCACAGCATTGGAGTTGCAGCAGCATCGAAGGAGATATGACCCTTCTTCAGACTTCTTAGACGGTGATGTGAGAGATCAATATGAAAAGATATGCAAAAAGTATTGATAAGGGGAACAGCCATTGTAAGCTGTCTTGAAGAAGTTATATTTTTGTTGAGGTGCTGTTCCTCCAGCTTGCTGTTGTCACTCTGGCCTGTAGGCCAGGACCGAGAGGTCTGGGAGGGGAGAAGTGCGGCCACCGGGAGCTTTTTGTTATTGCGGACGAGCGGAGGTGTTCGGCGGAAAGCGATAAGCTCCCGCTTGGTCAATGGAAAGGAAATGGGGAACAAGATGCTAATTTCCGAGTATGAAAATGGCCATAACTTTTTTAATACTGAAGATATGAAAGTGAATTAGGTATCAAATTAAACTTATTTTTGTGCTTTGTCTGATGGGATAAATTACAGACTTGATTTTTTAAATATCAAAATTTTGTAACATTGCTACTTTATGGTTTTCATACACCTCTACCGCCACACCCCCCCCCCCCCCCCAAAAAAAAAGCTTCCAGTGCTCCATGAATGCATTGAAAGATGAAACAAAAAAATCTTAATACGTAATTTCTGATGGATTTTCGGAACAGCCGACAAGGATGAGTCCGTAGACCGGAGACGAATGAAGCGTTGCCCTTCGAAGACGGAGAGCGCCGTTCACCTCCGCGCGCAAGCCTCGCCCGCCGCCGCCGCGCACGCGCAGTGAGCCGAGGAGGGGGGGGCGCAGCACTCCGCCTGCAGCTCAGTGACAGTTGGGATTATTTCTTCTCTCACTCTCACCGCGTCTCATCTGTTTCAAGAGAGAGAGAGAGCAAAAAAAAAACTAGTTGATGCTGAAGTGCCGAGCGAAACGGGCGATCGACCTGATCGGAGGTGACGAGGCTGGCCCTGATGTTGCTTGAATCCACACCCCCTGCTCACCTCCACGCCGAGGCCTAGGCGGCGGCTCCTGCTCGGTGGCGGCGGCGGGGGCGGGAGCGCGGCTCGCTGGCTGCCCAGCGAAGGTGGCGGTTGTATTTTGAACTCGCCTGACGTTCCCCCTCTCACACAGCCAGTTACAGGGGGCGGGGCGGGGGGGGAGAACGGAACTGGCGCGGCTGGAACTGTGGCCCCGGAGCCCGCGGGCGACCCGGCACCGCCGACCTACCCCGGGCATCACCTCCCTGCCCCCCGCTATTTATTTTCGACGGACATTTGGAATTTAGAGGTAAATGTCGGTGGGAACATGGCTGTCAGCGCCCATCTGCTGTCCAGGCATTGCAGCCAGCTGGTGGTGTTGGCTCTCTTGTGTGTATGTATGTGCATGTATATGTGTTTCTATCGCCTTGTTGTTTTCCCTTTGATGGTTAAGAAGAGTAGTGCGGATTCCGACATTAAGGTAAATTAGGAAGTATGGGTTTCTGTGACGTGAGGGTTAGTAAACCGAAGAGACACGCTTAAGGCAGGCGAACCAGGCAGGCGATGATAAATATTTTATCTGGCGAATTTTCATAAATTGAAATACAGTATCGGAAAGGGCCAGTAACTTTGCATAGTTGGAAGCTAAACTTTACGAGGCTACGGGAAAGGGCAGGAGATTCAGGCCAATTAAATAGTTTTCAAAGGGCAAACATAACAACAGTGGAGCGAATGACCACCGATGGAGATCAGCATAGTTCTCTCCACAGTGCTATTTTTCTCCCTGGTTCTATTTTCCATTTTTCTGTTGGATGCATCACTGCACTGCACTGCACATTGACCTAGCCAAGTATTTATTTTTGTTGATCATCCCCAATCAGTACCCCGTTCCTGCCTTCTCCCCATGTCCCCTGACTCTGCTATTTTTAAGAGCCCTATCTAGCTCTCTTGAAAGCATCCAGAGAACCTGCCTCCACCACCCTCTGAGGCAGAGAATTCCACAACTCACAACTCTCTGTGAGAAAAAGTGTTTCCTCGTCTCCGTTCTAAATGGCTTACTCCTTATTCTTAAACTGTGGCCCCTGGTTCTGACTCACCCAACATCGGGAACATGTTTCCTGCCTCTCGCGTGTCCAAGCCCTTAACAATCTTATATGTTTCAATGAGATCCCCTCTCATCCTTCTAAACTCCAGAGTGTACAAGCCCAGCTGCTCCATTCTCTCAGCATATGACAGTCCCGCCATCCCTGGAATTAACCTTGTAAACCTGCGCTGCACTCCCTCAATAGCAAGAATGTCCTTCCTCAAATTAGGGGACCAAAACTGCACACAATACTCCAGGTGTGGTCTCACTAGGGCTCTGTACAACTGCAGAAGGACCTCTTTGCTCCTATATTCGAGTCCTCTTGTTATAAAGGCCAACATGCCATTCGCTTTCTTCACTGCTGTACCTGCATGGTTACTTTCATAGACTGATGTACAAGGTCCCCCAGATCCCGTTGTACTTCCCCTTTCCACAACTTGACGTCCATTTAGATAGCATTTAGATAATCTTTCACAATGCCTGAACTTCGCTTGTTTGAATTTGTTAATAATTTCTGCATGTCATTGTCTCATGGAACAAAGAGACCTTTTGTCCACAAGTCCAGCAGCACAGTAGATAAGATGGTTGGGAAGGCATAGGGGATACTCACATTTATTCCCTGGGCTGTACAATATAAATAGCAGGTGGGTTAAATTATGACAACATGACACAGACAGAGTGTTGTGTTTATTTCTGGTTGCCATCTCTAGAAAGAATGATTCTACGGGACTGGGTAGGAGGGCAGGGGAAGTGAGGATGGCAGTTTGGATAATGTGGTTTTGTTTTCTTTGAGACAGGGAAGGCTAGGTAGAGACCCACTTGAAATTTACAAAAATGATGGGGGGCCTTAAACTGGGATGATAGTGAAAAATGTTTCCCCTTCATGGATGTGTTAATAATCTAAGGACACAAAATGCAAAATGCTGGAGGAACTCAGTGGGTCAGGCATGATTGGGGAGGAATTTGGGGAAAATTTGAATAATAATTGTTTTTCACTCAGTACATGGTTGAACTCTGGAATGCACTGCCTGAAGGATTAGTATAATAGGTGCTTGATGGCCAGCATGGACATGGTAGGCCAAAGAACCTCTTTCCATGCTATATAACTCAATGACCAAGTAATGAGTTGCGCCGTTTTGAATTTCCTTCCCTTGATAGATGAGGAGAAATGTCTTTAGCCAAAATGTGATTAATCTATGGAATTCATTGCCACATGAGGCTGTGGAGGCTAGGCGTTGGATATTTTTAAAGCGGAGATTGATAGGTTCTTGATTGGTAAGGACATCAAAGGGTGACGGGGCAGGAGAATGGAGTTGAGAGTGAAAAATAGATCGGCCATGATTGAAGGGTAGAGTAAACTCGATAGGCTCAATGGCCTAATTCTACTTGTATGTCCAATGGACAACAGTGCCTTTTGATTTTAGAAACATAGAAAATAGGTGCAGGAGTAGGCCATTCGGCCCTTCGAGCCTGTACCACCATTTAATATGATCATGGCTGATCATCCAACTCAGTATCCTGTGCCTGCCTTCTCTCCATACCCCCTGATCTCTTTAGCCACAAGGGCCACATCTAACTCCCTCTTAAATATAGCCCAATGAACTGGCCTCAACTATCTTCTGTGGCAGAGAATTCCAGAGACTCACCACTCTCTGTGTGAAAAATGCTTTCCTCACCTCGGTCCTAAAGGAATTCCCCCTTATCCTTAGACTGTGACCCCTTGTTCTGGACCTCCCCAACATCGGGAACAATCTTCCTGCATCCAGCCTGTCCAACCCCTTAAGAATTTTGATGCTTCTTAAAGCCTAAATGTTGGTTGCTGGTTTGGTTATTTTATCCTAATATCACCATTGGAAGCACGGTATCAGGTTTTGTGCTTAATAGTACTCCTGTGACTTGGAGTGGTTTGCAGTGTTAAAGGCAATACATGAACACCATTAATGTCACAATTAATAATTTCTTTCAGGAGAGGAGGGAAATCAATTTATTAACGTTTACTTTATTATTGAATTATTGAAACTACATTGTACAGTCATTTTATATTGTACTATCAAACTCTTGTACTGAAATCCTGTAAGCTAAACCTTTTTTGTGAAGAAGCAATTGCATTTAAATATTCCTGTTCTCACTCTGAAACACCAGGGCCTGCATTCCAACGATTACTTTGATGCACTAGGCCCCTGGATCCTGCTCTTGTTGTGACACACTGGGCCCTTGGTTCCCCAACTCCTGTGAAATCATGGGGTGCACTGGATTATTTATTATTCTACCACCTACAATCGGAGAAAAAGGTGAAATAAATGTGCTAGGATTTTAATAGGAATGACATCTAGTAGTCAGGATGTTAGTTTCCATTACCAATTAGTGTGCTGGGTTAAAACACGTTGGTACAGTATGCTGAGGGGAAACTGACGAGAGAATTTTTTGTTTTCAGAAAATGTACATTTTAAGATTCTTAAATGGAAGCTGATATCGATCAACAACTATAGGGGTGATGGAATGGAGGAGGTTTACAATGCCCTCCATAATGATTGGGACAAAGACCCATCATTTATTTATTTACCTCTGTACTCCACAATTTGAGATTTGTAATAGGAAAAAAAAATCATATATGGTTAAAGTGCACATTGTCAGATTTTATTAAAAGGTATGTTTATACATTTTGGTTTCACCATGTAGAAATTACAGCAGTGTTTATGCATCGTCCCCCCATTTCAGCACCCCATAATGTTTGGGACACAGTAATGTAATGTAAATGAAAGTAGTCATGTTTAGTATTTTGTTGCATATCCTTTCAGTGCAATGACTGCTTGAAGTCTACAATTCATGGACATCACAAGTTGCTGGGTGTCTTCTCTGGTGATGCTATGCCAGGCATGTATTGCAGCCATCTTTAGCTTGTGTTGGGGGCTAGTCACCTTCAGTTTTCTCTTCAGAATATAAAAAGCATGCTCTATTGGATTTAGATCGGGTGATTGACTTGGCCTGTCAAGAATTAACCATTTTTTAGCTTTGTTGCTTTAGCATTATGTTGGAATTGTTGTCTTGCTGTAGAATGATCTGCCAGACAATGAGTTTTGAGGCATTTGTTTGAACCTGAGCAGATAGGATGTGTCTATACACTTCAGAATTAATTACGCTACCACCATCAGTTGTATCGTCAATGAAGATAAGTGAGCCAGTACATTCAGCAGCCATACATGCCCTGGCCATAACACCCCTACCACTATGAGGGTATGCTTTGAACTTGATTTCACAGAAACATGAAACATAGGTGGTAGGCCATTCATCTGCACGCCATTCAATATGATCATGGCTGATCATCCAACTCAGTAATCCCCGTACCTTGTTCTCTTCTCTAGCCACAAGGGCCCTCCTTCTTAAAATAAAACACTTTGCTCTTGCCATCACTCTGATATGTTCATCTTCATCTCATCTGTCCCCAAGACCATTTTCCAGAACTGTGGTTGCTCTTTTAAGTACTTCTTGGCAAACTGTAACCTGGCCATCCTATTTTTGCGGCAAACCAGTGGTTTGCATCTTGCAGTGTAGCTTCTGTATTTCTGTTCATGAACACTTCTGCGGACAGTGGTCATTGACAAATCCACAACTTACTCCTGGAAAATTGTTTCTGATCTGTCGGACAGGTGTTTGGGGATTTTTCTTTATTATAGAGATGCAGTCTCATCATGACTTCTTTGACTTTCATTGGCACAACTTTGATCCTCATGTTGATAAACAGCAATTAAAGTTTCAAAAGGTGATGGAAAGGCTAGAGGAAAGACTAGGTGCTGAGAGCTCCCTTATACCTGCATCAAGGAGGCAATTAAACACACCTGAGCAATTACAAACACCTGTGATGCCATGTGTCCCACACATTATGCTGTCCTGAAATGGGGGACTATGTATAAACACAGTTGTAATTTCTACATGGTGAAACCAAAATGTATAAAAATGGTCATTAATAAAATCTGACAATGTGCACTTTAACTACTTGTGATTTTCTATTACAAATCTCAAATTGTGGAGTACCGAAAAAAATAAATTGATCACCCAAACATTATGGAGGGCACCGTAGCAAGTAAGAGTTTAATTCTTCCAGATCATATGTGTTGAACATGACAAATAAATGCTCTTGATCTCTTGGTCCTGAGAGTGGTTGGCCAGAAGAGCGTTGGATTAGGTAATGAAAGTGTGAATCAGAGTTCCAGCATCTGACGAGTTGAAAAACAGGTGAAATCAGGCAAGACACAAAATCCTGGTTCAACTCAGCAGGACGGGCAGCATCTCTGGAGAGAGGGAATGGGTGATGTTTCTGGGTTGAGACCCTTCAGATATGTCACCCATTCCTTCTCTCCAGAGATGCTGTCCCGCTGAGTTGCTCCAGCATTTTGTGTCTACCTTCGAGTTGAACCAGCATCTGCATTTCTTTCCTACGCATTAAATCAGGCAATGTTGTTGAGATGGTGTAGAAGAGGAGAGGATGTGCAGTTTGGAACTTGCCTCGTGGCCAGTTTTAGGCAATAGCCATTCAAGTGACAGAATTAGTGGCTAGGGAATAATGTATGCATGGGAACTGAATACAATGATTGTGATCTTCTCATTATGTATTCAGATAAATGTAAATATGTGGAACTGCAAATGCTGCTGAATTTAAAAAAAATAAAAACATTTAAAAAAAAGGACATAGTGCTGGCGTACTTCAATGGGTCAGGCAGTATCTCTGGAGAATATATGTGGGTGGCATTTAGAGATGTGACTCTTCCTCAAACTTGATCCATCTACGACAGCAGGGTGCCAGACAGAAGAAGAGGTCAACAGAATGACTGGGTCAGAACTCAGAACCCTGTGTAGAAATAAATATTTGTTCAGCCTGTGTTAGATATTGAGCGAACTCTTTGATGATGGTGGTAAAGTTAGAAATGGTGTTGAGGGTGATCTGGGCTGTGGTTAGCATGCAAGTGAAATTCCTGGTGCGCTTATTGATGTTGCCTAGGGATAACATGACAATGAGAATGGGAGGCACCAGAGATAATGGCAAGGCATGGGAAGTGCTGTTGATTTCCTGCCTTAAACTAGATAAATGAAAATGGAAGTAGGCTTTATACATCAGAGGTTATAATCAAAAATGTATGCCCAGACAATTTGCCTTACTGTTTGCAGAGCATCTGAAAATGCAGGAAGTTACCTGCTAACTTAATATATACTGTATTTCTTTCTTTGCAAATGACTACAGCAAGAAATGCACTTGTATATGGAGAAATCAGCTCACTGGAAACTAAATTCATGCTTGCAGCCAGGGAGAAACAAAACTTTTAAAAGTAATTAATATCCATAGTTTTAACATTCTATCAGGACAGAGCAAAGACAATGTCTTGATCAGATCATGCCTTGGTTTAATTCCCGAATCCAATGCACAGCAACACACCAGCCCATCGACAAGATTCAAAGAAATGGCATAGATAATTTGTCATTGAAATTTTCAAAAAAAGACCAGAACATGCACAGTAGAATGCTCAGTAGATCAGACAATAATAAAGAAACAGTAGAAATTTCAGTCTGAAGACCTATCATCAGAATGGATCGATTACATCCTGCTTATGGTATCAGCGCTGCAACTTTAATTTTTGTTTCTGCAGATTTGATTCAATGTTTAAAAAAACAAATCTTCTTTATGATTTTACTCTGCTCTTTGCTCATCCCTCGTAAGAAGCAAATAGTAGTCTTTCTGTTAAATAGCTACACTGTGAGTATACTACAACCATTTTTCTTAAGTTGAAAGCTGTAGTGGAAAGAAGATGAATATGTCAAAGTCAGAAAATACTAAAAATGTCCAGCGGGTCAAGCGGCTTCTTTAGCAAGAGGAGAGTTGAAACTGGGGTTATGGGAGATATGGAAGAGAGAGCGGGAGTACTAATGTTGTAGAATGTTCATGCGGGTGAAATGTAATCTCTATTTCTCATTATAGACCAACTGGGTACTTCAACCTTTTCCTTTTTTATTTCAAATTTCCACCATCTACATTTTTTGGGGCTTTTTATTGAGTGTTTATTTCGAGGAGCAGCTGATAAACACCTCCAGTGTTGTGATATGTTTTTAAAATGTTTACTTAACTTATTCCCATTTTAGTTGTTGCTTAATTGGTAGCTAGTATCCTCTAGTATCTTTGCTCTTACCTCTAAGCTAGAAAGGTGCAGCTCCACTTCAGAGACTGGAGCAAATAAAAGTAGAACAATTCATTAGTATAGAAGTTACTGAGGTGTCATCTGTCAGAAAAGATGTTAAACTGTTTCCAGATGAGTCCTGAGTGGATGTAAGAGATCCCATGATACCGTTTCAATAGAGCAATGGAATTAGCTATCCCTGAGTCAACATCTCTGAAAAACAAATTATTAGTTCATTCCGTTGCTGCTTTGGGAATGTCCTGTATGTCATTGGCTGCTGCATTTTATATTTTACTACTTCAAATGAAACAGCCATAATTGAATTTACGAACGACAACTTTTATTTAAGAAAATGCAACTCTGCCTCTGAATGTAAAAGTGTGTTTTTAAGTTGCATTCATTACAGAAATTAGAATCACCATACTTGAGCTTGAGTGTGATTCAGAATTTAAGCACACAACTTTGATTGTAATTGTAGCAATTCAAATATTTGTCCGCATTATATTCTACAAGACTAAGTTATATTCTATAAGACCCGTTGGCTCCCAGTCACACGGGAGGCCTGGTCCCCCAATGCAACCCATTCTCCAATGCAATACTCACCCAGGGGGAAGAGGGTAGTGTGGTGGGATGAGGGGGGGTTTGGGTCAGGGGTGTGAGGCAGAGGCTGGGGGGCGGGGTGGGGTGGGGGTGTGTGTGAGTTGTGGGGCAAGGGGGGAGTGGTGTGGGGGCAGGGGTTTGTGGGAGGGGTGGGTGGGTTGTGAAGGTGGGGGCACCGTACGTTGTGGGGGAGGGTGGTTGTGTAGGGGCAGGGGGCACTGAGCATTGTGGGGGCCGGGGAGGGTGTCGGTGGGGGGGATGGGGGTTGGGGGAAGGGTGTGGGGGACGGGGGGTTGTGGATAGGGGGGAAGGTGTGTGGGGGCAAGGGAGAGTTGTGGGGGCGGGGCAGCGAGCGTTGAGCCCGGAGCGGGGGCGGTGGGGGGGGGGGGGATTGTGTGGGCAGAGGTGGAAGAGAGCTCGGAGAAAAGACGGGGCAGAGGGGGGTATCACGGGGGAGGGGGGCAAGAGTCAGCGAGGGGGACCAGAGGGGAAGGGGCTGTAGCTGACGGTGAGCTGACGACTCGCGTCGGGCGCTTGGCACTGGACGTTTTCCGCCTGGTTCAGAGCCTCCGTTTTCCGTCTGGCGACATATCCAATTCTAGCCATCCAGAGTCTCCGTTTGGCGACATCTCCGCACTGGGTTGGGCGAGGCCGCTTCAGGCCCCACCGATAATTGTGTCTGGCTGGAGATCTCCGCCGGCCATTCAGAGCGCCCGTCAACTCCAGTAAAGACGTGATAGCGCAGGAAGGGGCGGACCGTCCCCCGGAGTGACAGGAGGAAAGACCAATCCATGCTGCGTCGACTGGCAGGAGAGGAGATCGATCTGCACACGCTACATTAGACCCCCGATGGGAACAAAACTTTGTGCACTCACAGCAGAGGAGAACAGTGAGTACACTGGCGAAAAATCGTAGCGTTATTGCTTACCGTTTTTGTGCAAATGGAAAGACCGTGCAACCGGAAGATAACAAGATCAGAGTTTTAGTTATGTAGGTAAACCCATGATGTGTTTTATTCGTGTTTGTTGTCATTCATGAAGCAAATATAAGATCAGCATTCTATAATGTTTTGTTTTTCAAATATATATTTCTATATGGACACTTTCAGTTAGATGCTCAATTTCAGCTAATGAGGTAATCATTAACTGAAACTAGACATCTAACTGAAATGGAGATGTGGACAGATTGCACAAAGCAGAATGTGAAACCAGAATGAGTCAGAATAGGTGTGTTCATTAAGTTACAGTAAGAGATAATAAGTTTATTGTTTTCATTTTTTTTAAACTCTTGTGAACCTTTCATGTGTGAAGATCATCATGCACAATTATATAGTGTGTTTTTGCTTCGCTGTACCTGTAGGACAGCAGTGTAGTGATGAGAATAGGATAAATTTCCACTGACACCATGCCATTATATTACCTGGGATGACATAACACACATACAGCACACAAATTAGGCACAATCAATTAATATCGATGTTTATCCACCACTCATACCTCCTTCAGGTTTTCTCTCGCCTAAGTCTATCATCGTAAACCTCTATTGCTTTCACCTACCTTATGCTTGTCCAAACATCTGTCGTATTTTCATTATCCCCTCCTTTTGATAACATGTTTAACATTCTCAATACTTTTGAGGAAAGATGTTTCTCTCGAATTGCCTATTTGGTTTCAACTTATTGATATATACAATTTTGATATTTCTAGCAAGTGGAAACACTCTCTCTGAATCCATTTTAAAATGTTTTTAATTGTTTTAGGATTTCATTAGGTCATCCATTATCCTTCCCATCTCAGGGGAAAAGATGCCCAGTCTATTGATCCATTCCTGAAATATGAATGCTTGCATTTTTAGTATAAATTATCACTATATTTGCCCAATTGACTTAATAGGCTTCTTAAAATATTGTATCAAAACTGTAAGCAGCACAGTAATTGTAGTTGTACCAAAGTTGTACCAAAACTTTCCATCTTTTCAATTGTGCTCTTCTAGAATTAAATATTCACTTTGGCTTGCATGCTTATTTATGGCTTTGTTAACTTGAAGTGCAACTTTTAATGATTGATATATTTGGAACAGTAGGGCAGCTGTATTCCTCTGCCTTAACTGGATTCATGTCCACATGGAGAGGGCACATGCAAATTGGAACTTCATCCACCCAAGCAGATGGAGAGATTATCATCACAATCTGTGACTTGTAGATGGGTGTGCCTTAGGTCAGTGCTAGGTCCATTGTTATCTATATCAGCTATTTGGATTAAGATGGAGGGGCGTGGTTAATAAGTTTGCAGATGACTTTAAAAAAAGGAGGTATTGTAGACTGAAGAACATTGTCAAAAATTACCGTGAAATCTTGATCAGCTAGGTGTGTGGGCCAAGGCATTCAATTAAGAGTGAGATGTTGCATTTTTTGTAAATCAAACCAGAGCAAGAATTTGACAATGAATGGTAGGGATTAGTGAAGTGTTGTAGACAAAGGGAGCGAGGAATAAAAGTACCTTTCCTGCAACTGGAATCACAGGTAGATAGAGTGATGAAGAAGGGGTTTGGCGCACTAACCTTCATGAAACATGGTATTGAGAACAGTAGTTGGGACATTAAGTTGCAGTTGTACAAGACGTTGGTGTGGCCAAACTTGAAGTATTACGTACAGTGGTTACCCCGTATTGGAAAGACGTAATTAGGATGGACGGAATGCAAATCAGATTAACAAGAATATTGCCAGGACTCATTGGGGCTGTGTTATAGGAAGAGGTTAGGCAGATTAGGATTTTATGACTTGGATTTTAGGTGATCAATGGGGTGATCTTGCAGGTGTATAAAATCATGAGAAGCATAAATAAGATTAATGCACGCAGTTCTTTTCCCAGAGCAGGAAAAGGGAAATGGTCCTTGATTATGTTATCTGAGGCTGGATTATGTGATGGACTGGCCTGCATCCATAATTGCAATTTCCGGAGAGAAGGATTTAATAGGGACTTGGACAGTTTATTCACACAGAAGGTGGTACATAAATGGAACGAGCTGCCAGAGAAATTGGCTAAGGCAGGTGCAGTAGTAATATTTAAAAGACATTTGGACAGGTGCACGGATAGGAAAGGTTTAGAGGGATGTGGGCCTAACAATGGAATAGCTTAGATTAGCTCAGTCTGAAGAAGGGTCTCAACACATAACATCACCCATTCTTTCTCTCCAGAGATGCTACCTGTCCTGCTGAATTACTCCAGCATTTAGTGTCTAACTAGAATAGCTTAGATGGGGATTTTGCTTAGGCGAAGGGCCTGTTGCCATGCTACATTATTCTGATTCTAATTCCAGGGATTTGAAGTAGCCTAGTGCATAGTTTGTCGAAGGCTATTGTATTAATACAACAAATAATTGGCCAAGCTAACAGTATGTTATTGTTTACATGAGGAACTGCAGTTGCTGATTTACAAAATAAGGCACCAAGTGTGGGAGTAAATCAGCAGGTCAGGCAGCATCTCTGGACAACATGAATAGGTGATGTTTGAGTCTGGACTTTGTAGGTTATGTACCCAAAATTGGAGAATTCAATTTTTCACACAGTTAGGCTGTAATTATGTTATTGCTTAATGCTAAGGATGTTTAATACAAAAGCTATAAGGCTATAATTCGGTGGGAACTCTCCAGTTTGTTGGAGAAAATGTGGAAATTTAAAGGCAGATCATTATCATGTTCTCTGGGATTGCCCTGTTATTAAAGATTTTTGGAGAGAGTTACATGATGCTTTACATGACATTTTTAGATGTCATGTGCCCCTGGAGAGTAAGACCATGTTTTTTAGACTCGTACCTGAAGAGTGGCGGAAAAAAGTCAAATATTTACGGAATATATTGATGGTAGCTGGTAAAAAAGGTCTCGCAAAGAAATGGTTATCACAGGAGAGTCCAACTCTGAATGCATGGATGGACATCACAATGGACATTTATAAAATCGAGAAAATAACTGCATATGTTAACTTTTTAAATTGGATTTATTTGTGTCACGCTGGGAAAATTGGATTAATTATGTAACGCCTCATTGGCCAGACTTTATTTTTACAAATTTTTGATCATATAGTAAAGAAAGGATCACTCCCTAGTGTTTGTAGTATTTACTGTGTTCTTGTTTCTATATTTGTTTTGTACAAATCTCAAAAAGAGGCAATTCAAGATAAACATAAGTGGATGATGTATACATATAGTATTATACCTGAAACCCGTTTTATGGAAATGTGTTTGTTGTGGAATGCCAATAAAAGAGTATGTTAAGAAAAAAAGGCTATAATGCAGGTGGGAAAAGGAGAAAACAGAAATATTTGTGATATTAACCATATAACCAGAAATATTTGTGATATTAACCATATAACCATATAACAATTACAGCACGGAAACAGGCCCTCTCGGCCCTTCCAGTCCGTGCCGACTATTTGTTTTCCCCTAGTCCCATCTACCTGCACTCAGACCATACCCCTCCATTCCCTTCACGTCCATAAACCTATCCACTTTACTCTTAAATGTTAAAATCGATCCTGCCTCCACCACTTCTGCTGGAAGCTGATTCCACACAGCCACCACCCTCTGAGTAAAGAAGTTCCCCCTCACATTACCCCAAACTTCTGTCCCTTAATTCTCATGTTATGCCCTCTTGTTTGAATCTTCCCTACCCTCAATGGGAAAAACGTATCCACGTCAACTCTGTCTATCCCTTTCATCATTTTAAAGACCTCAATCAAGTCCCCCCTTAACCTTCTGTGCTCCAAAGAATAAAGACCTAACTTGTTCAACCTTTCTCTGTAACATAGTTGCTGGAACCCTGGCAACATTCTAGTAAATCTCCTCTGTACTCTCTCTATTTTGTTGACATCCTTCCTATAACTAGGCGACCAAAATTGTACACCATACTCCAGAATTGGTCTTACCAATGCCTTGTACAATTTTAACATTACTTCCCTACTCCTATATTCAATGCTCTGATTTATAAAGGCCAGCACACCAAAGGCTTTCTTTACCACCCTATCTACATGCGATTCCACCTTCAGGGAACTATGCACAGTTATTCCTAGATCCCTCTGTTCCACAGCATTCCTCAATTCCCTACCATTTACCATGTACTTCCTATTTTGATTTGTCCTGCCAAGATGTAGCACTTCACACTTAACAGCATTAAACTCCATCTGCCATCTTTCAGCCCACTTTTCCAAATGGCCCAAATCTCTCTGTAGACTTTGAAAATCTACTTCATTATCCACAACACCACCTATCTTAGTATCATCTGCATACTTACTTATCCAATTTTCCACCCTATCATCCAGATCATTGATGTACATGACAAACAACAGTGGACCCAACACAGATCCCTGAGGCACCCCACTGGTCACCGGCTTCCAACCTGACAAACAGCCATCCACCATTACTCTCTGACATCTCCCATTCAGCCACTGTTGAATCCATCTTGCTACTCCGCCATTAACACCCAAAGATTGAACCTTCTTAACCAACCTTAAATGGGGAACCTTGTCAAAGGCCTTACTAAAATCCATATAGACAACATCCACTGCTTTACCCTCATCAATTTCCCTAGTTACCGCTTCAAAAAATTCAAGAAGGTTTGTCAAACATGACCTTCCAGGCACAAATCCATGTTGACTGTTCCTGATCAGACCCTGTTTATCCAGATGCTTATATATATTATCTCTAAGTATCCTTTCCATTAATTTGCCCACCACTGACGTCAAACTAATAGGTCTATAATTGCTAGGTTTATTCTTTGAACCCTTTTTAAACAATGGAACAACATGCGCAGTACGCCAATCCTCCGGCACTATTCCCGTTTCTAATGACATTTTAAATATTTCTGTCATAGCTCCTGCTATTTCTACACTAACTTCCCTCAATGTCCTAGGGAATATCCTGTCAGGACCTGGAGACTTATCCACTTTTATATTTTTCAAAAGTGTCAGTACTTCCTCCTCTTTGAATCTCATAGTTTCCATAGCTACTCTACTCTTTCCCCTTAACTCACAGAGTTCGATGTTGTGGTACACATAGGTACCAATGACATAGGCAGAAAAAGTGACGAGGTCCTGAAGGGAGAATTTAGGGAGTTGGGGGGAAAGTTAAGGAGAAGGACCAAAAGGGTAACGATTTCAGGATTACTGCCTGTGCCGCGTGACAGTGATAGTAGGAATGAAATGAGGTGGAGGATAAATGCGTGGCTGAGGGACTGGTGCAGTGGGCAGGGATTCAAGTTTCTTGATCACTGGGACCTCTTTTGGGGAAGGCATGATCTGTACACAAAGGACGGGTTGCACTTGAACCCGAGGGGGACCAATATCCTGGCAGGGAGATTTGCAAAGGCTACTGGGGAGACTTTAAACTAGAAAGGCTGGGGGAGGGATGGGTAGAGGGGGCTAGGGGTCAGGGTGTGGGGCAAGAGGCAGAGAAGGTGAAGCACTCGGATCCAAAATGTAGGCGAGAAAGATGAAAAAGATAATAGACAGAGAATAAGGGATGGTGGGTTTCTAAAATGTGTATATTTTAATGCTAGGAGCATTGTAAGTAAGGTGGATGAACTTGAGAGCCTGGATTGACACCTGGAAATATGATGTTGTGGCAATCAGTGAAACATGGTTGCAGTAGGGCTGTGATTGGAAACTAAATATTCCAGGATTTAGTTGCTTCAGGTGTGATAGAATTGGAGGGTCCAGAGGGGGAGGTGTTGCATTGCTTGTCAGAGAAGATATTACAGCAGTGCTTTGGCAGGATAGATTAGAGGGCTCGTCTAGGGAGGCTATTTGGGTGGAACTGAGAAGTGGGAATGGTGTAGCAACACTTTTAGGGGTGTATTATAGACCGCCAAATGGGAGCGAGAATTGGAAGAGCAAATATGTAAGGAGATAGCAGATATTAGTAGTAAGCACAAGGTAGTGATTGTGGGAGATTTCAATTTTCCAAAAATAGACTGGGAAACACATTCTGTAAATGGGCTGGATGGTTTTGGAGTTTGTAAAATGTGTGCAGGATAGTTTTTTGCAGCAGTACATAGAGGTATCGACCAGAGAAGGGGCAGTGCTGGACCTCCTGTTAGGAAATGAGGCAGGTCAGGTGACGGAGGTATGCGTTGGTGAGCACTTCGGGACCAGTGATCACAATACCATTAGTTTCAATATAATTATGGAGAGAGTCAGAACTGGACCTAGGGTGGAGATTTTTGATTGGAGAAAGGCTAACTTTGAGGGAATGCGTAAGAATTTTAAAGGAGTGAATTGGGACACTTTGTTTCATGGGAAGGATGTAGAAGAGAAATGGAGGACATTTAAAGGGGAAATTGTAAGAGTACAGAATCTTTATGTCCCTGTTAGGTTGAAAGGAAATAGTAAAAATTGGAAAGAGCCATGGTTTTCAAGGGAAATTGGACACTTGTTTCGAAAAAAGATTATATATATTATATTATATAGATCATATTATATGCTGGTTGATACTAATTTCAATCTTCTCAAAATACCAGAGCAGATTTTGTGCTTGCTAAGATGCTTGATGTTTCAGCAAGGACTTTAGCAACCAGAATATCCTTTCTGGAATTTTAAGCAGATTAGAATAAGTATAAAGCTACCTTTTTATTAGGAGTACTTTAATGTTCTTTGTATTTTCTGTTCTTAATTCTCATGTGAAATTTCATAGCAGTATTGCAATAGTTTCCATATGAGCAATTTAACATAAAATTTGCTTTAATCATCAACTATTTGGTATTCAACAAACTAGACAAAACATATATACTTGTTTCCCATCGTAAGGAGGCAGATGTTTCAGGGTTATCATTTATTTCAAAGAACATATTAATCTGTTTAGTAAGATATTCCTGGGATGCTTTTTTCCTTTAAAATTTGTGGGTTAAGTCTCCATTGTGCCTGTTTCTCCGTCATACCATTTGTTTTAATCATAAATGTTAAAGGGGCATGATCCGAAATTATAATATTGTGGTATTTTGAATTATAAGTAAATGGAATAAGCTTAGAGTCCACCAAAAAATAATCTATTCTTGAATACGTTTTATGTACCGGTGAATAAAATGAATATTCTCGTCCAGTTGGATTTTCTATTCTCCAAACATCTTTGATATTACTAGTATCTATATATGCGTTTAATAAATCACTGGAATGCGATTTTATTTTCCGTTGTCTTGATGATCTATCTAAATAGGAATCTAATGTACAATTTAAGTCCCCTCCGATTATTAAATTGTGTTGTGCTAATTCCGGAATTTAATTAAATATTTTCTTAAAAAACAAAGGACTATCAAAATTTGGTCCATAAACGTTAATAAGAGTCAATTTTTATGCATATAATTCACCTATTAATATAATGTATCTACCATCACTGTCCATTATAGTTGATGTATCTTTAAAAGGTATCCCTTTACAGATTAATATTGCCACACCTCTGGATTTATGTGTAAATGAACAATGATACACTTTATCAATCCATTTAGCTTTCAATCTATGCTCTGCGTCCTTTTTTAGGTGTGTTTCTTGGAGGAATATTACATCTGTTTTAAGTGCTTTTAAGTGTGCTAATATTTTACCTCCCTTAATTGGTTCGTTAATACCCTTAACGTTCCAGCTACAAAATGTTATTCCATCACCCCCGGTCTTCATTTTTGAGTCTTGCATCTTTTGTTTAGAGAGGTCTATAATAGAGCGAATGGTTCAGTTCGACAAACCCGACATTACACCCGAACTTCAAATAGATGAATTTTAAATCCCGTGGAACTTTCTCACGTATATACCTCCTTTGATATAACTTATAACTCCATTCAAACTTAAAATTATAGGAATTTTAAGCAGATTAGAATAAGTATAAAGCTACCTTTTTATTAGGAGTATTTTAATTTTCTTTGTATTTTCTGTTCTTAATTCTCATGTGAAATTTCATAGCAGTATTGCAATAGTTTCCATATGAGCAATTTAACATAAAATTTGCTTTAATCATCAACTATTTGGTATTCAACAAACTAGACAAAACATATATACTTAAAACTGTAAAATAAATACAAAAATAAATAAATTTTTCCTACTAATCTCCCTTCCAGAATTGCCCAATTGGCTAAGTGGAAATCCCAGTTCAACACCAGGATCGCAGAGGTGGATGAATAATGTGTTGCTGGGAAATCTCAGCACACTTAGCCTCCACTTTTGGCCTTGTATGGAGTTAAGTGATATATTGCAACAATTGTCACAGAGCTCATTCTGGATTTACTTTGGGGCCATATTCAATTGATATATATTTTATGTGTGAACAGCTGATTGACGTTGTTCATCGTCAAAACCATCAGTCAATTTACCTGCAGCAACATAACTGGCTTGTAAGCACAGTACTCAATATATCACATAATAAACAAATAATTTAATTAATAACCAAATATAGTGCAAAACAACAAAGTCTGAAGTCACAAATGCCATTAAGTCAGTTTGTAGTTCGTAGTTTAGTTGGATATCATAGTGTTTAATAGCCTAATAGTTGTTTGGAAGAAACTGTTCTGTAATGTGTGATTGGTAAAAGATCTTTCTGCAAGCATGCTATGCTTCATCTTCCATTCATTAGATTTTGTAAAACACTATAATGTGTACCTTATTTAACATCAGACTTTCCTTTCCCATTACTTCTTCATTGAATTGTATTGACTCCAATTCTCTCTGTTTTTAAATCTTTGTCCTTGTACCTAAACCCTTCTATTGCCTTCTCTCGGTCATGATAACCCTTGGAGATAACCCACTGTATCTCCCCCTGAATTCTGCTCCTCTGATTTGAGATTTCTTGTAGCCACTCATTTAAGTTCCAAAATGGATTATATGGTGGCATTTTTCCTATACCTTGCCATTTATCTTTCCATTTTATATCTTCTTTTATTCCCACATTTTTTTTAATGAACCTCTGATCACCATCAACTTTGATTTGTCTTTGGGAAGATTCATTATGAGAAACGTAAAATTTACATTATGTATTTTTAAATTTGTCTCTTAATGTCACTGCCTCTTTTGACTCCTGGAATCGGTAATCCAAGATTAAACATGGAGATGACAATCACACCATGACTGTGTCAGTTAGAGTAATGGATTTATTCAAATATAAGTGAGCAACATTTCCTTTTCAAGGGGGATGAAATATCCAAGAAATTGACTTTCTGTGAAAAATTATTTGTGAATGGTAGGTCCTTAGTTGAGGAGAGTAAACATTTTGCACATTAATGGCAGGAAGTAATCAAGTACGGTATTTGACCTCAGCCCCTCATCTGCCTCCTTACTACTCTGGGACTCTTCCCCACAGAGTAGCACAAGCAAATCTCCCTTTTTACGATATTGATCCCCTTCCAATTCAGGTGCAACCCATGCCTCATGTACAGGATACTGCCCCAGAAAAAGATCTTGATCCAATTAACCTCATGCACCAGTTGCTGAACCATGTATTCACTGGCCTATCCTCCCATTCCAATCCTCATTAGCACATGGCACTGGGAGTAATCCAGACATTACCACCCTTGTCATCCTGCTTTTAAATCTCTTTCTTAACTCCCTATATTCACTTTTCAGGATTTCATCCCTTTTCCTATGCAAAAGATGTTGTAAATGCCAATGTGCTTAATGATCTCTGAATGCTCACCCTCCCACTTGAGTATGTTCTGCAGCTACTTTGAGATATCCTGGCCACTGGCACCAGGAAGACAACTCACCATCCTGGAGTCTCATTTGTGACCACAGAATCTCTTATCCATCCTCCTAACTATTGAGTCTTGTAACGCTATAGCCCTGTCTAATTTCACCTTGTCCCACTGTGCCTTCGAGCCAGACCTAATGCCAGAGACACCGTTGCTGCTACTTCCTGCACAGTCATCCCACCTTCCTCTTAGATATAACCACAATATTTTTCCTAGAGTAGGGGAGTTAAAGCTAGAGGACATGGGTTTAAGGTGAGAGGGAAAAGATTTAAGAGGAACATGAGGGGCAAAATAGGTTGGTGTGCTTATGGAATGAGCTGCCAGAGGAAGTGTTAGAGGTAGGTACAATTACAACACTTATAAGGCACTTGGATGGTATGAGCATGGGATGATTTGGAGGGATATTGATCTGCAGCAGACAAGTAAGACTAGCTCGCTTAAGTAGGACCAACTTAATCAGCATGGACAACTTGCTCGGAAGCTCTGTGGCTTTGTGCTGTATTGCTCTATGACACTGTTCAGAGAGAGGGATGGTGATATTCTGAAGCATATTTGCCTTAGATGTCTTGGAGTGCAAAATGTGGCAAAATCCCCAGGAAACTATGGAATATATTTCAGTGCTGTGGGAGTCAAGGCAGGAGCATCAGTGGAAATTTTGGCACCTTTGTTAGAAACAGATAACTGTAGGATACGAAAGGTAGACAAAAATGCTGGAGAAACTCAGCGGATGAGGCAGCATCTATGGAGCGAAGGAAATGGGCAACGTTTCGGGTTGAGACCCTTCTTCAGACTGGTGGGGGGGGGGGGGAGAAGAAGAAGAAAGGAAGAGGTGGAGACAGTGGGCTGAGGGAGAGCTGAGAAGAGGAGGAGAAAGTAAGGACTGTATATAAAAAAAGTATATAAAATAAAGAAAGTATATAACTGTAGTCAATGCCTACTATGTTCTGTTGTGCTATGCAAAGAAAGAATTTCATTGTCCTGTCAGGGACACATGACAATAAACTCTTTTGACTCTTTGACTCTGACTACCTGAAATTAGAGAAGTCAATGTTCATACCGCTGGGGTGCAAACTGCCCAAGCAAAATATGAGGTGCTGCTCCTCCAACATACAGTGGTCCTCACTCTGGCCATGGAGGAGGCCCAGGAAAGAAAGGTCAGATTCGGAATGGGAGGGGGAGTTGAAGTGCTGAGCTGCCGCAAGATCAGGTTGGTTATTGCGAACCAAGTGGAGGTGTTTGGCGAAGCGATCACCAAACCTACGATGTAGAGCAGCTGACATCTTGAGCAGCGGATGCAATAGATGAGGTTGGAGGAGGTGCAAGTGAACCTCTGCCGCACCTGGAAAGATTGCTTGGGTCTTTGAATGGAGTCAAGGGGGGAGGTAAAGCGACAAGTGTAGCCTTTCCTGCAGTTTCAAGGGAAAGTGCCTGGAGAGGGGGTGGTTCGGGTGGGAAGGGACGAATTGACCAGGGAGTTACGGAGGGAGCGTTCTCTGCGGAAAGCAGACAGTGGAGGAGATGGGAAGATGTGGCAAGTGGTGGGATCACGTTGGAGGTGATGAAAATGTTGGAGGATTATTTGTTGTATGTGACGGCTGGTAGGGTGGAAGATGAGGACAAGGGGGACTCTGCCCTTCTTACGAGTGGGGGGGGGGATGGGGAGTGAGAGCAGAGTCACGGCATATAGAAGAGAGCCTTATCTATAGTAGAAGTATGGAACCCCCGTTCCCTGAAGAATGGGGACATCTCCGATGCCCTGGTGTGGAACACCTCATCCTGGGTGCAGATGCGACGTAGACGGAGAAATTGGGAGTACGGGATGGAGTCCTTACAGGAAGCGTGGTGGGAAGAAGTGTCCAGACAGCCATGGGAGTCAGTGGGTTTATAGTGGATGTCGGTCAGTAGTCTATCACCTGCACTGGAGATAGTGAGGTCAAGAAATGGTAGGGAAATGGTCCAGGTGTATTTGAGTGCCGGATGGATGTTAGTGGTGAAATGGATGAAGTCAGTGAGTTGTGTATGAGTGCAGGAGGCAGCACCAATGCAGTCGTCGATGTAGCGGAGGTAAAGTTCGGGGATAGGGCCACAGTACGCCTCGAACAAAGATTGTTCGACATGCCCTACAAAGAGGCAGGCATAGCTAGGGCCTATGCGCGTCTCCCTAGCTACGCCGTGTATTTGGAGGAAATGGGAGGAGTAAAACGAAAAGTTATTAAGGGTAAGGACCAGCTCCGCCAGGCGGAGGAGAGTATCGGTAGACTGGGATTGGTTGGTTCTGCGGTCAAGGAAGAAATGGACGGCTTTGAGACCCTCCTGGTAGGGGATGGTGTAGAGTGACTGGACATCCATGGTGAAGATGAGGAAATGGGGGCCTAGAAAACAGAAGTCCTGGAGTAGACGAAGCGTGTAAGAAATATCCTTTTTATTCAAGAAAGGCAATAGGAATAAGGCGGATAACTGCAAGCCGGTGAATCTTCGATCAGTAATAGTGTAGCTGTTGGAATGGAATCTAAGGGTCAGTATGTGGAAAGTATCCCTGCTTGGATTAGCATGTGCTTGAACAGCATTTATTTGGAAAATATCCCTACTAGGATCAGGGATAGTCAGCATGGCTTTATTTGTGAGAAAACGCCCCTCACAAATTTGATTGACTTTTTCTTGGAGTTAATTGAGCATATTGCTGAGAGCAGTGTGTTGGATGTTGTCTATATGGACTTTAGTAAGATCTTTGACAATTCCGCACATCATTGCCTGGTTCAAATCCTTGATTTAGGGCATGCTGGCAAAATGGATCCAAAATTAGCTTGGTATTAGGAGGCAGAGAGTTTGTGGATGCATGTTTATCTGATTGTAACTCTGTGACTAGTGGGGTACCACAAAGGTGTGAACCACTATTTTCCATTGAATCCAATAAGTGGGCATGAGTTTCAATGGAAAGTTTTTTTTTTCCACATTAATAACCTTGCAATCGTACGGTCTATAACATTAGCAAGGGAATTTTGAAACTGGAAACTTGTAGTAATTTTTATTTCTCTAGGTTAGAGGCAAGTTCAGGCAAGAGAATGGGAAGTCTCTACTTCAATATGCAGTTTGTTTTATCTCATTATATTACAACAAAGCAGGTGTTCCTCTCTTTGAAGAACGCCATACCCAGCAACCCACCTTGTGCATAACCTCCAGCCAGTGAACCAACTAGATTATTTCAGTGTAGTATATTGGAATTCATCTTATTCTGCAAAATATGCAGGCAGGAGTTATGGTGGGGAAAAACATGGAAAGTGAAAATTAAAACCAAGCACGTGAGAAAAATATAAATTCTTGATTGGATGTTTGTAAATATGGTTTGAAAACTTGGTTTTGTCAATGTAAAGGAGGCCACATATTACAGTATTTTAATAATGGGGCCTTCAGACCTTCGTATTGTTCCATTTGTGCAGGTAGTTGTATTTCTGTCATCGTTTACAACTGTATCCAGCGCACGGATGTTTTCCTTATTCCAATTAGTGCGATTGATGATTAAATGTGGTCTCCTTGGAGCGCTCATGATTCCAACCTGATGCGTGCATATTAGAAACCTGCAAAGAAACAAAAACAAATCCAGCCAATTGCCGGTAGTGTTAATTACATTTCTCCTTTATGGTTTATTCTGCTTCAATGAGTCCAATGTTTCCATCTAGCAGCCCTGCAAAGCTTTGGCTAATTCAGAATAATTTTCCACAAAATTCCCACAGTAATTAAATAATGCCAGTACCTGCCTTACATCTTCACTGTTATTAGTTAAGGCAAGTTTAAAATAGCCTGTATTCCCCCCATTCCCTTTCCCCCAAATGTGCTTCTTTCCTTGTGATATCTCTACCACACTAAAGAACTTTGGGCTGTCCTAATTGTGCTTTACTAGGGTTTACCTTTAGTCGTGCATCTAGTATTCTTCTAAGGCTACAAGTATATCATCTACTTCTGTAGTATGATATTCCTTGGCGCTGCTTTTGTTTGCCTGCTTTATTCCACTGTCCTTCTCGGCCTCCACACCCTTCACTCAGCAATCCCTTTCACATGGTCCCCCCCCCCTTCTGTCAATTGCTACACTGTTCATAGAAACATAGAAATTAGGTGCAGGAGTAGGCCATTCAGCCCTTCGAGCCTGCACCGCCATTCAATATGATCATGGCTGATCATCCAACTCAGTATCCCGTACCTGCCTTCTCTCCATACCCTCTGATCCCCTTAGCCACTGTTCAAGGATCATCCCCCTTGTCTTTACAATCTCTTACTCTCTACAATCAGCTTAATCACCATTCTCCTGTGCTACGAGTGGAGCAAGTTTTGTTCCTATCGATGGTATATTGTAAAAGTTATTAAGGTTTAAAAATCGTAAAAACCGCACATGCGCAGATTTGTCGGTTGTCGCCGCGCAGACTGGTCTTCTTGGCGCCCCTTCCCAGCATCGCAGAACTGATTGGATGCGTCCGCTGTCAATCGGCTGGAGGTGGCCATGGTGAAGGAGTGGTGCCACCGCCTGAGGAGCTTCGTCCGCCTACAGCCAGGGCCGGGCCCAGTACGAGAATCAGGCCGAGTTCCAGGCCCTGGCGCTGCTCTGCAACCTGGATAGGTGCTGAGGCAGGGAATGGGTGTGAGGGGAAGAGGCTGAGGTAAATGGGGAAGAGGGAGATGGGGCGGTATTGGGGAGGGGGGGGGGGTTTGGTGGCCGGGTCCCGGGACGGGAGCGCTCCAGCCGCTCCTGCCCACGGGAGTGAGTGGCCCTAACGCACCGCACCATTACACGGAGAGAAGGAGCAACGCAGCCCGCCCCACAGCACGGAGGAGGGAAAGAAATGACGGAGGGGGGGAGTGAAGGGGGGAGAGGGGGAGGGAGGGGGGAAAGAGGGAGGCAGTGGGGTAAAGGGGTGGTGGAGTGCAGGGGGTTAGGGAGGGGGGCAGAAGGGGTCCTGGATGATGGGCAAGGTGGAATAGAAGGGTTTGCATACTCTGAATGTTCAGTATAAGCCACAAATTTAATTTCTACATAGTCTTAGTTTCTCCCTTGGTTCCTGTTTTACCATGGTTCGCCTGACTCAGCTTGGTGTGACTTTTTTTTACAACTTGCTTAAAAACTTCAAACATCCATTCATTAGTAAATCCCTGTTAAAAAAATAATTGGAGTAGGTTGTGGGCAAAGGCATGTCAAAAAAGTGGGATGCTTTTAAAAGCGTGATAGTGAATATTCAAGGAAGCATGTTCCAGTTAGAGTGAAGGCAATGCTGGTAGGAGTAAAGAACTCTAGAAGAAGAGAGAAATTGAGGCTCTGATCAGGAAATAAAAGGAGGTATACATTGCGTAGGGATTGAGGAAATCAGGTGGGCAAAAAGGGGGCACGAGATGTCTCTGGCAGATAAGATTAAGCAGAATGCAATTTTACAAGTATATTGAATGGAAAAGGGTAATTGGAAAGAGAATGACCCCTCAAGAAACTAAAGTGGTCATCTATGTGTGGAGCTGCAGGAGATTTGCAGGGTTCTCAATGAATATTTCTGGTCTGTTCTTGCAGAGAAAGACATGAAGACTAGGGAACTTGTGAAAATTAATGGCGATATCTTGAGGACAGTCCGTATTACAGTCGAGAAGGTGCTGAATATCCTAAGACTTATAAAGGTAGATAAATCTCTCATGCCTGATCAGATATATCCAAGGACACTGCGGGGAACAATTATAGGAGACCTGGTTGAGATATATGAATCTTGGTTAGACATGGGTAAGGTGCTAAAAATTGGGTTAGGCACTGGTGAGTAATCCTAACATCTGGGCAAGGAAAGTTACTGGGAGGATTCTGAGGGGTTAGATAATCATCTTGAAACAGGCCCTTCGGGTTTTATGTTGGGAGATCATGTATAATGAATTTTAGCTTTTTGAGGAAGTATTCAAGAAGATTGATGAGGACAGGGTTGTAGATCCCAGCAGAGTTGCAGTAACAGGATCGGTCTGAGTCAGCATGGATTTACGAAGGGGAAATTATGCTTGACTAATCTTCTGGAATTTTTTGAAGATGTAACTAGGAAAATGGACAAGGGAGAGCCAGTGGATGTAGTGTACCTGGACTTTCAGAAAACATTTGATAAGGTCCCACATAGGAGATTCGTGGGCAAAATTAGGGCACATGGTATTGTGGGTAGAGTGCTGACATGGATAGAGAAGTGGTTGGCAGACAGGAAACGGAGTAGGGATTAACGGGTCCCTTTCAGAAAGGCAGGCAGTGACTAGTGGGGTACTGTAAGGCTCGGAGATGGTACCACAGGTATTTACAATATACATCAATGATTTGGATGAAGGGATTCAAAGTAACATTAACAAATTTGCAGATGACACAAAGCTGGGTGGCAGTGTGAACTGAAGAGGATGCTATGAGAATGCAGGGTGACTTGGACAGGTTGGGTGAGTGGGCAGATGCATGGCAGATGAAGTTTAATGCAGATAAGTGTGAGGTTATCCACTCTGGTAGTAACAGGAAGGCAGATTACTATCTAAATGGCTTCAAGTTTGGAAAAGGGGAAGTACAACGGGATCTGGGAGTCCTTGTTCATCAGTCTATGAAAATAAGCATGCAGGTGCAGCAGGCAGTGAAGAAAGCGAATGGCATGTTGCCCTTTATAATCGAATATCAGAGCAAAGAGGTCCTTCTGCAGTTGTACAGAGCCCTAGTGAGACCACACCTGGAGTATTGTGTGCAGCTTTGGTCCCCTAATTTGAGGAAGGACATTCTTGCTATTGAGGGAGTGCAGCATAGGTTTACAAGGTTAATTCCCGGTATGGCCGGACTGTCATATGCTGAGAGAATGGAATGCTGGGCTTGTACACTCTGGTGTTTAGAAGGATGAGAGGGGATCTCATTGAAACATATAAGATTGTTAAGGGTTTGGACATGCCAGAGGCAGGAAACATGTTCCCGATGTTGGGTGGGGCCAGAACCAGGAGCCATAGTTTAAGAATAAGGAGTAAGCCATTTAGAACGGAGACGAGCAAACACATTTTCTCACAGAGTGGTGAGTCTGAGGCCGGTGGAGGCAGTTTCTCTGGATGCTTTCAAGAGAGCTGGATAGGGCTCTTATAAATAGGGGATATGGGGAGACGGCAGGAACTGGGTACCGATTGGGGATGATCAGCCATGATCACATTGAATGGCGGTGCTGGCTCGACGGGCCGAATTTCCTACTCCTGCACCTGTGGTCTATTGTCTAGATATGGACTTCAGCAAGGCTTTTAAGGTGGGCTGCTCTGGAAGGTTAGATCGTATGGCATCCAGGGAGGGTTAGCTAAATGGATACATAATTGGCTTTATGGTAGGAAGCAGAGGTTGGTGATGGAAGGCTGTTTTTCGTACTGGAAGCCTGCGACTAGTGGTGTGACTTGGGGATTTGATGGACACATTGCTGCTTGTCATCGGTATAAACATCTTTGATGAAAATCTACAAGTGTGATTAGTAAATTTGCAGTTGACACTAAAATCGATGGTATCGGAAACAATTAATATAGTTATCAAGAATTACAGCTGGATATTGATAAGCTGGGCAGGTGTGCCAACAAATGGCTAATGGAGTTTAATTCTGATAAGTGTGAGGCGTTTCATTTCGGGAAGTCAAACCAAATCAGGACCTTGGCAGTGAACGTTACGGCCCCGGGATTGTCGTAGAGCATAGAGTACAAATACACGGCACCCAGAAAGTGGCATCACAGTTAGATAGGATGGTGAAGAAAGCTTTGGGCGTGTTGGGTTCCTTCAGTTAGGGAATTGAGTATAGATGTTTGGGGCTATGTTACACATTTAATAGGAACCATGGGGACAACACTTTGACACAGTGGGTGGTAGATATATGGAATAAGCTGCCAGAGGAAGTAATTAAGGCAGGTACAATAACAATATTTAAAATACATTTGGACAGCTATATATAGATAGGAAAAGGTTTAGAGGAATATGGGCAAGGCACCAGCAAATGCAATAAGCTTAGATGGGGCATGAGATTGGTTGAATGCTATGACGACTTAGATTAAATTGCAGGGAAATCAAGGGACTGTGGGGAAAATGGTGTTGAGGCCATGATTGCATCAGCATGATTCTATTGAATGACGTAGAAGACTCATATTGGTCCTGGTTCTTATGAAACGCATGCAAGATTTTTTTCTTGCTTTAGTTTGTTTCTTTCTTGTTGCTGCTTCTGTTAGTTTGCCATACTTTAACTTGTGGATTGTCTTGCAAACACATGCTTTATTTATATATCCAATCCTGATCGCATACAGGTAATTCTGCTATAACAAAATAGTTGTATTCCTAAAAACATTAAGTTATTAAAAAAATTGTATTGTAACACTAAACAATGGAGGTTCAGTTTTGCAATAAGAAAGTTATTTCCTGTAGGATTTTAAAATATATTTTTTTAATAGCTATTTATTTTTGTTACTGCAAGTTAGAAATATTAATGGTTGTTTGTTGCATTGTTAAATATAGTATCATTGTGTAAGTGTCGATAGAAGTGATTTTCTTACCAATTTCCCGTGGTGAAATATACCAGCTCTGTGCTTAAGAGACTATGGTCTCTGAATATTGTAGGATTACAGGGAATCACTTTACTTTTCTAAGACATTTTTTAACATCTATTTCCATAATAAGTTTTAAATGATTCTCTGGATCCTGATTTGATATTGTGTAATAACTAATTCACTCCATGAAAAGCGTTCCATATTATTTCAATTGATCATTGATCACACTGTATCCAATTTGCGTTATGGAAACGCGCGTTGTAGCAGAACTACTTGTACTCTGTTGCACTCATTAATTAACATGTATGTTTGTGCTGCTTCATTTACTCTTTTTATTCCTTCCTTGTACATTGTTTTAATCAACTGTGTATTTTTGTTATAATATATAGAGATAATATATATATATAAGCATCTGGATAAACAGGGTCTGATCAGGAACAGTCAACATGGATTTGTGCCTGGAAGGTCATGTTTGACAAACCTTCTTGAATTTTTTGAAGCGGTAACTAGGGAAATTGATGAGGGTAAAGCAGTGGATGTTGTCTATATGGATTTCAGTAAGGCCTTTGACAAGGTTCCCCATGGAAGGTTGGTTAAGAAGGTTCAATCTTTGGGTGTTAATGGCGGAGTAGCAAGATGGATTCAACAGTGGCTGAATGGGAGATGTCAGAGAGTAATGGTGGATGGCTGTTTGTTAGGTTGGAAGCTGGTGACCAGTGGGGTGCCTCAGGGATCTGTATTGGGTCCACTGTTGTTTGTCATGTACATCAATGATCTGGATGATGGGGTGGAAAATTGGATAAGTAAGTATGCAGATGATACTAAGATAGGTGGTGTTGTGGATAATGAAGTAGATTTTCAAAGTCTACAGAGAGATTTGGGCCATTTGGAAAAGTGGGCTGAAAGATGGCAGATGGAGTTTAATGCTGATAAGTGTGAAGTGCTACATCTTGGCAGGACAAATCAAAATAGGACGTACATGGTAAATGGTAGGGAATTGAGGAATGCTGTGGAACAGAGGGATCTAGGAATAACTGTGCATAGTTCCCTGAAGGTGGAATCGCATGTAGATAGGGTGGTAAAGAAAGCCTTTGGTGTGCTGGCCTTTATAAATCAGAGCATTGAATATAGGAGTAGGGAAGTAATGTTAAAATTGTACAAGGCATTGGTAAGACCAATTCTGGAGTATGGTGTACAATTTTGGTCGCCTAGTTATAGGAAGGATGTCAACAAAATAGAGAGAGTACAGAGGAGATTTACTAGAATGTTGCCAGGGTTCCAGCAACTATGTTACAGAGAAAGGTTGAACAAGTTAGGTCTTTATTCTTTGGAGCACAGAAGGTTAAGGGGGGACTTGATTGAGGTCTTTAAAATGATGAAAGGGATAGACAGAGTTGACGTGGATACGTTTTTCCCATTGAGGGTAGGGAAGATTCAAACAAGAGGGCATGACATGAGAATTAAGGGACAGAGGTTTCGGGGTAACGTGAGGGGGAACTTCTTTACTCAGAGGGTGGTGGCTGTGTGGAATGAGCTTCCAGCAGAAGTGGTGGAGGCAGGATCGATTTTAACATTTAAGAGTAAAGTGGATAGGTATATGGACGTGAAGGGAATGGAGGGGTATGGTCTGAGTGCAGGTAGATGGGACTGGGGGAAAACAAATGGTCGGCACGGACTGGAAGGGCCGAGAGGGCCTGTTTCCGTGCTGTAATTGTTATATGGTTATGTGTTGAGAAATTCGTCATTTTAGGCGACACGTGCGAATGAAATGGACAGACAACGTTTGGGTTGACATTAGAGGGGAGATAGCTGAAAGAACGGTATGGCGAAGGGGTGGGGCAAGAGCTGCAAGATATAGGTGGATCCAGGTAAGAAGGGGTTGATTGTTAGACGAGTCAGGTGGGGGAGTGAAGGGTGGAAATAGTAAGCAAGGTTGGACATGATAAATGAAAAAGATAAAAGGGTGAAAATGGTGGAATATGGAAAGGAAAGAAATGAAATCTAGAACCAAAAGGAGCGATGGTGGACAGAAGGGAACAGGTTCATTTCAAGTTTATTTGCCTTCAAGTTGTCTCATTGTTAACCTGCGCAGAACGAATTGCAGCCGTTTATACTTTTCTGTGTAAACAGGTCTGATGCTTATTTGGAAGAGGTTGAGCAGGCTAGGACTATTCCTTGGTGCACAGGAGGATGAAGGGTGATCTGGTAGAGGTGTACAGAATCATGAGAGGAATAGATGGAGTAAACGCATAGAACCTCTTGCGCAGGGTAGGGGAATCGAGAACCAGATGACATACGTTTAAGATGAGGGGGGAAGATTTAATCGGACCCTGAGGGGTAACTGTTTAACACAAAGGGTGGTTTCTGTTTGGAACAAGTTGCCAGAGGAGGTAGTTTAGGCAGGTACTATCGCAACGTTTAAGAAACATTTAGACAGGTACATGGATAGAACAGGTTTAGAGGGAAATGAGTCAAACATGGGCAGGCGGAGACTAGTGTAACTAGGACATGTTGGTCGGCATGGGCAAGTTGGGCCGGACAGCCTGTTTCAATGCTGTAAGACTCTATGACTATTCAATTGAACCTATGTATTGGACACTAAAATTTCCAGAGCTGAGCACAATGACAGGTGATGGTACAGTTGGTCTTAAAACAAGCAAGTGGAACAAAAAATCATTTTTATTTATGTAAGTCCTTATATTCATTATATACATAGAATTTATAGACGAGCTATTGTTTCTGGTTTCATGAATGCATTAATTGAAAAGCATGATATAAATTTAGCCATTGTCATGTTTATCTTGTTCCAGCAGTTTGAAATGTGCTTATAACAGCAACCATGAAGCATCAGAAAGAGAACAATTGTTGGTAATATCCATGATGTCGTCAAAAATGACTAAACCAAGGTAAGAAGTATATTAGAAATATTTTCCTAATTCTAAAATTGTTGGATG
This sequence comes from Okamejei kenojei, assembly GCA_035221665.1. Taxonomy (NCBI): domain Eukaryota; kingdom Metazoa; phylum Chordata; class Chondrichthyes; order Rajiformes; family Rajidae; genus Okamejei; species Okamejei kenojei. The sequence goes on along the minus strand of CM069135.1, from coordinate 15,545,581 downwards.
TTTTATTTTCTTTGTTTGTTAACCAAAGATGTTTCTCTCTTAAAGATAATCATGGTGCTGTCCTAATGTTTTGGAACTTTCTCAAATAAAAAGATGACCGAAGTGCAAGCCACAGTGGAATTCTCGGTGGAATTACACAAGTTTTATAACGTGGACCTTTTCCAGAGGGGGTAAATAATCATTGGACAACTTTTTACTTTCTAGTTCTGGATATGATGTTTGATCGTTAAAATTTTACTAAATTCATTAATTGCTGTAGTGAGCAAATTAGAGGAATCTTGATATAAATATAGTCAATGGCCTGTTGCAGTGGTGCTCAAATCATTTGGATTAACAGTTCTTTACCTAATGCTCTGTCAAAATTGTTACTAAACACGTCAGCAAATACTAGGATTGTGCTTTATTATGTTTCATCAGATATTTTCAATGCATATCGTTCTAATTAATCGTAAAATAACTTACTAAACCTTTTTCATCTTTTGGCACTATCACCATGCTTTTAAAGCTCCCAATTCAACGCATCTTCCAATTGAAGACATTGAGACTGGCCTTTAAATATATAATCCAATAACCAGCTTTTAATGAATGCATGAAATATGATAGTGGTTACTGTTTTTTATTCCATCCCATAGAAAATCAATGGCTTTGTATGTCATCTCCAATAATGACATGAAACAAACATCACTCTCTCTAATTTGCTGACCCACATTTCTGCAGCAAATATTTTGGGTTGTTCACAGTCACAATAGTTCTTTGTCAACACGCAGAGCCTGTTTTGACCATCCTAGCTCAAATACCATTGCGGCATGATCTGGAATTATTTTTATTCTGGAACGGTGAATAATGTAACAATATAGTTCAATGGTTTCTTTATTGTCATGTGTACCAGGTACAGTGAAATACATTTTTTGCATACAGCTCAGCAAGACTATCCCAATACATAAACACAATCACCGCGGTCAGTACAGTATGCACAGAACAGCTCACTGAGTCCAAATGCAAGAGACGCCATTTTACAGTCCCAGCTGCAGCTGGCCACAAAACCCGTTACAGACGCCGCCTTCATTTCGGTCAACCCATGATTCGAAATCCCTCTCCACGCCTGGCCCTCTTCAGCCTTTGTTCCCCCGAGGGGTGCCTCCCGGCAGCCAACCTCAAGGAAGCAGAAGGTAAGATTCCCCCGGTTCCTTTCACCAGGCCCTTTGTCCGCCGTCATTACCATCTCCCTCCACCTCTTTTACAATTCCCGATCCACGGGGTTAGGGGCGGCTGGACTTGACTGCCTTCGAGCGAGTAGGCCTGCGGTTGGGATGCAAATGTGGCACGTCAGGCCACTGGGCATAGCCCTGGTCTGCTGCCGGGCCTCCAGCAGCCCTCTCCACCGTCATAGTTCTGTACTGCTGCCGCGCTGCCTGCCAATCCGACTTCCTCTCCGGGGCGAGCACGCCAGGCTCGGAGTCATCCTCTCTGGACTGGTTCTTGTTGCCACGGCAGTAAACCAGGACTGGTGTCGGAATGTGACCTTCTGCCAAGCGGCCTGTCGGGATTAGTCTGAGTGACAGTGACCACGGAACTAGTGAATTGTCAAGAAACCAACCTGATTCAGGGGTGATGAACAGTCCTGAATGTTTCACTCTTAAAATTCTTCTGAAATGGCCAAGTGAAGATATGTACAGTCTGCATACAGAAAACAATCATGGCAATCGGCTCGCAACAGATCCGGCAGCCCAAAGTTTGGCATCCAGGCAGCACCGTGGATCATCAAAAACATTTGAAATTTATTCTACTGCAATCTCTGAATTTGTGAGTCAGCATATCTCTCACCTCATCACAGGAATGTTTCAATGAGGAGTGCAGAAAAAGCATGCTGGAAATAGAACCTAACAGCACTAATAATTTAGGTTTGAAGATTTGCAGTAGAATAGGAGCAAATAACACAAAGTTTCCAGAGTGCGGCAACATTTTGCAAGCAGCAGAACAAGATAAATATTAATTAATTCAAGATACTTAAATTAAAATTTACACAAACCAATGCTGAAGGCTGCTAGTCCATATAAATAGGTTAGCACGACTGCGATCTCCTGACGTTTATAGTCACAGAGTTATACAGCACAGAAGCAGGCCCTTCAGCCTAAGTGGCCTATGCTAACCACAGTGCCCCATCTACGCTAATCCCATCTGCACATATTTGTCCAATATCCTTCTAAACATACCCAATCCCTGTCCAAATATCTTTTAAATGCTGTTATAGTACTTGCCTCAATTATTTCCTCTGGCAACTCGTTCCACATACCCACCACCCTCTGTGTGGAAAAGGTTGCCCCTCGGATTCCTATTAAATCTTTCCCCTCTCACCTTAAACCTATGTCCTCTGATTCTTGATTCCACTGCTCTCGGTAAAATACTTTGTGCATTCACCCTTTTTATTCCCCTCATGATCTTATACACTACAGTGCCCTCCATAATGTTTGGGACAAAGACCCATCATTTATTTATTTGCATCTGTATTCCACAATATGAGATTTATAATAGAAAAAAATCACGTGGTTAAAGTGTACATTGTCAGATTTTAATAAAGGCCATTTTTATACATTTTGGTTTCACCATGTAGAAATTCCAGCTTTGTTTATACCTAGTCTCCCTCATTTCAGGGCACCATAATGTTTGGGGCATAGCAATGTCATGTAAATTAAAGTAGGCATGTTTAGTATTTTGTTGCATATCCTCTGTATGCAACGCCAGTACCTTCAGCAGCTATACATACCTAGGTCATAACACCCCCACCACCGTGTTTAACAGATGAGGTGGTATGCTTTCGATCTTGGTCAGTTCCTTCTTGTGGCGACTTCATGCCCACGTGGTTTTTAGGTACAGCTAGTTCCTAGTAACGAGCAGGGTGAGGGTCGAGAGCTGATGAGAACTTCAAGAGCAGACGGACTAACAGGCTTATCTGGACATGAGAAGTAATGAGTAGAATTGATTAAACGAACCACAAGGTGTTTGGCAAAGCTTGGTGTCGCTTGTACTTTACTTTCGGTCGTGAGATTTAGTGGATCCTACAACTGGTGACCTTGTGGCTACACGCAACCTTAAAATTACTTACGAAATGTACGACGATATAAGTCACGTGGTGTCAGTCGACAAAGTAAAACTCGACATCCCAATGTTTTTTTTACAACCAACGCAAGAGTGTGGTTTTTGATACTAGAAGCTCGATTTCACTTCCTCAATGTCACGAGCCAACAAAATTTGGTTGCCTAGTAGCTCGGCTGAGGATGGGATCCTTAATCATAAGGCGTTGGCGCCGTACGATAAGCTTAAATCCGCTGTCTTGGAGCGAACGCAGTCATCGAAGCAAGCCCATATATCGCAGCTGCTTGGAGATGATAATCTTGGCGATAGGAGGCCGTCACAACGCTGCGGAGATCATGCAGGCTGGCAGGATTAAGACATTGAGACATTGACGGTGATGTCTTGAAGCAGAAGTTTCTCCCTCGATGCATGCCTACTCAGGCACCTGATAGGTATGTTTCAATCGGCCAGCAGAGACGAGCTAGCAAAAGAAGCCAACATTGTCATGGAGACAACTACTGCGCTGCAGGTGGTTAATGCAGCACAGTAAAACCGGAAAATGCACAGTTGGAACAGCAAATTGCAACGCAAATCCAGGCTTTGGCAGCCCAGCAGAGCCATCCCCGTTTAAGGTTTAACGCAAACCTTGGGGGTCGGGGCTGAAGCAACACACAATGCATTTGATGGGAACACCGCACAATCGGTGCAGCAGCTCAGTCATGTCAACCTCCTTACTCCTTCTTCATATATCAACACCCGGGATGCAACAAGAGCCGGCAGTAGAGGCGACTGCCTTTTTCTCATTGGCCGCCTTTCGGGTATGCAATATCTTATTGACTCCGGCGCCGAGTTACTGGTCATTCCTCCCAGTTCCCAAGAGCGTTTACATCCTAACCCCAGATGTGTTCTCACTGCTGCAAACAATTCGGCATACAAACATTTGGTCAGAAATCAATCACGCTTGACTTTGGTCTGCAGAAAACATTTCCCTGGATTTTCACAGTCGCCGACATATCAAAACCTATTATTGGAGCGGATTTTCTTTCTCACTTTTCTCTGCTGGTGGGTTTAAGAAATCGCCACTTGAGTGATTGCTGCCTTCGTGCACAGATGAACTGCAACTGCCGTTCGAATTTCAGACCAATACAGCGTTCCACATTTGCAAGGTTTTTCTCTGCAAGCCTACAGGGTAAGCTAGTGTTCACATGTGTCGATCTCGTGCGCGCCTATTATCAAATTCCCGTTGAGCCTGCCGATATTCCCAAGACAGCCGTTGTCACTCCATTCGGGACGTTCGAATTTCTACGGGTGCCGTTAGGTTTACGGAACGCAGCACAATCGTTCCAGCTTTTCATGGACTACGTACTCTCCATTCCTCGATCTCGTCTATGCATACATCAACGACGTGTTGGTAGCAAGCTCCAGCGAAGACTAACACAAGGAACACCTCGGGTTAGGTTCCGGCATCTCGACGAATATGGTATTGTCATTAACTCGAACAAATGCGTGTTTGGCGTTCACGAACTCACTTTCCTTGGGCATCGCGTGACGGAGAATGGCATCCTGCCCAGCGAATCAAAGGTGCAGGAAATCCGAAATTACCCAGTACGAAATTCATTAAGCCAATTACGCTGATTTTTGGAATGATGAATTTCTACTGCTGCTTTCTACCGAACACCGCAGGTTCCCTATTACCTTTGACCAACTTACTCACAGGTTTGGACAAATTGTCGAATTGTTGAATTAACCTGAGGAATTAAGGTTAATTGTTGAATTAACCTGAGGATGCAGTGCAAGCCTTCAACGTCGCTAAGAGAAATCTCGCTGACGCAACTATGCTGGTCCATCAGACGCCCAATGCCTTATTTTCACTCACCTCTGATGCCTCCGTCGGGGCTGTGGGTGCCGTCGTGGAGCAGCGAGTCAACGGCAGGTGGGAGCCTCTGGCATTCATCTTGGCAAAATTATCACCCACTCAGGTGAGGTACAGTACATTTGGTCGAGAACTTTTGGCTATGTAACTCGCCGTCAAGCAATCACTCATTTCCGCCATCTGTTTGAAGGCTGTCCCTTCACTATTTATACGGATCACCAACCGCACACATACAATACTCGTACAAGTGTGGGGAACTATTCACCGCAGGAAATCCGCCACTTAGATTTTGTTCTGCAATTCTCCAGTGATACCGGGCACATTCAAGGAAAAGCAAATCCGGTGGCCGACGCACTATCCAGACTGGAGTGGGTGCCATGGCTCGCGCGCAGCATACTGATCCCGATCTTATCCATTCCCAGCGGATGCATACAGCCCTAAAATTGTACCTATCGGTGACATGAAAGGAACCATCATTTGTGACACTTCCACTGGTAAACCTAGGCCGTTGGTTCCTAGGAGGATGCGTCAAGAAGTTTTCAGCATGCTGAATAATTTATCACATCCGGGCAAGAAGGCTACGATAAACCTAATCTCTGAACGTTTCATCTGGCCTTTCATCAAGTGAGACATTGGATTGTGGGTATAGGATTGTCTACTGTGTCAACAATCCAAGATCTGCAGGCAACTAGGACCCTTTTCGGCGAGTTTCCCATACCGAACATCCATTTCAAGCACACTGGGTCGGCCCACTCTCACTGTCAAACTACACATATCTGCTCACTTGTGAAGACTGGTTCGCAAGATGTTATCCCAGTTATCAGCAGAGTCAATAGCCCACGCTTTTGTTGACCGATGGAATTCGGTCTTTGAGGTCCCAAGTACGGTCGCACAGTCCAAGGACCGCAATTCGAGTCTGTGCTATTTCAAACACTAACTGTCCTTTTAGGTACCAACCGGATTTGAGCGACGGCGTATCATCCACAAGCGAACGGCCTGATTGAACGGTTCCATCGCCAGTTGAAAGCCGCTCTGGCAGCCGGAGGAGACGCGTCAAACTGGAGTGAACGGTTGCCACTGGTTCTGCTAGCATTCATACGGCGGTGAAAGCAGATCTAGGATGTTCGTCGGTGGAAATGGTTTACGGCACAACTCTGAAGCTGCCTGACGAAGTTGTCGAATCAATTCCCACAGACTGATCTTATGACCCAAACAGGTATGTCGATCGATTACGGCGACATACGCAGCTACTCAGGCCCACTCCGACGGAGCAAACACCTGCAATGATCTACGTGCCTGCTGATGTCCAAAGCTGCACGCATGTTTTGGACCAACACGATGCCGTCCGCCGACCTCTTCAGCTAGCATACGATGGCCTGTACCAAGTCATCCAACACCTACCCAAGAGTTTCGTAATCAATCGGAACGGGAAAACGGACACTGTATCCGTCGACCGGTTAAAGCCAGCATATGTCGAGAACCAACCGACAGCCTGACTCACCGAGCGGGCGAAGTCACAGGACGCTAACACTTCTTGCAAAGATCTCCCACACTGCATTACCAAACTAGATCGGGCCGTAAAATCAATCCGCCAGACCGGTATGGGGCAGGACAAAGCCAGGCAGTCGCCACCTTGTGTGACTTGGTGGCTAAGTGGGGAGCTGTGGCGACGTCGTGGTTTTTAGGTACAGCTTGTTCCCGTTGTCCACGTGGTTTTTAGATACAGCTTGTTCCCGTTGCCTGGTAACGAGCAGAGTACGTGAGCGTCAAGAGCTGAGAGAGAACTCCGAGAGCAGGCTTATCTGGACACGAGGAGTAATGAGGAGATTTGATTCAACGAACCACAAGGTGTTTGGCAAAGCTTGGTGTCGCTTGTACTTTACTTTCGGACATGAGATTTAGTGGATCCTACATTCTCTCCTGCATACTTTGCTCTTGCCATCACTGATATAAGACCCATCATTTATTTATTTGCCTCTGTACTCCACGATCTGAGATTTGTTATATATACGGCTTTGTACGGTTATATATACGGTAAATTGTTATATGGTTATATATTTGTAATTTGTAATTTGTAATGCCTCTGTACTCCACGATCTGAGATTTGTAATATATATATTTGTAATATGTAATTTGTCCTCCACTATCACCCTGAGCACCAGCACACCACAGGGCTGTGTACTGAGCCCCATGCTCTACTCCCTCTTCACCCACGACTGTGTCCCTGCATTTGACAACAACACCATTGTCAAGTTTGCAGACGACACAACGGTGATCGGGCTGATCACCAACGGTGATGAAACAAACTATAGAGCGGAGGTGCAGAACCTGGCGGACTGGTGCTCACGGAACAACTTGTCGCTAAACACCTCCAAGACCAAGGAGCTGATTATCGACTTCAGGAGGTCACAGAATGGGGAATACGCCCCAATCTCCATCTACGGAGACAGTGTGGAGAGAGTGTCCAGCTTCAGGTTTCTGGGCACTCACATCTCAGAGGACCTCACGTGGTCCACCAACACCACTGCGCTGGTCAAAAAGGCACAGCAATGACTGTTCTTCCTAAGAACATTGAAACGGACAGGTCTTCCCCAACAGCCGCTGACGACCTTCTACCGCTGCACCACAGAGAGCATACTAACGTATGGCATCTCTGTGTGGTATCTCAACTGCGGAGAGGAGAGCTCTTCAGCGTGTCGTCCACAGAGGGCAAAAGATTATTGGGACACCGCTACCAGCCTTGGAGGGCATCTACCACACACGGTGCCTCAGGAAGGCCGTCGGCATACATAAAGACTCCTCTCACCCTTGTAATGGACTGTTCGAACTACTCCCTCCGGCAGACGTTACAAGGCCTTCTACGCCCGCACCTCCAGACTCAGGAACAGCTTCATTCCCAGAGCTATAGCGGCTCTGACCCGGCCCTGCTGAGTACCCCACCATCCCCATGGACTGTCTCCCCCGGCCTCGCACTTTAGTCTGTGTTGATTTTACTGGTCTAATGTTCGTTTTTACAAACCTTGTTCTCGGGGTATCTAAACCTAAATTTTATTTATGACATCGGATGGAAGTTGCAAACCAAATCTCGTTGCACTTATGTGCAATGACAAAATATATTATTATTATTATAAAGAATCACATGTGGTTAACGTGCACATTGTCAGATTTTATTAAAAGGTATTTTTATACATTTTGGTTTCACCATGCAGAAATTACAGCTGTGTTTATACATAGTCCCCCCCCCCCCCCCCCCCCCCCCCCCCCCCCCCCATTTCAGGCCACCATAATGTTTGAGATGTATGCTTCACAGGTGTTTGTAATTGCTCAGGTGCGTGTTTAATTGCCTCCTTAATGCAGGTATAAGAGAGCTCTCGGCACCTAGTCTTTCCTCCTGTCTTTCCATCACTTGGAAACTTTTATTGCTGTTTATCAACATGAAGACCAAAGTTGTGCCAATGAGTCAAAGAAGCCATTATGAGACTGAGAAATAAGAATAAAACTGTTAGAGACATTAGCCAAATCTTAGGCTTACCAAAATCATCTGTTTGGAATATTATTAAGAAGAAAGGGAGCACTGATGAGCATACTAATCGCAAAGGGACTGACAGTCCAAGGAAGACCTCCACAGCTGATGACAGAAGAATTCTCTCTAATATAAAGAAAAATTCCCATAGATCTGTCCGACAGATCAGAAACAGTCTTCTGGAGTCAAGTGTGGATTTGTCAATGACTACTGTCCGCAGAAGACTTCATGAACAGAAACACAGAGGCTACCCTGCAAGATGCAAACCACTGATTAGCCACAAATAGGATGGTCAGGTTATAGTTTGCCAAGAAGTACTTAAAAGAGCAACCACAGTTCTGGAAAAAGTTATTGTGGACAGATGAGAAGCAGATTAACTTATATCAGAGTGATGGCAAGAGCAAAGTATGGAGGAGAGAAGGAACTGCCCAAGATGCAAAGCATATCACCTTATGTGTGAAACACGGTGGTGGGGGTGTTATGGCCTGGGCATGTATAGCTGCTGAACGTACTGGCTCACTTATCTTCATTGACGATACAACTGCTGTTGGTGGTAGCATAATTAATTCTGAAGTGTATAGACACATCCTATCTGCTCAAGTTCAAACAAATGCCTCAAAAAAATCATTCGCCGGCGGTTCATTCTGCAGCAAGACAATGATCCAAAACATACGTCAAGAGAGTTTATTGTCATTTATCCCAGATAGGACAATTAAATTCTTGCTTGCTGCAGCACAACAGAGTATTGTAAACAAAAATACAGAACAGTTCAGTTCAATATACACATAAATAAGCAGATAAAGTGTAATGGGCTGTTATAGTTCAGAGCCTGTTTGTTGGCGTTTAATAGCCTGATGGCTGTGGGGAAGAGGTTGTTCCTGAACCTGGATGTAACAGATTTCAGGCTCCTGTACCTTCTGCCCTATGGTTGCGGAGAGATGAGTGCGTGGCCAGGATGGTGTGGGTCCTTGATGATGTTGGCTGCCTTTTTGAGGCGGCGACTGCGATAGATCCCTTCGATGATGGACTCGGCAGTGATTAAAACTTTCTGCATCCTTTTCCGCTCCTGGACAAGAAAGGAGTTTATCAAAGCTAAAAAAAATGTCAATTTTTGAGTGGCCAAGATCACCAGATCTGAACCCAATTGAGCATGCCCTTTATATGCTGAAGAGAAAACTGAAGGGGACTAGCTGCCAAAACAAGCATAAGCTAAAGGTGGCTGCAATACATGCCTGGCAGAGCATCACCAGAGAAGACACCCAGCAACTGGTCATGTCCATGAATCGCAGACTTCAAGCAGTCGTTGCATGCAAAGGATATGCAACAAAATACTAAATATGATACTTTCATTTACATGACATTGCTGTGTCCCAAACATTATGATTCCCTGAAATGGGGGACTATGTATAAACACTGTAATTTCTACATGGTGATAACAAAATGTGTAAAAATGGCCTTTATTAAAATCCGACAATGTGCACTTTAGCCACATATGATTTTTTTTCTATTACAAATCTCAAATTGTGGAGTACAGAGGCAAATAAATAAATGATGGGTCTTTGTCCCAAACATTATGGAGGGCACTGTAAGTATAGATATGTATGCTACAAAGTAAGAGGTCTAGTTGGAGTGCTACTTTTCAAGAAGAAATTATATTTTCCCTTTTCTGATTATTAAACTGCATGATACAGATTTTCAAATTGGAAATTATGATTCAGTACCTAATGATATAATCCAATTAGTTTCTTCATTCATTCTGTAGTTACAAAATTAATTCAGATTCCTGTATGTACTCACATTTTTACAGAACATATCATTTATTCCTGCAGGTTTTACCAGATCCGTGCAATAATGAAGCTGCCTCCCAGAGTTCCTCACAAACTGGAGGCAAGTCTCCTGAATCCAGCAGGTAGGAAACAGCTATAAAGGCTTTCAAATTGGAAATTATGATTGAAGTGGTGTATCCCAAATTACAACTAAGCATGATATGAACATGACATAGAACTCGACCTTCAAAGGCCAAAGGATCTCTGAAGTCTTAATAGATAGCTACTCCAAGAGTGTTGCCCAAGACCTTTTATATCTTAATACCTCTTTGACGCAAGGGTTCTATCTTCATGCTACTTGGTCAGAGGCTAACCAAGTTTTTAATGGTGCCTTGCTACTTTTACACTTAAATAATAAGTACATGGATTTATTTTGAAAGCATATCATATTTTCCATATGTGTCTTTTTACAATACTGCATACAAAAAGAAAGTGACAAAGGGGGTCAAATTTCTAATTCCTTCAAAAAAGCTGACAAGCACTTAATTTGGTTCATGACTAGCACAGTATCAACAAAAAATATAAGAAAAGATAGCATATTAATGACAAGCTTCCGAAAATGGCATCGGAAGACACACATTCATTTTGTGTAACGGTTGTCATGTGGTGCCCACCAGTAACCTGGTTGGCACAGTGTGCACCTATTTCTTATTTCTTTCTATGTTTATGAATACCACACGGAACAATAAAATTGCAAACACCGTTTCCACTTCATTCACCTGATCACGTAGTAGAATACTGCATCCATCTGAGTGGACACTGCAACGCGCGTGACCCATCATACAAACAAACGTACGTTGTGGTGGACACTAAAAGGTTTGGTGTCCCAGAAAATGAACGTTACATTATTAGCGTAAAACAAACATTTTCACCAGTGTGATCCAAACAGTACAATACCTTATGGATTTGAGCTATATCGATGACCGATGATTCGTCAGAACGTTTGATTTGGGCTGTTTTTTTAGTAAGTAAAATGTCTCCATAAACGGTCGTTGCGGAGCTTCCCGAAGTTAACATGAAGGAATAAAGTTAGTGACTTGGTCCATACGAAAGGTAAACCAAATTGAAGATTTGAAGAAATCAATTTGAGAAATTAAGAAATAAAGCGATTTTGGACTGCAGGAGGAAAATCTCTACCGGAATATGTAAATTTTTTTACCGTTAGCACGTCGTTTTTTTACAAAGATACACACACACACACGCACACACGCGCACACACACACACACACTTAATAGATATATGATAAGGGGGAAAAGGGTAACTAGAGAGAGAATGAGACCTCTCAGAAATCAAAGCGGTCACCTCTGTGTGGAGCCACAGGAGATGGGCAAGGTACGAAATTAGTATTTCTCCTCTGTATTTATCTGAGATATCCGAGGACGTTGCAGGAAACTAGAGTGGAAATAGCGGGAGCCCTGATTGAAATTTACGAGTCGTCCTCAAATACAGGAGAGGTGCCAGAAGACACAAAAAGATTCTCTTGATCCTCACTTTTCACCCGAATAGCCTCCACATTCAGCATATCACCATCACCTTTTCCACCAGCTGCAACAGAATCCCATGTCCATATCCATGCCATCAGTTCAAATCCATTTTAACGCATCAGATCTATCGTGTTGCTCTCTGTCCTGCCTTTTGAACTTACCATATAACCATATAACAATTACAGCACGGAAACAGGCCCTCTCGGCCCTTCCAGTCCGTGCCGACCATTTGTTTTCCCCGAGTCCCATCTACCTGCACTCAGACCATACCCCTCCATTCCCTTCACGTCCATATACCTATCCACTTTACTCTTAAATGTTAAAATCGATCCTGCCTCCACCACTTCTGCTGGAAGCTGATTCCACACAGCCACCACCCTCTGAGTAAAGAAGTTCCCCCTCACGTTACCCCGAAACCTCTGTCCCTTAATTCTCATGTCATGACTTGCTCAACCTCCTGCTTTAACCTCATTACTTGTCTCCACTTTCTCATCAGGCAGAAATGTGAGGAAGTCTAACATGGGCAGGACCTACACAGTGAATGGTAGGGCTTTGGGGAGTGTTGTAGAGCAGAGGGATCTAGGAGTGCAGGTGCATAATTCCCTTATGGTGGAATTGCAGGTAGATGGGATGGTCAAAAGGCTTTTGGCACATTGGCGAGTATTAAGTATAGAAGTTGGGAGGTCATGTTGCAGTTGTATAAGACGTTGATGAGGCTGCATTTGGAGTGTTGTGTTCAATTCTGAGCACCATGTTATAGGAAAGGTGTTGTCAAGCTGGAATGGGTACAGAGAAGATTTACGTGGATGTTGCCAGGACTAGAGTGGAGAGGTTGAGTCGGCTGGGACTCTATTCCTTGGAGTGCAGGAGGATGGTCTTATAGAGGTGCATAGAATCACGAAAAGAATAATTCTAGATGCACAGTTGCTCGTGCCCAGAGTAGGTGAATCGAGGACCAGGGGACATAGATTTAAGGTGAAGGGGAAAAGATTTAATTGAAATCTGAGGTGTAATTTTTTCACACAAAGGGTGGTGGGTGTATGAAACAAGCTATCGGAGGTAGTCAAGGCAGGGACTATTCCAACGTTTAAGAAACGGTTAAATAGGTACATGGATAGGGCACGTTTGGAGGGATATGGACCAAATGCAATCAGGTGGGACTAGTGTAGCTGGGACATGTTAGCTGGTGTGGGCAAGTTGGGCTGAAGGGCCTCTCTCCACACTGTATCAGTCAATGACAACTACTTTGGATCCCATCTTCCTGACATACTGGTTTAAACCCTTCCACATAGCAGTAGCACATCTCCATGATATTGCCTCCCCCTCCCCCTCCCCTGTTCAGGTGCAGCCATCCCCTCTTGCACAGGTCACCTCTGCCCCAGAAGAGTTATCAATGGTCCAAGAATCTGAACCCTCCTTCCTGCACCTTCTCCTCAGCCATGCATTCATTTGCCTTATCCTCCTAATCCTACCCGTACTAGCCTACTACCATTGTTAGCACATGTCATTGGAGAGATTACAACCCTTGAGGCTTGCTATTTAACCTATTGCTTAACTATATATTCCTTCTGCACATCATCATGCAAATTTCTTCCTATGTCGTTGGTAACCTCCCCCTTCTGCTTGATTGATGCAAATACTATTTAATAACTTGTTTCCTCTGTGTGTATCGGTCGTGGAAACAGAATGAATCAAGGACATCGAAAGGGAATTCAGTGAGAATAGTTTGCTGGACCAATGGAAAATACCAGGGTAATAGGAATGATAGATTAGTTCTACCAGGAATCAGCGTGGGTGTGTTGAGATGAAAAGGCTCCTTCTCTGCTGTTGCAATTCTACAATTTTCTCCACCTCCTGGCTATTAAAGGATATTACTGTCAAAAGCAGCTTATCAGCACTAAAGCAGCAAAAGCAGTTTATCACCACTAAAAGGAAAATGGCTTTCAAATTTGAAGCATTCGGATACTCTCATGAGTGGAAAGAAATATATCTTTCATTAAAGAAACAACTACAGCATTACACATTTCTGGCATGTTATATTAAAATATAGTCAACTTAAAATTCCTTTTGAGAACAAAAGTGTCCTGTGGCGCAACCGGTGGTTAGGCCACTTATTGGGCGAACCCAAGGACTGGCAGGGTCACGTGACTAGGTTTGGCGGGAGGAAGTGGTCACATAGCTTAGATAGTTAGGTAGACATAGGCTCGCTGATTGCAAGCCTTCGGTGCTCATGAGCGAAATGCTCACTCTGATGGACGGTCATCAGCCTTGTCTCCCGTTTGATCACGCCATTCTGGAGCAGATGCCGGACGACATCCGCCTGCTCCTCGTGGGTGAGAATTTTAATGACCCCCTGTAGCTAGCGGAGCGTGCGGACGAGCTGTGACCGACCAAGCAGCAGGGCGGCGGTGCCTTGGAAGGCCCAGCGACTAGGCCCCATGTCCACGTGGAGTTTGGCTGCTCCGCAGGTCCCAGGTGAGGCCGGTAAAGGGAAGTGTGTGTTACTATCATCATCGCTGGGATTCCGCAGCCCATCAATGCCGCCTGCCCTGCTAGATTCCATGAAATGCTGGGGCCGGCTGCCAGTAAACGCTACGGCGGTCGACCAGATACACCGCTTCTATGCTTGGGACTGATATTCAGGACTGTAGCGGCACCTAGTGGTTCAGCCTCTCCTGCTATATGAATTCTCGGCATCCCTGAGAAGGAGTCACGAGATATATGTGGGTGTGGCCTTCCCTCTCTCGTTCTCTTGTTCTTCTGCTTCCTCTGACTTCATGAGAGTGTCCTGCCACCGCAACAGGAGCACAACCAAGCCCACGAGGCAACAGCCTCTCAGCAACAACTACAACTATGTTAGAATGCTAAACGTCCATATATTTCTAACTTACAATGTCTGAATAAACAATCCATTTATTCACGACGTTTGCGCCTCTACAGGAGGCCTGTTCCTTGTTGATATGGGGTCGGGAATTAGTTCTTTGCCCCCATCGGGGGTCGACACTCGTTCCGGAAAGCGGGGGCCCTCGTTAACCGCATCAAATGGCTCCATACGGACTTATGGGGTTCACACGATCCCACTTATCTTTGGCTCCTGCCATTTTACCTGGCCATTCACGGTTGCCTATGTCTCCCAGTCGTTGCTGGGCGCCGATTTCCTCCGGGCTCAATCCCTGTTGGTGGATGTGAGGGGGCAGATATATAGAACTTTGGAAGAACCCTCCCCAGTCCCATATGAGCTGTTCTTTGTTTAACTCAATAAAGGTCACTTTGTTTAACACGTGTCTCGCTATATTTGAATAATTTCTTGCTGCTTTGTAAAATATGCTGGTTGATATACTTTTTATTTTATTTTCCAGCTTCCGAACTTGCCTTTCCTGCCGCGGTCCAAGATTGTACAGCCTGCAGTAAAACCTTTCAGATTCTTTATAAAAATGAAGAGATTGTTGTTAATGATGTGTTACTCCTCAAAATTAAAATGTTGCTTGATAGCAAAAAGGTAAACAATCAATTTAATTTCAGATGCTACTTAACATTTAAAATCACAATATTGAAAAGCTTGATTTTTTTTTAATAAATACTAGCAATAATACGTATTATAAGTTTTATTTATGATGTTGTCCAACAATATGGGGTCGGGAGTGGTGAATCTGTGGAATTCTCTGCCACAGAGGGTAGTTGAGGCCAGTTCGTTGGCCATATTTAAGAGGGAGTTGGATGTGGCCCTTGTGGCTGAAGGGATCAGGGGGTATGGAGAGAAGGCAGGTACAGGATACTGAATTGGATGATCAGCCATGATCATATTGAATGGCGGTGCAGGCTCGAAGGGCAAAATGGCCTGTTCCTGCACCTAATTTCTATGTTTAATAACATTTTATTATATGAGATTCATATAATGTTTAGTAATGAGTTCTATGCAGTATGTTAAAGAAAAGCAACGTCTGGGATATATTGTAGAAGATTTGGCCAAAATGGCCAGGAAACTATTTGAGAAAAGGCAACAGTATTAATCTTGGGTGTGTATGCAATGTCATTCATGCATCCAACAATAATGGGAACACTGTCATTGATAAATTAATTCCGGACTTGGAGAATTAGTTAATTAATCGTAGAAACATAAAATATAGGTGCAGGAATAGGCCATTTGGCCCTTCGAGCCAGCACCGCCATTCAATATAATCATGGCTGATCATCCAAAATCAGTACCCTGTTCCTGCTTTCTCCCCCATATCCCTTGATCCCATTAGTCCTAACAGCTAAACCTAACTCTCTTGAAAACATCCAGTGAATTGGCCTCCACTGCCTTCTGTGGCAGATAATTCCACAAATTCACAGCTCTCTAGGTCAAAAAGGTTTTCCTCATCTCAGTCCTAAATGGCCTACCACTTATTCTTAAACTGACCCCTGGTTCTGGATTCCCCCAACATCGGGAATATGTTTCCTGCATCTAGCTTGTTCAATCCCTTAAGAATTTTATATGTTTCTATAAGATCCCTGCTCCTTCTAAAATACAGTGAATACAATCCCAGTCGACCCATTCTTTCATCATATGTCAGTCCCGCCATCCCGGGAAATAACCTGGTGAACCTGGTGAACCTAAGCTGCACTCCTTATATAGCAATAATGTCCTTCCTCAAATTAGGAGACCCAAAACTGCACACAACACTCCAGGTGTTGTCTCACTAGGCCCCTGTACAACTACAGTAGGACCTCCTTGCTCCCAACTCAAATCCTCTCGTAATGAAGGCCAACATGCCATTAGCTTTTTTTTTCACTGCCTGCTTTGCCTGCATGCTTACTTTCAGTGACTCTCACTGTTAGACATGTTAGAACCATCTCCCTGACTGCCTCCAAACCAGAATTTTGGAGAGGAGGGAGGAAGTTGTCATGGGTATGGGCCTAAATTGGACATTTTTCTATGTTAGCACATGTATGACAGACCAAATGTGTACATAGAAACATAGAAAATAGGTGCAGGAATAGGCCATTCGGCCCTTCGAGCCTGCACCGCCATTTAATATGATCATGGCTGATCATCCAACTCAGTATCCTGTACCTCCCTTCTCTCCATACCCCCTAATCCCTTTAGCCACAAGGGCTACATCTAACTCCCTCTTAAATATAGCCAATGAACTGACCTCAACTACCTTCTGTGGCAGAGAATTCCAGATACTCACCACTCTCTGTGTGAAAAATGTTTTCCTCATCTCGGTCGTAAAGGAATTCCCCCTTATCCTTAGACTGTGACCCCTTGTTCTGGACCTCCCCAACATCGGGAACAATCTTCCTGCATCTAGCCTATCCAACCCCTTAAGAATTTTGAAAGTTTCTATAACGTCCCCCCTCAGTCTTCTAAATTCTAGCGAGTACAAGCCAAGTCTATTCAGTCTTTCCTCATATGAAAGTCCTGACATCCCAGGAATCAGTCTGGTGAACCTTCTCTGTACCCCCTCTATGGCAAGAATGTATTTTCTCAGATTTTGAGACCAAAACTGTATGCAATACTCCAGGTGTGGTCTCACCAAAACCCTGTACAACTGCAGTAGAAACTCCCTGCTCCTATACTCAAATTCTTTCGCTATGAATGCTAACATACCATTTGCTTTCTTCACTGCCTGCTGCACCTGCATGCCTCCTTTCAATGATTGGTGTACCATGACACCCAGGTCTTGTTGCATCTCTCCTTTTCCTAATTCAGCCACCATTCAGATAATAGTCTACCCTCCTGTTTTTGCCACCAAAGTGGATAACCTCACATTTATCCACATTATACTGCATTTGCCCGCTCACCCAGCCTATCCAAGTCACCTTGCAGCCTCCTAGCATCCTCCTCACACCTAACACTACCCCCCAGCTTAGTGTCATCTGCAAACTTGGAGATGTTGCATTCAATTCCCCCGTCCAAATCATTAATATATATTGTAAATAGCTGCGGTCCCAGCACTGAGCCTTGCGGTACCCCACTAGTCACTGCCTGCCGTTCTGAAAAGGACCCGTTTAATCCTACCCTTTGCTTCCTGTCTGCCAGCCAGTTGTCTATCCACATCAATACTGAACCCCCAATACCGTGTGCTTTAAGTTTGTATACTAATCTCTTATGTGGGACCTTGTCGAAAGCCTTCTGAAAGTCTAGATATAACACATCCACTGGTTCTCCCTTATCCACTCTGCTAGTTACATCCTCGAAAAACTCCATAAGATTCGTCAGACATGATTTACCTTTCGTAAATCCATGCTGACTTTGTCTAAATCTTTAATAACTGACTCTAGCAGTTTCCCCACTACCGATGATAGACTAACTGGTCTGTAATTCCCCGTTTTCTCTCTCCCTCCTTTTTTAAAAAGTGGGGTTACATTAGCTTCCCTCTAATCCTCAGGAACTACTCCAGAATCTAAGGAGTTTTGAAAAATTATCACTAATGCATCCACTATTTCTGTGGCTACTTCCTTGAGTACTCTGGGATGCAGACTATCTGGCCCTGGGGATTTATCGGCCTTTAATCCATTCAATTTACCCAACACCACTTCCTGGATTTCACTCAGTTCCTCCACCTTATTTGACCCCCGGTCCCCTGCTATTTCCGGCAGATTATTTATGTCTTCCTTAGTGAAGACAGAACCAAAGTAGTTAAGTATGACAATGTAAATGAGAAACACGCTGTTAGAATGGAGCGATTGAGAACGTTGGTGCAATGTAGAACTGGGGTTTATCAAAATATAAAATTTGATCCATTATCTGTGGTTGATGTTATCAATGGAAATCATGTTGGCAAGAAAGGCACTGGATATGAAGTGCAGTGAGTGGTGACACAAGGATTAATACTATAACTGCTCACAGGAAACAATACTTACATGGGAAAATAAGCAACAGCTGTTAAGTGGAAATACTTCTGGTTCTTTTACTGATTCCACGTCTGCTCTTCTTCTTTGTGCAAACTACAGTGCCCTTTATAATGTTTGAGACAAAGACCCATCATTTATTTATTTGCCTCTGTACTCCACAATTCGAGATTTGTAATAGAAAAAAATAACGTGGTTAAAGTGGACATTGTCAGATTTTAATAAAGACCATTTTTATACATTTTAGTTTCACCATGTAGAAATTACAGCAATGTTTATACATAGTTTCCCCCCCCCACACATTTCAGGGCACCATAATGTTTGGGACACATCTCTGTCATGTAAATGAAAGTAGTCATGTTTAGTATTTTGTTAAAACTTTGAATACAGTTAATACTCATTTATAACAGATTTCTGTTTCTGCGGACATATCTTCCAACGCCAATCCCCGGCTTGCACCACCTCCTTGGTCAGTGATAGCCCCGGCTTCCAATGCCATCCCTGGCTCGCAAAGTGCACCAGCGAGCCCATCTAAACCCACTGCATGCTGTTGTTGCACCTATGGACAACACATTCTTCAGGTCGCCACCGCCATCAACAGGACGTGCTCGGTCACCCTGGAGATCCATCCCCTCTCCTGTCGCTTTATCCACTCCCTGCTCCACCACCACCTCCTCCCATCGCTCTGGCCACTAGGCCTCTTCACTGCCGACTCTTTATCCACCGGACCACCTTGGAAGATGTCGGCGACTGCAGCGAAGGAGGCAGTGAAGGGGTGGGTGGGCGGACAAAGCAACAGTAACAGGAAGAAGCGGCAGCTGGGTGGGAAGGGAGGGCGTCTCACGGTTGTCGCTCGCAGCGGCCTGAAGAAAGCTAACGACCAGGATCTACAACTGAGTCACAATAACTACCGCGTCAGCCAGGCCGTGCGGTAGCTGGTGAAGAAATTGTTGGTGCAAACCAATGGCTTTGGCGCCTATATTTAATGTGAAACAGCACAAAAATGTTGGAGTAACTGGGCAGATTGAATCAGTCCCGACATCACCAATCCATCTTCTCCAGAGATGCTGCCTGATCCTCTGAGTGACACCAGCACTTGGTGTCCTTTTGTATATTAACCATCATCTACAGTTCTTGGTTTCAACTACGTACAGTAATGATACCTTACTCCGTTTTAGCAGACAATCGGCAATAATAGACACCATTTCGCCCTAATGGTCTGTTATAATGAGGGTTTACTGTACTACATAACTGGGACAGCAAGGTATTTGTGTAAGAGACATTGTTAAATACTGCAGAGAACTGTCCCTAACACCTCTCTCACATCCATGATCCTAACAACCTTTCCAAGTGAGACATGGGTTCACTTGCATCTCTTCCAACCTCGTCAATTGCATTTGGGGCTCGAGATCAAGAGTGTATCTAATGGATGAGTTATTGAGATTTTTTTTAAATAGAATGTTCAGTAGCTAAGCATTGTTTAACTGTCCAATGAATTCGAAGCCAGAGGGATGATTGCTGTTCCAGAGTTGAATACAATTAGGGAACAGGGATGGGTGTCTACGATAAAGTGAGCTAAAGGATATGATGAGGGTTGGGACAGAGATTAGCAAAGGAGGGGAGGATTGCAGAAATCATATTGAGAAATTTGGGTGGCATTGAGGTGAGAGCAAGGAATGAGGATTTTGAGGGAGATGTGAAAGAAGTAGGATAAAGGGAAAAGCCACTGAAAAGGTATTGATTTGGGGAGATGATGACGTGTCACACGCAAGTAGAAAGTTGCCACCCATGGGCTAAATTTCTGTCAAAGCTGGGATCTCAACAATTCAGTGTATTAAAATCGTCGAAAGCATCGAATCTGATATTTTGAATTATATTTCAATGCTCTGAGCATGCATGATTGGACTAGTTGGGTAATAAACATTTATCATATTATGCCATGTTTCATGTTTTACTTCTGCCAGAAATGAGTTTAATGTATTGAGGTGATTACATGTTTTAGAAGAGATTTAATAATGGAAAGACACAATTTACATGAATATTACATACTGCAAAACATGATTGATCATAACTTAAAATGCTTAAATGATGAAGTCAAAATAATAGTAATTTATTCAATCTTATATCTAGATTGAAGAATCCCTGAATGAAATGGATTTCCAATTGTCTTTAGATCTCAATTTTACCGACAAAGATTTTACGTGAGTACTCGTGAAAAAATTGATTTTAATTTTAATTAAACTAGTAAACCTTCTTTGAACTGCACCAAATGTAATAACATCCTTTAATAGGGAGACCATTAATGTACACAGAACATCAGTTGAGGTCCCAACAACTCCCTCTGCATACTCTTCAGTGGAATCACTTCTTTCCTTCCATAGTATGGTGATCAGATCTGCATACACTACTTCAACTATAGCCGAGCCAAAATTTTCTAATGCTGTACCTTTACCTCATTTTATAATGTTGTACCATTAGCTTTTATATTCTGTGACCTGGCCCCAGTGAAGGAGAGCAATCCAATATACCACCTTCACTATCTTAACGACGTCCTGTCACCTTCAAGGAACTATGTATTAACACTCAACACCCCCACCCTCCCCTCCGTGCCCTATTTTTCATTCTGTAAGACAAAAGGGCCTGTCCCACTTGGGCGACCTAATCTGCGAGTTCTGGCGAGTTTCCCTCGACTCATACTCGCAGCATGGTCGACACGAGGATGTACGAGGTCTTCGTATCTCTCCTTTATGTTCGAGAGTGGTCTCCGCGTACTTGAGGCCTCAGCTAGGTCGCAGCGTTTTTTCAATATATTAAAAAATGCCCGCGAGTAAAAAAGGGTCACCATGGAAAAAATTGACACTTTTTTTTACTCGTACGTTTAGTCGTAGTAGGTCGACATGTTGGTCATAGGTAATCGGCGGTAGTCGTAGATAGTCTTCACTCTCCACTATTCGGTGTCCAATTTTCCCGAAGTTAGTCGAAGCTGGTCTTCAACATAGTCGAAGGAGGTCTTCAACGTCATATTTTCAAACTCTTCTAAACTCGCAATTAGGTCGCCCAAGTGGGATAGCTCCTATACCCTTATTTAACTTCCCAAAATACATCATGTCATAATCATCAGTAAGACATTCTAAATTCTATCTGCTGTTACAACTAACTTATCAGCAGATCAGTATCAAAATGTCAAAATGTCCATCAATAACCATCAATTTTCAGGTAATTTGTAATCTCACTAATTATGTCACCTACATTCATACCAAAACATTAATATACGACAAACGATAAAGGTTCCCAGCATTGATCCTTTGGTACACCACATGCCACAGGCTTCCAAGCACAAAAGCAACACTCCACTATCACCCTCTATTTCCTATAACCAAGCTAACTTTGCATTCAATTTGCCAAACTTCCCATGGGCTTTAACCCTTTAAACAAATCTTTCATGAAGGGCCTTGTCAAAGGGCCATATTGAAGCACATGTTGATTACATTGACCCTCATCAATGCTGCCCCCATGAATGTATTTTGTTACATCTTCAAATACACTGATTATTCTGAATCAATCTCCTCCTTTCTAAGTGTAGAATAATCCTATCCTTTACTTTTTCCAATAATTTTTTTCCCCACTGATATGTCAATGCTCTTTTTGAATAAAGAAGACCACATTTACTGTCCACCATCAGTTAGTTAAAATTGGTCACAACATTTAGAAACATAGAAACATAGAAATTAGGAGCAGGAGTAGGCCATTCGGCCCTTCGAGCCTGCACTGCCATTCAATATGATCATGGCTGATCATCCAACTCAGTATCCCGTACCTGCCTTCTCTCCGTACCCTCGGATCCCCTTAGCCACAAGGGCCACATCTAACTCCCTCTTAAATATAGCAAATATTTCCTTCACTCTGACTCTCAACACTTGTGCTCCTCAGAGTTGTGTGTTCAGTCCCCTCCTCTACACCTTGTCCTTCCACGACTGTATAGCCAACTCGATCTTTGGCTGAATAATGATGAGATGGAGTTCGGAAAGATACTGGGAACTTGCGACATGGTGTCAGAGCAGCAACCTAGCTCTTAAAGTCAGCAGGACAGAAGATTTGGTTGTTGACTGAAGGAACCAGAGGCTGAACACAACCCTGTCCTCCTCACGGAGCTGCCGTAGAGATGGTTGACATTCAGGTTCCTCAGCATCCATATCACCAACAACATAAACTGGTCCCTTCCCACTAACATGGTGACCAAGAAAGCATATAAGTGTATTATTTTCCTAGCATTCTGAGAAGATTTGCCACATCTATTTTAATTCCCTCCATCTTCTACAGATGCATAGAAGGTATTCTGACAGGATACATCTCAGCCTGGTATGGCAAGTGCTCTTCCCTTGCCCGCCTGAACCTAGAGAGTGGTGAACCCAGCCAACCCATCACAGGCTCATCACTTCCATTTCAGATCATCAGCACTGTGCATTACAAGGCTGGACGCTTTGTCCAGGATGCCTGCCGCCCTGACCAATCCCATTTCTCTCTTCTACCTGGGAGAAGATGCAGAAACCTGAAAGCCTGACGTCCGGACTTAAAAACACTTCTTCCCCACTGTTAGCAGACTCCTGAACCACCTCCTTCACACACCCTTCCCAGAGATGCTGCCACATACTCTTAGCTGTACCTCATTGGGTTATTTCATTCCTGCACTTTTGTACTTTTTTGAGGAGATTAGAGGTGATATCATTGAAACTTGCAAAATTCTTACAGGGCTCAATAGAGCTAAGAGCCAGTAGGTGGTGAGATGCCCTGGTGGCATGTCTATCTCAAGAAGACAATGTTCTTCTCTGCTCCTGATGACTTTGTAGGTGGAATCATTAAACTCATTCATAGCAGAAATCAATAGAATACTGGATATTTAGCAAATAGAGCAACTTGAGGATAATTCTGGTAAGTTGAGCTGAGGTAAAACTTCCTGAAGAGTGGGATTTCGTATATTTAAAGGGTCAACTGGCCTACTCTTGCTCTTGTTTCTTATATTATGCCAGGTTTGAAAATAACCTGTTAGAAGATCTAGTGTTAAGGCATAAAAAGAAAAAAACTGAGAAAGAATCAGCCTAGCCAAATTTTTATTTTATTTGCTTTTGATTAATTCATAAATTAGCACAATTCTCTGGGAATAACCAGCGGAATGGAGCATCACATTTACATGATTATTATTTTTGTTTTTTTTTTTTTTACCCAATGGGCTCTTGTTTACTGCTGGGATGTTATTTTCATTTCTGCTAATTATTTTTATTATTTACACTGTGTAAGTGCATCAACAAAAGGATAAGATAGTCACCCTAATATTGAATATGTTGCCAATCATGCTTTGTCAATTTGAAAATGATACTGTATTCATCTAAACCATTAGATGTGGATGAGTTTACATCAGACATCATTCTTTTCCTGGTAATATACACAAGTGTATATAGTTTAAGATTTCCCTTCACTGAGAAGTTCTATGCATAATTTTCAGAAACTCAGTTATGTTGTATTTTTTAATAGACATTACACCATACCTTCTCATCAGGCTTTAATATATAACTGTTATTATAGAAACATAGAAAATAGGTGCAGGAGTAGGCCATTCGGCCCTTTGAGTCTGCACCGCCATTCAATATGATCTTGGCTGATCATCCAACTCGGTATCCTGTACCTGCCTTCTCTCCATACCCACTGATCCCTTAAGCCACAAGGGCCACATCTAACTCCCTCGTAAATATAGCCAATGAACTGGCCTCAACTACCTTCTGTGGCAGAGAATTCCAGAGACTCACCACTCTCTGTGTGTCCAGAGACTCACCACTCTCTGTGTGGTTTCCGCTTCTTCTATGTAGCGGAAACCACTTTCGACCATTAGGGAGACTGACAAAAACCTCCGGGAACCGCACGGAAACCTTGGATGGGGCGCAAAGTCTCCAGAGGTTTCCGTTCAGGTTTCCTAAGTGGGACAGGGGCATAATAGCTACCTTGTTATTCTTTATCAGTGTAGTATGTGAACTTGCGGTAGTTTCCCTACACTCTTTGCCCTACTGATCCTCCGCAGATAGTACAGATATACCTGAATTTCAGGTGGCTTTGTTATATATCCTATTTATCAAGGCATTGAATATAACAGGAAGTCATGTTGCGGCTTCATAAAACTTTGGTTATCCAACCTTAGGAGCATTGTATGCAGTTCTGATTGCCCGATTCCAGTAAGCATGTGGAGGCTTTGGGAAGGGTGCAAAGGTGAATCATCAAAAATACTGCCTTGATTAGAGGGTATTACAGGTGTCTCCAAAGGACCATGGATTGCTAGAAACTTAAATAAAGAATTAACAGTTAACAAAGAAGTAAACTATTAGAAGTTACCATGCGTCACACGCAATATTTTCGTGATTTTGTCCAGATTAAAGTAGGTGTTGGACCATCGGTTGCTGGAAAATCAGTTGTGGACCTGTGGCTATAAAGAGAAGTTGAACAAATTTGTATAGTTTTCTCTGGAGTATTGGAAGCTGAGGGGTGACCTGATAGAAGTTTATAAAATTGTGAGAGACATGGATAGGCCAGACAATTAGAATTTTTTTCTCCAATGTGAAAATGTCAGACTAAAGGGCATAATTTTGTGAGAGGGGGAATGTTTAAAGGAAATGTACAGAGCAGGTTTTTTTTACACACAAAGTGGTTGCTGCCTGGAATGTGCTGGTGGAAACATCTTTGATGGTGGCTTCTAAGAGACTTTTAGGTAAGCACATCAGTATTCAGGGAATAGAGGGATGTGAATTATGTGCATGCAGGATTAGTTTGATTTGGTATAGACATTGTGGGCCGAGAGGCTTGGTCCTGCGCAGTAATGTTCAATATTCTATACACTTATCTGAATCTGATTAGTGAATAAATAGAACATTTGTCATCCCGCGTTTTCCTTACCAATCAGTTTTTCAAATTAAGTTACTTTAATTAACAATCTGTCAAATTCTAACAAAGAATGCTGCCTTGCCTCTCTAAAATTAAATGATGTTGGATGTGTGACCAAGAAGGTATTTTCTGTGATCCTATACAGTTGAATTTTGTATAGATAAGAAAATAAACTCTAAATGTTAGTCCTTAAAGCAAGAGAAAATGAGTTTCTGAATACATTTAATTCCTCAAACTCATAGCAGATGTATTTTTATGTAGGAAGCAACTCTTCACCACCTACCTCACCCAGCAGCCCAACCCGCAGAGCATAAAGCCAAGCATTCCTTCAACTTTTGTATTGTGTTTGTACAGATGTTACATTATCTCAATTGTCATCCAGATCTTTTGGAAAAACCTAATTTAACATTTTTGTTTTGCAGATTTGATGACCTAAATTCCCTACAACTAATTAGTAGTAGAACATTGAAGCTCCACTTCAATTTACATCGAGGACTTCATCACCATGTCAATGTTATGTTTGATTATTTCCACCTCTCTGTTGTATCGATTACTATACATGCCTCCTTGGTTGCACTTCACCAGCCTCTAATAAGGTGAGACTTCATTCATAAATTGTTAATGATGGAGAAATATACACCAAAATGAAATTGTATGAACTCTTTCTCATAGTGCTTAAGATGGTCTTGTGACTGTCTGCTTTTTGATACTCAGAAACACTGGACATTCAAGTATTTGTTATACAAGTCAAAATGTCTACCAAAGTAGAATACTGTCAGACTTCATTAAATGCGTGTTTTTTTTTTTCTTTTGTAAAGATAAACAAAGGGATGAATTTGTAAATTTTTTGAACTTATTTTTAGGGATGTGGGTGACACTGACAAGGTTGGCATTTAATACCCATCCATTATTGCCCTTGAGAAAGTGAAAGTTTGTAACCTTGAACTGTTGCGATCCTTGTGAAGGTCCATGATGTGTTAGAGTTATATAATTCAGCCTAAACAACAATAAGAGGCTATTTATTTCCAAACCATTTAAACATTGTGGTGACACAGCGTAGCAGAGCTGTTTCTCACAGCTCCAGCCACCTGAGTTAATCCTGACTTCTGGTGCTGTCTCAGAAATGTGCACATTCTCCGTGTGCTCTTTTGTGCTTCTCCAATGTAATCCTTTACTTCCCACATCTCAAAGACATGCAGATTGTAAATTAATTAGCATTTGTAAATTGCCCCTAGTGTGTACATAAGTGGGAGAATCCAGGAGAAGATGATGGATATGCCAAAAAGAATTTTAAAAGATAAATATAGGATTAGTATAAATGGATGCTTGTTAGTTAATGCATGCTTGATGTGTAATAGGACCGATTTCCAAGCTGAATATCTCTATGACAAATGCATTACAACAGGCACTTCAACCCAACTCGTCTATGGTATTCAAGTTGCCCCGTTGAAGCATTTGCCCACATTTACATAGAACATTGCAGCACGGGCCCTTCAATGCACAATATTTTTGCATAACATGATGCCTAGTTAAACTGTTCTCATCTGCCTGTACATAATACATACCCCTTTATTCCCTGTATTTCCATATGCCTATCTAAAAGGCTCTTAGTCGCCACTATCGTATCTACCTCCACCACCACCCCTGACAATGCATTCCAGGTCCCCACTACACTCTGTAAAAAATACTTGACGGTAAAATTTGTTCATATTCCCGTAGAGATTTTTTCCCATGGAGTCCGAAATCACCTTATCTGAAAATGTCATGCTTTATTTCTCGAGGTATTAATGAAAATGTTCAAATATCGGACAAAACCTTTGCTGATGATGTCACAATGGGTCTGCGTCGTCTTGCTCGCGATGAGAATGCTGCTCCCCACTCCCCGCTGCTTCCTGGCCGCCTGCCTCCCCTCCCCCTCACTCCCCTCCCCCTCACTCCCCTCCCCCCTCACTCCCCTCCCCCTCACTCCCCTCCCCCTCACTCCCCCCCTCCAGTCTGCATATTTAATATTGCATGATTCCTTTCGATAAAATAGTTGTCGATAAAATAGATCTTCCATCAGGATTTTGTATTTTAGAATAAGGCGCGCCATTTTTCTTTGGGGCCTAGATTTAAATTTCTGCTACACAATCGTAATTTGTATTTCTTTTACTTTGGAAGTTTCAAAGATCATTGTTCACTTTGGTTTACTCAGTTTATTTGGGAAATGTAATCAAATCAGCATAATTTAACATAATTAATATCATGAATCTGTGGCTGCAATGATATCTGGTGTCAAAAAATAAAATATCGTCATATGCACAAACTAGAGATTGTGTCAGAATGTAGTGGACAGAAATGGGTCTTGCAATCTATCTAGTTTGCATTATAGCTGTGTTCTGGGAATGCTCAGTGCTAACATTGGTTCCAAAGTCTTTTTTTGCAGCATTGACTTTTCTTTCATCTTTTGGTTGTGTGAATTAGAGCCTTTGGCTTTTGCATGTTTTCTCAATAATTTGAACTGACGCTCTATTTTGTTTCGTATTTAGCTTTCCTCGTCCATTGAAGAATACTTGGTTAAACAGGAATGCCCCAGCGCAAAGCAAAGATTATGCTATTCCATCCCTTGAGACTGTGGTTTTTGGCAGTAACTATACAAAACAACTGTTGCCCGATGTAAGCAAATATAATCATGTCAGTTTATGACTATGCTATGATTATCGTTGAACAGAGTTATTGAAAATCTAAAATGTTGACAATCTTGCCGAGCAAACAGGTTGAATTCCCAGGAGTAAGATTTTTAGAGAAATCGGTCTTGGAAGGGATTATTATACCATTTTGTATATAGACATGTGCTGACAACACTGGTGAACGGGGAACCAAGTACAAACATCTGTTCCTTGCATTACTGCAGGCTGATTGCTGGATAAGGGCTGTTGTCCACTGGTGCCCTTGCAATAATGAAGCAGTAAAAGTGATCTCATTGTCACATGGCTACTTAAAGGGAATCACAGACAAAATACGGAGTGGTTACTGGTGTTTGACAGACTGGGGCATTCAGTGCAGCTACTGAATGCTGAGATGTGGCAGGGGTTGATGTTTTCGGGTCGGACCCATCAGATTATAGGACATAGAAGAGTACAACACAAGAACAGGCCGTTCGGCTCACAATGTCTGAGCTGAACATGATGCCAAGACCAATTTTTATCTGCCTGCACATAATCCATATTCTTCCATTCCCTACATACCAAAAGTCCCTTAAAAGCCACTGTTGTATCTGCCACAACCACTATCCCAAACAGCAAGTTCCAGGCACTCACCGCACGCACTGCACTACAGGCACGCACTGCGTAAAAAGGAAAACTTGCCTGCACATCTCCTTTAAACTTTGACCCTAGCACCTTTAAGCTATGCCCTGTCGTATTTGATTCTTCCATCCTGGGAAAAAGATTCTCTGTCTTCCCTATGTATGCCTCTCATAACTTCCATCAAGTTTGCATGCAACCTCCAGTGTTCCAAATAAAAGTCCAAATGTGTCAAACCTCTCCCTGTAACTAATACCCCTTTATCCAGGCATTCTGGTAAACCACCTCTGCACCCTTTCCAAATCCTCCACATTCTTCCTGTAATGTTGCGACCATAATTGCATGCAGTACTCCAAATGTGGCCTAACCAAAGTCCTATACAGTTACATTGCTTTTTCCCGTTCTCTCACCACTTTCTCTCCCCATCCTCTTCTATCTGCCCATCATCCCCTTCCCATTTGATTCCACCTATGAGCTACCAACCTCTGTCTAACGCCTCCCCAACCTGGCTCCATTTGGCCATTCCAATTACCCATTCCAATTACCCATTCCTCCCTTGTACGTCAATGCATTGGCAATCTTTCCTCTTTCATCTCGGTCCTAATGCAGGATCTTGGCGCAGAACATTAACTTAAACCTTTTGCCTCCATAAGGTACTGCTTCCCTTGCTGAGTTTTTCCAATGTCCTGATTTTTGTTGCAGATTCCAGCATCCACAATCTCTTTTTCCTACAAAATAATTATTCAACCTGGTAGAATACAGGTCAGGTTTATGCTACTGATTCTCATAATGTATTCCTTTTAGCTTTGATATCCTTTTGATTCTGTGCTGTCCTTGTCCAAATGTAAATGTATTTTCTGGAGTTTGGTGCACCAAAATGTAATATGATATGCATAATGTTCTGCCCAAAGTTGCATTCAATTTAAAGGTAACTTTCTCAGTTTTGAATTCCATTCACGATGTAATAACAGATAACATTTGATGAACCTTGTTGATTACTTGTATTTATGTATTAGCCTTTTAATGATTTTTGTACTTAAGTACCTAAATCATTTTGCTTCTCCATAAATTCTTGGTTTTTCTGACATAATGATTTGAGTAATTAATGTAACTCTAAGAAAAAGGAATAGAAATGTCAATCAAAACAGAGCGCTAGGGTTATTCAGAGTGGAAGGTGTGATACAAGATATTTGTAGGTGCCATTTAAAACCAAAGGGACCTTCAATCCTAAGATAGACACAAAAAGCTGGAGTAATTCAGCAGGACAGGCAGCATCCCTGGAGAGAAGGAATAGGTGACGTTTCAGGTCGAGACCCTTCTTCAGACGGTCCTGTTAATCTCCATTATTCCTGCACTGATGATGAAACCCACCAAGCAACAGCAACTGAAATGTAACTTTCCTTCAGAAAATTATTCCCCTCTGGCATGGTAGACAAAAATATATCCTTGCCATGTGTTTCAGCTTCTGCCCAGTGTGAGATATACCCTCTCGTCCCCACTTTCCTACCCATTATGCGTAATCCAATGACATATGCTGCCATCTCCAACAAATTTCACCAAACACATTTTCCCCAAATCTAATGGGTTTCTGAAATAAAACATTCTGTGTTTTGGAACCTCAGATTTATTCTTTTACCACACCCTTCTTAGAATTTTACTGGGCAAAATCAGGTTTTTTCGCAACCTTGTACAACATTAATAAAGGTCTCAAAATCAGTCATACAAAAAAATTACAGGTTCTTCATTTGTGCATCTCACTAAGAGGTGTTTTCTGCATGGTTAAGCAACTATACTGAAAGCCTTTGACCCTATTCATGTGTGTTACAGAGCTCCCTCTTGATCCTAGTTCTGAACATTAATGTATCTGCTCAAATGACCAACAAAGAGTCTAACTAATTTATTAATCTTGAGTTATCCTTCATGGAGTTCAGAGGTACATGCGGTTTACTTTAACCAGGAATATTCAAAATTATATTTTGTAATAGAACACAATATGTAGAACAGTACAGTATAGCTCATCGGTCCACAATGTCTATGAAAAGTATGCTCGCAAACATTCTGATTCCAAGATTAAATTCCCTTACCCTTGAGCGATTCTACCTTCTCGCTGGTCCCCCTTTTGTTTTTAATGTAAATATAATTTCCTTAAGATTTTCTTTAATCTGACCTGCCATTGACATTCCATGTCCCCTGATGGCACTTCTAATTCCCTGTTTGAGTTCTTTCCACCTTGCTTTATATTCTTCAAAGGTCTTGTCTGGTTTCATCTTGAACATACTTTTTCTCTTTGACCAAATTTAGAAACACTCTGGTCATCCAAGGTCCCTTACCCATGACATCCTTAATCCTCCTCCATAGTGGACCATGTTGGTCAATACTCTGATCAATACTCTGGTCTTTAAACAACTCCCAATATCTGAAGTGGACTTGTCCAACAACATCTGGTCCTAATTTATGTTCCCTGGCTACTTTCTAATAACAGATGTTGTCTGCCTGTAGGTGATCCATATCCCTCTAGTCCATGCACTTCCATAAGCTTATATAAAAGCCTTTTAAACGGCACTATCGTATCTGCCTCCATCACCTCCCCTGACAATGCCCCACTACTCTCTGTGTAAAGAAAACTTACCCCTCACATCTCCATTCATTTCCAGGGAAGCAACTTTATGGTACCTGAACCCTGCATGCAACATGCCTACAATTTTCATTATAATCTCTGTTCAAGCTTACTACTGGCTTATAAGGGCCTTTTCAACTACTTTGTTACGGTCACAAAAGAATTGCCTTCATCTCGCAGGATGGAACTAGGTAAGCAGGTTTACTTAAATGGAAATTATTATTTTTGAATTATGAATTTCACAAATGCTGAGCCAGATAAATATTTCTACAACATATCAGTTAATTGAAAATGAGAGAACTGCAGATGCTGGAAAATTGAAATAAAAACAAAATGCTGGAATTACTCAGCAGGTTAGGCAGCATCTATGGAGAGAGAAACAGTTACATGTCAAAGGAATGTTAACTCCATTATAGAGTCATGGAGTATTACAGCACAAAAGGAGGCACTTTGATCCAAGTCATCCATACTGTCTGAGATGCCCCATCTAAACAAGTCCTATTTGTGTGCATTTGCCCCATATCCCTCTAAACCTTTAATATTCATGGGTGTTTTAAATGTTGTTAATGTACCTGCCTCAACAACTTCCTCTGACAGCTCATTACACATACCCATCACCTCTGCTTGAAAAATGTGTCCCTCGGATTCCTACTAAATCTTACCATTCTCACCTTACACTTTTGGCCTGTAGTTCTTGATTCACTTAACCTGGGAAAAGACTCTGTGCATTCAGCATATCTACTCCCTCATGATTTTATACACCTTTATAAGATCACATCTTCGCCTGCTGCACTCCAAGGAATAATGTCCGAACAAGCCTAGTCTCGCCCTATACCTCAGGACCTGTAGTCCTGGAACATCTTCATAAATCTTTGCTGCACTCTTTTCAGCCAAGGTATCTTCCCCATAGCTGTGTGATTGAAACTAACACAAGGCCATTGTGCCAGAAGCTGCCTTCACCACCCCAATGAGCTTCAATGCCACTTTCAGGGAAATTGTACTCCGATGCCACTTTCAGTGAACTAGATCCCTCTGATCTACAACTCTTCTCAGGACCTTATTGTTCACGACAAAGGTCATGTCCTGGTTTGACTTTCTAAAATGAAGCATCTCACATTTATCCAAATTAAAATGTTTTTTGGCCATTCCTCGGCCCACTTGCCCAGGTGATAAAAATCCTGCTGCAATGCTTTATAACCATATTCACCACAGATTTTTATTATTATCTGCAAAATTCTTCATTATGCATCCAAACCATTGATGTTAATGTCAAGCAGCTAGTGGCCCAACTTTGATTTCCCGAGCCACGCCGCTTGTCACAGGCTGCCAATCTGGGAAAAAAAACAACCTTCCACCACCCTCTGTTTCCAACCATAAGGCCAATTCAGTAATATGTTAGCTAGCTCTCCCTGAAACCCATGTGATTTAACCTTCCATAGAAGCCAAACATTTCGAACGTTATCCAGGGGTTTGCTGAGGTTCATATTGACTTTGAATTGATAAAAAGCACTATTCTGAGAGTTGTAATCTCCGGATTACTCCCGGTGCCATGTGTTACTGTGGGTAGGAATAGGAGATAGCACAGATGAATGAATGATCCCTCCAGCACGTCACCCCTGTCTCACGATGATTCGTATATCTCGCCCTGGACGTGCAAATTATTCTCTAGCATCCCATGGTGTCCTTGGATATATCTTATCAGGACCAAGAGATTTATCTGCCTTCGTACATTTCCTCTCAGTAGGAAAAAGAGATTAACATTGTCATTGAAGAATATGGATTAATAAGTTTTTATATTGTGTGGAGACCAATTTAAGTGTGGCCTACTTCCAACCTCCCTTCACAACCCACTGGGTATGATGAACACTACATTAAGTTTGTGTGTTCTGGGCTAGATATAACTTGCCCCATCTTTGTATTTTTCCAGAAGCCTTCTTTTCCCACTATGCTCCATTCACACAAACATTCCATATCACACTCTGTCCTCACTCTCCAATCCGTTCTCAGCTCTGTTGGATTTGAGGGCTGGAAATCCAATTATCTTGTTAAATTGTGTATTTTATCATTCAATCTAAGAAACAATAATAATTTTAATGGGAATATATTAAATCCATCTCACACATTGCTTTCCCAAGACATGTAACTGAGCAATAAACGTTAAACATTTTTATGAACCAAGGATTGGTAGATGTTTGCCTAACTTTAACTATATTAAAGTAGGGTATTTTCTTGTAAGATAAAGCGTGTTCCATTGTAATTAGTTTGCCTTTTCCTTGCAAATTTCTCATTTGGTGAGAGGTCGAGATTTCTAGAATAGAACAATGCAGGTTGAGAAAGACGTAAACATTTCTGGCTGTTTGGTGAAAGTCATTGACTGCATTTATGTAATTACTTTGATTTTGTATCCAATAAAAAAAGTTATTTTCTCTGGATTCAGTTCTCCATCAAGGAAGTGTTTGTTCTGAATTTTAAACCTCTTTGATCTCTTTCATATGTTGGAGTATCAGAATCATGCATTCTAAAATAAATCTTTTTAAATTATTTTCTTTAGATTTGTTTAATTCTCTAAACAATGCTTGTTTTTTGACTTCTTTAACCTGTCAAATATTTCAGTGTTCAATACAAAACAGGTTTCTGTATTCTAGTTGATACATTGCCTCAAACTCCTTTAAAATTAAGGATTTTACTGTTGTCCGTCACTTCGTGGATAATAATATGATTGTTTATTTTTATTTTATTTGACTATAAAAATACATGATTTCTCCCATAGACAAATATGAATTGCTTTTAGTTGTTATTGGACTGAGGCTACCTGCTCATTTTACATGGGATTGTTAACAGTTCCTGGAGGTTATGCCATTTATCAATGCAAAATTTAAATCTGGGCACAAAAACAAAAAGAGGATAAATACATTTCTTTGCCTAAAGATATTTCCTAAAAAAGTCTTAATTGTTTCCTTTTGTGGCACAATTTTGACATAAACTAAAGTACTTTAAATTCTCAGGAGGTCGTGTAGCATCTGTGGAGAAAGGAATAATTGCCACTTCAGATGATAGCCTTTTATCGTTCGTAGGCATTCAACTTGAAATTCCATTTCTGTCTCTGCAGGTGCTGCTTGGCATACTGAATATGCCCAACATTTTTATCCAAATGTCCAGTTTCTGCTGTTCTGTAATTTTTGCTCGATATTTTACGATTGTAAACGGTGACTATTTTATTTAAATAGTTATTGAAATTGAAAAAGAATCTAAGCAGACTGACAAGAAAAGATTATGTGAGCAGATCTCACTTAATTCTCAACCTTCCGTTCTACATCATGAGGCCAAGTTCCTCGGGTACCAAAAAATGTAATAGGTGTAACTCCACGAGAAATGGTGGTGTTCATCTTTGTTCCCTATTTTTACTTAAAAATAAGAATTGGTGCAGATGTACAGTCCATATTTAACTTAAAGTCACCATTGAATAACACTGATGAAGCCTCAAACACTTTGCTCTCCTGTGGTAATCAGGAAGAACATGAAGTTCACAAGGCTGCAGATGCTAGTAATCTAAAATATATATTTTTTAAATGCTAGAAACACGAGCACCAGCATCAGTGAAAAGAGAAACAGTTAACTTTTTCATTTTGAGATCCTTCGTTAGGTCTGGTAACGAGAAAAAAAACAAGTTAGCATTCATTGGCAGAAGGATGAGTAGAGCAAAGAGAATATCTCTGAAAGGGTGAAATGTTGAGCTCATTGTGTGCAAAAATAACTACCGGTAACTGTTGGAAGCTTAAACTCTCGTACATCAAGAAAACATCAAATTCAATTAATGAGACAGTTAACCAAAATTTGTTGCTTGCTTTTGGCACAATGTTTAATACTAAAAATTAATCGTATTTGATCAGTATATTGAATTGTATTCCTATTACGGAAACGGACCCTTTGGGCAACAAGACATTGCCAATTTCTGGATTAAAAATAGAGATGAATTGGATAGTTAAATAGTAGAAGTAAACATATGGAATTAATTTTGGAATGCTTTTGGAAAACGCTAAAGGGCCTGTCCCACTAACGCAACTTTTCAGCGACTGTCTTCGACCTTCAAGCTCGAGGACACTCGCCTGAAAAACCTCGAGCTGGATCAACCGCGCGCGCACACACACACATACTCACTCCAAAGGCGGGGGCCAGGGAAAGCGGGGGAGCGCTGTCTGAAATTCACACGCGCGATGAACAGGAAGATAAAAGACAGCTGGCACTGTTACGGTAAATCCTTTAGAGAGCGCGGAGAGAGGGGGGGGGGAAGATACATGGAGTGAGAGAGAAGGGGAGAGAAGGAGTGGAGACACTTTTTAAAGAAGCCTGACAACTTTTAATAAAGTTTAGCGGGCATTTAACATCACCGGTTGGTTTTCCTTGGTTCTGAAAACTCCAATGAGCCAATTAAAATGATCGGTCAGCAAAGGAGATTACCTGCAGCTACCTCGACTGCCCAGCAACCTCACTCCACTGCACTACGAGTTCAAAAGAACCATGCCGACCAATTTTTACTCGCGGAAGATTTTTCAGCATGCTGAAAATTTTTTCTCGACCAAACTGAGGCCACAAGTATGCAGGAACTTCCCTCGAGCATGAAGGAGAGTTCCAGTGACCTCCTAGGACCACGTGTCGACCATGCTGCGAGTTTTGAGTCGAGCACAAACTCTTCTAAACTCACAAATTAGGTTGTCGCAGTGGGAGGCACTTTACAAAGGCATCGCTGCTGAATGGCCTCCACCTGTATTGTAAAGTCCTAGTGTGATATAAAAAATTTTGATGTTCAGGATTAATGGAAAATTAATTATATTTTTGACCAAAAAGATAACATTTAGTAAATAACAGTTTTGGCTAAATTATCATCTCGGAAAATTTTCAACAGTGACATTTATTATAGCTATAATTAGGTTAAATTAATTGACAAAGTTGTGCCACTAAGTAACCGAGATCATATCATGTTTTCCTCCCCATAAAACAGTGATCGTTCAATTAATTCTAAGTAATTCTTCTAGATACAGTTGATAAACATGCCCACCACATGGCAAAAAAGAGCAATCCTACTCTAAATGGAGCAAATCTTGGACTTTCTAAATTCTTTTTAATGTTTATTTCAGAAAATGTTTTGTATTTGATGGACTTTTATATATATTTGTCCTTGTTGCAAATTCTGTGAATAGCTGCTGAACATAACTAACTTCTTAAGCTTTTGGTACCACCTCAGCACGAGAAACAAACTTCTTTTAACGGCAGCACTGGGCACCAGGGGTTTTTTTCAGTTATTAATGCCTGTGTTTCCAAAGGGAGAATAAGTTTGTGTAAACCATATTTCTTTAAAATATCACAGCATGTGAATTGGTTTCCAAATAGCATCACAATTTAGGAGAGCTTCAAATAAAACCTGCAGCAAGATAATGCGATTCAACCAATAACCAAAGTTGCCTCCAACTTCAACCATACCCAGATACTTGTAGTATTCTTTACTGAGAACCATATGCTGTTGGGGAAAAAATAGTTTTTAGAACACTTATAACATTTCTTAAGATACAAAATAATTTTGTATTTCCTAACTATTCATTGTGATGCCTATAGTTAGATTTATGCGTTCCTGTATTCTAGATAACTGGTGCTCAATAACGAGCGATTGTAGTTGTGAAAGCTTTTCATGAGATAAAAGTTGCAACAGCAAGCAATTCCTTGCACGAAAATCTCTCAAGCAATCTTAGCCTGTTTGAAGTGAAAAGAAGAAATAATTGGAAAAAATGCATTTCAATACAACTTTTGTGAACTCAGTATATCACCTAATACTTCACTGCCAGTTCGTTTTTTTCCTTCGAACAACTATTCATTGTTATGTAGACAGATGTAGGAACTCGCTTAAATCAACTATTTCCATGAAATGCAGTAAGGTGCTGATTGATTTCTTTTGGAGATTGCCTAAGCTCTTCTAAGTTTTTTGCAGATTTTTTTATGCTCCGTTTCGAATTTGAGTGATCGGTTTGAGCTTCTGAACCCAGTAAAAAAAAAAAAACATGCAAAATAGAACCAGGAGAAGTCTATTTGTCCCTTCGTGTTCCACTTGCCTAATCTTCTACATCAATGTAAACCTCTTGCACCTATTCCATTTCTGTTAATTTCCTGAATATGCAAAGGAACAGAACCTTAAATCTTCTTCAGTCAGGAATTCCCTCTGGGTGAAAACATTTCCTCTCATCTCTGCCATCTACTCTTTCAAGCCTATTTATGAACATTGCAACATGGTCATCTTTTATTCTTATTAACTTGGGAATATTGGCCCACTTCACTGAGTCTCCTTAATAAATGAACCTTCTAACCCAAGATTCAGTCTTGTGAAGAGCATCACTGTCAGGACAATATGGAAATGCGTGCCTTGTTAGCTGAAAATATTTGGTTTATTCCCATGAGTCACTTATTTCAATGTTTCTGAAATAATCCATTTGATAGATTCGATGAGTAGGAAGGAACTGCAGATGCTGGTTTAAACCGAAGATAGACACAAATAGCTGAAGTAACTCAAGGGGTCAGTCAACATCTCTGGAGAAAAGGAATAAGTGACGTTTTGGGTCGAGACGCTTCTTCAGACTGAGTCTGAGGAAAGGGAAACGAGAGATATAGACGGTGATGTAGAGACATATAGAACAATTGAATTAAAGATATGCAAAAAAGTAACAATAATCAAGGAAACAGGCCATTGTTAGCTGTGTGCTAGGTGAAAACGAGGATAGACAATGAGACTCAACAAGACGGCTTTGAAGCTGGTATGACGTGGGTGGGGGAGGGATGGAGAGATGGGATGCAACAGTTACTTGAAGTTAGAGAAATCAATGTTCATACCACTGGGTTGCAAGCTGCCCAAGCGAAATATGAGATGTTGTTCCTCCACTTTGCATTTTGCTTCATTCTGACAATGGAGGAGGACTTGGACAGAAAGGTCAATGTGGGAAGGGGAATTAGTGTTTGACAACCGTCGCCATCTATATCTCTCATTTCCCTTTCCCTTGACTCTGTCTGAAGAAGGGTCTCCACCCGAAACGTCACCTATTTCTTTTCTCCAGAGATGCTGTCTGACCTGCTGAGTTACTCTAGGTTTTTCTATATATCTGTGGATAGATTCAATTGTGGATATGATATTCCTTTCAAAACATTTAGTGTAGAATTTTGCTTCCAAGAAGTAAACATAGCATGGATTTACATGCTACTTTACTGTTCTACTTTAAGTGTGGAAGAAATGTTTATTGTTTTATTCTTCCTTGCATGAATGCCATTATTTTTGACAAATGCATCAAATCTGAAACATGATGCAGGTAGAAACTTAAATGCTTGTTCATGCCACAACACGATAGGATTAAATTTAATGGCGACACAAGAAACTGCAGATACTGGAATCCTGAGCAAAACACTAAATGACGGAGGAGCTCAGGGTTAGGTAGCATTGTGTCGAGTATGGAAAGATGACATTTCACCTATCTGAATCCTGACCCGAAATGCCATTTGTCCATTCCCTCCACAAATGCTGCCTGACCTGCTGAGTTCCCCCTGCTCTTTGTGTTTTGCTCAGCACTCAGTTAACTTGGATACTACATAATGTCCAACATGGATAATTTATATGCCACCCCCCCTATAAAGGAAAGATTATCTGGCATAGTTGATCTCAATTTTCAGGACACAAATGTGAGAGACTTAACTTGACAATATGTGCATCCTGTTACAACCCAATGAAACCTGTCTTGGTCTTGTTAGTTTCTTTGGTCCAAAACAAGTTATTACATAATGGTTACCAAATAAGAAAACTGTGATTATACCCATGGAGTTACAGATAGCTTTATAGCCTTAATCTGTTAACTATAACTATTGCAATGCACTACACAGCAGCACTTTGAAGAAATAAATTGGGGTCAAATTTAAGACTTCAAAATTGTACTGTTTCTACGAGCACCAGTAAAAAGTATAAAGTATTTGTGGTTTATTTTCAAATTTTGAACGTGGCAACAATATTTCCAGTGTCTATTTGTAAATTTTAAACAAACTTTGATATTTGTAAACTTCAATTCTTCATGGAAAACATGCTGGATGAAATAGTCAGTAGTTTCCTTTTCGTCATTTTATGTGAAGAAGATTGTCACTTTATGTTCCAAAGATCCAGAGAAATACTGTCTGCAGCTTACACTCTGTGCAGGGCCATACATGATAGTAAGGGAGAAGTTACAATCAATCAATAATCCAAAATGTCTTCAAAAAAGGAGCAGGCAAAAAGCTATTGCCCCAACAGGTACAAAGGTAGACAAAGAATGCAATTGTGTTGTAGTCTCAATTATCATTGCCCACCGTGACATTGAACCAGGCCACTGACCGCTAAGATCGTGCAGACTGGAGTGTGCACTAGAGTTCCAGAGTTGAACTTGGCTTCACATAGACTTTAGTCCGATCCAAAATTCCTGTGGTGTTGGAGGACTGCGACACGAGCAGGATTGTGGTACTTGGAGATATCTAGCCAAATATCTGCATGCTGGCAGAATATGCACAATAGCTTTCAGGGTTCTATTCTGGAACAAGGTATTCTTCAGCAGCTGCATGCACAACCAATCGGTTCTGTTCGAAATACCCTTTGCTCAGCCCAAATGGGGAGCGTACTCAAAGCTGCCTCAAGTGCAAGACATAGAACAGTACAGCACAGGAAAAGGCCCTTGTGCCCACAGTGACTGCGTTGTACATGTTGCCAAGAAAAACTAATTGCATCTGCCTAAATATGAACCATTCGCTCCACTCCCAGCAGGTGCCTATCTAAAAACCTCTTAAATGCCACTATCGTATCTCTCTCCATCAACATCGCTGGCAATGTGTTCCAAGCACTCACCACAGTTTGTGTTAAAGAACAAAAAAAACATGCCCTGCACATCTTTAAACTTTTCCATCTCATCTTAAAGATATGCCTTTTATTCGTTGACATTTTCAGCCTACGGTCTACTGTATTTATGCTCCTCATAATGATATACACTTCTATCGGGTCTCTTCTCAACCTCTGATGTTCCAGATAAAGCAATCCAAGTCTGTCAAACCTCTCCTTTCAACTTACTCAGAGAGTTGTGATGGAAGGTGTATTCTGGCTGGATATGACCAGTGGAGTTCCACATGGATCTGTGCTGGGATCTCTATTGCTTGTGATATAGACAGACGACTTGGATGTAAATGTAGAATAGTAAGTGTGCAGATGACACCAAAATTAGTAGAGTTGCGGATAGTGTGGAAGGCTGTCAAAGTATGCAGTGGGTTATAGATACCAAAATGGGCAGACATAATTGCAGATGGAGTTTAATCCGAGTAAATGTGAGAAGTTAAATTTAGTTGCTCAAATGTAGGGGAAAGCATACAGTTAATGACAAGATCTATAACAACATTGATCTATAGAGAAATCTTTGGTTCCAAGTCCATTGCTCCCTGAAAGTGGCAACACAAGTAGATCGTTTTTTTTAACTCACCCAATCCACCCAAGTAAAAACTTCTTCAGCACTGTGTCATTTCTTTCAATAAAAAAATATCTCTTTAAACCCATAGATAGTAGGCAATAAAACTTAAAGCACACAACTTTGAAATGTGTCAAATCAGTTTACTAGTGACTTTAATCCCATGAATTATATGAAAATGTGTTGATGATTTTAGTATGACTAATACTGCCAATTTTTGGTTGTCCTCTTAATTAGTTGTGAAAGTGACCTTTCAGTCCTGACAACTATTCAAAGAGGATATCTTATAAAATAATGTCCAATAATCTTTGCACGGTTTATGGCTGCTTGCTTTCTCATACCCCGATAAGATATTGCATTTATATAATATGTTTAGTATGTCTTGGAGAAATACTTAGAGAATTGTATTACGGTGAAGGTTTGCTGACTTTGCTATTACCAGAATCGCTAGCAAAAAACATTGGACTAATAAACTTTTGCTTCTCTTTTTCTTCTAATCTTTTGCTTTGCTATGATATTACAAGAATGATAGCTGAAGCTCACATAATAAATTTAAGCACTGAAAGCTTTGCCTGTGGCGGTCCGATTTGAGTATTGCAATTCCAATAACTAATCTTTAGACAAATTGATAGGGTCTAGTTTTAAAAGATAAAGTAACAAGCACATGTGTACAATCCCATGACTAGCCATGACCAACATGCAGGTCCTTTATGAACGACTTCTCAGAAGAAAATATCCAAGAGCGCAGATGGACGCCTTAATAGGTAACTATGTAACTTCTCACAGTAAACCTTCATCGTCTTCTGTGGATTACTTTGTTCCAGAATAGTCAATATAATTTTTAAAAGTAGATTCACTGCTAAGAATGAACAAAGTAAGAGAAAATTGTGTGACTCTCTTAAAATGTATTTTGCAGATTTGTTTTGAATTTCGTTAATCAAGTTTAACATAAATCTTAACATTTTATTCTTGCGGTGTTTGCTTTTCTAATAGTTAATGCATTTTAATGTAGGCTTTATTTTTCAGAGGAGATTGATGTTGATGCTAGACTTGCAGATCTTTGTAAACAGATAAAGGTATGTGCCTGATACAAATATTGTCCTTGCAGAAATCATAATCACAGTTTTACAAACATGAATCTGTTGAAGAGGTTACCCTTTGTGTATTATCATTTGTATGAGCTGTAGAATGGATTTGATCTGGATGTGCGCCTCTATATTAGTGAATAGTATAGGTTTAGTGACTGAAAAACAATCGGCAAAGGAGGAAAATGTGAAATAAAAACATAAAATACTGGAAAATACAACCGGTCAGGCACCAGCTGTGGAAAGCGAAACAGTCAATGTTTCAGCTCAGGACTCTTTCTAGGAGAGAGAATAAATATACAACTTGGTTTTTAATAGGAGATAAAATAGAAGTGATATGTTAGGGAAAAAAGGAAAAATATGTCATTGGGTGATAGTTTAATGGTGGAGATTAACGCCACATTAAGATTCTTGGTCCATATTATGTGTTAATGGGAAATTATGAGACCTGCCCAGCAAACCAGGCCTGCAGCAGAAGGGTAAGAAAAACTGATCTAACATAATATAAAAAGAGAATATGGAAAATGCTGGCAAAATTTGCTCAGGCAGCCTTACAACAAGACCGAACACAGACCAAGTAACTGCCATTAAGCCAACTTGTCCAACAACAGACATTTCAACATCCAACGACAGACTTTCCCTTGTTCTCCATATCTCACTCCTACATTTTCTCCTACTAAAAACTACCTTCTATCCTTTTGATCCCAGTTCTGATGAAAAGTCACAGAATCAAAACTGACAATTTCTGTTTATGTAACTGTTGCTTGACGCATTGAGTTTTTCCAGTGTTTTATGTTTTCAAATCTGATAACTAGTAGCTGGTGTAAGAGCATTTTACATGCAGATTTCAAAGTTACAAAAGTTCAATCCTAATCAATTGCAGCATTTGTAAATGTCCAGGACAGATCCAAACTTACATTCCTACATTAAATCAGATTTGCATAGTACTTAGAAACATAGAAAATAGGTGTAGGAGGAGGCCATTCGGCCCTTCGTGCCAGCACCACCATTCATTGTGATCATGGCTGATCATCCCCAGCAAAGGTTGCAAATTTCAATTGATGAATTGATAGCCCAAGCCAGAATATATTTAAAAGTAAAGTGGATAGGTATATGGAAGGGAATGGAGGGGTATGGTCTGAGTGCAGGTAGATGGGACTAGGGGAAAACAAATGATCGGCACGGACTGGAAGGGCCGAGAGGGCCTGTTTCCGTGCTGTAATTGTTATATGGTTATGATATGGCTATATGGAGTCTTAAACAAGCTCGGAAAAAAAATGTTTAGATAAGATGAATATGAACATTATGCATGTCGTCATACATGGTACTCAAATATATTTTTATATATTTATATGCTTCCTGATGTGTTAACGTATTATGCCAGCTTCGGAATAGCAAAGTGTGTTCCATAATTACAGTCGCAAATTCTGCATAGTTTATGCAAGTGCAACAAAACTCAATAAAATCTCATTATACAAGAATTGGAATAAATCTAAGTAAGCCTTTTGTATTAGTTTAGCTTCATGTTTATCAGTGAAATTATAAATT
Source organism: Okamejei kenojei (assembly GCA_035221665.1). Lineage (NCBI taxonomy): Eukaryota > Metazoa > Chordata > Chondrichthyes > Rajiformes > Rajidae > Okamejei > Okamejei kenojei. Next base: position 15,502,004 of record CM069135.1, on the reverse strand, counting down.
TCAGCTTGAATGTTTTAAGTCAAATTAAAGCAATTTTATGTTAACATCCAGTGCATTCACATCATTACATTCATGGTTGAATTGCATTGTCACCCTACTAGAGAGGGGCAGGTGTTTCTGCATCTGCCCCTCTTTATGTGAATCATTTCAGCTGAAAATTAAAGTGATTTGATTTGGCGGGCAAGAACGTGAGTGTTAAAAATAGACATCCTTAAATATTTTACAGCACTTTTGTGCTTGCAGAAGAACATAAGGAAACAAAGGTCATTTAGTTTCCCCTTTAGGTAGAGCTGCAGTAATGTGAACCAGTGAGTGTGGCAAGGTCAGTTGTCTTGCAAAATTCACGTTTTCTTAACTCTTAAGCCTCACAATTTGTGTTTTGAAATTATAGCAGAAATTTGACAATCCTGATGAGCTACCAGAGTGGGTGAACATGGATCTGGCACAACTTTGTTCTTTATTGATGGCTCTTTGGGCACAGTTCTTAGAGATTGTGTCACTGCAAGGAGAAATTTCAATTTTATTAGCAAAGGAACATCATGCACTTCGAGTGAGTATGGTATCCTTTGCATGTGAAAACTTTTAATTTCAAATTAGAAAAATGGTATTTACTTACAATTTACATCAAATTGCAACATGCAAACATAAAATTGGCTCTTTGGTTGAACCAGTCAGCTTAACCCATAGCAGTATGAAATTCTAAACTCAGCTGTTCCGTTCCTATATTCCATATTCCGTTTTCAATAATCACTGGTTGAAATTCTTACATATTGGAAAGCTTTCTGCTTCAGACTCTGTGCCTTAAGACTTTGTGTATGTTATTTCATATTTCTACAACCTAGATGAAAAATATGGAAGCTTAATTTCCAATTCTCATTCAAACATTTATCCAGTACTGTTCATTAGAAAAGCTAATCAGTCAGGAGAGAAGTATTATGGGTTACTGTTGTACTAGCACTTATTTAATATTAATTTAAAAGACATTGTTTTCACTTTATTTTGCTTTTCAAGGGATTACTTGATCTCTCAAGCCCATACCATCTCAGCATGAGTAATCATGTCTCAACCTGTTTTCCTGTGACTAATATTCCCTCAAGCATTCATCCAAATCTCTTCTCGAATACAATTGTATCTGCTTTCATTACTCTTTCAAACAACACAATTCAAACATTGCCTCTTTATGAATGAAATAATAAATTAAAAGCAGCGGCTCATAGAAACACTGCACAAGTTTTATTGTTGTTCCTTCTTTGTTGTTGAGTCTAAATCCTGGACCACCTCCTCCAGCAGCATAGTGAAAGTACAAGGAGTCACCTGCCGCCACCTACTCGAAGGCAATTGGGTATGGGTAATAAATACTGGCCTTGCAAGTGACACCTAGATCCTGAAAATTATTTCTAAAGAATAATCTTTCATCTCTGCCCTCTGATTTTCCAGACATTTCCAGCCTTCACTTCTTCTAGTCTGTAGATGATATGTGTATACACCTTTAATTGATAGTAACGATGTCCATGCTAACCACTCCCCCACCAGTTAGTATAATTGTAACCCACACGCCCCTAGCTCTCTCTCTAGTGATCGTGACAGACCACGTACAGCCAGGGCTATATATAATTTATGCTTAATAAAGTAGTGAAGACTTTAAGGGTCTGTGTACCTTCTCTACGTGGCGTCAGAAGTGCTTCTTTCTGCGTCTCCAGTCTATCGCGTTTTATTTTCTTAGTCCCAGTACCCCCTCCCTGTGCCGTGATGGCTTCTGCCTGTCGTAAACCTGACATCCTAGTCTTTGATGCAGACATCACTCATCGCTGGAGTGTGTTCCGACGGGACTTTGAGCATTATGTTGCCATCGCCCACCCTGCTGTGGCCCCCGCTGTCAAGGCTTCCCTGCTGCTTAACCTAGCTGGTCCCGAAGCGCTCGAGCGTTCGGAGTCGTTCATCTATGGACAGGGTGAGAGTATCCAGGACCCGGATTGTCTGCTTGCTAAATTTACGGCCTTGTGTGACCTTCCCACTAACCACATCTTAGAGCATTTCAAACTGTTCTCCAGATGCCAAAACCCTGGGAAATCTATTGACAATTTTGTGGCCGCGCTGCGCCAACTGGCTCGCCGATGTGACCTGCATGTTCTGACCCCTGATACTTTGACCCGTGACATAGTGGTCTTTGGTCTACGGGATGATAAGCTGCGCTCTGAGCTGCTGCGTAAGCCTGATCTGACATTCGATGAGGCGCTGCGTGCCTCTCGTTTAGCTGAGGCTGTCTCCTCCGCTGTACCTGACCCTGTGGTGCACACAGCCAGTCTCGCTGGTCCCCAGTACAATGCTCCCCGGCGACAGAGGGTAAGACCACTGCAGGGCTTCAGACCGCCTCAACGATGTCCAAATTGTAACTTTGTCTCACACCGTTTTAATGTGTGCCCGGCGTTGGGGAAAACCTGTAATTTCTGCAACAAGCCCAACCACTTCTCGGCAGCATGCCGTTCCCGTGGGAACCCTGCACAGCCACAGCAGAAACCGTCTCGCTACCTGACACGTGATGATACACAGAGATGCCAAGTGTCCCGGATTCGCCGTATTTTGTCCCGGCGAAATAATCTTTTTACGGTGTTCCGGCAGCCAAACATGCTGTTACGGAACACCGCCGCGCCGGTGTTCCTCCCGTGGTGAACGCCGGCGCCATGTGTCCCCGGTTTGCCGGCCCGCGCGATCAGCGGCACTTTGCCGGGCCCTAGTGTCCGCGCCTGCGCAGTTGGGGAGGGTTGCCGGGCCCCAGTGGCCGCGCGTGCGCAGTGGGGGAGGGTTGCCGGGCCTGGCGCCATTTCGAGCCACGCCACGCCCGGCGCAGAGCCCGGGCGGCACCGGCCCGCGCGATCAGCGGCACTTTCTTGCCGCCAGCCGGCCGCTCGCGGCAGCCCCATCACCGGGCCTCCCCCCCACCCCCACCCAGTGCGCAGGCGCAGACCCGCCGGCAACCTTGCCAAGTGCGCATGTGCCGCACCCGCCCGCCGGCAGCCCGCTGATCTGCACCAGTGCGCAGGCGCAGACCCGCCGGCAACAACCCCAAGTGAGTACGGAGAGAAATGCATTTAACCCCATTTGTTACGGACAAATGGGTTGAATGTTACTGTGAACTAAATTTAGGGTTGGCATCTCTGGATACAGCGTCTGGTTCCCATCTCCAGCACGACGATCTTCCCCGTCTGACCCTGACTCTTCTCAGAGCGAGCTGAGTGTGTTTTCCTTGCGGGGTGCAGCTGCTCTGATAACGGACCCGACCGTCCGAGTCACGGTGAATGGCATGGCCTTCTCTGCTAAGGTGGATATGGCGGCTGCTGCCAATGTTCAACAAGCCTGTTCAGGAAGATAAGAAATAATGAGCCCGTTTCCGCAGACAGTGCTGTTTTGCGTGCCTATGGGGTGGCGTACTTGTTCCTGTGGGGAGGGCCACTCTCCACTGCAAGGTGCTGAAGACCACTCGGCCCCTCTCTTTCTTCCTGCTAGACGGTAAATGTGACCCCCTGCTCGGCGTGGAGGCCTGCCAGGACCTCGGATTGGTGAGCTTCCACAGTGATGTCCACCTGGTAGAGGCACCCCTGAACCCGCTGGCCGAAATCCCGGACCGATTTGACTCGAAGCTCGGGAAGTTGCCCTGCAGCTACAGGATTGCCCTCAATTCCGACATCACGCCGGTCGTCCGTCCCCCGCACCGTGTGTCCTTTGCCATGAGGGGCAAGGTCGCGTCTGCTCTTCCGCGAGATGGTGGCCACGGGCATCCTGAAGCCAGTAACGGACTCCACCCGGTGGGTTTCTATTATGGTTGTCGCTGCGAAGAAAGACAAGAGCGAAATACGGATCTGCATCAACCCTAAGGACTTGAACTTGGCCATCAGGCGCCCGCATTATCCCATGCGGACGGTGGAGGATGTTGCTGCACAGGTCGGCCCTGCCACCGTGTTCTCGGTTCTTGATGCCAAGAGTTCGTTCTGGCAGATACCTCTAGACGAGCGATCCTCGCACCTGACAACCTTCAGCACGTCCTTCGGCAGGTGTCGCTTCCTCCGCATGCCATTTGGGATCAACTCTGCCAGCGAGGTGTTCCAAAGGACCATGGAACAACTGTTTGCTGGACTTCCGTGTGCCATCATTGTCGACGACATCCTGGTTTATGGGAAGAATGTCGCTGAGCACGACCACCACCTTCGCCAGGTGCTGCAGCGGGCTCGGGATGTCAACCTGAAGCTCAACCCGAAGAAGTGCCGATTCCGGGTCCCTGAGGTCACCTACGTGAGGCATGTCTTCACTGCGTCGGGGCTGAAGACGGCCGCAATATCCGAGATGCCTGCACCTGCTGACGTGCCTGGCCTGCAGCGCTTCTTGGGCATGGTCAACTACCTGGGAAAGTTCATCCCCGACCTGAGCGAACTGAGTGCCCCTCTGCTGGATCTGGTGAAAAAGGACACTGCCTGGGCCTGGTTCCCGCAACACCAGCGAGCATTTGACACCCTTAAATCTAAGCTGATCAGCATGCCAACGCTGAAGTACTTCGACCTCCAGCGCCCCATCGTTCTCACATGTGATGCATCTAAGTTTGGCCTCGGGGCCGCCTGCCTGCAGATCCATGACGGGGTGCAACTGCCTGTGTCCTACGCATCCCGCACAATGACGACCGCCGAACAACACTATGCCCAGATTGAGAAAGAGCTGCTGGCGGTTGTCTTTGCCTGCTCCAAATTCAAAGACTATATCCTGGGCAACTGCTTCACTGTCGAGACGGACCACCAGCCTCTGGTCACCATCCTCAACAAGCCGATACACATGGCCTCCTCCCGGCTCCAGCACATGATGCTCCAGCTACAACGCTTCACTTTCACAGTGGTTTATCGCAAGGGCAAGGACATGTTTGTTGCTGACATGCTGTCTCGGGCGCCTCTCTCATCCACAACCCGACATCCGTACGAGACGTCCGATCTGATAGTCCTAAACGTTAACTTTGTGCCCTCCGGTCAGTTGAAGTCCCTGGCCAAGCACACGGCAGCAGACGCTTCGCTACAGCAGCTGGCCGCGATCATCAAGCAGGGTTGGCCAGACCGCCGTTCTTCCCTGCCGGCCGCAGCGGTGCCTTACTTCTTGGTTCGTGACGAGTTGGTGCTGCGTGATGGTGTGATTGTGAAGGGGCACAAGGTGGTGGTGCCCGCAGCACTACGAGAACAATACTTCAAAACCGCTCATTGTGTCCATCCCGGGGTCGAAGCGACCCTTTCCATCGCTCAGAGCCAGTTTTTCTGGCCTGACATGCTCCGGGATAGGGTCTCCGCATGCCCTACCTGCAACTGCCTCGCTCCACAGCAACAGCGGCAGCCACCCCTGCAGCAACCAGCTGCTGACCTGCCATGGTCTGCGCTAGCAACCGACATCTTCGAGTGGCACGGAAAACACTTCCTGGTGCTTGTCGACTCTTACTCCAGCTGGCTTGAAGTTGACCAGCTCCACTCCCTCTCTTCCTCCGCGGTCATCGAGAAGTTGCGCCGCCACTTTGCCACCTTCAGGTCTCCGGCCAGCCTGCAGTCGGACAACGGCAGCCAGTTCACCAGTGCCAAGTTCCGCGCTTTTGCCGAACGATGGAACTTTCGTCATTACACCAGCAGCCCGGAATACCCGCAGAGCAATGGACTGGCAGAACGCACGCTCCGCAGTGCTAAAGGATTGTTGGAACGTTGCCGCCTATCCCGCTCCGACATCTACCTGGCCCTGCTGAACCTCCGCAACATCTCCCGCGACCATGCCCTGGGCTCCCCGGCTCAGCGACTCATGTCCCGAGTCACGAGGCCCACGGTCCCGGTGTCTCAGCAGTCCCTGTCCCCCTCCATCTTTAAACCTGCCTTGGTCCGGAAAAGAGTTTGATGAGTTTGAACAGTCTATCAGATCATCTCTAAACCCAACCTATGTTCTCAAGTTAACAATTTAATCTTCTCCGCTCTATCCATATTGTTGAAATACTTTGCATCCGGGAACATCCTATTATCTTGTCTGCACTGTAGCTCAAATCTTTTTTATTGTCTTAAAATAATTCTCACCATGTTAATTCATACTGTGTTCCTATGCACTTTCAACTTGTTCTGTTTTCCTGTTTTGCCATGGTCAAGATGAAGGTCACAGATTCGCAATACTCTACACATCCATCCCAACAGTTGAATGAACCACTGTTAGATTTAGTCCCTATATTTCTTTTAAATTCCTTTTTATGTGACCAACTAGTTTACATTGAACCAATCTATATCTTTCTGAATCTCTTTCCATAATCTGTCATTTTTGTATTTGAATATTTTGATGACAATTTTGTCTAAGTTATTGTGTATTGAGATTGGCTTCAAGAACTCTGCTGGTAATGTTTTCCATCTGAAAAGTTTCAAAATGATGGCCACTGGTCATTCCATACAAATATTTTTCCATGTTATTCAGCAAAATTCTTTAACAGGAGTATTTTATTAAGTACTTACAGTATGAAGCTTAATTTTAGAGTTTTAAATCTACCATGTGAAATTTACCAAATTATGTAGTTGCAATATCTTCTTCCACTTCTGTCCAATTGGATAGGTAAGAAGATTTTCTGAAGCTTTTTTCTGCATTGAACATCCAAGGCAAGCAGCCCTAGGATATCAGGAATTGCAGTAAGTTGTGTGAGCTTCTTCATAAGGAAAGAAATTAACTGCCTGATCTTACATTTTATTTTTCATAAGACATCTGTTTAACCCTCTGTATCATCTGTAAAATGCACAAAAAATATGTGACTCATCGTTACCAACAGTAGATTCCAAACCCACAACATCTATAACCTAAAAAGACATGGCAGCAAGTTCCCTTCCAAATCTCACAATTTGCTAATTCATATCACCTAATTTCTTCACTAAATCCTATAATTGCATATCCTGCAAAACTGGGAAATACCTTTACCACAGAGACTGTAGCATTTCACAATGGTAACCAGCTTCTCATGGTTATTCAGCATATTTAATAAATGCCGACCAGCAGGGTGGTAGGTATATGGTACGAGCTATTGGAGGAGGTAGTTGAGGCTGGTACTATCACAACCATTGAGAAACATTTAGACATGTACATGGATAGGATAGGTTTAGAGGAATATGGGTCATACACTGGCAGGTGTAGAAGGGTCGATGTGGAAAACTTGAACCGAAGGGCCTGTTTCCACACTTTGACTACATGGATTTGAAAGATTAAGATTGATATGGGCCAAATTCAGGGTAATGAAATTAGTATACATAGGCATCTTTTTTGCCATTGGGCTTACTGTATAACTATGAATTTATGAATCTATAAATCCATTTTGCACCTTTTTCCAAGACATCATTGGCCTTTGCCCTTCTAGGATGCAGTGAGCAAAATTGCATTGTAGATGTAGAGTAGGAGTTTATTAGAAGACCTTTTTCACACAGGATGATTGGCAGATTGAACACATTACCTGGGATGGGCAGTACATTTAAGAACATATAGATGAGTATTTGAATCATCAAAGTTTAGAAGGCTACTGATCAAGTGCTAGCAAATGGAATTAGTGTAATTTAGTCAAAGGGCCGAATTGCCATCTCCTGCCCCTCTTAACATAATGTTACCTAAGTATTATATAATGTGAAATGTAATGTTTTAAATGAATATTGAGAGTCAAGAAATAAAATACTGCATAATTATTTTTTTGCAAGTTTTTTGGATGTAAAAGTGTACAGTGTGGAGGTCCACGCGTTGTGTACACACTCTGTTTCTTTATTAATCGATACAGCCCCGGTTAATATTTAACTAAAAACCTTGCCGTCGTTCGTGAGCACACCAGTTAACCTCTAACTCCTTTGTTCTTTAATCTCACGATGACCCGCTCCTCCTTACCACGTGAGTGGTCGGCACAGATCACAGCAGTTCATGTGAGAGTTTGAGCTCGACAATCGAAGATTTGAGGGACAAGTGGCTCGGCCACAAGATGGCGCCACATGGCTCCCACAGAACCGGAGTAATAGAGGCCAGTAGGTTTACGAGTGAGCCAGCCTGATCTCGTGTACACGTCTCCTGTGCTCGGGGTCACAGCCGGCAGAGTTGATGGCGGGTACAGTCGTCACGGTGGACGCCCTCTACGGCGGGGCTGTGCCACCTGCACTGGCTGATCAATGTCCAAATGTGCCGGCTGAAGACAGTCCATGGAAACAGTCTCGTGCCTACCGCCCATGTTGATGACCAAAGTCGAGGTACCGTGTTGCAGCACCTGGAAAGGTCCCTCAAAAAGCCTTTGCAGTGGCGTACGGTAGGAATCGCGGCAAAGGAAAACATACTGGCAGTCTTTGTGGGCAGGTGGGACGTATGTGGGGGTGAGTCCATGGCGGGACAGGGGAGAGCGTGCCGGAGGAGTGTCAGCATGGTCGTGGGAGGTTCCTGATGTCCACGTGCCACCGGGATTAAATCCCCTAGGACCGTAAGCCGGGTGCCTTACACCAGCTCATCCGAGGAAATTGCCAGGTCTTCCTTCGGGGCAGTGCATATGCCCAGTAGAACCCACGGCAACTCGTCCATCCAGTCCAGGCCCGTGAACCGTGCCTTTAAGGATGCCTTCAAGTGATGGTGAAAACCCTCAACTAGGGCATTGGCTTGAATTGAATGAATTCAATTGAATTGAATTTTTTTTGTCATTCAGACCTTTCGGTCTGAACGAAATTTCGTTCCCTTCAAGTCAAGTCAAGTTTATTCGTCACATACACATACGGGAAGTGCAGTGAAAAGAAAAGTGGCAATGCCTGCAGACTTCGTGCAAAAAACAAACAAACAAACAACCAACAAACTACAAACAAAATCACGTGTTCTTTTTCATATTAAGTATTTTGGGCGGTATTGTGGTACAGTAAGTTAGTAGAATTAGTCCCTGGTGAGATATGAGTTTACAGTCCGAATGGCCTCTGGGAAGAAACTCCTTCTCATCCTCTCCATTCTCACAGCATGATAACGGAGGCGTTTGCCTGACCGTAGCAGCTGGAACAGTCCGTTGCAGGGGTGGATGGGGTCTCTCATTATCTTATTGGTTCTGGAGTTGCACCTCTTGATGTATAGTTCCTGCAGAGGGGCGAGAGAAGTTCCCATTGTGCGTTCGGCCGAACGCACTACTCTCTGCAGAGCCTTCTTGTCCTAGGCAGAGCAATTACCAAACCAGATTGTAATGTTTCCGGACAAGATGCTTTCCACAGCCGCAGAGTACTGCGCACTGGAGGATCCTTGGAGACACTCTAAATTTCCTCAATTGTCTGAGGTGGTAAAGGCTCTGCCTTGCCTTACTCACGAGTGCTGCAGCGTGCGATGTCCATGTCATATCCTCAGAGATGTGGACTCCAGGTATTTAAAGCAGCTCACCCTATCCACAGTATCCCCATTTATCCTCAATGGTGTGTATGTCCTCGGATGATGTGCCCTCCTAAAGTCCACGATCAGCTCCTTCGTTTTTTTGATGTTCAAGAGGAGGCTGTTGTCCTGACACCAGAGTGCCAGATCAGCTACCTCCTCCCGGTAGGCCTTCTCATCGTTGTCTGAGATCAGGCCCACCACCACGGTGTCATCAGCAAACGTGATTATCGAGTTGGAGCTGAACCTAGCCATACAGTCATGTGTGTACAGGGAGTACAATAGGGGGCTGAGGACGCAACCCTGGGGGGATCCTGTGCTCGGGGTGAGGGACTTCGATGTATTCCCTCCCATATTGACTACCTGGGACCTGGCGGTGAGAAAGTCCAGGACCCAGGCACACAGGGAGTTGTTGAGCCCTAAATCCAGTAGCTTCGCGGCCAGTCTGGTGGGGACTATCGTGTTGAAGGCTGAACTGAAGTCTATGAACAGCATCCTCACGTGGCATCCTGCAGTCATGCATATAATTTTAAAAAATGACAGAAATGCACAATAAACACAAATTTAACATCCACCACAGTGAGTTCACCAAACACCTCCTCACTGTGATGGAAGGCAAAGTCTTAAAGTCTGTCTCTTCCCTTTTTGTTTCCCTCTGCGCCGAGGTGATCCAGGCTTCAGATGTTGTGACCCCACCAGGTGATGGTAAGTCAGTCCCGCGGTTCAACTGAGCTCCTCGAACGGGCCGGTTCAACTCCGCGGCCCGGGGTGGTCGAAGCTGCCGCCCTCCAGAGAAGCGGACGAAGCTGTTGTTGCGGGAGCTCGTAAAAACAGGTCACCAACCTGTGAGCTGCGAGCTCCCGACGATGTCGTCCACTGGGCCCGTGGTCGCAGTCGGGCCGCTGCCGCTGCCAATCTCCGGGACCGAGTCGGGCTGCCGCTGGAACAGCTCCGGGGCCGAGTCGGGTCGCCGCTGCTGCTGCCCCTGTCACAGCTCCGGGGCCGAGTCGGGTCGCTGCTGCTGCCGCTGGAACCATTCCAGGACCGAGTCGGGTCGCCACTGCTGCCCCCTTCACAGCTCCGGGGTCGCGCTGCTAGCTGGCAACAGCTCCGGGACCGAATCGGGTCGCCGTGGCGGCTGCTGTTACTGCCGCCGCTGTTGCCGCCGGAACAGCCCCGAGGCCGCCAGCTCCGCCATTAGGCCTCGGAGCAGACTGAGACAGACAGACGGGGAAATACGACAAAAAGTGTGGTGCAGTCATTGCTGACCACAACTTGGAGGTGAACTGTACCCACCTCTCACCACCCTTATCCCGGCCCCCACCCGGCCCCCCTCCCCCCCCCCCGAAAGGAAGATGTGTCGCTGAATCATTGAAATTTGACAGCGGATGCACGCCCTGGCCCAGTTGCCGACCTGCTTGCGCAACCCGTGCCACATGAACTTGGCTGCCGCTGTTGCCGCGATGGAAGGGTGAGCCAAACCATGAACCATGACGAATATCCGGCACCACCAAGCTGTGGGGATGATGTGTCCGGTAGACACTTCGCAAAGGAGCGTGGTGTCAGCGGGCCCGAATTGCACATCCTGCAACAATAGGCCTGAGATGGCGGTGCGGTAGGCGAGCATCTCCTCGTCCTCTCACTGTGCTGCCGCCACGGCCATGTAGTCGACACCTGGGGCTAAATAGTGGATGGCATTGATGGCAGTGCGAGACAACGCATCTGCGACCAGGTTGCTCTTGCCCACAATGTGTTGAACGCAAGTCGTGTATTCGGAGATGTAGGCTAAGTGACGCTGCTGCCGGGATGACCAGTGATTAGACACCTCAGCAAAGGCAAACATGAGTGGCTTGTGATCAGTGAAAGCCTTGAAACCCCTGCTCTAGAGGAAGTAGCGGAAATGCCAGATGGCCAGGCAGAGCACAAGCAGCTCTTGGTCGTAAGCGCTGAACTTCGTCTCGGTGGGGGGGGGGGGGGGCGGTCTCAAGTGACGACTGGCAAAGGCAATGAGCTGCCAGCTTCCATCGATCAGTTGTTCCAGCACTCCGTCCACGGCTATGCCAGATGCGTCAACCGTGAGAGCGGTCGGCGCATTGGTCCGCGGATGGACCAGCATCGTCGCCTTTGCCAGCGCCTATTTGGTGTTGTTGAAAGCAGTCGTTGCTGCGTCATCCCCAACAAGCGCTCTCTGCTTGCTGACCAGGACCTTGAACAGCGGTTGCATGATCCTGGCGGCTGCAGGCACGAAACGATGATAGAAATTCACCTTTGCCGACAAACTCTTGGAGTCCCTTCACCGTAGACTTTGAGAAACTGGTGAATTGCCACAATCTTGGTCGGGAGCGGGACTGCACCATGCTGATCGATGTGATGGTCGAGGAAACTGATGGAAGGGAGGCCAAATTGCACTTGGAAAGGTTGATTTCCAGGCCATGCTAGTTGAGCTGCTGGCAGAGCAGGCGGAGGTGTATGGCGGTGCTCCTGACGAGAGCGGCCGGCGACGGGGATGTCGTCAAGATAAATGAACAGGAAATCCAGTCCGCGGCCCACCATGTCCATGAGCCATTGGAAAGCCTGAGTGGCATTCTTGAGGCCGAAAGGCATCTGCAGGAACTCGAACAGCCCGAAGGGAGTGAAGATAGCCGTCTTGGGGATGTCGTCCGGGTGGACTGGAATTTGATTGTGGCCACGTATCAGGTTGATTTTGGAAAAAAGATGGGCTGTGAAATCCTGGATGTGAGGGACAGGGTACCGAACGGCCGTCATGACGTCTTTGAGACGGCGGATGTCCCCACAGGCTCTCCAGCCCCCAGACACTGGGGATCATGTGAAGCGGAGATGCCCACATGCTGTCTGAGCGGCGCATAATGCCCATTTCCTCCAACTCGTCGAATGGGCAGCCTGCATGCGCGTGCATGGAGTGGCGGTCCGGTGGTGGGGATTTGGTGCTAATTTACCCCACGGGGGTTAAGATGTATGGGAAATCGGCCAAGATGTGGGCGTTAACGGTGAAAGGTCACCGAGCCGAGATACGGCACAGTCAAGTGGCGCAAGGCGAGCGACTCGAACATCTCAGAATGGATGAGACATTGTCCCTTCACGTAGACCAATGGGGAGTGTGCTCGGAAGAAATCGGTGCAGAGCAGCAGTTGGGAGACGTCGGCAATAGTGAAAAGCCTGCTCCCCGCGGAGGAAGATAAAATCAAAAATAAGCCGTTTTTGATCGTCGGGGTCACCACTGTAAAGGTCCACGCGTTGTATACACACTCTGTTTCTTTATTAATCGATACAGCCCCGGCACGCACGCCCATTCAGTTAATATTTACTAAAAACCATTGTTCAACTCCTTTGTTCTCTAATCTCATGACGGCCGGCCCCCCTTACGGCATGATTGGTTGGCCCAGAGCACGCCTGTTCACGCGAGAGTTCGAGCTCGGCAATCGAAGGTTTGATAGACATGTGGCTCGCCCACAAGATGGCTCCACAACAGTTAATTAAAAATTTTAAACTTCAGTTAATGTATTTTCAATCTATGAAGATCAATATGACTATTGCAAGGACTTGTTTTAAAATCAAATATGTTAAGCTTACTGAAAGCTCAGTTTTAAATAAACCAAGAGCATTAATGCATCTGAAAATATGTGATATTTCACTTTTAATGTGTACATATTTTGGGTAATTTCAGTGCACAAAGCCATGGACAGATGGCTGCAGCTGTGAAGAATTCGACCTATTTTATTTCCCTTCCACCTCTTCCTGTGGAATGCGCAGAACTAGATGGTGACTTCAACTCACTGCCCATTATCTTTGAGGACCGATATTTGGATTCATTCCCTGAAGGTGAAAAATATTTCAGAGCCAGTTTAATGGAGCAGTTAGGTTTTTAATATTTTGCTAAATATTAAATATTTTTATTTAATGTTCACCACAGACATCGTGGGAAGGGGGGGGTGTCACACGGGAGGTCTGGTCCGCGAAAGCGGCGTCGGCGCTCACCCTGGAGACGGGCGCTCCCCCCCCCCCCCCCCCCCCCCCCCCGGAGCAGTCGGCGCTTCCCGGAGTCAATGAATGGGCTCGACTTTTGAGTCGGCGCTCCCTTGAGCCAATCAATCCTTCTCACGGGGGGGGGGGGGCAAAAATCTCACTCTCTCCTTACTCTCCTTGAAGCTGCTGATCCCGTTGTCTCCCTGTCACCTCTCCCTCCCTCTCCTTTTCCCTACCCTCAGTTACTCCCTCACCTCTCCCTTTTGCACTCCCCCACTAAGCAATGTTTAAATAACATTTCTTCTCCTTCCATCCCCCACTCCGTCAACTTTCATAGCTTCTGTATTTGCAGCAGGGATCACATTGTGCTGCCATTTTCGGTTGTCGGAATGTTCACTGAAGCGTGTGTAAATGAGATCACATTGTGATTGGACGACTGTGAGATGCCATTGTGACATCACTGGAAGCTGCTAGAAAAGTCTCCCACTCACAGACAGTTATTATTTTCAAAGTTGGATTTTTTTAAACTTTAAATATTAATAACGTGAATATAACATCAAATGTGAAGAAACCTGATACTAACAACCACGGGAAAAAGCTGAGTAAGATTCTGCAAAGTATAATCACGCTATTGTGTATCGTTTTGGCATAGTTCCTTGATCTAACAGACAAACAGACAAACAAGACAATACTTTTAATAGTATATAGATAGATTAAAGTTTTCAGTTGTCTGTAAATTAAAAGTAGATGATGAGGACAAGACTTCTGAAATATAAAACATTTAGATAATCATCTTAAGCAGTCCTTCCAGGCGACTTGCTTGTGTTCTCAGGTGACTGATGGGTCTGGAACCACTGCCAGTGATGAGACCAGTGGGTGCCTGAATGGGACAGGTAGATAGGTAGTTTGTGAAGTAGTGCACTTCTTCTGCCACTTACATAGCATTTCAGTGTGCTTCTGACTCAATACCATCCCTAGTACTCCTCCATTTTAAAGGATCTTCGAAATTCCTCAGGAAAAAGGGATGTTGCAGTTTTGCAAGGAGACTTTGGGCTCAATCTTTTCCTTTTCATGCGTGGTAACTCTCATCCTATGCCAGACAAATAAAACCGAGATTAGTTTAGAGATACAGCATGGAAACATGCCCTTCAGCCCAACAAGCTTACTCCAACCATCGATCTCTGGTTCAAACTAGTTTGATGTTATCCTATTTTCTGATCCACTCTTTACATGCATCAAATTTACTGAGGCCAATTAACCTAAAAACCTGCACATCTTTGGGATATGGAGGAAACTTGAGCACCCAAAAGAAGCCCATGTGGTCATGCAGAACAATCAGTCTAGTTACAATCAGGTCAGCCACAAGCTCATTGAATGGCAGAGCAGCTTGTAATTTTTTTTTAGGATTTCATTTAATAAACTAGTAGATCAATAAATGGAACCTCTGAATTTGTTATGATTACTATGCCATAATTTTGTTATTCTTTTTGGAAATTCCTTTTTTGAGTTGATTTGGTTTCTTAAGAGTTTGAAGGTTGTTTTTTACCAGTTGGACTCAAAGGGTTGTGTAAAGAATCCATATGAAATCTTAACCATTGTGATAGTGCTTCGTATATGAATATAAGAAATACATGAGTGAAGGAAACTCCATTTCTTGCATTGTTCTGTCATTCATTATGTGCCAAATTCCTGTATTAATCCCATATATTTTATGCACAAACATACAGCACGGCACGGTCGGCACGGACTGGAAGGGCCGAGATGGCCTGTTTCCATGCTGTAATTGTTATATGTTATATGTTATACAGATTGATAACAGTAGTCGCCTAGTTGGCCCTTTGACCTTGCTCTTCCAATCAATGCAATCATGACTAATCTGATTGCATTCTCAACTCTGAATTCCCACCTGCAATCTGCATTTCGTGCATTCTAGATGTGAATAGATCTGAAATATCTATTTGCAACTCTCACTTTTTGAAATTCAACAATTTTTTTGGTATAAATATATATTTTTTAATGTGTGATACATCATAATTAAATAAGGATGTTTTGATCCGTTCATTAATTTCTGATATTTTGTTTCTTTAATAGACTTGGATGTTCCCTGGAGTGGAGTTCAGAATCTAAGAAGATCATCTTTGTCTGTCAAATTGGAAAAATCTGACTCAAAAGATCATAACCCTTCAAGTTTTTCTAGTCCTGATTTTAAAGCACGACCAGCAAGCATCTACCATATTAAACATACTGAAAGTGAGAAGCCGCTGACAAAACTGCAAAAGATTAAAGCTGAAGAGCACAGCAAATCAAAAGTAAAAGTGGCAAAGCTTAAGAAGACAATTAAGTCTGAGAACAGCAAAAAATTGGTGAAACAGAACTCCAAGGATTCAGTGATATTGGTTGGCTATAAATGCTTTAAAAATTCAAACTTGGGAGAGAGCAGTAAATCTGAAGGTGGGCTTTCAATATGTCCAAAAGGTGGGCAGGTACCCACCAGCAAAGGAGCTGATGATAGGACAAAACTAAATAATGAGCTTTTATGTCAACATAAAGAACTGATACCTCTTCTGTCGAGTATGGAAAAAAATGCAGAGACTATGAAAACTAAAAATTGCAATGAATTTGGTTGCAACATTAATGATCACAAAATGGAATCTTGTACATTTGCACCATCAGCTATATTCCAGGCAGGTCCCGAGCCTTCAACCATGTGTGCAGGATCTACTAAAAGTTCAGTTGATTGTTTAAATAAGCAGCAAATAGCACCAGCATTAGGAGTCAAATGTATTCAAGTCAAACCACGGACTAAATGCACATATGAAGGGGAAAAAGTAATAGTCTTAACGGCTCCCAAAGTCCCAGTTAAAAATGATGACCAAGACCTTTGTCCATCTCCTGAATCACAGCTCCTGGATTCTAAACCTGATTATTTACTGTCAGAAAAAAATTCA
Source organism: Okamejei kenojei (assembly GCA_035221665.1). Taxonomy (NCBI): domain Eukaryota; kingdom Metazoa; phylum Chordata; class Chondrichthyes; order Rajiformes; family Rajidae; genus Okamejei; species Okamejei kenojei. The sequence continues at coordinate 15,485,682 of CM069135.1, read as the reverse complement.
CAATGCCCTGCTGCTGCTGAAAGTGCACTACCGAATGCAGTTACAAAGCCTTTTAATTTGGGTGTAAGTGGAGAACCTGTTAAATTGCCAGATGTTTACGTCACTTGCTCTTCTTCCAAAATTTCAGATTCAGGCATTGAAAGTGAACCCAGTTCTTTTGCATTTCAACCAGTTTCAGATTTAGTCTCTGAGCCGATATTGGACAAAGTTGTGTTCAGTGAAAAGTCTTGCATGCAGCTGCTACTTAAACCAGAATTAAGTTTAAGGAATGTGATCGAAGGCCACTGTACAGAGAATATAAGTGCTGTAAGTGAAATACAATCATCTTTGACTTCAATAAATTCTTTGCCATCAGATGATGATGATAATGCACATCCATTTCATGAAACCTCAAAAGTTGCTGCCATTCTTGCACAGCCAACAATCGATGAACAACCCATACTCTTAGCAGCTGAATTAGACCAGCTAAAATCAAAAATAAAACACTCCAATGTCATAGTTCAAGAACAAAGTGTTGCATTCTTTGAATGTTCAGAGCCTATAAAACCAGTTCCTCATATTTCTGAATTTTCTGATGAGTTTTGTAACTGTGTAGCTGTTCAAGAAAATAACATCAAGAGTCAACAGCAAGATATTGGTTTTGCTAATACTTTTGGAGAAACTCAAGACCTTATGGAAGAGTTAAACTTAAGAAAAGCATCCACAAAACATATAATTAAACTGAACTCTGAAATTATTCATCTTGATGAGCCAAGCAGTCCTACCTCAGATGTGACAGAAATTGGCCAAAATTTGGATCCAGAATTGCACTTCAAAGAGTTTGCAGATATAATTCAGGAAATGCCAGTTCTCCAGGAGGCAGATGATAAAGTGCAGACAAACCTTTCAGCTGCCAGCAGCATTGACATTGTGAAACAAGGATTGGTGGAGAATTATTTTGGATCTAGAAGCAGCACAGATCTTTCTGATATTAGTCCTAGTGGTTGTGACAGCTGCCCCACAAGTCCTCAAAAGGAGACCTTTGGCCCTGTTACTCTTGCACAAGTAGAAGATGATGAGGATCAAGAAATGATCGAAAATGGTTATTACGAAGCTGACAATGATGCTGTGTGTGATGGAGGTGATGTAGTCAGATCTGAGCTAATTAATGCTGATCATGCCACAGGGACAAGCTTGCCAGGGCCATGCATTCCGACTTGTTTATCATTTTCCTCAGTTGCCAGAGATTCCCCATCTATCAGTGGTTTGTCTTCTAAAAGTAAACTTGACGCAATTACGAAACAACCTATCAGTGCTGTCTCGGGCTCTGTTGTATCAGTTTGCTGGTATGAGGATGCTGCTTCAAAAGAACAAATGCACATGTAAGTAGATATGCTTTTTTTTCATATGTCCATCTCTTTGCACAGAACTCTATTCCTACTCGCAAATCTTTCAAACATATAATACAATTCTTTAGAATTTTTGGGTAGCAAATTGAATCAAGGAGCCTTTTCTGGGATATAAAAGATCTCCAAGTTAAAGGTGTAGCTTTGGGCACCCAAGCACCCCTCGGTTCTGCCTGCCCTTTTGTCAATGACATTGAATGGTCCTTGCTCCAGGCGCACACTGGTACCATCCCCTAACACATTCTCTGCCACATCGACAACTGCTTAGAGGCTGCCTCCTGCACCTGTGAAGAAATTGTTGCTTTCATTAACTTCATCACTAACTTCTCTTCCCTCAAATTCATCTGGACTATCTCTGACACCTCTCTCCCCTTTCTTGGTCTCTCTGTCTTCATCATACTGTCGACTGGAGTCTACAACAAACTCCCACAGTTATCTGGACTACACTTCCTCTGACCCTGCCTCTTGCAAAGACACTCGCCTACTCTCAATTCCTCCGTCTCTGCCACTCTGCTGCCAGGATGAGGCTTTCCCTTCTAGACTCCGAGATGTCCTCTTTCTTCAGTAAATGTGGTTTCCCCCATGTTGGTAAAAATTGTAGAAAATGATAGGAAAGGAATATGGAGAGTGAATTGTACAACCAGAGGGAGCAATGGTGCTGTGGATAGGGGAAGCTGGGTAGATGGTGAGGGTAGCTTATCTGAAATTGAAGAATTCAGTGTTCATGTTGTTGGGTTCCAGGTGGAGTCTGAGGTGCTATTTGTCCAGTTGGCGTGTTGCCTGACTCTGGCAGTGGAGGGCTCTGAGGGCAGGTCCGTAGGGAAGGGGGATTGAAGTGGGAGCTCAAGCTGGGCCTGGCGGTCACTAGTGTTCAGTGAAGTAGATGAAAATGTACAGGGAATGATTGCATATGACACTAAAATAGTTCTTGATAACTGGGCAATTGGGCCGCGGAATGGTTAATGGAGTTTAATTCAGATAAGTATGAGCATTTTGGGAAGTCAAACCAGGAAGGATCTTCTCAGTCAACAATAAGACCCTGGGTAGTATTGTAGAGCATAGAATCATAGAAAATAGGTGCAGGAGTAGGCCATTCGGCCCTTCGAGCCTGCACCGCCATTCAATATGATCATGGCTGAAGGATCTAAGAGTACAAGTACATTGTTCCCTGAAAGTGGCTTTGCAGGAAGATAGAACAGTGAAGAAGACTTTTGGCACATTGTCTTTCATCAGTCAGAAAGACATGGGGCAAAGGGGGTTGAGAGGTGATTTTATAGAGGTGTATATAACATTTTGAGAGGAACAATTTGAGAGGATTCATAATAAGGTGGATGAGTTGAATGTGCAGATAGCTATTAATTACTATGCTATAGTTGGGATCACGGAGACATGGCTCCAGGGGGACCAAGGCTGGGAGCTGAACATCCAGGGATATTCAATATTCAGGAGGGATAGCCAGAAAGGAAAGGGAGGTGGGGTAGCGTTGCTGGTGAGAGAGGAGATTAATGCAATAGAAAGGAAGGACATTAGCTTGGAGGATGTGGAATCGATATGGGTAGAGCTGCAAAACTCTAAGGGGCAGAAAACGCTAGTGGGAGTTGTGTACAGGCCACCTAACAGTAGTAGTGGAGTTGGGGATGGCATCAAACAGGAAATTAGAAATGCGTGCAACAAGTGTAAAAGAGTTATAATGGGTGACTTCAATCTACATATAGATTGGCTGAATCAAATGGGCAGGGGTGCTGAGGAAGAGGATTTCTTGACATCTATGCGGGATAGTTTTCTAAACCAAAACGTAGAGGAACCAACGAGAGAGCAGGCTATTCTAGACTGGGTATTGAGTAATGAGGAAGGGGTAGTTAGCAGTCTTGTGCGGGGCCCCTTGGGCAAGAGTGACCATAATATGGTTGAGTTCTTCATTAGGATGGAGAGTGACATAATTAAGTCAGAATCAAGGGTTCTGAACTTAAACAAAGGTAATTTTGAAGGTATCAGAAGTGAATTGGCCAAGATAAACTGGCAAGTGATTCTTAACGGGTTGACAGTGGATATGCAATGGAAGGTATTTAAAGACTGCATGGATGAACTACAATTGTTCATCCCAGTTTGGCAAAAGAATAAATCAGGGCAGGTAGTGCATCCATGGATAACAAGGGAAATCAGGGATAGTATAAAAACAAAAGATGAAGCATACATATTAGCCAGAAAAAGCAGCCTACCAGTGGACTGGGAGAATTTCAGAATTCAGCAGAGAAGGACAAAGGGCTTAATTCGGAAAGGGAAAATGGATTATGAAAGAAAACTGGCAGGGAACATAAATACTGACTGCAAACGTTTTTATAGATATGTGAAGAGAATGAGATTAGTTAAAACAAATGTAGGTCCCTTGCAGTCAGAAACGGGTGAATTGATCATGGGGAACAAGGACATGGCAGACCAATTGAATAACTACTTTGGTTCTGTCTTCACTAAGGAAGACATAAATAATCTGCCGGAAATAGCTGGGGACCAGGGGTCAAATAAGGTGGAGGAACTGAGTGAAATCCAGGTTAGCCGAGAAGTGGTGTTGGGTAAATTGAATGGATTAAAGGCCGATAAATCCCCAGGGCCAGATAGTCTGCATCCCAGAGTACTCAAGGAAGTAGCCACAGAAATAATGGATGCATTAGTGATAATTTTTCAAAACTCCTTAGATTCAGTAGTTCCTGAGGATTGGAGGGTAGCTAATGTAACCCCACTTTTTTAAAAAGGAAGGAGAGAGAAAACGGGGAATTACAGACCAGTTAGTCTAACATCGGTAGTGGGGAAACTGCTAGGTCAGTTTATTAAAGATGGGATAGCAGTACATTTGGAAAGTGGTGAAATCATTAGACAAAGTCAGCATGGATTTACAAAAGGTAAATCATGTCTGACAAATCTTATAGAATTTTTCGAGGATGTAACTAGCAGAGTGGATAAGGGAGAACCAGTGGATGTGTTATATCTAGACATTCAGAAGGCTTTCGACAAGGTCCCACATAAGAGATTAGTATACAAACTTAAAGCACGCGGTATTGCGGGATCAGTATTGATGTGGATAGAGAACTGGCTGGCAGACAGGAAGCAAAGGGTAGGAGTAAACGGGCCCTTTTCAGCATGGCAGGCAGTGACTAGTGGGGTACCGCAAGGCTCAGTGCTGGGACCCCAGCTATTTACAATATATATTAATGATTTGGACGAGGGAATTGAATGCAACATCTCCAAGTTTGCGGATGACACTAAGCTGGGGGGTAGTGTTCGGTGTGAGGAGGATGCTAGGAGGCTGCAAGGTGACTTGGATAGGCTGGGTGAGTGGGCAAATGCATGGCAGATGCAGTATAATGTGGATAAATGTGAGGTTATCCACTTTGGTGGCAAAAATAGGAGGGTACACTATTATCTTAATGGTGGCAAATTAGGAAAAGGGGAGATGCAACGAGACCTGGGTGTCATGGTACACCAATCATTGAAAGTAGGCATGCAGGTGCAGCAGGCAGTGAAGAAAGCATATGGTATGTTAGCATTCATAGCGAAAGGATTTGAGTATAGGAGCAGGGAGGTTCTACTGCAGTTGTACAGGGTTTTGGTGAGACCACACCTGGAGTATTGCATACAGTTTTGGTCTCCAAATCTGAGAAAAGACATTCTTGCCATAGAGGGGGTACAGAGAAGGTTCACCAGACTGATTCCTGGGATGTCAGGACTTTCATATGAGGAAAGACTGGATAGACTTGGCTTATACTCGCTAGAATTTAGAAGACTAAGGGGGGATCTTATAGAAACTTACAAAATTCTTAAGGGGTTGGATAGGCTAGATGCAGGAAGATTGTTCCCGATGTTGGGGAGGTCCAGAACAAGGGATCACAGTCTAAGGATAAGGGGGAATTCCTTTAGGACCGAGATGAGGAAAACATTTTTCACATTGAGAGTGGTGAGTCTCTGGAATTATCTGCCACAGAAGGTAGTTGAAGCCAATTCATTGTCTATTTAAGAGGGAGTTAAATGTGGCCCTTGTGGCTAAAGGGATCAGGGGTTATGGAGAAAAGGCAGGTACAGGATATTGAGTTGGATGATCAGCCATGATCATATTGAATGGCGGTGCAGGCTCGACGGGCCGAATGGCCTACTCCTGCACCTATTTTCTATGTCTATGTTTCTAACACATATGGTGACTGCACTGAATTTTGTTCCCAATATAGGGAAATTAAGAACTAGAGAGGATTAGTTACCCTCAGGGGTAACTTTTTCAGTGGTGATATATGGAACAAGCTGCCAGAGTAAGCAGTTGAGGCAGGTAAAATAACAAGATGTAAAATACATTTGGACACGTTTATGAATGGGAAAGGATTAGATCGATTATGGGCCTGGAGTGACCACATTGGACTAGCTTGGAAATAGGCACCTAGGTCGGCATGGATGCATTGGGCTGAAGGGCCTGTGTTCGTGCTGTATGAATCTATGACTTTATAACTCAGATTAGAATTCCTCTAGCCTGCTTTTATATTTTGTTTCTACCTCAACATAATATTTAACAATATTCATTATACTGTCCACCTATGTCACTCCATTATTGTCCAATTTTGTAAACAATTTGTTATATGATGGTGCTTCTATCCATTTGCACATGACAAACACGACAAGAAAATGTTCTCCGCGTACATTCAGTCACTTTAGAGATTACTCATGATCTTGCTATAAACCCCTCCACTGTTATCCACATGCAGCTGATTTGGCAACATATACTAATCAGCCTCTATTTGTTTCATTATTTTCTCTATCCACCACCAGTTGATTCCCCAACTGCTTCAGTACCCTCAGACTGTTGTCCAGTCACTAATAATCTTCTTGCGTATGGCGTGCACAGCCTAAAGTTGTAGGACAACTTGTTCTACTTTATCTTATTTGATTGTGCACGCCGGGTTTATTGTATTCGTCGGGGACCACGTGAAGGTTGCAATCTTCCACCCCACTAATAATCTTCATTTACTGGAATAAGAAATCTTCAGTCACTGGACAAATTTGCTTTCAGTGTCAGAACTCCATACCCTCCGCTGAACAGTCTCACAGGCCGAATCAAATTGTTTTAAAACTTTGAAATTGTCACAGAATAGTTACAACCTGGAACTCTACTCGTTGAATTAAGACGTGTCCAACGTAAAAGCAATCCCATTCTAATCCTAACAGCTAGACCCGCTTCTCATCCTTTTCAATGGGCTTGAAAATACTTTCCTTCCAGATACTTATCCAGCTGCCTTTTGAACTACAACTGAATCTGCCACCATCACTTCCAATGTGTGCTAGACCCTAATAATTTATGTGATAAAATAAACTATTCTAATGACGCTCTTAGTTCTTTTACCAATCACTTTTATGTCCTCAAGTTCTTGACCACGTTGTCAATGGGAATGTTTTTTCTCTATCCACTTTCTGTGTATCCTTTATACCTATATACCTGAGAAAATCGTTTTTCACACAGAGAGTGGTGAATCTGTGGAATTCTCTGCCACAGAAGGTAGTTGAGGCCATATTTAAGAGGGAGTTGGATGTGGCCCTTGTGGCTGAAGGGATTAGGGGGTATGGAGAGAACGCAGGTACAGGATACTGAGTTGAATGATCAGCCATGATCATATTGAATGGCGGTGCAGGCTCGAAGGGCTGAATGGCCTGCTCCTGCACCTAATTTTTATGTTTCTATATATCAAATCCCCTTGTAGTCCCTTCTGATCCAACAAGCTAATCGAGTTTCTCCAGTTTATTCACATTACCAAAATTCGTGTATTTTGTAATCATTTCGGTAAATCTATCCTGCACTCTTATAAAAAGCTTCTGTATCTTTTGTAAGTGGTGGTGCTGAGAGTTGGATAAATTTTTACAGTTGTACCAGAATCAGTGCTTTATACAGTTCATCATGACATCTTTACTATTGTATTATATGCATCTATATGTAAAACCCAGGATCCAGTATGCATTCAGCCACTTTTTCAATCTGTACTTCCACTCTCAACAAATTATGCAAGTATACTCTCCAGCTTCTTAAAGCCTTTTTAGAACTATGCATTCAAGGCAAATCAATAGATCTTTTAGAAGAGTTTTGGTCCTAGTGCCAACTCCTCGAGAACTCTACAAAGACTTCCCTCCAGACCAATAATTATCTTTAATATTATTTTTTGGTTTCCTGATACATGGTTAATTTTCTGTCTCAATTACATTTCCCTTTGCTGAGATTTTTAGCATCTTCTTCCTTGATGAAGATAAATGTAGTGCCCATTTAGTAGATTTAACAGGTTTAAACTGAAAGGTTTTTAGTCTCTGATTGACCAGCTTCAACCCGTGCAACTTTTTTCCTTTGCACATATCAATAAAATATTTTTGGATTTCCTGCTTGTCTTTAGCCATCCCCTCTGTTTGCTTCATTTCCTTACCATTACTTCAGCTTGGAACTTTCTGTTATCGTCCTGTTTCTCAATTGTGTAAACAAGTACAAGTAGAGTACAATAGTAAGGATGTCATGATTTTACTCTCTATCCTTGGTCATCCAAGGAGCCAAACTTGAATCCCCTTACTCTTCTCCCTTGGGGAAATTTACCTAGACTTTAATGAGACATTTCCACTTTAAAGGCCTCCTATTGTTCAGTTGCTGGTTGGGCTGACATGTTTTAATTCATTTTCACCTGAGTCATATCTATTCTCAACCCACTGAAAGTTGCCCTTGAAGGGCATCTTCACTCTCCAATACTGCATTATTCTCCTTATTCAACATTGCTGCTCCTCTCTTTAATGCCTTTCCCTATCTAATCTGAACATTTTGTATCCAAGAATATTTATTGTGGATTCCAGCCATATATTTAGCAAGGTCTTTGTTATTGCCACACCATTGTAATTGCACATCATGTAAATACATCTAAGACTTATCTTGTACTCACTTTGAGTCTGTTTCTGACTTCTTAAACTCCCAGTACCTGTTCTACTGCTATTTATCTCTCCAAATACTTTTTTTTCTCCTGTTGAAGCTACCGTCCTTTGCTAATCATCCTACCAAATTGGTTTAAATGTCACGCAGAACATTTGTGAATCTTTTCACAAGGACATTTATCCCAGTTCTCCCAGCCTCTAGAGGTCCCACCTCGCCCAGAATTGTCCCAATGCCTCAGGAATCTAAAGAATTCCCTCCTGCACAATCTCTGCAACCACTTTAATCATCTGAATATCACAATCGGCTTCATTTGCGAATCAAAGGTGATTGTGATTATCTGGTGGCAATCTTGCATAGTAAATGTTGCTCATAATTAAGTTGAAGCTGATTTGATGTAATGCCTTTGCAGAATGTTTGAAAGGGGACTAACTTGCAACTATTATTTGCTCTGATATTGTGGAGCATAAGAATTTTGCCATTCTAGAACTGACTAAATTAACTTTAATTTTAGGAAGGAACTGTAGATGCTGGGTTACACTGAAGATAGACACAAAATGCTGGGTGATCCATTCCTTCTCTCTAGAGATGCTGTCTGAGTTACTCCAGCATTTTGTGTCTAACTTTAATTTTACTTATATCAGTGCTCCTCAATGCACTTATTAATTCTTTGAAATATGCAAAGATTAAACAAATGAAGACAATTCGATACTAACCATACCTGATATGTCATCCCCATTTTTGATAATGCCATCTTCCAATTCAAAAATATCTTCTGTTTGGCTTTCATTTTTTGATCTGGCATGAGTTGAAAGTCTCACAACTTTGAAAACAATGTTGTTGGATTTTATTGTTAAAGAAGGAACTGCAGATGCTGGAGAATCGAGGGTACACAAAAGGCTGGAGAAACTCAGCGGGTGCAGCAGCATCTAAGGAGCGAAGGAGTGAAGGGTCTCAACCCGAAACGTCGCCTATCTCCTTCGTTCCTTAGATGCTGCTGCACCCGCTGAGTTTCTCCAGCCTTTTGTGTACCCTTGATGGATTTTATTGCTTTCTTCATCCTATTGTCTTCCTACGAACTTTCTTGGCAAATCTGAGACTGCTTGGAAAAGTCCCTAGTCAGCTTCTAGTTTGTGCTTTGAAGTGTTAATTTTAATGGCTTGTCTTATGTACACAAAGTGATTAATTGTTGATGGAAATTGAATAACAGTCGATGTAAGGAAGACTGAATGTGCAGCAAGTAATGTGCCATTGCAATCAAGTTGGACAATTGACTTAAAGGTCTGAATTTATAAAATGATTAAATCTGTTCTGACTGTAGATTCCTCCAGGCCAAAGAGGAGTTGAAACTACTGAAGTTTCCTGGTTTTATGTACAGTGATGTTTCTGACCTGGCTTCCAAAACCCCCTACTTCAGCTTGGAGAGCGATGAAAACTTGGAAGACGGCATTCATCTAATAGTTTGCGTTCATGGATTGGATGGTAGGTTTAATGAAAGAAGCATTTAGTGGAGCTATGGGATCTCTGGCCCACTTGTCCAGACAGTTACCTTGAGACTGTATATTCGAACTGGGAAATTGATAGTACAAAGCTAAGCTTGGCACATCCTCCAATGTGTGGTGTAATGACCAGATTATTACTTGCAATTCTGCTTTAAAAATAACTGATGAAATGCACACTAATTAGGGAAGCCAATTAGAAATCCTGACATGTTACTTTTGCACAAAATTGAATGTAGCTTGGCATAATAGGAGAACCACTTAATTTTATTTCTCAATAATTTCTTTAGACCTTATCTTGACAGCCAAAGCCACGAGTGGAACCCTTTTTTTGGGGGTGCCAGAGTTGATGGGATTAATTGGTTAATCCACATGTTTGTTTGTTGACCACATGCTGCAGATCCAACTTGATAGCTTTGCTCCGGATGTCAGGACCTGCTTGTTTATGATAATGTTACTGAGTTATCCTTGGCAGTAGACATTGAAGTTCCCTCAAAGAAAGTATATGGGAAGGTAACACATGGAAATCATAAAGAGGCTTCCTGGCCTGTGTTTCACTTGATGCCTTGAAAATTAAGTTTGGAATCATTGTTGAGGACTTCCAGGACTACGGCCATCTACCTGTTTTCAGTGCCCTCCATAATTTTTGGGACAAAGATGCATCATTTATTTATTTGCCCTTGTACTCCACAAGTTGAGATTTGTAATAGAAAAAAATCACGTGGTTTAAGTGCACATTGTCAGATTTTAATAAAGGCCATTTTTATCCATTTTGGTTTCACCATGCAGAAATTACAGCAGTGTTTATACATAGTCGCCCATCCCCCATTTCAGGGTGCCATAATGATTGGGACACAGCAATGTCACGTGAATGAAAGTTGTCATGTTTAGTATTTTGTTGCATGCAATGACTGCTTGAAGTCTGTGATTCATGGACATCACCAGTTGCTGGGTGTCTTCTCTGGTAATGCTCTGCCAGGCCTGTATTGCAGCCATCTTTAGCTTATGCTTGTTTTGTGGGCTAGTCCCCTTCAGTTTTATCTTCAGCACATAAAGGGCATGCTCAATTGGGTTCAGATCGGGTGATTGACTTGGCCACTCAGGAATTGGCAATTTTTTAGCTTTGGAAAAACTCCTTTGTTGCTTTAGCAGTATGTTTGGGATCATTGTCTCACCACAGTCTTAGAATAAATGGAAGGCCATTTAAAACTGAGGTGATAAAAAAACGTTTTCACCCACAGTTGTGAATTTGTGGAATTCCCTGCCACATCTAACTCCCTCTTAAATATAGCCAATGAACTGGCCTCAACTGCCTTCTGTGGCAGAGAATTCCACAGACTCACCACTCTCTGTGTGAAAAAAGATCTTCTCATCTCAGTCCTAAAAGACTTCTCCCTTATCCTTAAACTGTGACCCCTTGTTCTGGAGTTCCCCAACATCGGGAACAATCTTCCTGCATCTAGCCTGTCCAACCCCTTAAGAATTTTGTTTGAACTTGAGCAGATAGGATGTGTCTATACACTTCGTAATTCATTATGCTACTACCATCAGCAGTTGTATCATCAATGAAGATAAGTGAGCCAGTACCTTCAGCAGCCATATATGCCCAGGCCATAACACCCCTACCAGCGTGTTTCACAATGAGGTGGTATGCTTTGCATCTTAGGCAGTTCCTTCTCTCCTCCATACTTTGCTCTTGCCATCACTCTAATATAAGTTAATCTTAGTCTCATCTGTCCACAAGACCCTTTTCCAGAACTGTGGTTGCTCTTTAAAGTACTTCTTGGCAAATTGTAACCCAGCCATCCTATTTTTGCGGCTAACCAGTGGTTTAGACAATAGACAATAGGTGCAGGAGTTGGCCATTTGGCCCTCGAGGTTGCCGCTCCTCTTCCTTCTTGCGCGCCCCGGAGGGGCATCAGCCGTCGGCGCCCTTAGAGCCAGGCCTCGGATCCTCTTCTCGGCCTGGAAGCACCAGCAGCTACAGCCACGCTGGCATGTGGGGATTAGGGGGGCAGTGTGGGGGTGGAGGGAGAGCTCGGGGAAAAGACGGTAGAAGAGCCATGGGGGAGGGGGACAGGAGACAGTGAGGGGGACCAGAGGGGAAGGGGTTGCAGCTGCGGGGCGTTGCGATGGTGGTGCGTTTCGGACTCACAGCAGGCGCTGGACGCTCTGCTGTGCCGGGATCAGACTCTCCGCTTTCCGTTTGGTGACATTTCTGAAGCCGGGTCGGCCGCTTCCGGTCCCTCTGAAAATTGTGTCCAGTTGGAGACTTCCACCGGCCATCCGCAGCGACGCTCAGCTCCAGTAAAGACACGATGGGGCAGGAAGGGGCGGACCCTCCCGAGGAGCGACAGGAGAAGAGACCAATCCGCGCGGCGCTGACTGGCAGGAGAGGAAATTGATCTGCGCACACACGGATTTAATTTTTTTTTACCTCGCTAACTTTTACAACATACTACCGATCGGAGGTAAACTTGTTGCACTCACAGCACAGGAGAACGGTGAGTGAGCTGGCGAAAACTCATGGCGCTACCGAGTACCGTTTTTGCACAAATAGAAAAAACGCGCAAACTGGAAGACCACAAGATCAAAGTTTTAGTTATGTATAGATGGATGGATGGATAGATTCTGGCGGTGGAACTAACAAATGTGATAGTGCTCAGCAAATTAAGATACTAGTCCATAGAAGGATGACTGATGACCTGTGCAGGGATGACCCGAGAGAAACTTTTTTGCGACAAAATTCCATGCCAAAATTCTTGGTTCATGGAGTCATACAGCATGGAAATAGGCCCTATGGCCCAAACAATCCATGCCGACCAAGATGCCCCATCTAAGCTAGTCTTGTTTGCCTGCATTTGACCACTATCCTGCTAAACGTTTCCAATCTATGTACCCGCCCTCGTGCCTTTTAAATGATGTTACAGCACCTGCCTCAACTTTCGCCTCTGGCAGCTTGTTTCATATACCCACCATCCACTGAGTTACTGAACACATGTACTCGGTCTGCCAAGGCCAATGGGATGCCTCGGTTGCGAACCATTTTAAGTCCACTTTCCATTCCCATACTGACCTTTATGTCCTGGGTCTCCTCTGCATTGCCAGAGTGAGGCCACACGTAAACTACAGGGACAGCACCATATATTACACTTGGATAACTTATAACCCAATGGTATGAACATTGAATTCTCAAATTTTGGGTGACCTCCAACAACAGCCCCCACCCCCCCCCCCCCCCCCCCAGGGCGGGCCAGGACTCCCACTTCTTTCTCCCTTCCCCCTCTTCGTTCATTCCTTCGGCTTCACAATTTGCAACTTCAGATTGTCTCGCACCTTCTTCTTTTGTCTCTGTCCTTTGTTTCAAGCATCCGCCTAACAAACGCCCCTCCCCCCCCCCCCCCCCCCCCCCCCCCCCCCCCCCCCCCCTTGTCTGAGTGTACTTATTAACTGCCATGCTTTGTTTTGTCCTGTCTCGCCTCTCTAAGCATTTCCTGTCCATGTACCTGGCCAAGCGTCTTTTAAATGTTTTGTTTAGTTTAGAGATACAGCACGGAAAATGACCCTTCGGCCCACCGAGTCTACACCGACCAGTGAGAGATAATTGTTTTAGGAAGATGTCTTATCTTTCAAATCAAAATCAAAATACACTAGCTCCTTAAAATCTGTAACTAGAACAGAATTTTTGAAATAAAAGCCTTGTATTAAAAATGATTTTACCTAGATCATTCATTCCATTGAGAAACCATTCTCTTCCAGAAAATTAATATTTTTTGATTGAAATAGTTTCATGATACCATGCACATTTCCAAATTGGGAAATAATTAGCTGACTTGTTCAAATCCTTTGACAATTTGAATAGACAATAGGTGCCACATTGCAAACAATGGTATTATTTTCTATCTTGTGCTATGTAATTGGTATTGCTTTATTATTGTCATGTGTATTAAAATACAGTGAAAAACCTTGTTTTGCGTGCTCTCCAAGCAAAATGTACATGTAGACAATAGACATAGGTGCAGGAGTAGGCCATTTGGCCCTTTGAGCCAGCACCGCCATTCAATGTGATCATGGCTGATCATCCCCAATCAGTACCCTGTTCCTGCCTTCTCCCCATATCCCCTGACTCTGCTATTTTTAAGAGCTTAAAAGTCACATTTGACATTATAGCATAAAACTACAGATATAAGTGTTTATTAAACAAGACTGTCTTTTTATTTTTGGTTACCTGAACATTCCAGGCAATGGAGATGAGATAAATCAATTGCTAATTTCAAAATAGCTGATAACAAGCCACACGCTGTGTTGCTTGATGCACTGTGTTATTCTAGATTTGTCTTGTGTGTCTTTAATTTTTTTCAAAAGGATAGATTTAGTTGGTGAAACCAAGATATTCATGTTTGCCTTTTCTGTCTTAGGGAACAGCGCAGACCTACGGTTGGTAAAAACATATATTGAACTTGGATTTCCAGGGTCCCAAATGGAGTTCCTTATGTCAGAGAGGAATCAGGTAATCTTACATTTTACTTGTGAAATAAGAAACAAGAAGATACTCTGGTTGATCCCCTATGTTGCTGATCAGAGATACATTTTATTAAAATGTAATAATTCAAAAATGCCTGCACATCAATATCAATATCAGTTTTATTTGTCACTTGCACATAAAGTGGTGCAGGCCTGGTCGGTGCAAGTGAAATGAATTTGCCAGCAGCAGTACAATGAAAAAAAGAACACACAAAAACACAATAAATATTGATGAATGTCTGAGCCGACATCCCAATACAAATAAACTAATATCTTATATTTATAATACCCTTTTAGATACTGACATTCCGTCATCAGAGTCATATAGACGAGCATGGGTGAATGAACTGGCTCAGCCCATAATGAAAGACACATGGAATGAAAGTTTACCATATATACATCATTGCTTGTTAAATACTAGATATTCCTTAATATAATTTAAAATATTACATAGATTACACTATTCGAAGACAAAATTAAACAGGATCTTCCCACATATTTCCCCTCTCTGTGATAAATGTCAATTTCAAATAGCCAACATAACTCACACTTTTGTAACTTGTATAAAAATGCTAAATTTTTGGCCGGACATTTAAAAAATTATCTCTAAAGTTATCGTTAATCAACTGGACCCAGATCCAAAATGAATAATATTAGGATTATCAGAACATAGCACAAACTTTACGATAAGCCAAAGACACTTTCTTAATTACAGTTTAATAACTGCGAAAAAATTAATACTTAAATTTTGGGGGAAAAACAGCAACCCCCACAATTAAAATGTGGATTACGGAAGTGACCGAGACCTTGCATTTGGAAAAAATAAGATTTGTCTTAATTGACAAACCAGAACTATTTTTTAGTGCCCGCGGTAGAAGTAGGCGCGGGCCAGCGGTCGGAGCTCTTCTCCCGGGTCCCCAACAAGGGACCCCAGGCTGCCAATGCTGCGCCAGCTGGAGCTCCGCAGACCGCGGCTTCAGGCTGCCGCGGGCGACCCCTGGCGACCCCTGGCGAAGGCTCGTCCGCTCCACGACGAGAGTCCGCGCTGCGCCCGTTGAAGTGTGAGTCTTCTGATTGAGCATCCTAAATAACTAATTTGAGGACACTTTTACCCAATCCACCTTAGACAACTCTTCCCTCATACTATTATAATTGCTCTTATTTACATTGAAGATGTTGATTATGAACCTCTGGCACGTATCTCCAAAATGCATTTGACATTCTATCATATTGCAGTCACTACCACCCAGGGGATCTTTAACCAAAATAACTAATCCTTTATTAATTATTCTTCATTCATTAGACTAAATTCATTAGGGTGGCACAGTGGCTCAGCGCTACAGTTGCTCCCTTACATCGCCAGAGACCCAGGTTCGATCCTTACTGCATGACTCCCTGTGACTGCATGAGTTTTCTCTGGGTGATCCAATTTCCTCCCACGTTCCAAAGATGTGCAGGCTTGTAGATTAATTGACTTTTGCAAATTGTCCCTAGTGTGTAGGATAGAACTAGTGTGTGGATGATTGCTGGTTAGCGCGGATTCTGTGGGTCAAAGGCCCTGTTTCCATGCTGTATTTCTAAACTAAACTAAATCTAAAATAGCCAGTCTGCTCAATGTATTGTTTTAAAAAAAACAATCACTGGCACATTCCAGAATCCATCTTCTGCAATACCTTTGCTAGTTTGGTTGTTCATGCGATACATAGATTAAAAATTCCCATTATAATTGAATTCCCTTCAAAATGGCCTTGGTATT
Organism: Okamejei kenojei; assembly: GCA_035221665.1. Classification (NCBI taxonomy): domain Eukaryota; kingdom Metazoa; phylum Chordata; class Chondrichthyes; order Rajiformes; family Rajidae; genus Okamejei; species Okamejei kenojei. The sequence continues at coordinate 15,469,590 of CM069135.1, read as the reverse complement.
TCCCCATTTATGCTCTGATTGATCGAAAAGTCACATTTTGAAGATCTATGCAGAATTCTCACCCGTGTCTTCCTTCCCCTCCTATTTTTGATTACGACCAATACCATTCTACATTATTATCCACAGCATTTATAACAAGACTCAGCACTGCGCTGGTAGCTTATTTTGTTAATAGCAATGCCCACCATTTTATTATATCAAAAATAAACTTTATTTATAAATATATGCAGAACAAAATACAAAAAACAATACATGGATTTATTTTTGTTCATTGTTTTGTTCAATGGAAACATTCATACACTTCTGTATTCTGAAGTATACGGAATTTTATACTTCTGTAGTATTAGCACCTTCTGTGCACAGAGCACCATTGTCACTCGTCGTCTCTAGAGACGATACAAACTTCAAGTATTTGAGTAACCGCTACATAGCTCTTGAACCCTTAGTGTCAAGCGATGGGAGCTGAGACTGAAGTATTTCCCCAAAACCATTGCATCACCAGAACCAAGCTTCAATCTATCCCTGATCAACCTGAAATGTGCCAGTCTGCAGTTTTCCCTTACATCAAGGCTATCTTGTTGTTGTGGAAGGCCAGCAAGCTTTGAGCTGACCATATTTCATACATATTTCACCAAGATAATTTTTCAGCAGCAATTAACATTTGCCTCCTTATGAATTATGTGTTATGGAGATTTGCCTCCTTATGAATTATGTGTTATGGAGAAACAAATAAGTTTGTGTAGGACTAATATAAAGAGGAGTGTTTAATGGTCAGCCCAGACTGTATTGTATCCATGAATGTCCAAGAAAATGCAGGTGATGCTCAGCAGGAGAGGTAGCATTTGCAGCAAGGGAAACAAAGTTAATGGTCTGTCTAATGAAAGATTGACACTTTCTCTGTCCAGTAACATACCTGCCAACCATTCCGATTTGGGCGGAATTCTTCCGATTTTTCCATCCCAATTCCGAATTCCGATTTTTTTCCTCAATATTCCGAAAAAAATTGGAATTCGGAATTGGGATGGAAGCGTGCATGCGACCCATGGCGGCGGCGGCGAGGAGACAGCGAGAGAGCGCACCGCGCCTGCGCCGCTTATGGGGGCACGCACGGGTGTACGTCAGCACGCAGCCGCATGACCCCGTCCCGCCACGGTGGCGTTCGGCGTCACTTTCCCCCCCCCCCCCCCCCCCCCCCCCCGCACTGAGGTCACTTTCCCGCCCTCACTGACGTCACGTACCCCGCCCCTTACTGACGTCACGTGCCCCGCCCCTTACTGACGTCACGTGCCCCGCCCCTTACTGACGTCACGTGCCCCGCCCTCACTGACGTCAGACTAATAGGATTCCGATTTTTCATTCTCACAAGTTGGCAGGTATGCAGTAATGCCACCTCACCTGCATTTCCATAGACTCCTGCATTGTGTGTTTTTCAGATTTTTTATTATCTAAATACTGTTTGTCTGATTGCTGTTTTTATTTCCAATTTATCCTAGAAAATCTTTACAAGATATTTATACAAGCAATTTGTTGGAATACACAGTTCTCAGATTTGTAGGGATTTTTTGCATTATGAATGTGCTATGCAATGGCATAAGCATTAAATGTAATTTGCTTATTTCCAAATTGTAACTACAATTGTATAAAGTAAATTTTAAATTACAAGTCAACAGAAATAATTGTTTTATGTCATTTTTTTTCTTATTAGTTTCCCTTTTTCATTTGTATTCCTGTGTGTTAGGATTAATTTAATTGTAATATGAACTATGAAGTAATGCAATACTACAGGTCAGAAATGTTCTGTATTCAGAGAAAAAAGTTAAGTACCACCATTTGAGTTGTCATTAGAGAGATTGGGCGGATTTTGGATGAGAACAAATTCCTTTCACCACTTTTCAAGATCAAAACGCTCTCTTCACACAACACACTTTACACTTTGACCTGATTTTCAATCAGCTGAATTTGTCAACAACTTAATTATGGTTATATCACTCTTTGAGTTTTATTGTAAATATACTATTAAAAGAAAACTTAATTTGTCTCTAACATCTGTAAATATATATTTTGTCTTTACTTACCCTTTACTTCCATAGAATGACACATTTGCAGACTTTGATTCCATGACTGATCGGCTTTTGGATGAGATAATACAATATGTTCAGATTTACAATCTTACTGTCTCCAAAATCAGGTGAGCTGGCAAAAAATGATTAAAGATGAATCTTTTAATTACTAATTTTTATTTGATTTTATTTTTCCATTGCTATATAAAAATGATTGCATTGTTTCCACGTTTGTACGTGGATTGTAGATTGTGGGTACAATTGAATCAATACCTGTGGAGATAAGACTTAAGGTAGACACAAAATGTTGGAGTAACTCAATGGGAACATCCCGCTGAGTTATTCCAGCATTTTGTGTCTATCTTCGGTTTAAACCAGCATCTGCAGTTCCTTCCTACGAGTTAAGACTTAATTCTTCTTGTTACATTATTGATATCAAGGTCATCACAATAGGCCAAAGAGCCATTTCCCGTGTTACGCTATTTTATAATACTCCTTGAATTCATGTGTTTTGCTTTCCTTTTCCTTTAGTTTTGCAGTTTAATTTCAGACTCCAAACCATTTTCCTTTTGTCTTCAGTATAATGACCACCTTCTTTAACCTATGCCATGCAAATATACAATGATTTGTTTCACTATAAATCTAACCGTTAATGACTATGGGCGTGGTTGAAATTGTGATTTTTTTTAAAAGAAACAAAAACTGTTTTGTTTGAATCTTTCCACCCTTTAAAGTCATGGAGCTTTATAGCACAGAAAAAGGCTTTTTAGCCCATCTTGTCCATGCTGGCCAAGTTGCCTAACCAAGCTAGTTCCATTTGTTGAGCCTGGTCCATGTCCATCCAAATCTTTTTTTTATTCGTGTACCTGTCCATGAGTCTTTTAAATGTCATAATTGGACCTGCCTCTACAACATCCTCTGGCAGCTCACTCTATATACAGTGGCTTGCAAAAGTTTTCATACCCCTTGAACTTTTCCACATTTTGTCATGTTACAACCACAAACGTAAATGTATTTTATTGGGATTTTATGTGATCGACCAACACAAAGTGGTGCATAATTGTGAAGTGGAAGGAAAATGATACATGGTTTCCAAATTTTATTACAAATAAAAACTGAAAAGTGTGGCGTGCAAAAGTATTCAGCCCCCCTGAGTTAATACTTTGTAGAACCACCTTTCGCTGCAATTGCAGCTGCAAGTCTTTTGGGGTATGTCTCTACCAGCTTTGCACATCTAGAGACTGAAATTTTTGCCCATTCTTCTTTGCAAAATAGCTCAAGCTCAGTCAGATTGGATTGAGAGCGTCTGTGAACAGCAATTTTCAAGTCTTGCCAGAGATTCTCAATTGGATTTAGGTCTGGAGTTTGACTGGGTCATTCTAACACATGAATATGCTTTGATCTAAACCATTCCATTGTAGCTCTGGCTGTATGTTTAGGATCGTTGTCCTGCTGGAAGGTGAACCTCTGCCCCAGTCTCAAGTCTTTTGCAGACTAACAGGTTTTCTTCCAAGATTGCCCTGTATTTGGCTCCATCCATCTTCCCATCAACTCTGACCGGCTTCCCTGCCCCTGCTGAAGAAAAACATCTCCACAGCATGATGCTGCCACCACCATGTTTCACAGTGGGGATGGTGTGTTCAGGGTGATGTGCAGTGTTAGTTTTCCGCCACACATAGCATTTTGCATTTAGGCCAAAAACTTCAATTTTGGTCTCATCAGACCAGAGCACCTTCCTCCACATGTTTGCTGTGTCCCCCACATGGCTTGTGGCAAACTGCAAATGGGACTTCTTATGGCTTTGTTTCAACAATGGCTTTCTTCTTGCCACTCTTCCATAAAGGCCCGATTTGTGGAGTGCACGACTAATAGTTGTCCTGTGGACAGATTCTCCCACCTGAGCTGTGGATCTCTGCAGCTCCTCCAGAGTTACCATGGGCCTCTTGGCTGCTTCTCTGATCAATGCTCTCCTTGCCCGGCCTGTCAGGTTAGGTGGACAGCCATATCTTGGTAGGTTTGCAATTGTGCCATACTCTTTCCATTTACGGATGATGGATTGAACAGTGCTCCATGAGATGTTCAAAGCTTGGGATATTTGTTTATAACCTAACCCTGCTTTAAACTTCTCCACAGCTTTATCCCTGACCTGTCTGGTGTGTTCCTTGGGCTTCATGATGCTGTTTGTTCACTAATGTTCTCTAACAAACCTCTGAGGCCTTCACAGAACAGCTGTATATATACTGAGATTAGATTACACACAAGTGGACTCTAGTTACTAATTAGATGACTTCTGAAGGCAATTGGTTGCACTGGATTTTATTTAGGGGTATCAGAGTAAAGGGGGCTGAATACTTTTGCACGCCACACTTTTCAGATTTTTATTTGTAAAAAAAAATTGAAAACCATGTAGCATTTTCCTTCCACTTCACAATTATGCGCCACTTTGTGTTGGTCTATCACATAAAATCCCAATAAAATACATTTACGTTTGTGGTTGTAACGTGACAGAATGTGGAAAAGTTCAAGGGGTATGAAAACTTTTGCAAGCCCCTGTATGCACCAGCCTCTGTGAAAAAATTGCCCATGGTCCCTGTTTATATCTATTCCCTCTCACCTGAAATCTATGCCCTCTGGTTTTGGACTCCACCACCCTGCAGAAAATATTGTGGCTATTTACATTATGGATGCTTCTTGTGATTTTAAAATCTAAAAAGCCACCGGTTATCCTCCTGTGCTCCAGGGAAAAAGACCCGGTCTCTCCAGTCTTTCCTTATAACTCAAACATTCGAGATCAGGTAACATCCTTGTAAATCTTGTAGTACTTTTCCAATTTTAATGACACTCTTCCTATAGAGCAACAACCAAATCTATACACACTATTTGAAATGTGGCCTGACCAATGTCTTGTACAACTGTAACATGACATTCCAACTGCTATACTCAATACCCTGACAGATGAAGGCAAGCGTGGCAAATCCCTTTGTAATTATCCTGCCCACTCGTGTCATTACTTATATTGAACTATGCATTGGTATGCATAGTTCTCTCTGTCTTACAACACTCGCTCGGGCTGTCCCATTTACTGTTTAAGTCCTGCCCTGGTATGTCTTTCTAAAATGCAACATCTTACATTTCCTTACATTAAACTCCATCCGCCATTCCTCAGCTCATTGCCCAGTTGATCAAAAACCCATTGTAATCTTAGATAACCTCCTTCACTGTCCACTAGACCATCACGTTTAATGTCATTCCCAAACTTACTAACCCGACGTCTGCAGTGCCCTCCATAATGTTTGGGACAAAGACCCGTCATTTGTGTATTTGCCTCTGTACTCCACAATTTGAGATTTGTAATAGAAAAAAATCACGTGTGGTTAAAGTGCACATTGTCAGATATTAATAAAGGCCATTTTTATACATATAGGTTTCACCATATAGAAATTACAGCAGTGTTTATACATAGTCCCAAAATGTATTAAAAAAAACCCTTTAATAAAATCTGACAATGTGCACTTTAACTAAATGTGATTTTTTTTCTATTACAAATCTCAAATTGTGGAGTTTAGAGACAAATAAATAAATGATGCGTCTTTGTCCCAAACATTATGGAGGGCACTGTATGTTCACATGCAAATTGTTAATATAAATGACAAACAACAGTGGACTGGTGTCACAGGGCCAGTTACTTCACCTGGGTGGAACACTTCTGGTCGCACTCACTGATCTCCCATCACCATTGTACAGGGTCACATTGAGGTATTCCCTTCAGTTCCTGTGAGCTGTTGGGCATGCCGGTGATTTGAAGAATCACGACGCCACTTGTTACAAGCTTTTAGTCAGAAAAGTAACCCTCTACCACCACCCTTTGTCTTCTACCCACGTGCCACTTTTGTACCCATTTGGCTAGCTTGCCCTGGATCCTATATGATCTAACCTTCTAGCCCAGCCTGCCATGCAGTACCTTGCCAAGGGACTTGCTAAAATGCATGTAGACAATGTTTACCGCCCTATCTTCATCAATCCTCTTGTTCCATCTTTTTTTAAAAAACTCTAAATCAAATTTGTGAGACATCATTTTCCAAACGCAAAAACCTGCCACCCTCCCCCCTTATATGTTAGAATAATTTTCTATTCCCAAACTGAAGGACGTTATTGCTATTTAATACATAGCTAAATTATGCTGTCGCAAAAATGCACTATAGATTACAAATATACAAATTACACTGATTGAGTCGTCATTTCAACACTAAGAAATCTTGCAAAAAGTGCCTTTCAGCCACCCATGTACAAGTTTTGTTGTATTTCTATAATCTGGCACAAAAGGGGTTTTTTTCCACCTAAAACAAAATAATCTGCTGCCTGAAACAACAGCAGAAACAAGAACTGACAGTGTATTTCCATGAACCCAGATGACCAGTCCAAAAGCTGTAATGTATAGAGCCTTAACAGTAAATTGGATTGTGTTATTACATTTGGCAGCCATGGGCATAATTGCCTCTTGTGATGTAAATTTATGTGATTCTCATATATCAAAGGAATGATATTTAGAACCATCTGGTCGGACATGATGGTGGCCCATTGGTTTAATTTTAGAGCTAGTTTAGAGATACAGTGCGGAAACAGGCTCTTCGGCCCACCATGTCCGCACCAACCAGCGATTCATGCATGTTAATACTATCCTACATACATTAGGGACAATTTACATTTATACTAAGCCAATTAACCTGTAAACCCATACGTCTTTGAAGTATGGGAGGAAACCGAAGTTCTCTGAGAAAACCCATGCGGTCACGGGGAGAATGTACAAACTCCGTATGGACAGCACCTGTAGTCGGGATCGAACCCAGGACTCTGGCGCTGTAAGGCAGCAACTCTACTCTGCTGCGCCACCCCGAATTGATGGTATTGATGTAGATTGAGAAAATGCATGCTTTTTAATTATAAAATATGTTTAGAAATATTTTGTTTAAATCCCAATCATCTATTCAGATGTCTCTTCCTTTCTTCCCCATTTCCACAGTTTTATAGGACACTCTTTAGGTAATTTGATCATTCGATCAGTACTGACAAGACAGAGATTTAAATTTTACTTGAACAAATTGCACACGTTCCTTTCTTTGTCTGGGCCTCACTTGGGTACCTTGTACAACAGCAGTGCACTTGTCAATACAGGTAAGCCAACATTCTGGGGATGTATGGTACCTTTAGAACAATCTAAACTCCTAAAAGTCAATTTTATTTATGATAATTCAGTCCTGAATTAATATGTGCACCATCTTTGAGATAAGAGAGTAACAACAAACAAATGTGTTTGGTTCATGTCATGGATGTGAATTCTTCATCAGGACTGCAGGGTAAACATAAGATGGGCTATTAAGACATATTTTCCAACATCCAGCAACCATGCATTTTCTGGCATTTCTCTTTGCTACTAACCAGATCCCATTTATTCTCTTAACGTCTAAATAACTCTTCATCTCTGTCGAAAATACACTTCGGATTGAACTTGGGTAGCATTTTCCAGATTCACCACCATCTGGGTGAATACATTTTGTGATGTCAGTGTCCTGAATAGCCTACCCTTTATTTTGAAACTCTAACCCGCTGGTTCTAGGCTCCCAGCCAAGGGAAACAACCTGCCTGCATCTATTCTGTCAAGCCCTGTAAAAAATATTGTACCTTTAAACAAGAGAAATAGATGGGGGGGGGAAATCCTCAATTTCAGGATGATCATTTTTGAACAAGAAGAAATTATTTCTGGTGATTGTATACAAATTGCTGAGTTTGATGGATTTCAGTCCCTTATTTGGGTGTCCATTGATAAACATGTATCAGATTGTACGTTTGCCTTTTACTTTCACTGTATTCCCATGACGCACCATAGAAAGCTTACTGTAGAGTTGTATCGCAGCTTGGTTTGGGAACAGCTCTACCCAAGACTGCAGGAAATTGCAGAAGGTTGTCGATGTATTTTTATACATGACTCCTTCTGCAATTCATGGTGCCTTGGAAACACAACCCACATAATCCCATCCTGATCATTCCTCCTTCTCCCTGCTCCCGTGCAGCAGAAGCTTAAAAGTGCGCACTGCCAGACTCGATCAGCATCTTCCCCTCCATTATCAGGCTTCTGAACGGTCCTTCCCTAAGCTGGGGTACTGTTCAATTCACATCTAGCGTATTGAGGACATTGGACTTTGTCAAAGGAACTAATGCGCTGCAATTCTGAGACCTATATTCTGCACGCTGTGCCTTCCCCTTTATTTAATCTGATATACGAGTTTGAACTGATTGTATAGATTGTAGCTTTGGAATCCTGATTATATGTTACTGTAATGTATTTACTTTTCCATTCATTATCTTATAATGTCTTGTTGCGTTATTTTCATAACCAGGACTCTGGTTTATGCAGAAGTGGAAGAAGTCTGGGTCCCTATTGCAACTGACTTGTAGAGATCATTCTGATCCTCGGCAAACTTTCCTATACAAACTCAGTAAAAAAACTGGTAAGTGGTTATTTCTATTTGTTTATCACCTACAAAGCTCAGTGGAACAAGAGTTCCGAACAACAAAAATATTGTATTTGCACTTAGTCCCAGTCCTGGAGAATATCTAAAATATCTATTGCACTTATTTTTAATGGAAGAATATGAAAATATTGATGTTTTCTTGACTTTCCCAATGTTATTTTGAGATAAACTGTATGAAGACAGTGCAAGTTCTTGTTCTAATGACCATCTTAACTTCAATATTCAAGGTCTCCAACACTTCAAAAATGTGGTGTTAGTTGGCTCGCTACAAGATCGATATGTTCCTTATCATTCTGCTCGAATTGAGATGTGCAAAACTGCTTTAAAGGATAAACAATTGGGTAAGATTGACTAAAGGGCAGTTGTTACTGCTTTTGGGAATTTACAGATGATAGTTAAACATGTGAAGAAGATTTCTATCCTCTTCATGCACTTCTCATTTTTATTATTTTAAGACAAGTGAAAGCAGAAACAATTCACTGTACAACGTAGTCGATATTAATTTATATATGTGCACTATATGAAGATATAATTAGACATAGTAAATAAGGTCACAAAGGATTTTTAAATGTTTGTGCTGTTAAATATTTATACCTGATCTCTCTCTTTTATAGGACCAATATACGCTGAGATGATCCAAAATCTTCTTTCACCTGTTTTGGAAAATAAGGAATGTAATTTGGTCCGATATGATGTTATCCATGCATTACCCAACACAGCTAATTCATTAATAGGACGAGCAGCTCATATTGCTGTTCTTGATTCAGAAATCTTTTTAGAAAAATTCTTTCTGGTTGTGGGCCTTAAATACTTTCAGTAAGAATGTGTGCCATAAACTTTTACCTTTTTATTCAAAGAAACACATTTGATCCCAGAACATGGTCTCCGTCTGAAAAGACTGTTTGTACATTTTGGTATTAAAAAACAATTTACATTGTTTTTGGAGTTAGTTAAAAGGTCCGAACATGTTTTTGCCTGTTGGTTTGTGCTGTGCAATACCAATTGTATATTTTTATTGGTCTTGTGTAATTATTTCAGTTCAGTTTTTTTGTATTTTTCAGAATTTTATTTTGCCTTTTTAAGTATCAGTTAATAGTTGAAATAACCAGGGTGCACTGTTTATATTTTTATTTTCTAATTTTTTTAAGTAATATTCAATTACTAAGTTAGAGGTAAAGCATTAATTTAATTCATGACTTCCAAAGAAAGCATTTTCATAGAATCTATTGGGAGCCTGGTGTACGTTACATTTGATAACGCGAACTTTGGCAACTGGAAACCCTGTAAAAAGCTGCTATATATTTATACATTTTTAACATCGCTCAACTTAGGACATTTACAGAGATGTTATTCATTTCATGCAGTCTTTCTGCATGGACCAAAAATTGCCCTATTCATACATTCATAAGCTTGTATATTTTGTCACTCAAAGTTTAAACCAGTTCACAAATGTCTGCAATACATTTTTATAAGAAAACATTATCCTACAACGTTTAACCGTACCTGTGGAGCATTACTACTTTTTCTACTGATGAAGTGGAAAGACCTTTTTGATATGGAACTTTTAGAACTGAAGTAACTATTTTCAAATCTTCTAATATTCTGTATGTTGATTAGAACTTCTCACTGTCATGCCAGTCTGATAATGTTGATTTGAAATTATTTTTACTGCATGGTGATATAAACTCAACACAATTGCCCAGCATATACAAAGGTTTAAAGCCAATACTATTACATCTGAGAGAGTAGTGATGAATAACCTATATGTTTGCGTTATTTTATTGAACCACCTTTTGGCTTGATTTCTGAGATACGTGTTTGTCAATCTATTCATAGATGCCATCCACTTAAAGTTATCCCTTGTTATAATTGTATTTGAAAACAATGAAAAATGTGCTACAGTGAGGGATCATATTGTGGTGGTTGCTCTGACTGGAGCTGGAAGCACTGCTTCTGATATCAGTGATTGTGATAGTATAGCATTAGCTAAACATTGAAATGGATACAGTTCATTGATTTAACAAGATTTTTTTAATTGTGATTATTGGACATGTTTTACTCTAATTTCAGAGGGAAACCTTTCTGATTTATTTTAATTATCCTGATTAACAGTAGGATGCATAACATGGTTTATGTGTTACTGCTGTATATATGACAATGCCAAGGGAAAAGGACATGTGGTGCTGTCACGTGCTTTTAACAAATTTATCGAATTTATATTGAAACACTACATCCTCATAAATAGGGTATGTCATCTGTCTGTAGCCTTATTCAAAAACACCTACAATGCGTAAGCAACCATCATTGTACCAGCAGTAGTTAAATATTAAAAATATTGTATATAATTGTACTGTGCAAATTAAAATATCTTTCTTTTATATTTTACATTTCCAAATCTAACATTGCATTACTTTGAAAGCCATAATTTTTCCCCTGATTTTCCTGAAGGAGGAAGATAAGTGACTACACCACAAATGATGCCGCCTACGATGCATATCAACATTTTCTGAAGTAATACAGGCTGTGATCACTTAATCTTCTGTGTAAACTATAATTGTGATATGGGCCCAAGTTCCCACAAAGGAAATCGGGCCCAGGGCAGGTGATATTTACTGGTAAGACTTGGACTTCTATCTTTAAAAAGTTTGAAAGGTTGACATCTTTACAATCACAAGAGACATAGAAGCTCTTTGGCTTGTGAAGGATGCCAAGAGATTGTCACAAATATATTCGGTGAGGAATTGCGGAGGAATTTCTTTAGCCAAAATATATTGAAGTTTGGAAATTATTCCCAACTGGAATAATTGAAGAAAATGGCACTGTTGCACTTGAAGGCAAGTTAGAAAACAAATGATAGATAGATGATGGAAGAATATGATATGTTGTGGAAAAAAAGTTGGAAGAATGCTTGGAGTTTAAATTCAAGCACAGATCAGTTGGACTAATCCTTGTTTTACTTTTATTGTAAATGCTTGGTAAATGTTACCAGCTTCAGGCAATATAGGAAGGTTCTCTTTTGAATTAGAACATGGATTGCTTGAATATTGATAATTTCTCTATCTTGGGATACCCCAAAGTGCTTTAAAATCAATGAAGGGCTTTTGAAGTGTAATCATAGTTTTAATGTTGAAAATCAATTCAATCAATTTTCGCATAGCAATAATAAATTCCATAGAACAGTGATAGACCAAAACGCTGGAGTAACTCAGCGGGTCAGGCAACAACTCTGGAGTAAAGGAGTAGGTGACATTTCAGGTCAGAATTCTTCTTCCAAAAGAAGGGTTCCAACCCAAAACAAGATCTTTTTTCCTTTTTTCCAGAGATGATGCCTGACCTGCTAAGTTACTCCAGCATTTTGTGTCTGTCTTCTGTATAAACCAGCATCTGCAGTAATGATTTGCTTTTGAAAGTTCCAAATTACCTTCCTCCTTCTCTGACATTTTCTCTGTATTTGGCGGTACTCCTCGCTGAAGTCCAGCTATTCATTTGGATTTCCATTACAGAGCAGGCACGGTGCTCAGCACAATACGTAGCTCCAATTCAAATTGCAAACTGGATCCAGGAATTGGGGTGGCATCTTGGATAAATGCATGTTGGAGATTTTTTTTTTTTTTTACATTTTTAATAATAAATTTTGAAAATCAGTCCTATGTGTAGCAATTTCCATGCAAGATACCTATTTGAATCTTGAGCAATGCCAGTCCAAGCCTGTATGTGCTTCTTTGCCTTGAAGATAAATAAAATTCCAACTGAATGTTACTTTGTAGGTATACTATTTTAAAATAAAAGGACCTTCATTGTCTTATTCTTGCTACAATTAAGTTGGATATTATCCATGGGTTATCAAGCAAAAAAATAGTTACCTCGGTGACCTGTCTGAAATCCTAAAGTATTGTTTGTCTGGTCATTCCTGTTTCTTCCATTTGCACTTTACAAACTATAGTTATTGAAGTGTAACGTAACTTTAAATAAAACACAACACATTGGACTCAATGACAAACTTAGTGATGGTAGAAATATACTTCCTACTGGAGCTATTCTGCATATAAAAGAAAAGTGCAAAAAATATTGTGTTGGCTCCTGTAAGAATATACACATTGGAAGTCGTTTCCAATTTGCCCATTTGTTCACACTTTATGGGAAGATTCAAATTATGATTATCGCTTCTTGAGCCATTAACACACTTGCTGTTCATTAAGCACTTTGTCAATCTAACACCAACTACAGATTAAATAAAAATAGAATTTATTAGAAACACTCAGTCCCATTCTGCATCCTAAGAAAAGAGAAACAGAGTTAATCTCAGGAAGAAAACCCTTCATCTGGAGGGGTTGCAGAGGGGGTGGGAGAGGGATGGATAAGATCAATGAAATGTACATTCCTAGCTGATCCATTCTTCTGCACCCTTTTCATGATGTCAACATGATACTCAGAATTGGAGGTACATTTCCTGCAGCAACTAAATTTGTAGCTTAGTGTAATTGGCTGTATTTTATAATACCATGCGCCTGTTTATAAACCTAGGACCCAATGGTGAGGTAGGGGATTAGGAAGGGTTAGCCAAAGAAATCCAGCTGGGTAGGTATGCAGGTGATGGGCAGATGGAACCATTGTGACAACAAATCCAGATAATGGGTGAGGCGAAAGAGGAGATAAATATGAACAACGGTAGAAGAACCAGGGTGGGAGTGGGAAAAAATATATACAGTGGGATATAGATCAACTGCAAAAATGGCAGATAGAGTTTAATCCCAGCAGTTGTGAGGCGTCTCACTTTGGGCAATCAAATGTAAGAGGAAACTATATAATTAATTGCAAGACAGGTCAAGAAATTGATTATAAGAGTCAGGAGGTCATGTTAGGCCTCATTGGAGTATTATGTGCAGTTTTGGTCACCCCATTATAGGAAGGATGTAGAAGAGGTTTGTCAGAAAGCTGCCTTGATTAGCTACGAGAAATTGTACAAACTTTGATCCATCCATCGCCTTCCCCGGACCATCTGTGGCTGAGGGGAGAGACCTGATAGAAGTATAGAAAATGAGAGGCTTTGATAGACAGTCTTAGCCACACTACTTGGTATTTTTATCCACATAAACCTAGGCTGAAAATTAATAAGAATGAATAGGAACTACATACCATTTCCTATTCTTGTTTTACCACAATAAAGATTACATGGTAATGCAAGTAATTCTTATAAAGCAAGTTCTCTGGCTTACGCCTCAGGTAAGTTGCACACAAATTATGAAATAAAGCAAAACAAAGCAAATCTCCAGCTTTTTGAATTATCTATGAATATTTTTACATAGTCAACGAGATTTAAATATATGGAGCTTTTAGAATTCTGACAAATACCAATAAACGCCCTTTGAAATGGTTTTGATCAGTTGGTAGCAACAGTGTTTTTGTTTTATCATGCTGGAAGAGGAAGTTCCAACCAAAGATCATAGAGCAACAGTAATCAAATTGATCCTGAAGTTATTCACAAAAATTGAGCCACTCATTTCTAGATCATAAGTGACATATAATTTCTAGATTATAATCTAGTGTACATTTTTCACTGCAATCCCATTCAAAAAAGTTTACACAATGAATTAAATTAATTGCTTGGGAGAAATTACTTCCTCAGGGATAATGCGGTAAGTGCACGGAGTTAGGAACGCTGTTGCAAAGTGACTCGAATTGTGTAATCAGGGCTGCAGACTAATGCCCCCCCCCCCAATTAATGTGCCTTAATATAATAACATTCATGTGCGGTGCTGGCATTTCTAAACGTGGTGCTGTGTACTCTGCACTTGCAGGCAAACATACTAATCACGAAGATGGCGCTAAAAATTACCCTTGACCTACTATGGCTTTTTAGCCGAGTGGACCATCTTGCTCCGCGAGATCTTTGGTTCCAACCAAAGTCTCATTCATACCTTGGATTTTCACAATTGTCACTGCCTCTCCTGTAACAGACTTTTGCTTCAACATTGATTCAGTGTGGAGACAACATCACAGGGGGTTGGACAAGCTAGATGCAGGAAGATTGTTCCCGATGTTGGGGAAGTCCAGAACAAGGGGTCACAGTGTAAGGATAAGGGGGAAGTCTTTTAGGACCAAGATGAGAAAATCATTTTTCACGCAGAGAGTGGTGAATCTGTGGAATTCACTGCCACAGAAGCTAGTTGAGGCCAGTTCATTGGCTATATTTAAGAGGGAGTTAGATGTGGCTAAAGGGATCAGGAGGTATGGAGAGAAGGCTCCACAGGATACTGAGTTGGGTGATCAGCCATGATCATATTGAATGGCAGTGCAGGCTCAAAGGGCCGAATGGCCTACTCCACCTATTTTCTATGTCAGTTAACTCCACATTCAAGCACCTGCAGAATCATGTCTCCCATCTACACTAATCTGATTTAACATTACTTGGTCGAAAGCCTTCTATGTGTTGGCATTTCAAATATTCAACTAAATATTCATTAAATGTGCAAGTACCTGCCTCCACCACCACCACCACCTCATGTGTTATGTTACATCCAATTTATGGGTGAAAAAAATCTTCCTCAGCTTCCTTCTAAATCATCATGGATGGATCTGCTGAGGGAACGATTTCTCACACTTCCCTATCTTTGGCCCTCAGAATCCAGTATACCTCAATCAGATCCTTCCTCAACCTTCCCCACTCCAAGAAAAACAGACCCAGCCTATCCAATACACTCCATCCCAGGCAACATCCTTTAGTTTAGAGATACAGTGTGGAAACACACCCTTTGGCCGACCAGCGATCCCCACAGATGATCTTACACACACTAGGAATAATTTTACAATTATACCCAGCCAATTAACCTACAAACCTGTACGTCTTTTAAGTGTGGGTGGAAACTGGAGATCCCAGAAAAAAACACAAGCAGGTCACAGAGAAAACGTACAAACTCCGCACAGACAGCACCCATAGTTAGGATCAAACGGATTCTGGCGCTGTAAGGCAACAACTTGCTGCCCAAATCCTAGTGAAACTCCTCTCCAACCTCTTTAGTATAATCACATCCTTCCTATAGTGTGGTAACCAGAACAACATGCAGTGCTCCTGCAGTGAAGTAACCAAAGCTTTATTATAAATGCTCCCATGTTTTCCCACTAATGAAGGCAAGTATCCCAGATGCCTTCATCGCCACCTTAACTATCTGTGGTTCCACCTTCATTACTTGGCCACATATATAAAGTTCCTTGTTATAACCCATCCCCTCACACTGTCATCATCCAAGCCACACCCCACCCGCCCCGCCGATTCTCCAGCCTCACATCTACACAAGGAATAGTAAAGTTTAATCAATCAGCCCACCATCGAGCACATCTTTGGCATGTGGGAGGAAACCAGAGCACCCATGGAAAATCTACACATTCATGGAGTATGTAAACTGCACCCACTGTGATCCCTTGAGCTGTAAGACAACTGTGCTATCTGTGCACCCTTAAGTGAACATTTCCTGCCTCCTGTGTCAGAGCCTGCAGATCCCATTTAGGACTCCAATCTCCAGCCATCTCAGAACCTTCAGAACTAGAAATTGAAACTCATAACAGAGCCACTTCAGAGCGGAATTCTTTTTTTTCCATTTTGCTTCCATCCTCCTTTGAGGATCAGTTCCAAAGACTCCTGACTCTCAAAGAAAAACTTACCTCCTCTGTCTTAAATGAATGACACATTATTTCTATGCAAGAAAATCATGTTCTAGTTACCCAGCCTTTCAGTCTCAACATTTCCCATCAAATGGAAAATTCCACATTTTCCGACATCATAGTCAATTTTCCCAATCTTTCTCCACTAATTTAACCTCTCAATATTACTATATCCTCTTTGCAACTTACCTTTGATTTTCTGTATCTGTGTGATCAACACATTTAGCAAGCATACTTCCAGTCCCTTCAACCATGTTTCCTTGTTTTTCCCATCTTCCACACTTTTCAAATGTTTGGCCCACACTCATTGGAGTTTAGAAAAAAGTAGAAGCAATTTGATTGATCAGATTCCGAAGAGATGATGATGCAGAGAATATTGCATGTCTTTCAATATTACATAAGGACAGTTTGAGGTTTTTTCCAAAGCCAGTCTGTTTTGGTACTTCATAAGTTCATGCCATAGGAGGCCATTCAGCTCATCAAGTCTACTCCGCCATTCAATCATGGCTGATCTATCTTTCCCTCTCAACCCCATTCTCCTGCCTTCTCCCCATAACCCTTGATACTCTTACCAATGAAGTATCTTTCAATCTTCGCCTTAAATAGACAATAGACAATAGGTGCAGGAGTAGGCCATTCGGCCCTTCGAGCCAGCACCGCCATTCAATGTGATCATGGCTGATCATTCCCAATCACTACCCCGTTCCTGCCTTCTCACCATATCCCCTGACTCAGCTATTTTTAAGAGCTCTATCTAGCTCTCTCTTGAAAGCATCCAGAGAACCTGCCTCCACGGCCCTCTGAGGCAGAGAATTCCACAGACTCACCACTCTCTGTGAGAAAAAGTGTTTCCTCGTCACCGTTCTAAATGGCTTACACATTCTTTAACTATGGCCCCTAGTTCTGGTCTCCCCCAACATTGGGAATGTGTTTCCTGCCTCTAGCCTGTCCAAGCCCTTAACAATCCTATCTATTTCAATGAGATCCCCTCTCATCCTTCTAAACTCCAGCGTGTACAAGCCCAGCTGCTCCATTCTCTCAGCATATCACAGTCCCGCCATCCCGGGAATTAACCTTGTAAACCTTCGCTGCGCTCCCTCAATAGCAAGAATGTCCTTCCTCAAATTAGGGGACCAAAACTGCACAATACTCCAGGTGTGGTCTCACTAGGGCTCTGTACAACTGCAGAAGGACCTCTTTGCTTCTATATTCGATTCCTCTTGTTATAAAAGCCAACATGCCATTCGTTTTCTTCACTGCCTGCAGTACCTGCATGCTTACTTTCATAGACTGATGTACAAGGACCCCCAGATCCCGTTGTACTTCCCCTTTTCCCAACTTGACAATTTAGATAGTGGATAACCTCACATTTATCTGCATCTATGCCATGCATCTGCCCACTCCCCCAACCTGTCCAAGTCACCCTGCATTCTCATAGCATCCTCCTCACAGTTCACACTGCCACCCAGCTTTGTGTCATCTGCAAATTTGTTAATGTGTTACTTTGAATCCCTTCATCCAAATCATTGATAAATATTGTAAATAGCTGCGGTCCCAGCACCGAGCCTTGCGGTACCCCACTAGTCACTACCTGCCATTCTGAAAGGGACCCGTTAATCCCTACTTTTTGTTTCCTGTCTGCCAACCACTTCTCTATCCATGTCAGCACTCTACCCCCAATACCATGTGCCCTAATTTTGCCCACTAATCTCCTATGTGGAACTTTATCAAATGCTTTCTGAAAGTCCAGGTACACTACATCCACTGGCTCTCCCTTGTCCATTTTCCTAATTACATCTTCAAATCATTCCAGAAGATTAGTCAAGCATGATTTCCCCTTCGCAAATCCATGCTGACTTGGACCGATCCTATTACTGCTATCCAAATGTTCGGCAATCTCATCATTTATAATTGACATCTTCCCCACCACCGATGGCTAACTGGTCTATAATTCCCTATTTTCTCTCTCCCGCCTGCCTTAAAAAGTGGGATAACATTAGCTACCCTCCAATCCACAGGAACAGATCCTGAGTCTATAGAACATTGGAAAATTATCACCAATGCATCCACGATTTCTAGAGCCACTTCCTTAAGTTCTCCGGGATGCAGACCATCAGGCCCTGGGGATTTATCAGCCTTCAGTCCCATCAGTCTATCCAACACCATTTCCTGCCTACTGTGGATTTCCTTCGGTTCCTCCGTAACCCCAGATCCTCTGGCCACTACTATATCAGGAAGATTGTTTGCGTCCTCCTTAGTGAAGACAGATCCAAAGTACCTGTTCAATTCATCTGCCATTTCCTTGTTCCCATAATAAATTCACCTTTTTCGGTCTTCAAGGGTCCAACTTTGGTCTTAACTAATTTTTTCCTCTTCACATACCTAAAGAAGCTTTTACTATCCTGCTTTATATTCTTGGCTAGCTTACCTTCGTACCACATCTTTTCTCCCCGTTTGTCTTTTTGGTTATCTTCTGTTGTTCTTTAAACATTATCCAATCCTCTTGCTTCCCGCTCATATTTGCTACGTTGTACTTCTTCGCTTTAATTTTCATACCCAATGCCTCTACAGCGGTCTGTGGCAATGACTTGGTTTTAGTTACAATCATTGCTGAAAATCCACATTCACAAAGGTAGATAGAATGGAACAGTTGTAAGGCTGATGAAGTACACAAGAGTGAGGTGTAGCAGATCATGAGGGCCATGGCTCACATTCTTTTTCCCAGGGTAGAGGATTCTAAAACTAGTGAGAATGGGCTTAAAGTGAGAAGGGAGATATTTAAGTTGGAACTGAGGGGCAACCTTTTCACTCTGTATCTGTAATGAGCTGCCAAAGGAAGATATAGAAGCAGATACAATTATAACTTGAAAGTACATTTGGACAGATATATGGATTGGAACGAACAGGTTTAAGCAGGCTTTGTGCCAAATGTAGGCAAACGGGACTTGCCGATGTGGTTGGCATGGACAATGAGTGCTTGTTCCAGTGCTGTATGAATTATTGACTCTAAGGTCTTAACTACAATTTCACCATGTTCCTGATATTTCAAATGTTCTATCATCTAAGAAAAAAAACTGAAGTCATGCTAAAAACATGACCTCAATCATGTTATGCAAAATGTGGCGTCCTACTGCTGTAGCAACATTTTGAAAGCAGCAGAACCGGGCGGCACCGTAGAGTTGCTGCCTTAAAACGCCACAGACCTGGGTTCGATCCTGACTACGGGTGCTATCTAAATGGAGTTTGTACATTCTCCCTGTGACCACGTGAGTTTTCTCTGGGTTCTCCAGTTTCCTCCCACTCTCCAAAGACCTACAGGTTTGTAGGTTAATTGGATTCTGTAAAAAAACGTAAATCATCCCTAGTGTGTTGGATAGTGCTAGCGTGCGGGGTGATTGCTGCTCAGAGCGGACTCAGTGGGCCTTTTCCAAGCCGTATCTCTAAAGTCTAAATTCTAACCAGTTGTTAGGTACTTCCCCCTCTCCCCCCCCCCCCCCCTCTGGTGAATGCTATGTACTTAACTCTTTTGTTTCTCTCCTGAGTGCAGGCCCCGTGGCTAGGGGTCAGGAATCAAGGGGTTAAGGACTCCTGTACCCGATTGGCCAAGCTGCATCAGGTGACGGGTGACTCATCAAAAGCTTAAAATACCAGGAGTCTCCCAGAACACTCTCTCTCTTTGTCGACCCTGACTCATGAACAGACTGTATTCTGAACTGCAGGAGGCCTGGCCACATGGCATAGAACTTTGTGTTTTATTACCTACATTTGTCAATTAATATTGAATAGGGACGGATAAGGGCTGACCTGAGGGTTTTCGTGTATTTTGTTTCAGGGTTATTTCCATTTAGGCAGGTTAGGGACTCTAGTTCGAAGGCCCATTGCGATGCTGGCTGGAGCACTGTTATCTTTGTTTATTAGTGTATTCTTGTCCTTGACTGGATTGTTTGAATCAGGTTTGAGTTTTAATTAAATAAAAGACTATTTCCTTGAACTTGAGCCTCGTTTTTGACTATGTTACGCGGCTCTGAAGTACCTGTATTCGGGAGTTGTAACAAAATGGGGGCTCGTCCTAAGCTTTGAGGACCCTAGACAGTTTTGGGTTTTTTTTTGGTAGGCTTCTGGTGACTGAGGAAGTCTGTGTGTGAGGTGACTGAGGAATTCTGTGTTGTGAGGAGATTTTTTTCCTCTTCCGTTGGTGGTGACATTTGTGACCAGGGTTTGGCTGGTGGTTTGGTCCTACATTTGATATGGAGTTTAAAGTGCAGGAATTTACTGAGGCTCCTAGTCAGGAGTTGTTTGCTAAATGTACGAAGGAACATTTGTTTATGCAGGCAGAGATCTATAAGGTGCCTATTGATACGCATTTGAAGAAACAGGCTATAAAGTTGGTGTTATGGTTTGAGTTGGTGTGGAAGGGGGTATTGCCTGCTGGTGCAGACAGTACTCTATCTCGTCAGGAAATGGGGACCTCATTTGATTGAAGGAGTTAGAGCTTGAAAGGAAAAAGGAGGAGAGGGCCTTAAAAGAGAAAGAGCTCATGCTCCAATCAGAGCTTGAAATGAAAAAGGAGGAGAGGGCCTTAAGAGAGAAAGAGATCATGCTTGAAATGGAACGCCTTGAGCGGCAGGAGAAGGAATTTAATGCCTCCTGAGTTTCTTCTAGGGAACGGGAGGTGTCTAAGGCCGCGGTGTTAGCAGATGAGTATGTATTGACTCATAAAACTGAGTTTGCTGGGCGATCCTATAGTTTTGGTGCACGGCC
The DNA here is from genome assembly GCA_035221665.1 of Okamejei kenojei. Classification (NCBI taxonomy): domain Eukaryota; kingdom Metazoa; phylum Chordata; class Chondrichthyes; order Rajiformes; family Rajidae; genus Okamejei; species Okamejei kenojei. Next base: position 15,448,580 of record CM069135.1, on the reverse strand, counting down.
GTTTAATTGTGGTGGTGTCACCGGTGGCAGTGCCAAAGCTGTTTCTGTGCCTGCAAGTGTCAGCTCATTAATACAGGGGGAGGTCCGAGCTGATAAGGTTGATGGAGATTTCAGGACTAAGGAAGGGCCTGTGTGCTACTATTGTAAAGGGAGCGGGCACATTTTAAAGTCGAGTCCCGTCCTGCAAAGGAAAAATACAAAGCCTGTGGCTTTGGTGGGTACACAAAGAGCACCTGTGGTTCCTGGGATGCCTGTGTCTGATGAGTGTAGGAATTATTCTGCGTTCATCACGAAAGGTTTTGTTTCTGTAGAGAATGGGGGTCATAAAGTTCCAGTATCCATCTTGCGTGATACTGGTGCTACTCAGTCCTTTATATTGGATAGTGTACTGCCATTTTCTGGGGAGTCATCGGTTGGGTCCAGTGTCCCTGTGGTAGGATTCGGGTTGGAGGACATGGTAGTGCCTTTGCATACCGTGAGTCTCGAGCCCGAGTTGGTTTCAGGCCGGGTAATTGATGGGTTACGGCCGTGTTTCCAGTTGCGGGAGTTTCTGTGATTTTGGGGAATGACTTGGCAGGAGGTAGAATTTTAATTACTCCTGAGGTGACGGGTGTTCCGATGGCGCAAAGTCCTGATATATTGGCTATGCAGCATCCGACGGTCTTCACAGCTTGTGCTGTCACAAGGGCTATGGCTAAGAGCCAGGCAAATTTTGAAGATGTAGTGGACCTGAGTGAGAGCATTTTGGGGGATCAGGATTTACCGTCTGTAAATGGGCTGGATGGTTTGGAGTTTGTAAAATGTGTGCAGGATAGTTTTTTGCAGCAGTACATAGAGGTATCGACCAGAGAAGGGGCAGTGCTGGACCTCCTGTTAGGAAATGAGGCAGGTCAGGTGACGGAGGTATGCGTTGGTGAGCACTTCGGGACCAGTGATCACAATACCATTAGTTTCAATATAATTATGGAGAGAGTCAGAACTGGACCTAGGGTAGAGATTTTTGATTGGAGAAAGGCTAACTTTGAGGGAATGCGTAAGGATTAAAGAGTGAATTGGGACACTTTGTTTCATGGGAAGGATGTAGAAGAGAAATGGAGGACATTTAAAGGGGAAATTGTAAGAGTGCAGAATCTTTATGTCCCTGTATAGGTTGAAAGGAAATAGTAAAAATTGGAAAGAGCCATGGTTTTCAAGGGAAATTGGACACTTGTTTCGAAAAAAGAGAGATATCTACAATAATTATAGGAGGCATGGAGTAAATGAGGTGCTAGAGGAGTATAAAGAATGTAAAAAGAATCTTAAGAAAGAAATTAGGAAGGCTAAAAGAAGATATGAGGTTGCTTTGGCAAGAAAGGTGAAAGTAAACCCAAAGGGTTTCTACAGCTATATTAATAGCAAAAGGATAACGAGGGATAAAATTGACCATTAGAGAACCAGAATGGACAGCTATCTGCAGAGCCAAAAGAGATGGGGAGATATTGAACAATTTCTTTTCTTCGGTATTCACCAAGGAGAAGGATATTGAACTCGGTGAGTTAAGGGGAAAGAGTAGAGTAGATATGGAAACTATGAGATTCAAAGAGGAGGAAGTACTGACACTTTTGAGAAATATAAAAGTGGATAAATCTCCAGGTCCTGACAGGATATTCCCCTAGGACATTGAGGGAAGTTAGTGTAGAAATAGCAGGAGCTATGACAGAAATATTTCAAATGTCATTAGAAACGGGAATAGTGCCGGAGGATTGGCGTACTGCGCATGTTGTTCCATTGTTTAAAAAGGGTTCAAATAATAAACCTAGCAATTATAGACCTATTAGTTTGACGTCAGGGTGGGCAAATTAATGGAAAGGATACTTAGAGATAATATATATAAGCATCTGGATAAACAGGGTCTGATCAGGAACAGTCAACATGGATTTGTGCCGGGAAGGTCATGTTTGACAAACCTTCTTGAATTTTTTGAAGCGGTAACTAGGGAAATTGATGAGGGTAAAGCAGTGGATGTTGTCTATATGGATTTCAGTAAGGCCTTTGACAAGGTTCCCCATGGAAGGTTGGTTAAGAAGGTTCAATCTTTGGGTGTTAATGGCGGAGTAGCAAGATGGATTCAACAGTGGCTGAATGGGAGATGTCAGAGAGTAAAGGTGGATGGCTGTTTGTCAGGTTTGAAGCCGGTGACCAGTGGGGTGGCCTCAGGATCTGTGTTGGGTCCACTGTTGTTTTTGTCATGTACATCAATGATCTGGATGATGGGGTGGAAAATTGGATAAGTAAGTATGCAGATGATACTAAGATAGGTGGTGTTGTGGATAATGAAGTAGATTTTCAAAGTCTACAGAGAGATTTGGGGCCATTTGGAAAAGTGGGCTGAAAGATGGCAGATGGAGTTTAATGCTGATAAGTGTGAAGTGCTACATCTTGGCAGGACAAATCAAAATAGGACGTACATGGTAAATGGTAGGGAATTGAGGAATGCTGTGGAACAGAGGATCTAGGAATAACTGTTCATAGTTCCCTGAAGGTGGAATCGCATGTAGATAGGGTGGTAAAGAAAGCCTTTGGTGTGCTGGCCTTTATAAATCAGAGCATTGAATATAGGAGTAGGAACTAATGTTAAAATTGTACAAGGCGTTGGTAAGAACAATTCTGGAGTATGGTGTACAATTTTGGTCGCCTAGTTATAGGAAGGATGTCAACAAAATAGAGAGAGAGTACAGAGGAGATTTACTAGAATGTTGCCAGGGTTCCAGCAACTATGTTACAGAGAAAGTTGAACAAGTTAGGTCTTTATTCTTTGGAGCGCAGAAGGTTAAGGGGGGACTTGATTGAGGTCTTTAAAATGATGAAAGGGATAGACAGAGTTGACGTGGATACGTTTTTTTTTTCCCATTGAGGGTAGGGAAGATTCAAACAAGAGGCATGACATGAGAATTAAGGGACAGAGGTTTCGGGTAACGTGAGGGGGAACTTCTTTACTCAGAGGGTGGTGGCTGTGTGAATCAGCTTCCAGCAGAAGTGGTGGAGGCAGGATCGATTTTAACATTTAAAGTAAAGTGGATAGGTATATGGACGTGAAGGGAATGGAGGGGTATGGTCCGAGTGCAGGTAGATGGGACTAGGGGAAAACGAATGGTCGGCACGGACTGGAAGGGCCGAGAGGGCCTGTTTCCGTGCTGTAATTGTTATATGGTTATATGGTTATATGGATGATGGATCCTGTGTTGTGGAGGGTGTTTCTACATCTCAAGATGGGGTCTTGTCTGGAAATGTGCCCGTGTCGCTGTCACGTGACCGGCTGGTTGAGGAGCAAAAGAGTGATCAAGGTTTATCGGATCTGTTCGACTACGCGGTGCCTGAGGGGGATATGGATTCCACAGCAAAGGGGTATTTTCTGAGGAATGGCTTACTGATGCGAAAGTGGTCTCCCTTGGATATGTCGGGGCAGGATGATTGGAGCGTGGTTGATCAGATTGTGATACCTCGTCGGTATAGGGACGAGATACTCTGTTTGGCTCATGATGGACCTCTGGGTGGACATTTGGGGGTCAATAAGACGTATGACCGTATCTTACGGAATTTTTTTTGGCCAGGGTTGAAAAAGGACGTGAAGCAGCACTGCAGGTGTTGTCACATTTGCCAGGTGGCAGGAAAGCCGAACCAATCGATTGTTCCTGCGCCTTTATATCCAATCCCTGTGGTCGGGGAGCCGTTTGAACGGATTCTAGTTGATTGTGTGGGTCCTCTACCTCGGACAAGGTGGGGCAAGTTTTTATTGACAATTATGTGTGCGTCTACCCGCTTTCCGGAGGTGGTCCCTTTGCGTAACATTACTGCCCCTGCCATTGTGAAGTCTCTCACTAAGTTTTTTCGTTGTTCGGTTTGCCCAAGGTTGTGCAGAGTGACCAAGGTTCCAACTTCATGTCAAAGGTTTTTGGTCAGGTAATGAAGTTGTTGGATATTGAGCATTGTTACTCCAGTGCGTATCATCCAGAGAGCCAAGGAGCTCTCGAGCGGTTTCACCAGACTTTGAAATCCATGTTGAGGACTTACTGCCTGGAGTTTTGAAAAAAGACTGGGATGAGGGGGTTCATCTCGTTATGTTTGCGGTGCGTGAGGTCGTGCAGGAGTCTTTAGGGTTCAGTCCTGCTGACCTGGTGTTCGCCCATACTGTTCGTGGTCCGTTGAGGGTCCTGAAGGAGAAATGGTTGCAGGAGAATTCAAAACGTAGTATTTTAGACCACGTCTGCACTTTTAGGTCTAGACTGCGGAGGGCATGCGAACTGGCAATGGGTAATCTTGCTTCTGCTCAGTCCAGGATGAAGGGCTGGTTCGACAGGAAGGCTTCTAGTAGGAATTTTTCTCTAGGTGACAAAGTCCATGTGTTGTTGCCTATTCCCTGGTTCCAGTCTGCAGGCTCGGTATAGTGGTCCCTATCAGGTGGTTAAGAAGTTGGTGCAAGGATTACGTTATTGGTACCCTCTGATCGAGGCGTAAGACTCAGCTCTGTCATATCAACATGCTGAAGCAGTACCATGTGCAGGAGCATGTACAGGTTGATGGGGAGGAGCTGTGTCCTTTTGGTTTTGTCTAAGCCGTTTTGGCTGTAGTAGTGCTGCCCCCTGACACGGGTGGTGATGTGGGTGAGGCACGGGTTGTCGTGGCAGTGACGCAGGGAAAGCTGTGCAACTCTGAAGCTTTGGAGTCGCTTCCCTTGCGGTTGTCTCATTGTCCTGGAAGTCAGCGGGATGATCTGCTTGCTTTGGGGGGGGTGGGGTCAAATGGGTCACTGTTCTCGGATGTGCCTTCTCAGACGTCTGTGCTGCAGCATGACACTGACGTGGCCGGTGCTGCGCCAATTAAACAGCATCCGTATCGGGTCAACCCTGACAAGCGTCAACGTCTAAGAGTGTCAGGTTGACTATATGCTGCAGCATGCAATTGCTGAACCTAGTTGTAGTCCGTGGAGTTCTCCGCGTCTACTGGCTACGAAGGCTAATGGGGAGGGCAGGTTTTACACGGACTTTCGGAAGGTGAATGGTGTAACTAAGCCGGATTGCTATCTTCTTCCACGGATGGAGGATTGTGTGGATCATAACAGAATAAGAAAAGGCGGTTAATGAGCTGGAGTTGGCAGCTGCAGGAATACAACCTGGAGTTCAGGCACATCAGGGGCAAGGATAATATCTTGGCTGATGCCTTGTCGCGCCAGTAGTGTTTTAGTACTGAATAGTTTCTTCCGAAGCTTATTCAGTATCTTTGGGTGGGGGTGTTAGGTACTTCCCTCCCCCCCTCTGGTGAATGCTAAGTACTTAACTCTTTTGTTTCTCTCCTGAGTGCAGGCCCCGTGGCTGGGGGTCAGCAATCAAGGGATTAAGGGCTCCTGTACCCGATTAGCCAAGCTGCGTCAGGTGACGGGTGACTCATCGAAAGCTTAAATACCAGGAGTCTCCCAGAACTATTTCTCTCTTCGTCGACCCTGACTCATGAACAGACTGTATTCTGAACTGCAGGAGGCCTGGCCACATGGCATAGAACTTTGTGTTTTATTACCTACATTTGTCAATTAATATTGAATTAGGACGGATAAGGGCTGACCTGAGGGTTTTCGTGTATTTTGTTTAAGGGTTATTTCCATTTAGGCAGGTTAGAGACTCTAGTTCGACGGCCCATTGCGAGGCTGGCTGCAGCACTGTTATCTTTGTTTATTAGTTTATTCTTGTCCTTGACTGGGTTGTTTGAATCAGGTTTGAGTTTTAATTAAATAAAAGACTATTTCCTTGAACTTGAGCCTGGTTTTTGACTATGTTACGCGGCTCTGAAGTACCTGTATTCGGGAGTCGTAACACCAGTCAAGTTCAAATATAACTGCATTGAATTTCTTCAGTTAAAAGAAACAGCACAAATTAGCACTGTCACTGACATGGTGCTAATCTATTTAAATTAAGTAGCACTATTGCTACTTAATTTAAATTAAGCATCTCCCAACAGCAACAGAGTTCCCGGAGGCTGGGGAATCCCTTGCAGCAGGGGAAACACGGTGTCACAGAGGATTGCACAGAGGAGTACAGTACCATCAACCACCAGGGAGGCTTTCATTGTGCCCAGTAACGTGGTCGACAGGGCAGACTACATATGAGATTGAAGCACAGGGGACTCACTACACCTGCCTCCCCCTTTTTCCAACTATCTTCTTCCGTCCCCACCCCCCCCCCCCCCATCAGTGTGAAGAAGCGCCTCCAACCAAAACGTCAGCTCTCAATGTTCTCCAGAGATGCTGAGTTACTCCAGCAGATTGTGTCCTTTCCTGACCCTTAATCTAAATGCCTCGACAACAACTTTACCATTCTATCTACTTGTGATGTCATTTTCTGTGTTGCAAAATTAGTGTCGGGCAAGGTACAGAGACACAGTGGGCAGAGGTAAAATGGGGAGAGAGGACAAGAATTGACAAGGAAATGCAATTAGGAGGAGAACGCACAGGGGGAGAGGGAAAGCGAGAGATCTATTATAAAGTCATAAAATCATACAGTGTGGAAACGGGCCATTTGGCATAACTTGCCTACATCGACCAACATGCCCACCTAGTCCCACCCAAAGATTATCGAGGAGCTTTGGTCCCACCTGCATGCATTTGGCCCATATCCCACTAAACCTGTCGTATCCATGTGCCTTTGTCCAATGTTTCTTAAACATTACGATACCACCTGCCTCAACTACCTCCTCTGGCAGTTCGTTCCACACACTCACCTCATCTGTGTGAAAAAAAAACACCCCTCTGGTTCCTATTAAAGCTTTCACCCTCACCTTAAACCAATGTTCTCTTGTAATCGAAAAGATACAGAATCAGAGATAGAGTTGAAAAGAAAAGGGATAAATGTGGTAATTCTGGCGCTCCACCTCTGCCTCACTTACTTCACTCAAACTGGGAAGCGCGGATGCTTTAAAATAAGTGGTGAGCACAAGAAGCTCACTAATGCAAGGTATAACCATATAACCATATAACCATATAACAATTTCAGCACGGAAACAGGCCCTCTCGGCCCTTCCAGTCCGTGCCGACCATTTATTTTCCCCTAGTCCCATCTACCTGCACTCAGACCATACCCCTCCATTCCCTTCACGTCCATATACCTATCCACTTTAGTCTTAAATGTTAAAATCGATCCTGCCTCCACCACTTCTGCTGGAAGCTGATTCCACACAGCCACCACCCTCTGAGTAAAGAAGTTCCCCCTCACGTTACCCCGAAACTTCTGTCCCTTAATTCTCATGTCATGCCCTCTTGTTTGAATCTTCCCTACCCTCAATGGGAAAAACGTATCCAACGTCAACTCTGTTTGACGTGGATACGTCATTTTAAAGACCTCAATCAAGTCCCCCCTTAACCTTCTGCGCTCCAAAGAATAAAGACCTAACTTGTTCAACCTTTCTCTGTAACATAGTTGCTGGAACCCTGGCAACATTCTAGTAAATCTCCTCTGTACTCTCTCTATTTTGTTGACATCCTTCCTATAACTAGGCGACCAAAATGTACACCATACTCCAGAATTGGTCTTACCAATGCCTTGTACAATTTTAACATTACTTCCCTACTCCTATATTCAATGCTCTGATTTATAAAGGCCAGCACACCAAAGGCTTTCTTTACCACCCTATCTACATGCGATTCCACCTTCAGGGAGCTATGCACAGTTATTCCTAGATCCCTCTGTTCTACAGCATTCCTCAATTCCCTACCATTTACCATGTACTTCCTATTTTGATTTGTCCTGACAAGTATGCAAGTATGCTGTTTGCTTCATCTGTAAAAATGAGCAAGCTATGAGGGCTGATTCCATGGCTAAGAAGCTGCTAAGTAACAATGCTACAGATTTTTGGAAGGAAGTGAGAGCTCTTAGCAGTTACAAAACATCTCTACCATGTACTGTAGATGGAATCTCTGGAACAGCTAATATCGCAGAGTTATGGCAACAACATTATAGCACATTATTGAACTGTGTCCAAGGTGACTTTTATGGGGTGGACAATACTGAGAGTAATGACTCGATGGTGATTATGTCACATGAGGTGTATCATGCCATGAACAAGCTGTCCAACAACAAAGCAAGTGGCTTGGATCATCTCTGCTGAACATCTTAAGTATGCGAGTATGAGGATAGCTCCTCTCCTAGCTATTTGTTTTACTGGCTTTATGATTCATGGCTTGTTACCAACTCAATGTTGTCTGTCCTGTTAGTGCCGGTTTATTAAGGACAAAGCTGGTAAAGTAGGCAGTCTAAATAATTACAGGCCCATAGCTTTAGCCACATATTGTCAAAAATCTTAGAAAGAGTTCTGTTGGATAGAATAAATGAATTTGTTAACTCCACAGATAACCAGTTTGGCTTAAAGCTAAACATGGCACTGACTTATGCATAATGCCCTAAAGGAGATTGTAAACAAATATAGAGGCAAAAACTCTCCAATCCTTCTGTGCTTTATTGATGCTTTCCAAAGCCTTTGACCGTGTTAATCACAGAAAGCTGTTTGGTAAAATGAGTCAAAGAGGGGTGCCTAAATACATTGTTTAGAATTCTGGCCTACTGTTATGCCCACCAACTATGCAAATAAATGGGGGCAATAGGTCTCAGCCCAATTTGGTTAGACAAGGGGTATTTTGTCCCCAGTCCTTTTTAATCTATATATTGATGATCTGTCTAAACAATTGAGAGCCTGTAACACTGGGTGCGTGATTGGTAATATTTTAGTGAACCATATTAGTATGCAGATGATCTTGTGGACTTTAGTCCATCTAGCGCTCTCTCCAGCAGCTCCTTACTACATGTTCCGTGTATGGTGTGGAACATGACATTACATATAATGCTAGTAAACAGTGCTGTTATGGTCTGTAGAACCAAAGAGGATAAAAGCCTAAAATATCCTGATTTTAAATTGTCTGACAACAATCTTAGTGTCTGTAATAAGATAAAATATCTAGGCTTTTTTTTACAGAACAAATGACAGATGATGAGGATATTTATAGCAACGACGCATGCTGTATATACAGGCGAATATCCTCTTGCGTAAATTTGGTGCGTGTGCAGATGTGGTGAAGATGTCGCTATTGAGAGCATACTGCACACCCTCTACACACTGCGCACCTGTGGTCGAACTATTTAAAGACAAGTATGCAGAGACTAAAGGTTGCATATAACGATGCCATGAGAACACTGCTAAGGCAACCAAGTAGTGCCAGTAATATGTTTGTGGCTGCAGGAGTCAGTACTTTAGAAGCTATCCTACGACACCCCATGTATAAATTCATTTGCAGGATAAATGACTCTAAAAATGTGCTTATTGTGGCCTTGACAAACATAAGGGTTAGCACTACACGCTACGAATCTCAGCTGTGGAGACACTGGTATCGTTGTCTAGTTGTACGACATTGATCATCTTTTACTCTGAATTTTTAACTTAAGTATTGTTTAAAATATATAAATTATGATGTTTTTATGTGATTTACCATGATTTTAAATATATTTATGATATTTGATATGCAATGCATTTTTTAATGTAATGTTGCCCCTTGTCTGGACCTTGAGTCCGTAATAAAGTCATTATTATTATTATTATATTAGAGGAGCTCCTCTAGCATCTTTGGTGGCGATGGCCCCTCTCACCCGTTGTTTGCCAAAAACGAATGATGTTTTATGTGATTTACCATGATTTTAAATATATTTATGATATTTGATATGCAATGCATTTTTTAATGAAATGTTGCCCCTTGTCTGGACCTTGAGTCCGTAATAAAGTTATTACTATTATTATTATTATATTAGAGGAGCTCCTCTAGCATCTTTGGTGGCGATGGCCCCTCTCACCCGTTGTTTGCCAAAAACGAAGCCGATAGCAGAGGATGGTTTCGATCCATCGACCTCTGGGTTATGGGCCCAGCACGCTTCCGCTGCGCCACTCTGCTGATGACAATGGGAGGCTTTTTCTGTACAAACACATGATTCGCGCCGAGAACCAGCCGACGACGCGCTGCAGTTTGGGGTCACGTGCCCCGCCCGCGGCGTCAGCGTCAACTGTCACTCCGCCCCGCGTGACGCACGGAGCCGCCATGTCCGGCAGCCGCGGGTTGTGGGCCGCCGGCGGGAGACGGGGTGAGGCAGGGCATGGGGGGTATTAGGGATCCTGTCGTTGGAGGAGATGGTGGGTGTCTCTCTGTAGGGCGGGCAGGGGACGCTGTTGTTGCCCTGTGTGGGGATGGAGGGGGTAGTGTTGCCCCGTGTGTGGGCGGCGAGGCAGGTTGTTGCCCCGCTGTGTGTCATAGAGTGACACAGTGATGAAGCGGAGAACAGGCCCTTCGGCCCAACATGTCCCTGTTACACTGCCCTACTTTGACAAAAGGAAGCAACTGACAGAAAGGCGTTTGCTTGTAAATGAGGAAAACGTGTTTTTCTTTCAGCTCTCTGTGATGGAATTTCTTACTTTCAACTCTGTGATGGAATCTGGTATAAATATTTTCAAATTGTACTCAGCCAATTGTACTTATTTTGTTCACCATTGTGTCGAGCATATCTCAAATACCCTAAAACAAGCCATAACTCAATTTTGACAAAATTGTCAGTTGCTTCCTTTTGTCAAATTAGGGCAGTACATTAGTCCCGCTTGCCTGCGCTTCGTCCATAACCCTCCAAACCTGTCCTATCCATGTACCTTTCTAACTGTTTCTTAAATGTTGGGATAGTCCCAGTCTCAACTACCCCCGCTGACAGCTTGTTCCATACACCCACCAACTTTGTGTGAAAAAGTTACCCCTCAGATTCCCCTTAAATCTTTTCCCCTTCAATCTATGTCCTTTGGTCTTCAGTTCCCCTAGTCTGGGCAAGGGATTCTGTGCCGATGTATTCCTCTCATGATTTTATACACCTCCATAAGATTTTAGACACCTCATTCTGCCATAAGATTTTAGACACCTCATTCTCCTCCGCTCTAAGGTATAGAGACCCAGCCTACTCAACCTCTGTCTATAGCTCAGACCCTCTAGTCCTAAAGGTGTGTGGAGGAAGGGGGTTGGGGGGGTGCAGTTGCCCTGTGTGTGTGTGGATGAGAGGGGGTGTTGCCCTGTGTGGGGTTGGAGGGGGTTGTTGGTAGCGAATTAGTCGGGGGTGTGAGCCTCTCGGGTGGCAGGTTCCCGAGTAGTCAGAGTGGCTGTTCACTGCAGGTCCAGACAGTGGGCTGTTGAGTCAATTACTTGCCACTCTTCTATACCTGGTGTGTACTGGCTCAGTGGGTTCTTTCCAATTTCAGTGGGCACCATAATTTCAGGCTTTCCTTCCATTGCACACAAATTACTTGACATTTGGGTTAGAATGTCATGATCTATCCATTAGGTTTGCAAATGATCAATAACTAACGTTCAGGGGGAGGGGGAATCTGCAATCTACACATAGAGAGCTCCAGGTCAGGATTAAACTTGGGTCACTGGTGCTGTGAGAGCAGCTCTGTTAGCTGCGATACTGTGTCACTCTTTGGTTGTCAAATTTGCTAATGCCTCAAAATGTTGGCTGTGGAGTTTGGATATTCATCCAATGAATCTATGCATTTCCCCTCGGTGCACTGGCATCCTCCAACAACCCAAAACAGGCAGGTTCGTAGATTAATTGACCACTGTAATTGGACCCTAGTGTATAGATTAAACATAGAAACATAGAAATTAGGTGCAGGAGTAGGCCATTCAGCCCTTCGAGCCTGCACCGCCATTCAATATGATCATGGCTGATCATCCAACTCAGTATCCCGTACCTGCCTTCTCTCCATACCCTCTGATCCCCTTAGCCACAAGGGCCACATCCAACTCACTCTTAAATATAGCCAATGAACTGGCCTCAACTACCCTCTGTGGCAGAGAGTTCCAGAGACTCACCACTCTCTGTGTGAAGAAAGTCTTTCTCATCTCGGTCTTAAAGGATTTCCCCCTTATCCTTAAGCTGTGACCCCTTGTCCTGGACTTCCCCAACATCGGGAACAATCTTCCTGCATCTAGCCTGTCCAACCCCTTAAGAATTTTGTAATTTCTATAAGATCCCCTCTTAATCTCCTAAATTCCAGAGAGTATAAACCGAGTCTATCCAGTCTTTCTTCATAAGACAGTCCTGACATCCCAGGAATCAGTCTGGTGAACCTTCTCTGCACTCCCTCTATGGCAATAATGTCCTTCCTCAGATTTGGAGACCAAAACTGCACGCAATACTCCAGGTGTGGTCTCACCAAGACCCTGTACAACTGAAGTAGAACCTCCCTGCTCCTGTACTCAAATCCTTTTGCTATGAAAGCTAACATACCATTCGCTTTTTTCACTGCCTGCTGCATGGTGGAATCTGATGGGAGTGTGGAGAGGTGAAAATGGGATTAATGTAAATGGGTAGTTTATGGTCAGCATGATCTTGATGAGTTAAAGGGCCTGTTTCCATGCTGTATCTTTGACATCTAGTTTCTCCATCTGCAACTAGATCTACATCTAAAGTCCCTTCCCCCTGTCTCACAGTCTGAAAAAAGACTCGAAACGTCACCTATTCCTTTTCTCCAGAGATGCTGCCTGATCCACTGTTACTCCACCCTTTTGTGTCTATCTTCACAATAATACTTTGTTCTTCTTTGTTGTAGGTATTCTTCCATATGCAGGTTCTGCGCTTTGGAACTCCTGGAGATCATTCAGCTCCAAAACTGTGGGCCAAGAGGGACTCAAAAAGGAGCCATTAAAAAAGCCTGAAACACCCGTTGGCCGCTTTGATCGTCCACAACATGACCCTCTGGGAGGAGATCTCCTGGAAAGTGAGTCTTTCTTTCCTAGCACTGATCCGTCTTTAATGCACTGGTTCCATAATGAAATGTGAAATTTTACCTATAGTTAACTTAATGACAATGAATTGCTTCAGAATTTCCTTTAAAGTCCCCAAATATATGTTGGTTTGTATGAACAGCAAGTAGAAGTGCTACCCTAATGCAACTGTGTGGATGAAAGCAGCATGACGGAGCAGATGCCATGCTTCACAAACCCTCACCCCCCCCACCCCCCCCCCCCCGGAACATAAAACAGTACCACAGGAACAGGCCCATTTCAATGTCTGTGCCAAACAGCCCTGGCTCTTCGCCTCATTCACTGTCAAAACAAAACTGGGACTGCAGACAGCAACTTATAGTAGAAAACAAACACAAAGTGCTTGTGTAACTCAGCGGGTCAGACAGCCTCTCTGGAAGTCATGGAAAAATTATGTTTCAGATATAAGCCGTTCTGCAGGATGGTGTGGCGGTGGTGCTGTGTCTAACAGCGCCAGAGACCAGGGTTCAATCCTGACTACGGGTGCTATCTGTACAGGGATTGTATGTTCTCCCTGTGACCTGTTTGGTTTTCCCCGGGTGCCCCGGTTTCCTCCCACACTCCAGACGTAAAGGTTTGCAGATTAATTGGCTTGGTATAATGGAAAATTATCCCTGATGTGTGTGGGTTAGCATAAGTGTGCAGAGATTGCTGGTTGGCACGGACTTAGTGGGCCGAAGGGCCTGTTTCCATCTGAAATCTTCAGACTGCTCTGTCGTTCCTTGTTTCTCCAATTTACAGTAGGCAAGGCATCACAAGGCACGGGACCTTCTTGGTTAGATTCCCACCAGTTCCCACCCCCCATTTCTAAGGAAGGAACATTGCCTTGAGATGTTGGCTGATTTTTCTTTGCGCATAGATGCTGATTGACTGGTTGAGTTCTTCTAGCATTTCTATTTTTGCTCTAAATCCAGCAGAATTTGTAACGGTTAAAAAATGGAGTACAAATTTAAGTAAATTGACATGATTTATTTGCCATTATGGAGATGTGTCTGTAGGGTAGACCACACCTGGGAGTTGGATAGGTGGTGATGATGGAAGTTTTTTTTTCCCATTAGATGGTCACGGTCCTTTTTCCAAGGATAGGCAAGTTTAATGGTCTCAACCCGAAACTTCACCCGTTCCTTCTCTTCAGAGATGCTGCCTGTCCCACTGAGTTACTCCAGCATTTTGCGTCTATCTTCGGTTTAAACGAGCATCTGCAGTTCCTTCCTTCATAAAACTAAAAGTCTTTGGTTAAGGTGTGAGGGGAAAGATCTAAGGTGCATGTTTTTGTAGTGGGTTATATGAAAAGAGCTGCCAGAGGACATGGTAGAGGAGGGTACATTTACAACTCATACAATGTCACGGGAGGTTAAAGATCAGAGCAGATGGAATTGGGGTTATTTGCTGACATAGATTGAAGATTGGTTCAGGGGCAAATAACAATCACTTTTGGGGTGAAAAGCTGTGACGTAGGGTGCAGCATTGATCAGTAATGGGGTCCCACTTGTTCATGGTCGATATTAATGATTTGGATGAGGGTAGAAAGTGTATTATATATCCAAAGAATCTGAAGAAAGGTCACCTAGATGCAATCACAAAGATGGCTCGGCAGCATCTCTGCTTTCTTAGAAGTTTAAACAGATGCAGTATGTTTCTGAAGACTCAAACCTTTACAGATGTTGTCTAAAAAGTATCCTAACGGGCTGCATTGTGACCTGATATGGCTATTCCACGAGAGGCTCCAGAGAGTGGTGGACTCAGTCTGGTCTACTATGGGCATAACCCTCCCCTCCATTGAACGCATCTACAAGGCGTTGCCTCAAGAAGATGGCATCTATCATCAGGGATCCCCACCTTCTGGACCTTGTGCTCTTCTTACTGCTACCGTGCAGGAGCCTTAAGTCACACAGCACTAGATTCAAGAACAGCTACTTTCTTGAACCACCCTGCACAACTCTAACCCTATCTTGACAATAGAACATTACAGCCTGCCTCTTGCACTACTTTGGACTTTATTTTTATTGTTTTCAAATTATGATTTTGCAAAGTTTTTCTTTTAGAATTTAATGTGATTTATGTACAATTTATTTATCGTGTATTGACTTGAGTTTATATGCCCGTGGTGCTGCTGCAAGCAAGATTTTTCTTTGTAGCTGTGCCTCACTGTACTTATGCATATGATAATAAACTTGAACAAATGGCTTCTCTTCAGGAAATAAATGAACAAATAAATTGGATGTTTACGCCAGTATTTGAAATTTTGTGATCAATGCTAGATTTATCATTCAATTTCACATCTTGTTACAATATACCTTAGACCTCCAACTCTCTGGCTGCAAATACCTAAAGATTAGGCTTCAATACTTGATGACAGAGCAGAATTAGACTGTTCTAAACCACGTCTGACCTGTCATATCTTTTGTTTGCACAGCCATTCTCCGGAGGGCAGCTTGTTGCACAATAGGAAATTAAGCATCTGATATTCTGTTTTCTAGGGTTTCCTGAGAACATCAATCCAGTCACAAAGGAAAAGGATGGGCCAAGAGGCCCAGAACCTACTCGTTATGGGGACTGGGAGCGAAGGGGACGCTGTATTGACTTCTAGCATTTCTATTATGCATAAGTGAGATGTTTGTTGCTTGAATATTTTGTTGGTAATATGTACAAATCCAGCTCTGACTTGATAATGCTGCTTTGTTCATGTTGATCGGTAGAGCTCTGTAATTTGGAATAGATGATACACTGTTTCATGGGATCACTCAGTTCGCTGAAAGGTAGAACAGTGCTTCACAGTTTCTTTGAAGCAAATTACCTCTGTAATTAACAAATCATTGTATACATAATTCAGAGATTTGATCCTAATTTCCAGATGAGTTGTTGATCTTGCATGCACTTTCTATATGTGTGCTAGTGACATTTTAGTACAAAGGCAGCTGAGTGTGTTGCATTTCAGGCAGCTGCTGCTAGCCAAACCTACTGTGATTCAGTCGATATATTCTCTGCCCACGTGATACAGATATTCAATTACCAAGTATGTGCAGTCATTGGGTGGTGTTCTTCACACTGATTGTATGTGGCTTGAAAAAAAAACAGTCCCTGTAGAGGGTACACAAAAAGCTGGAGAAACTCAGCGGGTGCAACAGCATCTAAGGAGCGAAGGAGATAGGCGACGTTTCGGGTCGAGACCCTTCTTCAGACAGTCCCTGTAGAGTGTTCTTTGTGTTATGTTACTGTTATTGTTTCCTGTTACTCATTTTGGTTTCCACTGTTCAGAAGGATATGGGTTTAACACAGGTAAATGGGATTAGCGTGAATGGTTTGCCTGGGCGAATTGGATCGAAGAGCCTTTTCCGTGCTGAATGACTGACTCTTTGTTGGCATTTTTTTCTCTTTTGTTTGTGAGATAATGGATGTAAGATGCACAATGGCTTGAAAGAGAGCTACAAAGCAGTTGATCCACTGAAGCTGATTTGAATGAATGAATCAGTTAAATTGCTAAATGTTCCTTTGGTATAAAATAAAGCAGTTTTTTTTTTTTAATTCAGCATTTATATCTCTTCAAATGCTACTTTGGTCAACTAAAAATTCCAAGAAGCAAAGGTGAAAATATCCATGTCCTAAGGTGATATAATTGTATCCTTGCCTTAAGCTTTTGTATCTGTAGATAATGGGCTATATGGCTATACCTCTCAACAACAATGCCCTTGGATTGCTTGCAGGTATGACTCTCTGCACCCAACACAATATCTCTGGTAAAGCTGTTATGGTCTAGGTATGTCTCAGTTTTGACTGTTTTTTAAACAAAAATGAAAGCTAATTTTAGTTTTGCCTGTGCAAATATAATACAAAGATTTGCCGAAAGAGGTTGTCAATGGCAAAGATATAAACATTATTGAAATTTGATTTGCATTTGCCCTTTGAAAACTGGACCCTGGTTCTGGGCCTAAAGTAGCTTTAAAAAGTGTATCAAGAATATTTCCTGAATCATTAAATATATCCTTCCAATAACCTCTAGTGTTTTTTTCCCACTCTTCTACAATCTTAAAATGTAGACAATGTAAGGGTGTCAGGGATTATGCAGTGAAGGTAGGAGAATCGGGCTGAGAGGGAAAGATAGATCATCCATGACTGAATGGTAGAGTAAACTTGATGGGCCGAATGGCCTAATTCTGCTATTAGAAGTTATGAACAAATGAGACCAGAGAGATTTGTCAGTCCTCGAATCGGGAACACAGGAGGCAGTAGCTGAGGATAGAAGAGGAACAGGGAACCTCTGCCATACCTGGAAAGATTGTCGGGGTCTCTGGATTGAGTTGAGGGAGGAGGTATAAGGACAGATGTTAACGTCTCCTGTGGTTGCAGGATAAAGTATCTGGGAAGGGTGGTTTCGTTGGAAGGGATGAGTGAACCAAGGAGTTACACAGGAAGCGGTCTCTGTGGATGGTGGAAAGGGGTGAAGATTGGAAGATGCGATTGGAATAGTTAGATCCAATTTCTGATTCCTTTCTGAAAGTCCATTTTGGAGAGCATATCCATCATGTGCATGTGTTATATACTATCAAAGACCTTCTGATCCTAGCTGACCAGGCAGGCGTCCAACCCTTTGCACCGCATGTAGATGATGGTGTCCCTGAACAGCACAAGGTTGCCTGAGATTTTCCTGCCAGCTACAGCACAGCTTTGGAGAGGTGGATAACCTGTTCCAG
Source organism: Okamejei kenojei (assembly GCA_035221665.1). Classification (NCBI taxonomy): domain Eukaryota; kingdom Metazoa; phylum Chordata; class Chondrichthyes; order Rajiformes; family Rajidae; genus Okamejei; species Okamejei kenojei. The sequence continues at coordinate 15,431,024 of CM069135.1, read as the reverse complement.
AGAAGACTTCACCCGGTTGGTGGGTCTGACGGGCCACGGTACACAAGTCCACAGGCAATGGTGGGGGGGGGGGGGGGGGGGGTAAAAGCGTGTCCAACATTGCTCTCATCCTGATGGACACTGTGTGTGTGTGTGTGTGTGCGCGCACGCGCGCATCAGGCTATGCATGGAGCCAAACCACATGGATTGAACCCTGGCCTTGGTGCTGTGAGAGAGCAATACCACTGCTGGTCTAAACGACCAGGAAAAATCTCGTTATCAGGTTTGAGGTACTCTAGGGATTGTTATATTTGGCACAGGTGTGGCTCATCCCTGCATTCCTGAAGGGATGCAGGGATGATCTGTCCCGAATAAAGTTGGGACAGACACAAAATCCTGGAGCAATTCAGCGGGATAGACAGCATCTCTGGAGAGAAGAAATGGGTGACGTTTTGGGTCGAGACCCTTCTTCAGACTGATTTAGAGGAGAGGGAGATACATAGATAAGGAAGTGTAAGGTGTGAATGTGGGAAAGGGAGGGGCGATTAAAGTGTTTAGCAACCTGGAGATCGGGTAGGTTTAGGCGGACTGAGCGGCGGTGTTCAGCGAGACTATTGCCGAGCCTGCGCTTGGTAGCGCCGATATATAGGAGTCCACACCTGGAACAGCAGATACAGTAGATGTGGTTGGAGGAGGTGCAAGTGAACCTCTGCCTCACCTGAAAAGGCTGTCAGGGTCCTTGGACGGAGTCATAGGAGGAGGTATTGCGAACGCTGACTCACCTTACCCTGTACCCCCCCCCCCCCCCGCCCAGTGCGCCCCCCCCCCCCCCCCCCCCCGCCCAGTGCGCCCCCCCCCCCCCCGCCCAGTGCGCCCCCCCCCCCCCCCCCCCCCCCCGCCCCCCCCCCCGCCCAGTGCGCCCCCCCCCCCCCCCCCCCCCCCCCCCCGCCCAGTGCGCCCCCCCGCGCCCCCCCCCCCCCCCCCCCCCAGTGCGCCCCCCCCCCCCGCCCAGTGCGCCCCCCCCCCCCCCCCGCCCAGTGCGCCCCCCCCCCCCCCGCCCAGTGCGCCCCCCCCCCCGCCCCCCCCCCCCCCGCCCAGTGCGCCCCCCCCCCCCCGCCCAGTGCGCCCCCCCCCCCCCAGTGCGCCCCGCCCAGTGCGCCCCCGCCCCGCCCAGTGCGCCCCCTCCTGCCTTGCACCCGCTCGTTCGCTCCGCCCCCGCGCCACCACTGCCTTCTGACGCAGTGGACTTGCGTCACCCCGCGGATGACGACATGATCTCACCTGCCGGCGCAGCGCAGCGATATGGAACAAACCGCCGATCGGCGAATCGTTCCGGAACCCGAATGTAATCCGGAGGTGATGAGGTCGAACTGGCATCCCGCAAGCGGCGGTGGTAGTTTATATTGCATGGATGTCACGCATACAACTTCGTTTTAAGGAATAGCTTGGTTTGAATGAAAACAGAGGTTGATTTCGGGGTTTCCTTTGCCAACCCGAGCTCAAAAGGCGGAATTTTGTTGGCGCTATTTCGCGCGGGCGGCAGGGACGTTGGGGCGCCGGTGCTGCGGGGGGTGAGCGGGCGCCGCTTCCGCTCGGCGGCGCCGCCATATTGAAGAGGGAGCGGACGCGGAGGAGCGGACCGAGCGGCCGTGTCCTGTCACCCCGGGCCCCACCCACTGCCCACAGCCCACAGACAGCCAGCCGCAGCCATGGCCACCCGCTCGGAGCGAGAGAAATCGCAGAAGCAGAACGAGCAGCACCAGACCATCCTGTCCAAGCTGCTGCGGGAGGAGGACAACAAGTACTGCGCCGACTGCGAGGCCAAAGGTAACGTCGGCCGCACACAGACAGTCAGGATGGGCCCGGCCCGGCCCGGCTGCTGCTGCTGCCCGCAGTGACCTTTACCGGTGCCCTAGGGGTGGGGGAGCCGGTTGGGCCGGGGTGGGGGAGCCGGTTGGGCCGGGGTGGGGGAGCCGGTTGGGCCGGGGTGGGGGAGCCGGTTGGGCCGGGGTCGCCCCTCCGAAACCCACCGTAATAGTCGGTGTTCCGGCGGCGTCGTTCATCCTCCCCTCCGCCAGCGCTGCTTGTAGTCCGGATCCACACATTCATCTCTATTGTCGTCGGCAGTAACCTTCCGGATAGAATCACGAACATAGCACCAATACAGTCAGTACACGTTTTGATTCGTGGGTAAATAAATCGGTGCCCCGGTAGTGAAGGAAATTCGATATTAACGGTTTTGCCGGGAGCGTAAAACTTCCATTCCTATTTAGCGTTGAAATTACGAAAAGAAAAAAAAACGGGTCAACATGACAGCTTGGTTGGATCAGTTACTGGTGTGTGTATGTATATGTATGTGTGTGTGTGTATGTGTGTGTGTGTATATATATATATATATATTATATTATTATACAGTCTAAGGTAAAGGATTGAGTGTTGTACTCTGGATCAACCGAATGGTACATGTGACAACGAAAGGCCTTTGAATTCATCTTTTGTCGAGATAATGTTCCCTAAAGTAGTTAATTTTGCCATGTAGATTAGGTTCGTCCCAGAGGACTGGATCATTGACCTCGAGTGTTATCTATGTGGAATTTGTACAGACGCTCCCGTTACTGCGAGAGCCCTCGGGGGACTCTGGTTTCCACTCGCATCGTGAAGATGTGCAAGTCATAGTTTTCGTGGCCACTGTAAAATTTGTATCAGCCACAGTTTTCTTTCTGAGCTTAACTTCAGGAACATCTTTTTGATATCTAATTGTGTATACTCCATAAATAGCTATTCAATAAAAAATGGTATGTGCTTGCGAATGGCCAATTGTTTTAAACTGCTCAGTTCGTATTAACCAACCTGATCACCCGGTGGCTCAGCACTTCAACTCCCCCTCCCATTCCGAATCCGACCTTTCTGTCTTGGGCCTCCTCCATGGCCAGAGTGAGGCCCTCCGCAAATTGAAGGAGCAGCACCTCATATTTTGCTTAGGCAGTTTACATCCCAGCGGTATGAACATTGACCTCCAGTTTCAGGTAGTCCTTGCTTTCTCCCTCCTTCCCCTCCCCTTCCCAGCTATCCCAAAGCCTACTGTCTCCGCCTCTTCCTTTCTTCTTCCTGCCCCCACCCCCACATCAGACTGAAGAAGGGTCTCAACCCGAAACGTCACATATTCCATCGCTCAATAGATGCTGCCTCACCCGCTGAGTTTCTCCAGCATTTTTGTCTACCTTCAATCTTTCCAGCATCTGCAGTTCTTTCTTAAACAATTGTTTTAAACCCTGTGCTTATATGTTGTCTAGTCAATAGATGCTGTTTCCCAGTAAAGGAAAATCAAACGGCAGATGCTGGCAATAGGAAATACACAAAATACTAGAAGTACTCGGCATATGGGTCAATGTCCATGTGTGAGATGGGGTTCATATATTGGGTTAAATACTGCTTAATGTCCAGAAACTTTTTTAAAATTCCTTCAAGATCCATCATGATTGAGAATGCCTTTTAACGTCATAAGTTCTGGAGAACAATACAACTTTTCTTGTCTATCCACATAATTGAAATCCTCACTTTTGCTGTCACTACTTGACCTACACATTCTGCCTAAACTAGTTAATATCATGAACAGAATTTGAGGCTTAATAACTTGTAACTGAAATTTGGCAGTGCTATCTTCTGCAAAGGATTTTTTGGAATGAATCAACTGTTATTTGCTCAAAATCTCAGAAAGTGCTCTTGCCTTGTGGTGTCTGTCTTTCCCCTATGCCATTTGTCCTCTAATCTATAGTTATGATGAAAATTTGTAACTCTTGGTTTCATTTATTTTAATTCGAAGCATTTCAAAATTTTGCTGTCCTCAACTTCATTTGCTTAGTGGGCCCACTGTTTGTGTGCCACAGACCCAATTGTAGTGCAAACTGTGGTTGAATAAAACTTATTCAATATTGAACCTCTCCAAGATTGTTCGTGAGTGCATCTTATCTATGGGAGCAAATGGGAAAACTGTTCAACCTGCATTACCTCCACAACAAAACCAAGGTCACTCTAATCTGTCATCGACTGCACTATGTATCACATGTGTATGTACAGTGGCTTGAAAAAGTATTCATACCCCTTGAACTTTTCCACATTTTGTCACGTTACAACCACAAATGTAAATGTATTTTATTGAGATTTTATGTGATAGACCAACACAAAGTGGTGCATAACTGTGAAGTGGAAGGAAAATGATACATGGTTTCCAAATTTTATTACAAATAAAAAACTGAAAAAAGTGGTGTGCAAAAGTATTCAGCCCCCCTGAGTCAATACTTTGTAGAACCACCTTTTGCTGCAATTACAGCTGCAAGTCTTTTGGGGGTATGTCTCTACCAGCTTTGCACATCTAGAGATTGAAAATTTTGCCCATTTTTCTTTGCAAAATAACTCAAGCTCAGTCAGATTGGATGGAGAGCGTCTGTGAACAGCAGTTTTCAAGTCTTGCCAGAGATTCTCAATTGGATTTAGGTCTGGACTTTGACTGTGCCATTCTAACACATGAATATGCTTTGATCTAAACCATTCCATTGTAGTTCTGGCTGTATGTTTAGGGTCGTTGTCCTGCTGGAAGGTGAACCTCTGCCCCAGTCTCAAGTCTTTTGCAGACTCTAACAGGTTTTCCTCCAAGATTGCCCTGTATTTGGCTCCATCCGTCTTCCTATCAACTCTGACCAGCTTCCCTGTCCCTGCTGAAGAAAAGCATCCCCACAGCATGATGCTGCCACCACTATGTTTCACAGTGGGGATGGTGTGTTCAGGTGATGTGCAGTGTTAGTTTTCCGCCACACATAGCGTTTTGTATTTAGGCCAAAAACTTCAATTTTGGTCTCATCAGACCAGAGCACCTTCCTCCACATGTTTGCTGTGTCCCCCACATGGCTTGTGGCAAACTGTAAACGGGACTTCTTATGGCTTTGTTTCAACAATGGCTTTCTCCTGCAACTCTTCCAGAGTTACCATGGGCCTCTTGGTTGCTTCTCTGATCAATGCTCTCCTTGCCCGGCCTGTCAGTGTAGGTGGACGGCCATGTCTTGGTAGGTTTGCAGTTGTGCCATACTCTTTCCATTTTCGGATGATGGATTGAACAGTGCTCCGTGAGATGTTCAAAGCTTGGGATATTTATTTATAACCTAATCCTGCTTTAAACTTCTCCTAAATTTATCCCTGACCTGTCTGGTGTGTTCCTTGTGCTTCATGATGCTGTTTGTTCACTAATGTTCTCTAACAAACATCTGAGACCTTCACAGAACAGCTGTATTTATACTGAGATTAGATTACACACAAGTGTAATTGTGTGTAAATTGAAAACCATGTATCATTTTCCTTCCACTTCACAATTATGTGCCACTTTGTGTTGGTCTATCACATAAAATCCCAATAAAATATATTTAAGTTTGTGGTTGTAACGTGACAAAATGAGGAAAAGTTCAAGGGGTATGAATACTTTTGCAAGCCACTGTATGTATCTGGAGGCTGAGTTCAAACCTGTTGATTTTCAATATCAATAATTGAGGCCTGCTTGTGTTGAGGGCTCATCACTCAGCACAAGCAGGCCTCAATTATGATTATTCATCACTTCCTATGATGAACATTCCCATCCTCTTTTTCAACTCTCATCTTCTATGTCCATCTTTCCTATTTGCTTTCCTTCTACAAAACTGAATTGGGTTGCAATGTCACAAATGTGATTGGTGTGATGGCATCCAAGATGGTCTATTTCTCCCACCCCCTCCCTTCGTACCTCAGCTGTGCATACTTTTGGTATGGTTGGCCACAGCATCCATCACCGGCACTTCTCAACTGATGGTGTAGTTGTATGGCCATGCATTTGTCTGTTTAATTATTTTAATCCACTCGGACCCAGCTGGCGGCCATTACACTTTTTATTCCCGTGTTATTTCTTCAGACTGGAGAAGGGTCTCGACCCGAATCGTCACCCATTCCTTCTCTCCAGAGATTCTGCCTGTCCTGCTGAGTTACTCCAGTTTTTTGTGTCTCTCTTTGGTTTAAACCAGCATCTGCAGTTCCTTCCTATGCGTTTTTTAGTATTCTCTCTTATGCAGCTTGAAAAGCTCAATCTCAGATAATTGATCATCCAAGGAGAGAGAAACAATTAATGTTGGACAGTTTTTGGTGAAGCTGCAAGGGTATTAATAGGGCATTTATCTTTCAAAATCTATCAGACATGAATGCTTCAAAATGTCTACTCGAACTCTTATCTCCATAGTGGCCATTCCAACTACAGTTTCTTCGGATACCATGGCAATGGATATTAGTTATGGTTGATATTGTATGGAACCTGCCCATGGCTTGACGTACATTACAATGTGTGGTGACATGGTCATAAAATCCTTGCTGAAGTATCACCGGAGATTTCCAATGTTTGCACGACTTCCTTGTTCCTCCTGTCCATTGTTTTTATGTGCTTTACAATGTGGCGTGGCAGGATTGTGCATTCAATCCCAGCTGAGGCCTCACCAGAGATTTCCAAATGTTTGCATGACTTGCTTGTCTTTATTTATAAAACAGCCATCTATGTGCTGCTTTTTCTCGCCTCCATCAAAAAAGAGGAATATTATTTTGAGATCCCTCACATTAGTCTGAAGAAGGGTTTCGACCCGAAACGTTGCTCATTTCCTTCGCTCCATAGATGCTGCCTCACCCACCGAGTTTCTCCAGTATTTTTGTCTACCTTCGATTTTCCAGCATCTGCAGTTCCTTCTTGAACAATATTATTTTGAGAGCTTCTCTCAAAGTAGAGAGGGTGTATGTTATTTATCCATTTAATGCTTCAGCTAGATTATTGTTGCACAATCAAATAGGAGAAATCGAAATTGGAACCCATTGAGTGGAAGCCGGATGTAAGCGAGAAGTATTAATGTCATGGCAATAATCAGATACATATGGACAAGCGGGATCGTGCTTTGTAGTTGAAATGATAATGATCTGTGTGTTGACAAACTAGTGTTGTATGGAGTCAATGATTTTGAACTGGGAGTGATTTATTGGGAAACCAAAAGTGGTGAATATGCCATCATATGTCTAATTTGATTGTGATTGAATGATTTCATTGACGTTGGTAAACTTCATGATAAAATTAAACTAGGAATTGTTTGTTAACTAAAGGAAGACTGGAACTATGTGAACATGATAAGGAATACAGCACGCTTGATAAGTGTAAGTGAACGTTAAACAAGTGCTTGAGTATTAATAGTTCAAATCAGTCAGTTGATCATGTTGGCAGGTTTTGTCTCTGCTTGAATTTCTGCTAGAGTTTTTGGAAATGTTTTAATCAGGACTTTCATTCTGTTGGACATCTCCAAGGTTAAAGAATGACATAATTTTGAAGTTTTCACCATCTTGATTGGCTGCACTATCTTCTGACTGGCTCCAATTCTTTTTTGCTATTAATCTAAAGTTTTGAATAATTCAATTTTGACAAATATGAATGGAATAACATTCAACAATTTATCCTGAAGTTTGTTTTTGTTTTTCCATGGAAAATGTCAAATTATTTCTCTTAAGACGGGGGTCGGCAACCTACGGCACCCGGGCCGAATGCGGCCCGTAACCCGAAATCATCTAGCCCGCAGGCGTATTTTTTTCCCCATAATTATCCGGCCCGCAGATTTCCATTATCTCAAGTCAAGTCAAAAGAGTTTATTGTCATGTGTCCCTGACAGGACAATGAAATTATTTCTTTGCATAGCACAACAGAACATAGTAGGCATTGACTACAATTATATACGTAAATACACACATGACTGAATAAATTGATAAAGTGCAAATAACAGATGGAGGGGTATTAATGTTCAGAGTTTTGTTCGAGCCAAGTTTAATAGCCTGATGGCTGTGGGGAAGTAGCTGTTCCTGAACTGGGTCGTTGCAGTCCTCAGGCTCCTGTACCTTCTACCCGAAGGTAGCAGGGAGATGAGTGTGTGGTCAGGATTTGAGGGAATGCGTAAGGATTTAAAAGGAGTGAATTGGGACACTTTGTTTTATGGGAAGGATGTAGAAGAGAAATGGAGGACATTTAAAGGGGAAATTGTAAGAGTACAGAATCTTTATGTCCTTGTTAGGTTGAAAGGAAATAGTAAAAATTGGAAAGAGCCATGGTTTTCAAGGGAAATTCGAAAAAAGAGAGATATCTAGAATAATTATAGGAGGCATGGAGTAAATGAGGTGCTAGAGGAGTATAAAGAATGTAAAAAGAATCTTAAGAAAGAAATTAGGAAGGCTAAAAGAAGATATGAGGTTGCTTTGGCAAGAAAGGTGAAAGTAAACCCAAAGGGTTTCTACAGCTATATTAATAGCAAAAGGATAACGAGGGATAAAATTGGACCATTAGAGAGCCAGAATGGACAGCTATCTGCAGACCCAAAAGAGATGGGGGAGATATTGAACAATTTCTTTTCTTCGGTATTCACCAAGGAGAAGGATATTGAACTCTGTGAGGTAAGGGAAATAAGTAGAGTAGCTATGGAAACTATGAGATTCAAAGAGGAGGAAGTACTGACACTTTTGAAAAATATAAAAGTGGATAAGTCTCCAGGTCCTGACAGGATATTCCCTAGGGCATTGAGGGAAGTTAGTATAGAAATAGCAGGAGCTATGACAGACATATTTCAAATGTCATCAGAAACGGGAATAGTGCCGGAAGATTGGCGTACTGCGCATGTTGTTCCATTGTTTAAAAAGGGTTCAAAGAATAAACCTAGCAATTATAGACCTGTTAGTTTGACGTCAGTGGTGGGCAAATTAATGGAAAGGATGCTTGGAGATAATGTATATAAGCATCTGGATAAACAGGGTCTGATCAGGAACAGTCAATGTGGATTTGTGCCTGGAAGGTCATGTTTGACAAACCTTCTTGAATTTTTTGAAGCGGTTACTAGGGAAATTGATGAGAGTAAAGCAGTGGATGTTGTCTATATGGATTTCAGTAAGGCTTTTGACAAGGTTCCCCATGGAAGGTTGGTTAAGAAGGTTCAATCTTTGGGTGTTAATGGCGGAGTAGCAAGATGGATTCAACAGTGGCTGAATGGGAGATGTCAGAGAGTAATGGTGGATGGCTGTTTGTCAGGTTGGAAGCCGGTGACCAGTGGAGTGCCTCAGGGATCTGTGTTGGGTCCACTGTTGTTTGTCATGTACATCAATGATCTGGATGATGGGGTGGAAAATTGGATAAGTAAGTATGCAGATGATACTAAGATAGGTGGTGTTGTGGATAATGAAGTAGATTTTCAAAGTCTACAGAGATATTTGGGCCATTTGGAAAAGTGGGCTGAAAGATGGCAGATGGAGTTTAATGCTGATAAGTGTGAAGTGCTACATCTTGGCAGGACAAATCAAAATAGGACGTACATGGTAAATGGTAGGGAATTGAGGAATGCTGTGGAACAGAGGGATCTAGGAATAACTGTGCATAGTTCCCTGAAGATGGAATCGCATGTAGATAGGGTGGTAAAGAAAGCCTTTGGTGTGCTGGCCTTTATAAATCAGAGCATTGAATATAGGAGTAGGGAAGTAATGTTAAAATTGTACAAGGCATTGGTAAGCAATAATGGAGTATGGTGTACAATTTTGGTTGCCTAATTATAGGAAGGTTGTCAACAAAATAGAGAGAGTACAGAGGAGATTTACTAGAATGTTGCCTGGGTTCCAGCAACTATGTTACAGAGAAAGGTTGAACAAGTTAGGTCTTTATTCTTTGGAGCACAGAAGGTTAAGGGGGGACTTGATTGAGGTCTTTAAAATGATGAAAGGGATAGACAGAGTTGACGTGGATAAGCTTTTCCCATTGAGGGTAGGGAAGATTCAAACAAGAGGACATGACATGAGAATTAAGGGACAGAAGTTTAGGGGTAACGTGAGGGGGAACTTCTTTACTCAGAGGGTGGGTGGCTGTGTGGAATGAGCTTCCAGCAGAAGTGGTGGAGGCAGGATCGATTTTAACATTTAAAAGTAAAGTGGATAGGTATATGGACGGGAAGGGAATGGAGGGGTATGGTCTGAGTGCAGGTAGATGGGACTAGGGGAAACAAATGGTCGGCACGGACTGGAAGGGCCGAGAGGGCCTGTTTCCGTGCTGTAATTGTTATATGGTTATAAGGATGGTGAGGGTCCTTGATGATGCTGCCAGCCTTTTTGAGGCTGTGGTAGATCCCCTCGATGGAAGGAAGGTCAGAGCCGATGATGGCCTGGGCAGTGTTTACTACTTTTTGTAGTCTTTTCCTCTCCAGGGCGCTCAAGTTGCCGAACCAAGCCACGATCCAACCGGTCAGCAAGTTCTCTACTGTGCACCTGTAGAAGTTAGAGAGAGTCCTCCTTGACAGACCTACTCTCCGTAATCTTCTCAGGAAGTAGAGGCGCTGATGAGCTTTCTTAATAATTGCGTTAATGTGGTCTCGGACCAGGAAAGATCTTCACAGATGTGCACGCCCAGGAATTTGAAGCTCTTGACCCTTACAACCATCGACCCGTTCATATAAACAGGACTGTGGGTCCCCATCCTACTCCTTCCAATCTCCGGTACCTCCCGAAGCCGCAGCGCCCAGGCAATGGCGGAGCCGCCGAGCGCCGAACTCTGGCTGTACCGCATCCTGCGTAAAGCCGCCGGCACAGCCGCGCACCTTCTGTGTCTGGGCTTCACTATCGGGAGCGGGGTGTTAATAGGCCGGGGACAAGTGAGTGTGAGTATTTGAGCTGCCACCTTCAGGACAGAGCCATGGCAATGGTCCGTAGGTACGCCATGTTCGTGAGCACCCGTAATAGGGGCCAGTGCTCCATGTGGTGTCCTCAAAGCGGCGGGATCTATGTGAACACGTGATTTGATGCCTGCCCTCCGGGGCAGGATCCATGTGTACACGTGATAGATGTGGCCCGCCATCCGCTCACTGACATGCGTCCCGGCCCCTATGCGGAACAAGGTTGCAGAACCTGTTTTGTACTGATGGTACTTTTCAAATAAAAGTGCATTAAATGGTTCCTTGAAAAAGTTTGAAAGCTGTAAATGTTGGAATCTTCTTTTCTTACCTTCCCAGCAAAAGTAATGGGGAATTCAGAGAATATGTTGTTATCTTTTATATTTGTGAAAGGATTTGACTACTGGATTCATCTCTCATTGTAGTTACCTAGAGTCTTGGTAAGACCACATTTGGTGGTCTATATCATTTTTGTCTTCTTGCCTTAAAAAGGTTTATTTCTTATATAGTGGAGTGCAGCAGATTTTAACAGATTTATTCTTGGCATGGCATGTCTTTCAAATGAGATGATCTTATTGATACACAGACAGTTCTTGGAGGACTTGACAGGCTAGATATTTACCTTGGCTGACGAGTCTTGAACCAGAGGTTCATGTGTCAAAATAAGAAGAAGGCCATTTAGCACTGAAATTAAGAAATGTCTTTTCTATGAATATTTAGAATTCTCTACCCTGGAGGGCTGTGAAGGTGCACTCTTTAATTTGTATTTAAAACTGATTTTCTCGATATTAAATAAATTAAAGGATTTTATTTAAAAAAAAGAAATTTGGCCCTTCAAGTGTGCTATGTCCTTAATAGTCAGGGAAGGCTTGAATCATCCTAATCGATAGCTGATCATCCAAATTCAATATTGACCCTGTTTAAGAAGGAACTGCAGATGCTGCAAAATTGAAGGTAGACAAAAATGCTGGAGAAACTCAGCAGGTAGGGCAGCATCTATGGAGCGAAGGAAATTAGGCAACGTTTCGGGTCGAAACCCTTCGAAGGGTTTCGACCTGAAACGGTACATATTTCCTTCGCTCCATGGATGCTGCCTCACCCGCTGAGTTTCTCCAGCATTTTTGTCTACCTTCAATATTGATCCTGCTTTGTCCCCAGAAGCCTTGGATGAACCAGGGGATTCCCATTCTTCTGAGGACCAGATCTTGGGCATTCCGGTCTGGCGATGCAGAGGTGTATAAGAAGTCCTGACATGACCTTGACAAGGCTGTCAAAAGGGACTTTCGCTAAAAGCTGGAGGATGAGGCAGATGTTCAGCAACTGTGGCAGGACTTCAATGCTATCACCTACATGGGCTAAATCAGGGGGCAGCTCGAAAGACAACAAAGCTTCACTCCCAGATGGGCTCAATGCATTGTACGCACGCTTTGATAGGGAAACACTGATATGCCTTCCCGAGCCCTCATACACTCTGATGGTATTACAGTCACATCCATAGAGACCGTTGTCAGAAGATCCTTCGGGGGGTAAACTCTCGGAAAGCCCCTGGACCTGATGGTATATCCGGTCATGTTCTCCAAAACCTGGAGTTTTTGCAGACATTCTCAACCTCTCATTACTGAGGTCTATGATTCCCACCTGCTTTAAGTAATACCGATGTCCAACAAGAGCAAGGTGATGTGCCTCAACGACTATCGACCGGTGGCACTAACGTCCAGGTTCAGGAACAGCTTGTTCCCTCCCGCCATTTGGCTATTAAACATTACAACCTCAAATAAGCACTGAACTACATAGACTATTATTGCATTATTGTTTGTTTGTATGTGTGTGTATTTGTGGGTATGTGCATACGCACCAATTTTTTTTTCTCGTTTATTATATTGTTTACAGTGTACCATGTTTGCATATTCTGTTGTGCTGCTGCAAGTAGGAATTTCATACTGAAGAAGGGTCTCAACCCGAAACGTCACCCATTCCTTCTCTCCAGAGATGCTGCCTGTCCTGCTGAGTTACTCCAGCTTTTTGTGTCTAAAGAATTCCATTGTTTCATCTGGGTCATATGACAATAAAACGTCTTGACTCTCTTAACTTGACATTAGGGCCAATTGTAGCAGCCAATTAATCTACAAACCTTTGGGATGTGGGAGGAAACTGAAGCATCCGGTGGAATCACGCATGGTCAGCGGGAGAACTTGCAAACTCCACACAGGCAGCATCCGAGGGCTCTGGCACTGTGAGGCAGTAGCTCTACCACTGTTGCCCTGCAAATTATTTTTAATGGAAAAGTTTACATTTAATTGGGAAAAACAGCAATGACAATTCCAATTGTGTGCAAAACATTATACAAGGATTTTATTTGTCTTTTTTTACCTTTTATCCTACAGGACCAAGATGGGCTTCTTGGAATCTTGGTGTTTTTGTTTGTATCCGCTGTGCAGGGATCCACCGTAATCTTGGTGTTCATATATCACGAGTTAAGTCTGTAAACTTGGATCAATGGACACCAGAACAAATCCAGGTAAAAACAACAGACTTTATTTTCTCCTTCCTGGTTATAATGTTTCTGTTAATTGTTAAAACCTTAATTGAAATTGTTCTAATTTGGATTCATTACATGCCTATGGTGAATTTGTATTGTTCTTGATATAGGTATTTATCTTTCCTGTGTCAGAAGGAAAACTCTAGTTCCGTGGCAAGGAGAATAGTCTTGGAGCATGGAAGCAAGTCCTTTTGGCTCGCCAAGAACATGCTATCTGCCTTTCCTAAACTAATCCCACTTTAATCTCACTTTCCTATCAGCTGCACTAAATTCCCCCACTTGAGTGGGCAAAGTGGCTAATGGAGTACAACGTAGCAAAGTATATGGCCAAGCACTTTGGTAGAAAGAAGAAAGAGGTGCAAGGGGACTTGAGGTGTTAATGCAGGATTCTCAAAAGGCTAAGTTGGTAGTAAGGAAAACCAAATGCAATGTTTGGATTCATTTTGACAGGACTGGAATATAAAAGCATTTAATGTTGTGGCTTTATATAGAGGGCAGTTTCAGGCCGCAGATCTGAGGATGTGGCATTGGGGAGGGTCCAGTGGAGGTTTATGAGAATGATCTCGGAGATGATTGGGTTAACATAAGAGGAGCGTTTGATGGTTCTGGGCCTGTACTGGCTGGAGTTTAGGCGAATGAGGGGGGGAAGGGGGGGATTTCACTGAAATCTAGGCCTAATGTAAGGCCTAGATGGAATGGATTAGAGAGGATGTTTCCAGTAGTGGGTCTAAGACCAAAGGGCACAGACTCAGAATAAAAGGATGTCCCTTGATAATGAAGATGAGGAGAAATGCATTTCGCCATAGGGTGGTGAATCTGAGGAATTCATTGCCACTGATAGCTGTGGAGGCCAAGTCATTTGGTATTTTTAAAACTGTTCATAGATTCATAGGGATGGTGTAACCATGTTTTGGTTTAAGCTAATAATTTCAATTAATCATCAAAGCAGGCACAGAAACAGGCCATTTGATCCAACAAGTCTATGCTAACCTGTGGGCACTTTTGACATTGATCTCTGCTCCCAGCACTTGGTCCATAGTTTATATGTACAGGTGATTCATGCTTGTGTGGTACCTTAATGCTGTCAGTGACCCAGCTTCAACCACACTCTCAGGCTGTGCATTACAGGTGTACAGGCCACTCTAAGCGAAGAAAGGCACCCTCATACCCCCTCTAAATCTCTTCCGCCTTACTCTAAATCTGTCTGCCCTACTTTCATTTCTAATATAGGAAAATATTTCCTGCAGTTTACCCCATCTGTACCCCTCAATTGTGTATACCTGTCATGTACTCTCTCGACCTCTTCCTCTCTGGGGAAAACAGACTTGACACTCTCCTGGGGTACACAAAAGGCTGGAGAAACTCAGCGGGTGCAGCAGCATCTAAGGAGCGAAGGAGATAGGCGACATTTCGGGTCGAGACCCTTCTTCAGACTGGTCAGGGATCAGGGAAACGAGGTATGCCCACTTGACACTCTCCTCATGCCTGAACTGTTCCATCCTGGACATAACATCTTGTGAATCCCCTATGTACTGTCACAGTACTCTCATATCTTTGCTGCAACATGATGACCAGACCTCAGTGCAGTACTTCCACTAAGGTCTGACCAATATTTTAAGATGGTGCATAATCTCTATTTCCAGCTAATGGATGTCGGTATCCCATAAGCTTTCCTAACCTTGTTATCTATCTGCGTGATTATGCCTTCCACATTCATTACAAACAATGGTCCGACCACCAATCCGTGGAGGACATCACTATGGAAGATATGCAATTGCAAAAACAACCCTTTAATGTCACTGTCTCCAGAAGGCCATGTCGGTTTGCCAATTTGCTCTGTATCCCATTAGATTTAACCTTTTGAACCATGTAGGATCATGTCAAAGGCCTTGCTAAACTCCATGTAAATCATAATTACTACTCTGCCCACATTTAATTATTTAAAGAGGTAATAGCTTATTAATCAAATTGGTCTGACTGGATCGGCCCTTGGCAAATCCGTGTTAGTCATAGAATACCGAAACAGGCCCTTCAGCTCGACCCATCTGTGCTGACCTAAATGCCTCTTCTAAGTTAGTCCCATTCACCTGCATTTGGCCCACATCCCTCTCAACCTTTCCATGTACCTGTTCAATTTTCTTTTAAATATCATTGTACCTAGCTTAACCACTTCCTCTGGCATCTCGTTGCACCACCCTCTGTGGGAGGAAATGTTGCCCCTCTAGTTCCTATTAATTTATTTATCCTCTTACCTTAAATCTATGCTTGATTTCCCCAACCCTGTGAAAGAGACTGCATTCTTCCTAATTCTTCTTGATTATCTGTTGCTACTCTGACATTTTTTCTTCAACCAGTTGTTTCCAGTTTATTGTTGCAAAATTGTATCTTGGCGAGATTGACATTTTGGAACTTGCTCCCTTTCTGCTGTTCTTGCCATAACTAAATCTATTATTGCTGTCTTGTTAGTGCTTTTTTCTGTAACTTTGATTTTTTTTTAAAACAGACTGGGAAGGTTGGGTTCAGAAATTTGAGTACACTTCCACTGATTGCCCTTTTCGCTCTTCGGTCGGCTCTCATAATTTCCTATGTTCATTTGAAAGTGTCATCCTTCCTCACTATTGTAATTGTTGCCTTAACTGATATTGCAACAATTTTAACTCAATCTGCCTCTTCTTAAACCCAGTAGCCAGGAATATTCAGCTGTTACATTTGGCCATCTTTATGCTATGTCAAGGGCATAATGTCGTAATCACACGAGTCACTGTCCCCAGTTTCCTGGTCTTTATTTCCTGAACTCTGCATGATCAAAATGTGTTTCCTTTACCCCTGTTTTTTGTTCTGCTTTCAAAACATTCTCCTACCAGATTAAGTTATTAAAATGCTATCTTCCAAATTGAATTTTGCCTAATCCTTCATAAAACTGCTGTTTTACGACAGTACTAGTAAACTAAGATGTTGATCCCATTCTTATTGGGATGCAACCTACCTGTGCTATATGTGAGATACACTTTGTGCTCATAATTAATGCTCAAAGACTAAATCTTGGAAGCAAGAGATTCTTTATTTTACGAGTCTGCAGACCGGGTGCCTCCCCAATTCGAGACACACCGAAGCCAAAGAAGTCATCCCCCTTTATACACAGAATTTTACATTCAACCTCCCCTCCGGACCCTTCTCCAATCAGGGTCTGAGGTGCCCAATCTGTAGGTACATCCCACCGTACATCCCCTCACACCTCCCATATCATACATTGCATGTTCAAACATGTTCATGGTAATGAGCAGTTTCTTGACCAGGGGTGTGTTGTAATATTCATTTATTCTATTAAGCATGCTCAGTTGCTCATGACCCACCCTAGTTTTACTCACCTCCTAGTGAACCCTCTCAGTTCCCCAATATCAGTACTAAAGCTAAGCTATAGTGACAAGGGTCCCATCTATCACTCCCTTCCACTGATAGGGATCTCTCTACATCACTCCCTTCTACTGCTATACAATGCTATTACTTCTTACTCAAGGACTCAAGGATGGGTCTGGCAACCTTCAGACACAGCTGTGTCAGAATCCTCTCTCCAGCCCCTCTCAGTTCGGATTCTCTTTAAAACTCCTTACTTTAATGGGGTTTAATCACTTTATCCCTCACAATCCTCCCTTTTTCTTTTGCTACGCATACACTGATTAAACCCTCATTTCAAGTTCCCTCAACTCGAACTGACATAACATTGTCCTAACCTTCTCTTCCTGTAAATCATGAACCTCCCCTGGCCGCATTATCATTATTTTCTGTATTTCCCCTCTCTCTCCCATAGGCATGACTACCACCTGCATCCGACTTGTACTTCTGGTAATAAGTTCCCTAAAACACGGGATGCAACAGGGGATAAAGATCAGTTCAGCCACTGCACATAGAAACACGAGTCCCACCGTTCTCCACCATGTTCCTCCGAGGATGGAATCCCACCATTGGGTTCCCATAATCGAATTCCACTTTTGTATTGGAACATGTGCCAACTTACGGATCCCTTCTGATATGTCCATCACTGCCTGTCCATTATCATCGATGTTCAAACAGCAATTAGAGAGGTTGAATTTCCCGCATACCCCTCCTTCTTCTGCCAGGAGGTAATCTAGGGCTAACCTGTTCTGGTATATTGCTGCTCTCATCTGTGTCTGCTGCTTTGCCAGCATCTCCAGTGCCCCCGCAGTTTGGTTGGTAATTACCTCCAATACTGCCTGCAGTCTTATGATCCGGTTTAACATGTATACTGGGGTTCGGTAGCTCCAGGATTCATCCTGTGCCCAAGTGGCTGGTCCGTAGTATGAGATGATTCTTGCTGGTGGCCATTCATCATCTTTCCATTCTCCAATGTCTATTTTCCTCTTTTTCCGATATAGGTCATCAAATACAGGTGTTCCTAACGACCGGCCTTCTTTGGTGTTTAACAGGAAAAATCCAGGTTGTACCAGTCCAATAAAACAAGTCCCACTCCAATTCATCGGTAACACCGAGTATGCCTTGTATCCGCATATCCATAACAGTCCTTCAGGGGCCGGTCCACTAGAGGCAACCTTGTTCCATATATCTCGCAATACTGGGATCCCCTGATAAGGGTTGTTCCTGGTGCAGTTCCATAGTTCAGCCGATTCCACTCCATCGGTCTTCATCCAGATAGCACAGTTTTTCCCATATTTCTTAGTTAGATACCATTTAGGCTCCTCTGGCCACCACACTCGGGACTGATTTGGCCACTGGGTGACGATGCGCTGGCAGGGGCTGCTGCCTACTAGGACGGCATCCTTTGCCCAGGGCCTAGCAATACACTCAGTCCCTACCGGAGTGTCTGTCAGGACCCATGCCTGGGGATCTCGGTCTTGTCCAACTGTCAGGTTCCACTCCATCAGGTCCCATACTTCAATAATGGATCCCCTCCACGGCCAACGTGAGCTCATCAGTGGTCCGCCCCAGACCCAACAGTTAGTCACATTCAGGATTCCAGCTATCCGGAGGGCCAAGTCCACAAACAGGTTATTTTTTCTCCTTCAGGGATCTCGATCGGCTTCTTTATCTCTTCGTACAGTGTCTGGTGCACTTGAGGCTGAGTAGGTGAGGGAGGGGGAGGCTTAGTGACTACTACTTCTGTAAACTCTTTTATTACTTCCTCTTTCATCTTATCTATTGCCCATTTTACGATCTGAAAAGGGAAACCTAACTGTCCTGCCTTGGTTACACAAACCCATCTCTCTCCCCTTGGGCAGGTAACGGGCCCAAACTTCCCTATATACCCCCTATTGCCTACCATCAAATACTCCTTTCCCCCCTCTTCACAAATGGTTCTAGTCTTCTGGTTATGGCATACATTGTTCACATGGGAATGATAGGTAAATGATCTGGTTGTCCGCCCTCTGTATTGGATAGGATGATAACATTTATCACAATTATTAATACCTTTTACCACAATTACATACAAAGCAAACAATACCACGACTGCTCCTTTCATACTGTCAGTTATACATTCAATGTTTTGTTTTTTTTTAATTACTGTTAGGGGTTTGCTTCCTGGCTTCACCATCCACTGTTCCTCCTCATCAGGGGAGGGGTTGGATCAACGGGTCCTTTAACCCGGATTGCGTCCACCCTTTTTCTTTTGTTCGTACTGCTGTCTCGGTTTTCAGTAATACTAGGTATGGGCCGGTCCACCTGGGCTGGAGTTTCTCCTCCTTCCAATTCTTGACCAGTACTCAGTCGCCGGCCTTTACAGCATGTATCGGAAAGTCGAGTGGTGGTCTTTGAGCCAATAGTCCATATAACAATTACAGCACGGAGACAGGCCCTCTCGGCCCTTCCAGTCCGTGCCGACCATTTGCTTTCCCCTAGTCCCATCTACCTGCACTCAGACCATACCCCTCCATTCCCTTCACGTCCATATACCTATCCACTTTACTTTTAAATGTTAAAATCGATCCTGCCTCCACCACCTCTGCTGGAAGCTCATTCCACACAGCCACCACCCTCTGAGTAAAGGTGGTAAGTTAAGGGTAAACCCCTAATAGTCCTTTAGCTTTTCATTCTGTAAGGGAACGAGATACTGCCAATAAATAGTTCCTTAAGAATACATCACTGCCCTCTATGGTGGGTATTCCTTCTATCTTTCCCAAATAAGGTAACCCAAACAACATTTCATAGGGGGACACTGCTAACTTTGCATGGGGTCTCCGTTGCTTTTCTCAAAGCCTTTCTGTTTCCCTACTGCTCCAAACATGTGCCAGACTCCATGTACATATGCTGCTCTTAAAGCCTTAATTTCTGCCAATTGAGCTAAGCAAGATTGCAGGCAAGCTTCCAATTTGATCCTGCGCTATAGCTTTTACTTCTTTAGATATTACTCATCCAAAATATTCTACCTGCTGCTGACAAAACAAAAACTTCTTCCTTGATACATCATGACCTCCTGTGCCATCTTTTCCAAGATAATTACAATGTCTCTCCCTCACATTGCTCCTCACTTGTGGAACAAACCAACAAATCATTCACATACTATATCAACACCTTCCAAATCTGCCTACAACATCTGATTAAAAACACGGCGCTAGTATTTAAAACACTGCCGCATCCTAGCCTAGGTGTATTTAATACCTCTTCTTAATGTTCTTGCCATAGCTATGTTCACCATTATCTTAATATTATTATTATTATTATTATTATTATTATTATTATTATTATTTCCTGATTATCGTACCTGTTCACATCCCCAACACACCTTATCCATTACCTATCTCCTTACTAGCCTTGTCTGGGCTTAGATCCAGATTTATTTCACTCCCGATAGGGCATTTGAGAAAACACTCTCCCAAATATATTTATTATTGGCATGGAATCTCTGGCCCCTGTTTGGCTCTGTCATAGGACTCACTGTGTGTCGGTGCATCACTTATTTCAGACTTTTCAACCAGGTCTGTTGTTACTGACAACATTGTCTCTCCTTTTTCACGCTCTTTCTTTCTAAAGCAGTCTCATCAATTTATCCCTCTGCTTCCCACTTTAATCCTTTCTGATCTGCCTTCTTTCTCATTCTAAACTCAATGTCTTACTTCTCAGATAGTTTATCCTCCTTTGCAAATTTATTCACCTTCCTTTTAAAATCTTCCACTTTTACCAATTTCTTTCTAATATCTGGCCATGATTTTGTTACAAAATTAACCTTTAACAACTGCTGACCTGCGGCCGTATCAGGGTCTATCCCCGAATACTGCTGGACATTCCTCCTTAACCTTTGTAAAAACACTGTCGGAGGTTCGTCCTTGTTCTGCTGATTTTCAAAAGCCCGTTCAAAATTTTGTCCCTTGGGAACGGCCTCTCTGATTCCCTTAATTATTATTTCCCTGAGATTTCTCATACTGTTTCTTCCTTCCCCTGTTTGGTTACTCCAATCCGGCGCAGTAATGGGATATTTTACTGCTCCCACCTCTGCTACTCCCGCGTCAGCCTGTAACCCCTTCTCCTGCCTGTCTGACCATCTGTCTTTTCTTCTGAAGTAAACAAACTTCCCATTATTGACATCATTGTCTGCCAACTCCTTTTTTTTCCCCATTATTTTACAAGTCTGCAGACCGGGTGCCTCCCCAATTCGAGACACACCGAAGCCAAAGAAGTCATCCCCCTTTATACACAGCATTTTACATTCAACCTCCCCTTCGGACCCTTCTCCAATCAGGGTCTGAGGTGCTCAATCTGTAGGTACATCCCACCGTACATCCCCTCGCACCTCCCATATCATACATTGCATGTTCAAACATGTTCATGGTAATGAGCAGTTTCTTGACCAGGGGTGTGTTGTAATATTCATTTATTCTATTAAGCATGCTCAGTTGCTCATGACCTACCCTAGTTTTACTCACCTCCTAGTGAACCCTCTCAGTTCCCCTATATCAGTACTAAAGCTAAGCTATAGTGACAAGGGTCCCATCTATCACTCCCTTCCACTGATAGGGATCTCTCTACATCACTCCCTTCTACTGATATACAATGCTATTACTTCTTACTCAAGGACTCAAGGATGGGTCTGGCAACCTTCAGACACAGCTGTGTCAGAATCCTCTCTCCAGCCCCTCTCAGTTCGGATTCTCTTTAAAACTCCTTACTTTAATGGGGTTTAATCACTTTATCCTTCACATATAGAAACCACACATCCTCCGGCACTACTTTATGTGATTGTTGTATGATCAATCACACAATTGATGTGTGCTTGTGTCAACATCAACACATTTTTTGTTGATGTTTATGTGATTGTTGACACTTATGTGATTGTTGACACCGCTGTCAATAATCTGGATATTATTTCCATCTTGAGTTCCAGTGTTTCACTTCCTCTACCTCCCTGTATATTGTTCCCAGACCACATCCTCCTTTGTCATGGGTGTTGATGTGGACCACAAACTATGGTTGCTTGTTTTTCTCACTCCATCTTCAGTAGATACTGAGTGAGAGCCATGACCCTGGCACACAGCAGGCATAATTCCTATCCTGTGCCTGTGGCTATTTCTTGACTGCTTCCCCCCACACCCCCAAACAAAAGACCTGAATTCTCTATTACCATGGTTCTGTTTTTTGATTCGGACATATTGAACGGGGACAATTGCTTATATTTGGCCTGTATTCTCTCATCCAGTTGGGCATTTGCAATTTATTGATCTGTCTTTACCAATAAAAACATTTGAAATGGGTGTATTTAATGTGGTTGCACATTTGCCTCATTTTGTCTGAAGCAGGTATTGAGATTTGCTAACTATGTTCGCTTCTGCTTCACAGTGTATGCAAGATATGGGAAATACCAAGGCTCAACATCTGTATGAAGCAAACCTCCCTGAACATTTCCGACGCCCTCAAACTGACCAGTATCCTTATCTTTGTGTAGCAAAAGCTGATATCCAATATAAAAGGGTGAATGGAGGGAGCTTCTGTTCAGGATGTGATGGACGTTATTTCTGTGGGTGCTGATTTTATTCCACAGTCCATGGCACAGTATTCAATTATTCGGAAGTGGTTACATTGATGATCTGCATTGATGATCTGCATCTATCACCTTATTATGGCTAGAGAACTGTTGAAATGTATTTGGAAAATAATTACATATTTTTGACCATTTTGCTGCTGTTTTTGGTTTGTTGCCTAGATTTACCTGCTTGGTGAATTGAATTATTGAGCAGTTTAATAACAAGGTCAAAGGTTTCTGCCGAACAATGCTCTCGCAATATGCAAATCCACTGATCACGTGTTCTCGGGTGCACATTTGCCTTTCCTGGGTTACATGCACATCAAGTTAATTTCGCTGGTATTTTTCTATTTCGGCAAATTGGTTTTTTTTATGGTCTTGTATGTCATTTGGGTTTTTTAATATAACGGTTACAGGTGATTCCCAACATACAAATATTTGTGTGTACTGCAAGGACTTTGGGAAAGTGACAGGCTGGTGTTGCCGGCTGCTCTGTGGCTGCAGGCATCTTTTCCCTTGTGAGAACATGGTTCGCAGCTGCAATTCTAACTTGAGAACCATTGGGTTACAAACATTTCATTGGAGTAGATCCCTGCAGGAACATGGGGTGGATCTGTACTTGTAAAACAAGAGTACATTGATTCACATTTAAATGAATTAAAACACAACACAACACAAACAAATTAAAAGCAATTGATATTTGAGTTATTTTCTGCTTTCATACTCTGGTATTTTTGCAGCATAACCTAGTTAAATTAATTTAAAGTATATTCAGTATTTTTAATTCATTTGAATGAAATGCAAAATGTGTGGCCATGACGTTATAGTACCATTTCGATAAACTCCATTACTTCTGTACAGCATGTGTTAATGTGCTGGAAAGATTTTATTATATTTTAAAGACGCCTTTTTTATCCTAAACTATGATACCTCGATGAAGTAAATAACATATAACTTTTACTCCACACAATTGGCTTTAAGCAGTATTGTTGCAACAACATTAAATTCAAATGGAGCAGGAAGAACTGCAGTTTTTTTTTGTAGACCACTGAAAAGTGTACCAATTTAAACTTTGAATTATACACTGCATTTAGAATAAAAGTCCTCATTTCTTTAGTACAGTATTCTGAATTTCTATACATTGGCCATAAAGGGCGGGTGAAAGTACAGGAGCTATTCTGGAGGAATGATTAGAAAGTTGCATTGTTGCTGGTTTAAGTGCGTGCAATTGGCTTTGCATGTTGCACGTTGAATAATTTTATTCATTCCACCTTTTTACAGCCTGCACCAGTTTGACTGAAGGGTTTTTCGTCATTGGCAAAGTTAAGCTTTTATTGGTTTTCTATTGCCTAGAATCAATTTCCTTAATTTGCTTCAACTACTGAAGGAAGAGTTAGTTGTGATAAAATGAAACAAAATAGTGTATTTGCTAAGTTTCTGTCTCCATTCCTAAATTAACTCTATTAGGGTTTCATTGCCTTTTCTGAATATGTCAAATCAGGCAACATCTGGAAAGTAGTGACAGCATTTTAAATGCACATTTGGAGGCATCATTTACTGCATTTTGTTAATTGCAGCAAACATTAAAATGTAGCATTTTAAATATCAATGCAAGTTATACAAAGGGAAGTGAAGAATGGGTTCAAGACCGAACCTAGGGCGGCATGGTGGCGTAGCAGTAGAGCTACTCTGCCTTACAGTGCCAGAGACCTGGGTTCAATCCTGACTACAGGTGCTTGTGTGTACGGAGTTTGTACGTTCTCCCCGTGACCTGCATGGGTTTTCTCTGAGATCTTCAGTTTCCTCCCACACTCCAAAGACATACAGGTTTGTAGGTTAATTGGCTTGGTATAAATGTAAAATAGTCCCTCGTGTGTAGGATACTGCTATTGTATGGAGATCGCTGGTCGGCGTGGACTCGGTAGGCCAAAGGGAATGTTTCCGCTCTGTATCTCTAAACTAAACTTAGACTGGTATTTTACATTTGAGTAAGAGCAATAATGAGGGCTTGTTGGACTGGATTTTAAAATGTTTTTGCTTGGTGGCCAAAAAGAGTATGCTTTTTGGCCCTTCAAACTTGCTCTCCCAATCAGCAAGATAAGATTGATCATTTATTGTGTTACTACTTGTATGAATTCACATATCCTTTGATTTCTTTGTCTAAAAATTGCTCTGTCATTGAGTTTCCAAAGGCCTATTGGCCAAAGAATTCCAAAATTTCACTACTTTCTGTGTGAAGGTGTCCTCAGTGGTCTTAATTTGCAACTGACTCCTGCCAGCCTAGCCCTTCACTCTAATGGGAATACACTAGTCCTGAACTCTTGCTATCTAGTTTCTAAAAGCCTCCCATTTGCCACCTGTCCCTCTACGTACAAACAGCCTCCATCAATCAACGTAAAAAGTTCCTGCCTCAGGCTATCAGAATGGCCCTGCCCCGGTTTAGGATTTTAACTTGGGCCTGTCCTGTCCTTTTCCATGGAGATGCACAAAACGGCTGATGCTGGAATCTTGAGCACAACAAAGTGCTGGAGGAACTCAGCAGGCCAGGCAGCATCTGTGGAGGGAATGGACAGATGATGTTTTGTTGCCTCAGACAGATGGGAGTAGTGATCAGCTGGAAAAATGAGGAGAGGGCAGGACAAGGTCCAGTGATAGGTGGGTACCGGTGAAAGATAGTGATTGGACGAATGGGTAAGTTCCAACCTACCCAAACCTCGTCTACTGCATTCATTGCTCCCGATGAAGCCTCCTCAGCTAGGATAAGGCTAAGCCTAGAAGAGCTGACCGTTTCCCTGAACACTTGTCTGTTCACCAAGTCTCTCGATCTGCCAGTTGTCAGCTAGGTTAATGCCACTTCCTTCCAAGAACTTAAGTGTTGCCCCTCTAGAGACCCCACTCCAATTGGACCATCTATAGGTGCCCTCCATAATGTTTGGGACAAAGACCCATCATCATTTATTTATTTGCCTCTGTACTCAAGTTTAGATTTGTAATAGGAAAAAAATCGTATGTGGTTAAAGTGCACATTGTGAGATTTTATTAAAGGGTATTTCTATACATTTGGGTTTCACCGTGTAGAAATTCCAGCTGTGTTTATACATAGTCCCCCGATTTTAGGGTACCATAATGTTTGGGACATTATGGTGTTAGTAATTGCTCACGTGTGTTTAAATGCCTCCTTAATGCAGGTATAAGGGAGCTCTCAGCACCTAGTCTTTCTTCCAGTCTTTCCATCACCATTGGAAACATTTATTGCTGTTTATCAACATGAGGACCAAAGTTGTGCCAATGAAAGTCAAAGAAGCCGTTATGAGACTGAGAAACAAAAATAAGACTGTTAGAGACATCAGCCAAACCTTAGGCTTACCAAAATGAACTGTTTGGAACATCATTAAGAAGAAAAAGAGCACCGGTGAGGTTATTAATCGCAAAGAAACTGGCAGACCAAGGAAGACCTCCACAGCTGATGACAGAATAATTCTCCTCTATAATAAAGAAAAATCCCCAAACACCTGTCCGACAGATCAGAAACATTCTTCATGAGTTGGATGTGGATTTGTCAATGACCATTGTCCGCAGAAGACTTCATGAACAGAAATACAGAGGATACACTGCAAGATGCAAACCACTGGTTATCTGCAATAATAGGATGGCCAGGTTAGTTTTGCCAAGAAATACTGAAAAGAGCAACCACAGTTCTGGAAAAAGGTCTTGCGGATAGATGAGACGAAGATTTGCTTATATCATAGTGAAGGCAAGAGCAAAGTATGGAGGAGAGAAGGAACTGCCCAAGATCCAAAGCATACCACCTCATCTGTTAAACACGGTGGTGGGGGTGTTATGGCCTGGGCATGTATGGCTGCAGAAGGTACTGGCTCACTTATCTTCATTGACGATACAACTGCTGATGACAGTAGCATAATGAATACTGAAGTGTATAGACACATTCTTACCATTTCCGCTCGCCAAGTTCAAGTTCCCCCCTCCCCCCCCTCCCTCTCCCCCCCTCCCTCTCCCCCCACCCTCTCCCCACCCCCCATCTCCCCCCCCTCCCTCTCCCCCCCCCCTCTCCCCACCTCCCCCCCCACTCCCCCCCTCCCCTCTCCCCCCCTTCCCTCTCCCCCCCCTTCCCTCTCCCCCCCCTCCCCTCTCCCCCCCCCTTCCCTCTCCCCCCCCTTCCCTCTCCCCCCCCTTCCCTCTCCCCCCCCCCCTCCCCTCCCCCCCCTTCCCTCTCCCCCCCCCCCTCTCCCCCCCCTTCCCTCTCCCCCCCCTCCCTCTCCTCTCCCCCCTCCCCTCTCCCTCTCCCCCCCCCCCTCCCCTCCCCCCCCTCCCTCTCCCCCCCCTCCCTCTCCCCCCCCTCCCCTCCCCCCCCTCCTCTCCCCCCCCTCCCTCTCCCTCCCCTCCCCCCCTCCCTCTCCCCCCTCCCCCCCCCCCCTTCCCTCTCCCCCCCCTCCCTCTCCCCCCCCCCCTCTCCCCCCCCTTCCCTCTCCCCCCCCCCCTCTCCCCCCCCTCCCCTCTCCCCCCCCCCCCCTCTACTCCCCCCCCCCCCTCTCCCCCCCTTCCAACACACCACCAACCACACCCCTCTCCCCCCCCCCTTCCCTCTCCCCCCCCCCCCCTCTCCCCCCCCCTTCCCTCTCCCCCCCCCCCCTACACCCCCTCCCCCCCTCCCCCGCCCCTCCCCCCCCCTACCCCTCCCCTCCCAACCCCCAACTCCCCCTCCCCTCTCCCCCCCCCCTCTCCCCCCCCTCCCCCCTCTCCCCCCCCCCCTCCCCCCCATTCATCCCCCCCCCTCTCCCCCCCTTCCTCTCCCCCCCTTCCCTCTCCTCCCCCCTTCCCTCTCTCCCCCCCTTCCCTCTCCCCCCCCCCTTCCCTCTCCCCCCCCCCCCTTCCCTCTCCCCCCCCCCCCTTCCCCTCCCCCCTCCCCCCCCCCTTCCCTCCCCCCCTTCCCTCTCCCCCCCCCCTTCCCTCGCTCCCCCCCCTCCCCTCTCCCCCCCCCCCCTTCCCTCTCCCCCCCCCCCCCTTCCCTCTCCCCCCCCCCCCCTTCCCCCCTCTCCCCCCCCCCTTCCCCCCTCCCTCCCCCCCCTTCCCTCTCCCCCCCCCTTCCCTCTCCCCCCCCCCTCCCTCTCCCCCCCCTTCCCTCCCCCCCCTTCCCCTCTCCCCCCCCTTCTCTCCCCCCCCCCCCTTCCCTCTCCCCCCCCCCCCTTCCCCCCCCCCCCCTCGCCCTCACCCCCCCCCCCCTCCCCCCCCCTCCCCTCTCCCCCCCCCCCCCCCCCTCCCCCCCCTCCCCCCCCCCTTCCCTCCCCCCCCCCCTATTCCCCTCCCCCCCCTTCCTCTCCCCCCCCTCCCTCTCCCCCTTCCCCCTCCCCCCCCCCCCCCCCCCTGCCCTCTCCCCCCCCTTCCCTCTCCCCCCCCCTTCCCCCCCCTCTCCCCCCCCCCCCCCACCCCCCCCTTCCCCCCCCCCCCCTCTACCCCTCTCCCCCCCCCTTCCCTCTCCCCGCCCCCCCCCTTCCTCCTCCCCCCCCCCCCCCTCACCCCCCCTTCTCTCCCCCCCCCCTTCCCTCTCCCCCCCCCCCCTTTCCCCCCCCCCCCCCCCCCCCTTTCCCTCCTCCCCCCCCCTCCCTCTCCCCCCCCCCCCCTCCCCCCCTACCCTCCCCCCCCCCCCCCCCCCTCACCTCCCCCCCCATCCCCTCCCCCCCCTTCCCCTCTCTCCCCCCCCCCTCTTCTCCCCCCCCCCTCTCCCCCCCCCCATTCCCTCTCCCCCCCCTCCCTCCCCCCCCCCTCCCTCTCCCCCCCCTTCCCCTCGGTCCCCCCCCCCCCTCTCCCCCCCCCCCCTTCCCTCTCCCCCCCCCCCCCCTTCCCTCTCCCCCCCCTTCCCTCTCCCCCCCCCCCCTCTCCCCTCCCCCCCCTTCCCTCTCCCCCCCCCCTTCCCTCTCCCCCCCCCCCCCCCCTCCCCTCCCTCTCCCCCCCCCTTCCCTCTCCCCCCCCCCCTCCCTCTCCCCCCCCCCCCCTTCCCTCTCTCCCCCCCCCTTCCCTCTCCCCCCCCCCCCCCCCCCCCCCTTCCCTCTCCCCCCCCCCCTTCCCCCCCTCCCCCCCCCTTTCCCTCTCCCCCCCCCCCCTTCCCCTCCCTCCCCCCCCCTTCCCTCTCCCCCCCCCCCCTCCCTCTCCCCACCCCCTCCCTCCCCCCCCCTCCCCTCCCTCCCCCCCCCCCCCCCCTCTCCCTCTCCCCCCCTCCCCTCCCTTCTTACAGACTGGTAGACTATTATCTGAACGGTGGCCGATTAGGAAATGGGGAGATACAGCAAGACCTGGGTGTCATGGTGCACCAGTCATTAAAAGTAGGCATGCAGGTGCAGCAGGCTGTGAAGAAAGCGAATGGTATGTTGGCATTCATAGCAAAAGAATTTGAGTACAAGAGCAGAGAGGTTCTACTGCGGTTGTATAGGATCTTGGTTAGGCTACACCTGGAGTATTGCGTACAGTTTTGATCTCCTAATCTGAGGAAAGACATTGTTGCCATAGAGGGGGTACACCAGTCTGATTCCTGGGATGGCAGGACTTCCATATGAAGAAAGACTGGATAGACTCTGCTTGTACTCGCTGGAATTTAGGAGATTGAGGGGGGATCTTATAGAGACTTACAAAATTCTTAAGGGGTTGGACAGGCTAGATGCAGGAAGATTGTTCCCGATGTTGGGGAACTCCAGAACAAGGGGTCACAGTTTAAGGATAAGGGGGAAGTCTTTTAGGACCGAGATGAGAAGATCATTTTTCACACAGAGAGTGGTGAGTCTGTGGAATTCTCTGTCACATAAGGTAGTTGAGGCCAGTTCATTGGCTATATTTAAGAGGGAGTTAGATGTGGCCCTTGTGGCTAAAGGGATCATGGGGTATGGAGAGAAGGCAGGTACAGGATACTGAGTTGGATGATCAGCCATGATCATAATGAATGGCGGTGCAGGCTCGAATAGCTGAATGGCCTACTCCTGCATCTATTTTCTATGATTCTATGACCCAATGGGCCCCCCTTGGTCTAGTTGCTTGATAAAACGTGCTTGATTACAGGGATAACATACTAGCTCTATACAGACAACACTAGAGGTCAGTATTGAACTTGTGATTGTTAGAACGATGGATGACTACTTTACTAGATATACCAAGTGGACTTTGTTATGGCAATTATTATTATTTTTTTAAACAAGTAATAAAGGCGATACGGTATTAAGATACTTGTGGGTTTTTCAGAGAATTTAAGGGAATTTTAAAAAGGAGTTGAAAATAAACTTCATGGATTAAATGTTTTTGGGCAGAATAAATAAAAGAATTGGCTTGAAATTCTGCTTTATTTTCTATTGTCATTGAGCAAAGTTGAAGGTAACAGAAGGGGGCAACAGTGCAATGACAGTGCTGAGATGAGCATCGAATCTAATTTCGATAATTTTTTGAAGGGTTTCTGGAATTTACTATAGAAATTGCTGTTACGTTTTGTACTTTAGCTCCAGATTGAGACGGGCAGTTGTGTCACGAATTTACTAAAATGTTCAATGGCAGCATGTAACTCCCAGTATACAATCGATGATTTTACATGGGGGTTTTTGAATATAGCTTATTAAATGTCAATAAATAATAAAATGGATCCAAACATAAACCAATCCCAGTAGTAATAATTTCTCTAACATATTTCCCTAAAATGCTGGAATAATCTTCTTGTGTGCATGCATACACATATTGCAGTTGTAACGACAAATAGATACTGTGCGTATTCAATACGTCAGCCGGGGTCAGTGGAGCAAACATTCATGTTTTGGATGTGGGCACTAGGTCAGAACATGTTATGCCTGTGCGACTATTGACGATGATGGTTTCACAGTAAAGGGAAATATCTGTCTTGTGCTGATTGGAATTTGTCAAACTGTGACTATCCAGTTATCTCGTTTATTTGGTATTTATGTCAGTCAGATGGTGTGCATTTGCCAAACATCTTAAAGATCAAAGTTAATGCGTTTCAAAAATCTTCCAGTTTGCAATCATACATAATTGAAAAGCTAAATTGCAATGCATTCACCAAGTGAAGGAGTGCTACCTGGTGTTAAGTGGACGGCGTTCCGCATACTGGCTCACCTTTAGATGTTTCCACATTAATATTGATAAGTTACTCGGGATGTTTAGAATCCATTTAATTAATAAAGTTCGAAACCTAAAATTATGTCATATGGATCAAAATTGTAAGCACTTAAAAGTATTTGTGAAGTTAAAGGTGATTTTAGCAGGAATCACTCCTTTGCTCAAGATGTTCTTTCAAAGAAAATAACTGCTTTAGCGATAAGAATTTGAATTCAAAACATTGAAGATTATATCACTGCATTGTTTGATTTTTTTTCTGATTGCATTGCAATGTAGACATGAAATTATTCCTAATTTATTAATACTTTCCTTGATTAAATATTCATCAGAGCTGTAGAGTTTTTCATCAGAGACAAGTATGAGAAGAAGAAATACATAGATAAAAATGTAAACAACGGAGTAACGGTAAGTATTGAGGCAGGATCTATGTTGGTGAAATTTTTGTATTATCTCAAACTCTTGTTGTATAAAGCTATTCTCCTCAACTCCCTCACAACCTGCAGATATTGCATATTAATTATAATTCCTATTCATTCTGAGACATGCCAAGGAAACATGACATGGGCTCAATGCACGTAATTTCACTGGTTCACGTGACAAAATATGTATATTGCTTTGGAACTATCTGCTTTCTGTCTTGTGCTCCTAAAATCTACTTCTAATTGGGATAATTATTAATTAATTGTATTGAGACATATGTAGTCTCTTCTACCACCATTGTTCTTAGAATAAAATAATTTGCCTCTAGGTGTGTTGTTTGCGAGTTAATGGTCCTTTTTTTCAAGAGCCAATCTAAAATATTCAAGTGTTCATTATTTTTCCCTCTCCAGGAAATAATCTTCAACTAGTGATTTTTTTTTTGTATTGTACTGCTTTCCATACAAAAACGTAAAAACACTCGCATAACTGTTCTTACTTGGTTGCAATCTGTGGTAATCTGATTCGACTCCTTATTATCTTTCCCAAGTTAGTTTTTCAAATAACCAAGCTTTTCTTTTGGTCAGTCTGAAGCAGGGCCTCGACCCGAAACATCACCCATTCCTTCTATCCAGAGATGCTGCCTGTCCCACTGAGATTTAAACCAGCATTCAATTTTAGGTTTAAACCAGTATCTGCAGTTCCTTCCCATTTTCCAGTTAATCTTCATTTCAAATAGTGCATTTTAAAGAATTAGGAACATAAAACATTTCTATATTAAATATTTTCAAGTATTGTCATTCTTGTAATAAATTACCTTAGCAGTGTTTTTATTTGAGGCATATTGAATGGGGAATATACTTGGTGAATCTCTTTGTCTCTTCACAATATTGCCATGAGATCTTTTATAGTCTGAGAGCATTGGTAATATTTAATCTAGGAATCTGCACTTCTGACAGTCCAACACCTATAAGGCATTTACATTTTACCATGGCTGCAGTAAATAAATGTGTAATATGTTCAAAAACGTCAATCCTTGTTTCCCCAGTTATATGAGTGTCCAGAGTATGCAAAAAGAATCACACAGTAAAAAGACAAACATCTGACTTGAAAAACACTTGGTGATTCCCAAGCAAGAAAATCTGCAAGGCTCAACAAATAGCATTTGTTGATCAAAGCTATGTGAAGAAATAATTATTGTAAATGATGGCAGAAGTATAGAAATGCCACATTAAGTGGCAGTATGTAACCCTAAGCTGGCTTTGGCTAAACCTAATGCTTTTGCCAATTATCTATGCAGTTTCCTCCACCTCAAAAGAAGTGTATTCACAAGAAGGGCGAGAATGTTTGCAGTAAGTTGTTGCAAAGTTCTGAAATCCGTGAAGCGTTAACAATATTTCATGATCATCGGCAAGTGTTGACTAACATGATTGTTGCAAAAAATGATCGTAAACCGTTTTGATTTTGCTTTAATGTGTAACGATCTCAGATTTCTGGGAATGTTATAATGGCATGCTCATTGGTAGCCAGAATGCAACTGATAGACTAAATACCCATAAATACTAATCACCCATTCATGCTTCTAAAGTCTCTGCTATTTCTCTGTATGCTCTACCAGAATTTGATTTCCCAGAGTATGTTCTCTCTCTTTTCTGGATTAAATTCTATCTGCCACTGCCATTGTTTAAATACCTTTCTTCAGTATCTCTGAATTGAAAATGTAATAATCAGATCACCTACATTCTCATCCAAGTCTTAATGTATACATATATTGCAAAATCAATTAAATATATTTAAAATGTTAGTCCTTAAACCTAGCAATATTAAAACATAGAACTGCACAGCACATGAACAGCCCTTCATGACATTCTGGTTTATAATAGGTTGTTATAAACCAGATCTTAATCGCTATTTTGATCCATAGCTAACTAGTTTCTGTCAATGCAAATAGCATAGGTACATTTCATTGTCTCTTGCCTCTATTATCTTTTGCAATTCTTTTGCAATTCTGCATTTTGTACTTAAACCAAGTTTCTAAAATGACTATTCTTTCTCGGTAAATATTTCTTGTGGAAACAGTTATCAATTTTAGTTATTTTTTGAATTGGTTTCAGTTTTAACATTTTAATAATTGTGAAGGGATTGGTAGTACTACCAATCCACTAGATTTTATCATTAGGTTTTATTTTCTAAAAATATGTCATTCAGCTTAATGCAAGCTGCATTTGTCTTCAATATAAAATTAGGCTGGTGAAAATGTGCATTTGAAATATTTTCTTACGAGTTCCATGTTAATGCAAAACCCCTTAATGTAAAATCCCATAATTATGTAATGAGTTTCATTTTCCTGTAAGGTTGATTTTTGTTAGCAAAAGCTATATCTCCTGCAGTTATTTAGTGAATTAACAAAACATACACATTTTTCTGCAATCATATGAAGTGCATTCAAATATCTGGATTTTTTTTTTAGATGTGGACTTCACGGCCACTATTTCACCTTTCCCAAATTCCAGTTAAGAAAATAACAGCCATATGAAATAGTTGCAGTCCATCTGGTGGAACAATACATTTCCTTGTCAAGATTTTGTTAGACGCTGAAAAAGCATTTGACCAGGTGGGATGGCCCTATTTATTTTCGGTGATGGAAAAATTCCAATTGGGCGAGAAGTACTGCACAAGAGTTAAGCTCTTATATACCAACCCAACAGCTAGAATATTGACAAACCAAATGTTATCACCTAAATTTAATTTATCTAGAAGTGGTAGACAAGGATGCCCGCTATCCCCATTATTATTCGCCCTGGCTATTGAACCATTAGCAGAAAGTGTTAGAGCCCACCCAGAAATATATGGGTATAACACTAAAGTTACAGTTAATAAAATGTCTTTATATGCAAATGATGTATTAATATACATCACTAACCCAGAAACTAGTATCCCAAACCTGTTAAATCTTATAACTCAATTTGGATCATTTTCAAGAATTAATTGGAACAAACGTGAAATTATGCCAATAACGGAACTCAACTTGCATACATTACAACAATCCCCTTTAAAATAGTCAATGAAAAAATTAAATATCTAGGAATTTATGTGACATTACTGAATAAACTACATAAGAATATTCAGTACTGGAAAACACTTCCTATCTCAATAGTTTGGTAGAATTAATGCTATAAAAATGCTCTTTCTCCTGCAATTATTGAAAATCAATCCCAATATATCTTAAAGTCAATTCCATTGTCACGTCTTCTTTGGGATTATAAGAATCATAGAATAAGTAAAAAACATTTATGTAAATCCAAGACGAATGGAGGATTAACTTTATCACGATGGACGATGACATCGAAGGCCTGGATTGCCTCAGTACAGAGGGGGAACAAGTAGGGGAAAATGACAAAGACTTTAAGACTTTTGCCTTCCACCACAGTGAGGAGGTGCTTGGTGAACTCACTGTGGTGGATGTTAAATTATGTGTTTATTGTGTGTTTTGTTTTAATTTATTACATGTTATGACTGCAAGGTAACAAATTTTGTTCAGACCGAAAGGTCTGAATGACAATAAAGGAATTCAATTCAATTCAATTCAATTCAATCAATTTTTTTTGTTTTACTTCTGGGCAGTTAATATTAAAAATATGAACTTTTGGTTAGACGATATGGATCAGCAACCAGACTGATTAAAGATGGAAAAGGAAGATTGTTTGCCTTTTGAAATTGGCTCGATTCTGTTAGCTCCCATAAAACTGAACAAAAAAAACCTATAGTGAAAACCCTATAAATATATAGTGGTATACGAATTTGGAAACGATTGAAAAAGACTTTAAAATTGGATAATTTATCACTCTTTCTTCCCATTGTAAACAATCCTTCATTTAAACCCTCTGTGTTGGATAAAGGTTTTACACAATGGAAAAATGATAGAATTAAAAAGGTGGGACACCTTTATAGGAAAGGCATTTTTGTTTCATTTCAGGAGTTACAACAGAATTAATAGGCTGTGGCTGAGCATCAAAAATGTGTCTAGAAATCAGTTTTCGTGACCCAGGTCACAGAATTACATGACATTTTCCACAGATTTAGATGAAATATAATTGAGAAGGATGTCATAACTTGCCAGTGCCAAAGGTCTTGCACAATAATTAATTAAACTAATTAGAAAATGAGATCGGGAAAGTAAGCGCCATCTAGTGGCCAAAGCCCATATTACACCATGGGCAGCCTATTTCTGTGTTGCAGTCCATTTAAACCATATTATTATACCTAATATGTGTGTGTGATTTGTAAATATAACTGTAATATATAATTAAGTATAATTATATTATAAAAATAATATGATGACTATAATTTTTTTTTTTTTTTTTTAATGACACTGTCGCAGAGGTCCTGCTCCTGAACCAGCCTAAATAATGGGTGAGGGCAGTTCCTGTGGGTTCCTCCCTTTACTGAACCCCACTGAATGCCAGTGTGCAGAGTGGGGGTCACGACCATAGTGGGACTGGGGCAGTGGCAGACTGGAGGACAGCCCTGCAAGGCATCTTCCAGTCGCTTTAATAGGAAATGTAATGAGACTGCAACAGAGGCCCTGGGTTTTAAGGGCTCATGAACCTGTCTAATTAAAGGGACAGGACAGATCCTCTGGGTTCCCCCATTTACTGAACTCCACTGACTGCCATAGTGGGGAGTGGGGGTAACAGCCATAGTGGGACTGGATAAGGGCCAGGCTGGGTGATCGACCTGCAAGAGACCTGTCTTATTTCTGATGTAAATGTCACATCCTGACCAAGAATCGAATGTTCTGATGTTTACTCGATGAGTATTCATTTTAAGCTACAATGAGCCTGTATTTATGTTAGAGACCCCCGATGGTGCCTTTGCAAATGAGGGTTATTACCTTTAACCTAAAATAACCCTAAAAGTGTTGCATTGTTTGAGTATCTGTAGTTTGTGTGTGTGTGTATACCTGTCAAACATGTGTATGTGTGTGTGGATGGATGTATGTGCATGGATGTCTACATGTATACCTGCGTGCGGATGGATGTGTGTGTGTGCGGATGTATGTATGGATGTGTGCGTACGGATGGATGTATGTGTGGATGGACTGTCGCAC
This sequence comes from Okamejei kenojei, assembly GCA_035221665.1. Classification (NCBI taxonomy): domain Eukaryota; kingdom Metazoa; phylum Chordata; class Chondrichthyes; order Rajiformes; family Rajidae; genus Okamejei; species Okamejei kenojei. Next base: position 15,395,136 of record CM069135.1, on the reverse strand, counting down.
TGTCATTCACCAGCACGCCATTATCATAAGTAATTCACTCATTGTTTAAATAAGTTGAACAAATAAACAGAGAAATGATCGACACTAAAATAAAACATTATATAATTATGTTTCCCCAATTTATTTGCTTACATTACATCTGATCTTCATCTGAATATTCTTCATCAGATTCCAAGTCTTTTGATAAGTTTTGATAAGTCCATTGATAACTTAGTTGAAGTTCAAGTGGAGGGTCAGGCAGGGGCTACCAAAAACAACATCTCACAGTCATTAAGTCAGCATGGACTTTAATTCATAAAATTCCAATCTCTTCTTAATGTTAATGAGAATAACACTGTTACTACCAAAGATAAATTAGTTCAAGTTCAAGTTCACATACACCAATTCATTTCTACATAAACATCAGCCATTTCTGACCATTTCTCACTCCAATGGAAGCCTATAAAGTGCAATGAATATTCGTCAGTTTTTCTCCCGTGGTTGGGGCCTGGAAACGGCCGCTACGGGTGGCACTATGTACAGCCTTCCCCCCCATGGACATGATCCAAACGCGCTCCGCGTTCGCGAATCGGCCGCTTCTTAATTGAGACCGCGGCTTCACTATGTTAAGTACATAGGCCATGCGATCGGAGCACTTGTACTCGGTAAGTTATCGCAGGCAGCTCTGAGATTAGATGTTAAAGACTTATTAGACTACAACAAGCTGGCATTAGTGACAATGTGTAATTGACCTTGCTATGGTATACTACACATAGTTTAGGCCCTCAACTTCATGAATGAATGAGTGTGAGTGAGTGAATGTACAGCCTCCAAATCTCATTTTTTCACATAAAGGGTGTAATTAAATTAATTAAAGTCCATGCAGATTAATTTTTCATAAATTCATACTTTTGATCTTACCTTGCAGTTGATTAACAAAGTTTGACTGGTTTCAACTTTGTGTTGCAGCATCTCAGCAGCGACTTTGCTTTCAAGACTTTCTTCCACTTCTATCCACTTAGCTGCACATTCTTCAGACTTCTTACTGCTTTTCTCACTAAATTCAATTACCCTGCTGCAAGTTTCCACGACATGTATTCCATAGAACTAGAAAGAACCTTCATGGGAATCTCCAGTAAAACAGGCATCAGTGAAGTCCCCTCAGCCATGATGCCTAGCTAGCCTGAAACAAAGCGCGTGATTGGCCAACTGGCATACAACTCAATGTTAAACGTGCCTTGATTGGACTAAAAATACCCGAACATTTTCCGTTTTTTCTCTAATTTAATAAAAATGTGCAAGTCTTGTTCTTGGTGAGTTTCAGGGGATGATTTATATAATATTCATACACAATATGTGAAAATTTCATGTAGTTCTTTGACTTGGGTCACGAAACATTGGAATAAAGCTCCTCGGCCCACAGCCTATAAGGACTACACTCATAACTTTTTCAGATATTTACAACTTGGAGATCATGTTAAATTACATACACAACATTACAGAACTAGAGAGCCAGAAACTCTGAAGAAGGTCTCGACCCGAAACGTCGTCCATCTCCTTCGCTCCTTAGATGCTGCTGCACCCGCTGAGTTTCTCCAGCTTTTTGTGTACCCTCGATTCTCCAGCATCTGCAGTTCCTTCTTTAAAAAAAAGCCAGAAACTCTTGATGAATGTTTGAATAAACATCCTAATACAGATAAGTTAATATATAACCATATAACAATTACAGCACGGAAACAGGCCCTCTCGGCCCTTCCAGTCCGTGCCGACCATTTGTTTTCCCCTAGTCCCATCTACCTGCACTCAGACCATACCCCTCCATTCCCTTCACGTCCATATACCTATCCACTTTAGTCTTAAATATTAAAATCGATCCTGCCTCCACCACTTCTGCTGGAAGCTCATTCCACACAGCCACCACCCTCTGAGTAAAGAAGTTCCCCCTCATGTTACCCCAAAACTTCTGTCCCTTAATTCTCATGTCATGCCCTCTTGTTTGAATCTTCCCTACCCTATCTAATATCTAATATTTATAACACTCTTTTAGATAGTGAGATCCCGTCGACTGAATTATATAGATGAATTAGACCAACCTATAATGAAAGATATTTGGGACGAAAGTCTACTACATATACATCAATGTTCGTTAAATGCCAGACATTCTTTAATACAATTTAAAGTATTACATAGACTGCATTACTCTAAAACAAAAGTAAATAGAATGTTCCCACATATCTCACCTATCTGTGATAAATGTCAACACTCAGAGGCTAATTTAACTCATACTTTTGTAAATTGTATAAAATTCAAAAATTTCTGGGCGGGTATTTTTAGAATAATTTCTGAAGTTGTTAATACCCAATTGGATCCTGACTCAAAACTGATATTAGGAATATCAGAACAAAGCCTAAAACTTACAACGTCAAAGAAACTTCCTTGATTATAGTATAATAACTGGGAAAAAATTAATATTAAAATTTTGGAAAAATCCAACAACCCCCACAATTAAAATGTGGATTATGGAGATGTCGGAGACCTTACATTTGGAAAGAACTAGACTTGTCTTAATTGACAAACAAGAATTATTTGCTAGAATATAGTTTCCATTTATTGACTTTTTGAAAGGGTAATTGGTCCGGCACAGAAGTCTGACTGAAGCTTGAACCCTGGATTAGATGAATAGTTATGTTTTATAATCTACAGACCTATCTCCAAAGTTGTATTATTGATAATTTATTCTATTCTTTTTTATCGTGTTTTTTTAATCTTTTCTCACATTCTATTAAAAAAAATAAACAAATAGAAGCAGAGTTAATATATAATTGATAAATGAGGATCCTATTACTCTGATAGCTGGAATCCCATCTATATTAACAATATGTATTTCATATACTAAATGTTTTGATTATGATATGTACATGTTTCTAATAAAAATATTATTTACAAAAAAAAGGATTTTGTAAGACCTGGAGAGGAACACCCAGGTTGTGGTGCTTCCATGCTCTACTGCTATGAGGTTGCAGGTTTTGGACTGATTATTGGTTTATCCTTGGTGCAATGTTTATTAATGACAGTGTACAGTGCATTCAGAAAGACCCCGTCACTTTTCTACATTTTGTTACATTACAGCCTTATTCTAAAATTGGTGATTTTTTTTATCATTCTACGCACAATACCCCATAATAAAAAGCGAAAACAGGTGTTTAGAAATGTTTGCAAAATAATTTAAGAGAAATAATTAATATAACATTTACATAAGTATTCAGACCCTTTACTCAGTACTTTGTTGAGGCACCTTTGGCAGCGATTACAGTATCAAGTCTTCTTGAGTATGACGCTACAAGCTTGGCCACACCTGTATTTGGATTATTTCTCCCATTCTTCTCTGCAGATCCTCTCAAGCTATGTCAGGTTAGATGGGGAGCGGCGATGCACTGCTATTTTCAGGTCGCTCCAGAGATGTTCGATCGGGTTCAAGTCCAGGTTCTGGCTGGGCCACTCGAGGACATTCACAGACTTGTCACGAAGCCACTCCTGCGTTGTCTTTGGCTGTGTGCTTAGGGTCGTTGTCCTGTTGGAAAGTGAACCTCTGCCCCAATCTGCCATAATCCCCGATAGCTCTGCAGCAGGTTTTCATAAAGGATCTCTCTGTACTTTGCTCCGCTCATCTTTCCCTCGATCCTGACTAGTCTTCCAGTTCCTGCCGCTGAAAGACATCCCCACAGCAAGATATTGCCACCACCATGTTTCACCGTAGGTATAGTATTGGCCAAGTGATTTGGCATTCAGGCCAAAGCATTCAATCTTGGTTTCATCAGACCAGAGAATCTTGTTTCTCATGGTCTGAATGTCCTTTAGGTGCCTTTTTGCAAACTCCAAGTGGGCTGTCATGTGCCTTTTACTGAGGAGTGCCTTCCGTCAGGCTACTCTACCGTAAAGGCCTGATTGGTGGAGGGCTGCAGTTATAGTTGTCCTTCTGGAAGATTCTCCCATCTCCACAGAGAAACTCTAGAGCTCTGTGAGAGTGACCATCAGGTTCTTGGTCACCTCCCTGACAAAGGCCCTTCTCCCCCAATTGCTCAGTTTGGTCTGGCAAAGTTCTCAGTTTATGAATGACGGAGGCCACTGTGCTCTTCGGGACCTGCAATGCTGCAGAAATTGGTTTATACCCTTCCCCAGATCTGTGTCTCGACACAATCCTGTCTTGGAGGTCTACAGACTATTCCTTCATCTTCATGACTTGGTTTTTGCTCTGACATGCTCTGTCAACTGTGGGACCTTATATAGAAAGGTGATTGCCTTTCCAAATCATGTCCAATCAATTTAATTTACCACTGGTGGACTCCAATCAAGCTGTAGAAACATCTCAAAGATGATCAATGGAAACAAGATGAACCTAAGTTCAATTTTTAGTGTCATAGCAAAGGGTCTGAATACTTATGTAAATAATATATTTCAGTTATTTTAAATTACTTTGCAAAATATTTCTAAACACCTGTTTTCGCTTCTTCATTCTGGGGTATTGTGTGTAGATTGATGATTTAAAAAAAAATGAATTTAATCCATTTTAAAATAAGGCTGCAGCGTAACAAAATGTGGAAAAAGTGAAGTGGTCTGAATGCAATGTATGTAGTGGCCTCTGCCTTGATGCTAATCATCATGCCTAGCTATACTAATCCCATTTGCCTGCATTAATTCCTTATTCCTCTGCTCATTTACATACCTATCAAGATGCCTCTTAAATGCTGATGGTTGTGAATCTGGAATCTTGTCCCATAGATTTATCAATTGCTTCATCTAACTTAGCAAGAATTGGTGAATGGGATGTAATGGATAGATATACATTGGGTAGTGATCATTATCCTATTTTATGTAGGTTTGGTAGGGATTTGAAGAGAGAAGTGGAAAATAAAGTTCCTAGATATAACTTTTCTCAGGCCAAATGGGATAAATTCCAAGAGAAGGCTCAAAGTGTAGTCGGAGAGGTTAATAGTGGGGGTTCTGTAGATAGTTGGAATACTTCCATTAGTCTCATGATTCATGAGGCAGCTTGTTATACTACTCCTGTGAAGCAGGAACCTAGGTCCCGTATGTCTGTTCCTTGGTGGAATAAAGAATGTGATGAAGCTGTAAGGAATAGGAATATAGCCTATCGAAAATTAAGAAAGTAACCAATTTTGGTCAATGCAATGGAGTTCAAGCGGCTAAGGGCAATAGCAAGACGAGTTGTAAAGGATGCAAAGAGGAATAGTTGGAGGAAGTTTTGTGGTACGTTAGGCCCTGAAACACCAGTAAGGCATTTGTGGTCAGCTGTGCTTAGAATGTCAGGCGTATATAAAATAAGTTTGTTACCAGTGTTGCAGAAGGGTGAGGTGGTAGTAGTTTCCAATAAGGAAAAAGCTGACAGTTTTCAAGCAGTGCATAGATCAGAGAGCATGGGAGTGGAGAGGTGTAGAAAGAGAATCAAGCTGATGGCAGTTAATCAGTGGAAGCTGGAGAGGAGTTTAGTAAATGATAATACCTTTAATCTGTTTTTTACCATAAAAGAGTTGAAGGATGCAATTATGTCCAGGGCAAATACCACCCCGGGGAGAGATAGGTTAGAAACATAGAAACATAGAAATTAGGTGCAGGAGTAGGCCATTCAGCCCTTCGAGCCTGCACCGCCATTCAATATGATCATGGCTGATCATCCAACTCAGTAACCCGTACCTGCCTTCTCTCCATACCCTCTGATCCCCTTAGCCACAAGGGCCACATCCAACTCACTCTTAAATATAGCCAATGAACTGGCCTCAACTACCCTCTGTGGCAGAGAGTTCCAGAGACTCACCACTCTCTGTGTGAAAAAAGTCTTTCTCATCTCGGTCTTAAAGGATTTCCCCCTTATCCTTAAGCTGTGACCCCTTGTCCTGGACTTCCCCAACATCGGGAACAATCTTCCTGCATCTAGCCTGTCCAACCCCTTAAGAATTTTGAAAGTTTCTATAAGATCCCCTCTCAATCTCCTAAATTCCAGAGAGTATAAACCGAGTCTATCCAGTCTTTCTTCATAAGACAGTCCTGACATCCCAGGAATCAGTCTGGTGAACCTTCTCTGCACTCCCTCTATGGCAATAATGTCCTTCCTCAGATTTGGAGACCAAAACTGTACGCAATACTCCAGGTGTGGTCTCACCAAGACCCTGTACAACTGAAGTAGAACCTCCCTGCTCCTGTACTCAAATCCTTTTGCTATGAAAGCTAACATACCATTCGCTTTTTTCACTGCCTGCTGCACCTGCATGCCTACTTTCAATGACTGGTGTACCATGACACCCAGGTCTCGCTGCATCTCCCCTTTTCCTAATCGGCCACCATTTAAATAATAGTCTGCTTTCCTGTTTTTTGCCACCAAAGTGGATAACCTCACATTTATCCACATTATACTGCATCTGCCAAACATTTGCCCACTCACCCAGCCTATCCAAGTCACCTTGCAGTCTCCTAGCATCCTCCTCACAGCGAACACTGCCCCCCAGCTTAGTGTCATCCGCAAACTTGGAGATATTGCCTTCAATTCCCTCATCCAGATCATTAATATATATTGTAAACAGCTGGGGTCCCAGCACTGAGCCCTGCGGTACCCCACTAGTTACTGCCTGCCATTGTGAAAAGGACCCGTTTACTCCTACTCTTTGCTTCCTGTTTGCCAGCCAGTTCTCAATCCACATCAATACTGAACCCCTAATACCGTATGCTTTAAGTTTGTATACTAATCTCTTATGTGGGACCTTGTCGAAAGCCTTCTGGAAGTCCAGGTATACCACATCCACTGGTTCTCCCTTATCCACGCTACTAGTTACATCCTCGAAAAATTCCACAAGATTCGTCAGACATGATTTACCTTTTGTAAATCCATGCTGACTTTGTCCAATGATTTCACCACTTTTCCAAATGTGCTGCTATCCCATCTTTAATAACTGACTCTAGCAGTTTCCCCACTACCGATGTTAGACTAACTGGTCTGTAATTCCCCGTTTTCTCTCTCCCTCCCTTCTTAAAAAGAGGGGTTACATTTGCTACCCGCCAATCCTCAGGAACTACTCCAGAATCTAAAGAGTTTTGAAAGATTATCACTAATGCATCCACTATTTCCTGAGCTACTTCCTTAAGTACTCTGGGATGCAGCCTATCTGGCCCTGGGGATTTATCGGCCTTTAATCTATTCAATTTACCCAACACCACTTCCCGACTGACCTGGATTTCACTCAATTCCTCCTTTGACCCACAGTTCCCTGCTATTTCCGGCAGATTATTTATGTCTTCCTTAGTGAAGACGGAACCAAAGTAGTTATTCAATTGGTCCGCCATATCCTTGTTCCCCATGATCAACTCACCTGTTTCTGACTGCAAGGGACCTACATTTGTTTTAACTAACCTCTTTCTCTTCACATATCTATAAAAACTTTTGCAGTCAGTTTTTATGTTCCCTGCCAGTTTTCTTTCATAATCTATTTTTCCTTTCCTAATTAAGCCCTTTGTCCTCCTCTGCTGGTCTCTGAATTTCTCCCAGTCCTCTGGTATGCTGCTTTTTCTGGCTACTTTGTACGCATCATCCTTTGCTTTGATACTATCCCTGATTTCCCTTGTTATCCACGGATGCACTACCTTCCCCGATTTATTCTTTTGCCAAACTGGGATGAACAATTTTTGTAGTTCATCCATGCAGGTTGTCGTATGAGTTATTTAAACATCTGGATGATATTGTACTTGATGAAATCTTAGCTTTGTTTAATACTGTGTGGGCAGAGGGTTATTTACCAAAGGAATGGAAACATGCAGTCGTGGTCCCTATTTTAAAACCAACGAGGCATCTGACCCTAGTTCATATCGCCCTATAGCGCTCACAGCAGTGCTCTCTAAAATTATGGAGAGGATGGTAACCAACAGACTAGTTTATTTTTTAGAAACCAGAGGACTATTTGTTGATGTACAGAATGGCTTTAGGAATGGAAGGTCTACAATGGAGTCTGTATCAGTTTTGGATCAGGATATTAAAAGGGCATTTAGAAGCAAGGAAATAGTAGTGAGTGTATTCCTTGATATTGAGAAGGCATATGATTCTTTGTGGAAGGACGGATTAATGATTAAAAATTTTGACTTGGGAGTTGGGACGAATGTTCAACTGGATTAAGGATTTTTTATTGAATAGAACAATACAAGTAATGGTTGGTAGTGTCAGATCAGAGGCTGTAGAGATAGAGAATGGAACCCCGCAGGAAGTGTTATCAGTCCAGTTTTATTTACTATCATGATAAACGACATATTTTGTAAATTAGAGAGAGGATTTGGTCTGTCTTTGTTTGCAGATGACAGTGCCATCTGGAAAAGAGGTCGTAATGTAGAGTTTGTTTTTAAAACAGATTCAAATAGTGTTAGTGTCTGTAGAGGAATGGGGGAACACATGGGGCTTTAAAATCTCTGCCTCTAAGACTAAATGTATGGTATTTGGTTTTAAAAGAAAGTTACCTAAGATAGGGCTGTATATGTATGGGTCTCTATTGGAGAAGGTAAAGGTATTTAAGTTTTTGGGTATTTGGTTTGAAGAGCGTATGCCTTGGGCTGTGCATGTAGGTAAAATGGTGTTGAAATGTGAAAAAGTTCTGAATGTTATGAGAAGTCTGGTTGGGTATGAGTGGGGGGCTAACAGGGAGAGACAATGCTGCTAATTTATTAGGCCATGATCAGATCTTCTCTTGACTACGGGTGTTTTGTGTATGGGTCTGCGTCTAAAACTGTTCTGGCTAGGCTAGATGTGTTGCAGGCAAAGGCTTTGAGGCTTTGCTGTGGAGCCTTCAGAACTTCCCCAGTCCCTGCCCTGATTGTTGAAATGGGAGAAATGCCCTTATGGTTAAGGCGCATTAAGCTAGGGTTACATTACTGGGCTAAACTTTGTGGGTGTAATGATACCTTCCCAGCAAGGTATTTGTTGCAAGAGGTTGATGATGGTAACAAATATAACACATTTTTTGTCATTATATATCAGTGGGCTAGAAAGCTGGGTTTGGAACAAGGGGGTATTATAGAGCATACAATATGGCTACCTGTGTCCTATTGGGTTCTTCCTGAACTGTTTATTGAGCTTGCTTTTCTTCAGGAAAAAGATAAGCGCGAGGTGACTCCAAGAATAGTGGAATATCTTAATTCAATCAGTGAGAGCAATTTGATTGTTGATCCAGTTAGTGGGAGTGCTGGGTTTGGAGTGTATGTGGAGCAGCTTGGGTTGAAGATTGGCCGACGCATTTCTGATGGAAGCTCTGTTCTCACGACTGAATTAATGGCAATTCAATGGGCTCTATGGTGGATTGAGGAAGCCAGTTTTAGAGAAGTCATTATCTGTTCTGATTCTGCAGCTGCTCTTGAAACTTTAAGAGTCGGGAAATCTAAAGCTCGTCCTGACATTCTAAGTGAAATCTTGAGTGTGTTTTCTAGAATTGGGTTTGCGTGTAACATCACTTTTTACTGGGTTCCCGGGCATGCTGGGGTGAGGGGGAATGAGCAGGTAGACCTCATAGCAAAGGAGAGTTTAAGAGGAGAAATAGATATCCATGTATCATTGGGGAGAGTGGAACTGAGAGAAATAATTAAAGAGGGCTTAACAAAAGAATGGCAGAGAGGATGGGAAAAGGAAGTCAGGGGTAGACACTACTTTTCTGTACAAGCTGAAGTTAGAAAAATATGTTTCAGTTAAACTGTGTAGATTGAGGTTGGGATATTGTGGGTTAAATTACTGTTTGTGCATTGTAGGGAAACATGTTTCTGGCTTGTGTGAATGTGGGAGTAAGGAGACAGTTAAGCATGTTTTCCTAGAATGTAAAAAGTATAGGGTAGAAAGAAAGGCATTGTTTGCTAGACTGACAGGACTTGGGAGTTGAGGCTTTTTCTGTTTTATCTTTGTTTGGACACAGTGAGAAACATCAGCTGATATCCAGGGCTGTTCTTCAATTTCTGCATGTTACAGGACTGTATGTAAGAATTTAGTTCAAACTGACCTGTGGAGGGCAGTAATACGCTTAGTAGCTTCTACACTGCCGGAATCCTATAAGAAGAAGAAGAATCTGGAATCTTATACCAAATACTGTGTTTTTACGCACTGAAGTGGCTTGGGCAACAATTATTTTTTTTCCCCTATAGGTTGTTGTTAGTTTGTGGCCCCAAGTTTCCCCTACTGTGTTTCAGTTAGTAGTATCAGCTGCATATTCTCCTTGAATATGAAAAAATGAATTGGTAATTGAAGTCAGTTATTCAAGGAAACTATCTCATTGATGGTGTTGATTGATAAATCTGAAATTCAACTTTTTTTGTGATTTTGGCATTTTAAATTGTAATTATAGCCATAGAGTAGAAACAGGCCCTTCGGCCTAACTTGCCCACACCAGCCAACAATGTACCAGCTACACTAGTCCCACTTGCTTGTGCTTGGTCCATATCCCTCCAAACTTGTCTTATCCATGTACCTGTCTAACTGCTTCTTAAATGATGGGATAGTCCCAGCCTCAACTACATCCTCTGGTAGCTTGTTCCATACACCCACCGCCCTTTGTGTGAAAAAGTTACCCCTCGGATTCTTACTAAATCTTCCCACCCCCCTCCTCACTTTCAGCCTATGTCCCCTGGTCCTCAATTCCCCGACTCTGGGCAAGATACTGTGCGTCTACCTGATCTATTCCTCTCATGATTTTGTACACCTCTATAAGATCACCCCCCCCCCCCCCCCCCGATCTTCCTGCGCGCCATGGAACAGAGACCCAGCCTACTCAACCTCTCCCTATAGCTCACACCTCTAGTTCTGACAATGTCCTTGTAAATCTTTCTGAACCGTTTCAAGCTTGACAATATCTTTCCTATAACATGGTGCCCAGAACTGAACACAATATTCTAGATGTGGTCTCACCAAAGTCTTATACAACTGCAACATGACCTCCCAACTTCTTGGATGTTACAATATTTTTACCCCCCAGATCATTTTATTTATGCAGTATGGTTGTAGCATGTATCTCAATTGATGCCAAACATTGGCCACTGCTATTGGTTTCTGCTTTTGTCTCTTTAAATGTATGCAAATAATGATACTTTGCTTTATTTCATATGCTTCTGCTTGTCCTTTTATCTATTCTGTGCAGATAACCTCTGCTGTGCGCTTGCCATCATCTCCCTCTTTATCAAATGCTGCTGAGAAGAGCAAACTGGAGGTATTACCTTAGGACTTCTAAAATAGCCATGAACATTGAATGAGACTCATTTTACTCTGCTCTGTTTAGTTATCCCTACATTTTTACAAGTGTGTTTCGTAGCAATGCAGGTCACAAAATAAATATGGTGCCAATGTTTCCAAGTGGTATGCTTGGTCTGTTTTATTGCATTGACTTCTTAACATTAGATTGTTGCAGTATTGATTTGCAAAAGTGTTTATTAAAATAAGTCTGACCCTTTCCTTTATCTGATATTGGTAATGTGGAAAAAATGGTTTGCACAAAATACAAATATTTAAAATAAGTGCACCGCCAGTAAATATCATGACTTTTTGAGCAATTGAAATTGTACAATAAGTAGATCAGTAGCTTCAACCTCTCAGCATGTACCTTCTCAATTCCTTCCAAAATCTTGTGCATGAATCTTCTTTCTGATGAACTCTGGTGAATGAAGACCAGTCTATCCGGCTGGTTTTCTTGCAGCAAATCCATCCTAGCAGTCTAAATGTGCATTCTAAGAGAACTGCACTGACTCCAAAGCAAATATTATCAATCCTTTTAAATGTTTTGCATTGTTATTATAAAATTTGCAGTGAACCTACTAGTTTCAAGGGAGCGCAGGAGACAGAATCAGGTGGGTTCAAGAGCAATGTGGGAACTAGGGCCCTGATGATTTTGAAGGAGTTTGCAGATTATCAGTTTTACTATATTCTATTTCTGATTCATACCAAAGTGATTACATATAATTTTTCTGCATTAGATTTACCTTTCACCTACTGAACTTCTAGACTTTGTAGGGCCTGGTGTAGTATTGCCAGTCACATTCATCAGTGCCAAAGGTTACTAGGTTACTCATTGTCATATGGACTACTTTCACTCTTCATTAAAATAAATTGCAAATAATAATTTGAAGTATTATCTAATCACAAATGGACAATGGGAACCCATTTTATACAATATTTTTGTGAAAGACTACTTTTTTAAACAAAAGGCAATAAGCATCTTGAACTTGAAGTATTTTTTGCTGTAACTTATTTAATTTTATTTAGAGAGAAAAGTACAAAAGGAAAGATGAAAAGAGGGGGGGCAAAGATCAAGAGAAACCTGTTGCTTATGACAAAGTAAAAATGGTAAGTTTGATAATTTATCTGTTTTGAGTTCTTAAAGTGCTGGTGTTGATATTAAGTAACAACTTAAAGGTGACAAAGATGTAGTTGAATTGTTGAATGTCATGCCTATTATCCCGTAAGCATTTTTAGTTTAGAGAAGAAGATTGGGTAGAAGCATAATTTTTGATTCTGCAAATTATGATGAGTGGCAGTAGTGGTTTTTACAATTGCTCATCCATGTATGAACAGGATTAGGAATTAATTGATAAACAATACTAATTTTGATCTGCATGACTAAGCAGTACCAAACAGGATAGGCAAAAGGACGACTTCACTCTGCTGAGTTGCTGCCCTATGATAGGCTTTATGGGAGCAACAGTTGGCTTTATGGAGCTAACTGACCTATTTATTTAGGAAACGCAAGTGGGAATACATTGTAGTCAGAGCATGCATGTGTAGTGTAGTCAGTCTCTACAATTAACGGAAAAATCGAGCAAATGTGAGTGCGCTGAGAAAAATATAATTAATATCCTCCACATTTCATTTTGGGTCACCAGTTTATTATTGCTCACCGGTAGATACACTGCTTCAAGCTAGCAGGTTACCACATCCCTGGTTAGTTCCCACCTCTGATCAACTATTTGATATATTGCCAAAGTACACTTTTGGAGGAGAAGGGTAAATAAAAGTACATTGTGCAATTTGGCACATGGATTAGTCGAACCAATTGCAGATCAATAACTACTCAAGTAAAATTTGAAATACCCAGTGGATGACTTGAATGACTTTAGCAAAGTGGCAGCAAAAGCATGATGGGTCATATGGCTGCATTATTTATTCATTATCAAAGGGGGGGCGGGTTTTGTTTCTCACAATACAATTTAATTATGTTAAAAATTTGCGGACAAATTTGCTGAAAAGTTGTTCTCTGACAAGTAAGGACCTCTTTGCTCCTATATTCGACTCCTCTTGTTATAAAGGCCAACATGCCATTCGCTTTCTTCACTGCCTGCTGTACCTGCATGCTTACTTTCAGGAGGGTAGGGAGGGGAGAGGGGGTGACTGTGGGTAGGCAGTGACTGAGGGTTGGGGAAAGGAGGGAGTAAGAGGGAAGGGAGGGGAGATAAGAGGGACAGTGAAAAGGAGGGGGGAGTGAGTGTTGTGGGATGAGGGGAAATGAACCGCGCCTGCGCAGTTGGAGGCTATGGGTGAATGTTGGAATAATGCGCTGGGGGAACGGGTGATGGGGTGATTGGCTCCGGGGGAGCCTGTCTCCGGTGCGAGCACTAACGTCGCGATTGGGGACCAGCCTTCCCGTGTGAAGATGCGCTCCCCGCGTTGGGGGAAGGGGCCCAACTTGGTCTAGTAATTTCTAAAATAGGCTTAATTATGAACCATCCTCTCAAACAGACTACAGGTATGTAATGTTGCCGTTTTCATTGGAAGAAAACCATCTCAATTGATGAAGCCAACTTGCGAATGGTTTTGTTTCCATTACTCATTCCAAATGCTGATCTTTCATTTAAACATTTTATGTTGACCGTGTGCTTTTTTTTTTCAGTCACCTCCCCATTCCATAGGGCTACCTCCAACCATTCTTAGCCTAACTGGAGAAGAATTTCCTGCTGAGAAAGAAAGCATTGTTACTGCAACTTCTGTGAGTATATATTTCTCAATGTGATGAGAATGGAAATTGTCCACCAAGGGCTGAACTGTAGGAAATATTTGACATGCCCGACGGAGGGCCTTGTCAAACATGGAGGGGAAAGGAAGCCACATTAAAATTAGTGAAATGATGATTATAGCTAAGTAACTGGAAGAATGTAATAGATTTTTGTAGGAAATGACGTGCAAATGTAACTGATAGTTGTTGAAGTAATGTGCTGATAGTAATTGGCAGTCGAGTCTAGAAATGAAAACAGATTACAAAGAAGTGAACTGAGAACTAAAAAGAGAAGCAGCTGCATCAAGTGCAAGGGATGTTGATGGGAAATAAGTCATAAAATGCATTCACGGGTTTTCAGAAGCAGTGCGTAGATAGAATTTCACTAGGGAGGAGGTAGTACCTGGTGGAACCCTTTGGGTCATAGTTTTGTAAACTTCAAGATGGTCGTGAAATAAAAAGTTGGTCTTTGAGTTAAAGCCCTAAATTGGGGTAAGGCAGATTTTGATAGTGCAAGGGAGGACTTGAGAGCAGAGAGGGAAACATCTGTTAAGTGAGTGGTATTTAAAGGTGAGATAGTAAGAGTTCGATAGTAAATATATTCCCAAGATAGACACAAAATGCTGGCCTAACTCAGCGGGTCAGGCAGCATCTCTTGGGGGAAACGAATAGGTGATGCTTTAGGTTGAGATTCTTCTTCAGACTTCTGTCTTCGGTGTAAACTAGCATCTCCTGTTCCTTCCGACACAGTAAGCATATTCCCGACAAGTTAAAAGGCAAAGATGGTAAAATTTTAAGGAACCTCTGTAAACAAAGAATATTCAAGGCTTGAGTGTTAACCCTTGCATGGCTTATTAGCCTTAAATCTGAAGAACCAGGCTGAAGGGTTCCAATCCAAAACATCGACTATCCGTGTTCTCCAGAGGTACGGTCTTAGTTACTCCAGAACTTTGTGTCTTTTTTTTAAAAAAATCAAAAGTTATCTTGTGCAATCCTGAATCCTGGTAAATTTGCACTATCACATGCAACATTTAAATGGATGTGCTCGAAAGGATGGAACGGTTATTTCCATGACATTTTTTATTTGTGCTGAAAGCAAAAACAGGAATCACATTTTTCATTATTTTCAAAATAATGCATTGAACTGCAGTTATGCTATTGGAATGAGCAGAAAAATACAATATGATTTAGATTATACCAGAGGGTTGTACTTGAGTATTAATGGTGTCAACCGTACATGGTGGATGGTAAAATGTTGATCTTCTACGTTGAATTTTTATTTTTCTGTGGCAACCTCTGGGTGTCAGAGGTTTCTTACAACAGCTAAGTGTAGCAAGTTGATAATTTCACCCGTAATTTCTGGGTACCATTCGTAATTTCTATTACGAATGGTACCCAGAACTCCAAAATTGTTGATAAATAGCCAAAAATATAATAGTAATAGTATAATTATTGCATACAGTTTTGGTCTCCAAATCTGAGGAAAGACATTCTTGCCATAGAGGGGGTTCAGAGAAAGTTCACAAGACTGATTCCTGGGAATTCGGGACTTTCATATGAAGAAAGACTGGATAGACTCGGCTTGTACTCACTGGAATTTAGAAGATTGAGGGGGGATCTTATAGAAACTTACAAAATTCTTAAGGGGTTGGACAAGCTAGATGCAGGAAGATTGTTCCCGATGTTGGGGGAGTCCAGAGCAAGGGGTCACAGTCTAAGGATAAGGGGGAATTCCTTTAGGACTTAGATGAGGAAAACATTCTTTACACAGAGAGTGGTGAGTCTCTGGAGTTCTCTGCCACAGAAGATCGTTGGGGCCAGTTCATTGGCTATATTCAAGAGGGAGTTGGATGTGGCTCTTGTGGCTAAAGGGATCAGAGGGGTGGAGAGAAGGCAGGTACGGGATACTGAGTTGGATGATCAGCCATGATCATATTGAATGGCGGTGCAGGCTCGAAGGGCTGAATGGCCTACTCCACCTTTTTTTTCTATGTTTCTAACTGTCAAGGAATTACATTTGCCCCCCATTCCTCTCAATCAATTTACTGGATTTTCTTTGTATGCAAAAGCTAATAATATTTAAGAGCCCTTCAGTGATGTGAACTGTTTTTCTATTTAAATCACCATGCTATCAATATGTTCTTTCATGAGTCACAAATTTAGTATGAGACATCTGGCCTGGTTTTAATTCATTATAAATTGTTGATTACATTGCTCCTCACAAAGTAGCTCTACCTTTCTGCAGAATAGGACATGTATTTCAAGTGCATCATTGTTTTATTTCTGTTAAACCTGGCAAATGTCAGAGTTAATGTTCAGTGAATATGGTATAGCCCAGCAGAAATACCTCGAACAAGTGATTGGACGGACTGCATTTGCTTTCTTTGGAATGGAAAAGCATTATGGGGAAAGTATTCAAAATTACATGGCGCATAGAAAACAACAATTTTTGACCATAAATAACTTTAGCAGTGGGATGACCAGATCCTGACATTCATGACACATGAATGACTCCCATTTTAATAATGGAACAGTTTGCTGTTGCTCGTGCTCTCTTAGATGAAGCTCCTGATCTACAGCAATATGGATAAATCAATTTGTTGTACTAAAACTACTACATTAGAATACAAACAAGAAACATGATGGACCAAATGTTGGTACCAGATTTGGCAAAGTTAACTTTGCAAAATCTTTCTAGTCAACATCAGGAAATTACTGTCTCTAGTTATCTAGCAATTACTCGGGACTCGCCTCATGCTAGTCCAGCAACAGCCCAGTCAATTTTATGGAATCGGATCTTGCAGCTTACATCCCAGACTACTTCAAGATGCCATGGTATGTTCTGTCCCAGCAACATGACAAACACAGGGGGGGTGAGAAGCATACTGATACACAGGAGGAAGGGAATGGACCTGATAGTCCTTAGTGTCTGGCAAAACAGCCGTCCAGTCCACACGTGGTCTGCTGATGTAAATTTTCAAAATCATGTTCATCAACAGACCTTTCAATTATCTTGCCCAAGCTCAGCTCCACAACCTCTTCAATTGTTTCTTTATTATGTTTATTTGATCTACAGTTGGTTGTATTATTATCGTCCATTGTAGTCAACAAGTTTGAACTCCATCCCTGGGCCTTTGTACCTTTACAAGCTCCTTGCAGACGTAGTAGTAGAAATACTGTCATGCTTCATTTCCCATTATTTTGTATTCACTTCCCACGCTTTCCTTGGGTTGATGCGTATTGTTACCCTCTTGTTGTTTTCTCCTACATTAAATATGCAGTTCAAATACAAATTTACTTGGCCATTAAGGATGCATAATACATTGACAAGTTGTGAATTCATTCCACTGAATAGTTATAAAAAAATGGGAACATGTAATCAGTAAGAATAAATTGGGGATAAAAAAGGATAATATTACATTTAAAGTTCCAATGTGAGAATGAACATCCAGTGGTTCAAGATTAATTCAGTTTTTTGGGATTCAAATGACTTTAACAAGCTTTATTAATTATTATTTTTTAACAATATAGAAGAAAGATCAATTCGACACCAGAGCAAGCCCTCAGAAGGTGACACAATCCACCGTTGATCTGTTAGGACTGGGTAAGTAAAGAATATTTAAGTGATTCTTGGTGTTAACTTATTCACTACAAATGGTACTTGTCACTAACGAAAGTTGGGGGAACTCAGAAGCTCTAGAGACAGCTGTGGAGGCAAGATATGGTTGACATTTCAGGTCGAGAACCTGCCTGTGACAACATTTTGGTGAAGTTTTAATAACAATGGTGCGTGTTTGTGTTGTCACTGTTGAATGATCTTGAAAGAGTAGAGAGCACCTGATGCAACAGTTTATGCAGTAACCCACACATGTCTCACATAACATGTCAAGAGTGTTTTATTGTCATGTGTCCCAGATATAGAACAATGACATTCTTACTTGCTGCAGCACAACAGAATATGTAAACATAGTACACTGTAAACAATATGATAAACGAGATAGAGAGAAATAAAAATGATGGGGCAACACATTGGCCATAAGGTTGCTGCCTAAAATTGCCAGAGACCCGGAATTGATCCTGAATGTGGGTGCTGTCTGTATGGAGTTTGCTCCTTTTCCCTTTGATCGCATGGGTTGGAGCTCTTCTTCCCCCGGGTCCCCCACAAGGGATCCCAGGCTGTGGATGCCGCGCTGGCTGAGGCTCTGCAGACCGCGGCTTCAGGCTGCCGGCTGCCGCGGGCCTGCGAAACGGAGCACTGCCCTCCGGCGAGCCCCGGCGAGGGCTCGCCCACTCCACGCCGAGAGTCCGCGCTGAGCCCGCCACTGAGGCCCCGGGCACGTCTCCGGGAAAGGCCGCACCGATCCTCGCTGTTAGGCCACTGGGGAGGCGACATGGAAAAAGTCGCCTCTCCGTGGAGGAGGCGTCCAAAGCGGTTTCCCCCTTACCCCCCCCCCCCCCACACCACCCCCACACAAGACACAAATAAACATTAAAAACATACATATAAAAACATTAAATTAAAAAAAAAAAAGTTGAAAAAAATGAACATGCTGCTGACAGGGCTGCCGGCTTGCAGCGCCCCCACCGACCAATGATTGATGCTCATTTTAAAGAACAGGGGGTTATATAGACATGAGCATTTCCACTGGAGGAGCAAGAGCAGTATAATAAGTAATTGCTCTAAAGAATAAAGCTTAACACAGTGCCAGTGTCGGAATCAACCATGTTGCTGTCTGGAGTTATCTTTAGATCTGAAGGCAATTGAACCAAATGAATATACTATTAGCTATCGTGATGCAGTCCACTGCTTCCTGCTTTAAAAATAAACTTACCTAAACTTCAACAACGTAACCACAAATATATTCTAATAACTAATATGGTTAGGGTGTCTTGAAAGTTGCTCACTTCTGCAGATGCAAGGGTGCAAGATAAGACAGTGACCATACTTTGAATGATAGGTAAATAATAGTATTGTATGTTATTTGGCAAATGGTGTGAATCTAACTTTATAAAGTTGAAATCAGAAATTGTGAACAGGTAACTTCTAGATTGTTTAAAAAAAAAATCACTTGGCTCAAGTCTTTTGAGCAAAATAGTAGAAATGGTTCTGCAGGCCCACTCATTTTCCCTACCCCAACCTCAAAGTTGACTGGAAAGGTACCCTAGAAGGGATGATAGTGGAACGACAGTGGTGGGTATTTCTGGGGATAATACAGAAGGTGCACGATCAGTTCATTCCAAAGAGGAAGAAAAATTCCAAGGAGAGTAAGGGGTGACCGTGGCTGACAGGGAAGTCAGGGACAGTATAAAAATAAAAGAGAAGAAATACAACATAGCAAAGATGATCAGGAAGCAAGAGGATTGGGTAATGTTTAAAGAGCAACAGAAGATAACTAAAAAGGCAATACGGGGATAAAGATGAGGTATGAAGGTAAGCTAGCCAAGAATATAAAGGAGGATAGTAAAAGCTTCTTGTGAAGTATGTGAAGGGGAAAAAATTAGTTAAGACCAAAGTTGGACCCTTGAAGACTGAAAAAGGTGAATTTATTATGGGGAACAAGGAAATGGCAGATGAGTTGAACAGGTACTTTGGATCCGTCTTCACTAAGGAGGACACAAACAATCTTCCTGATGTACTAGTGACCAGAGGATCTGGGATGACGGAGGAACTGAAGGAAATCTACATTAGGCAGGAAATGGTGTTGGATAGACTGACGGGACCAAAGGCTGATAAATCCCCAGGGCCTGATGGTCTGCATCGCAGGGTACTTAAGGAAGTGGCTCTAGAAATCGTGAGCGCATTGGTGTTAATTTTCCAATGTTCTATAGACCCAGGATCAGTTCCTGTGGATTAGAGGGTAGCTAATGTTATCCCACTTTTTAAGAAAGGCGGGAGAGAGAAAATAGGGAATTATAGACCAGTTAGCCTGAAATCGGTGGTGGGGAAGATGCTGGAGTCAATTATAAAAGATGAAATAGCAGCATATTTGGATAGCAGTAACAGGATCGGTCCGAGTCAGCATGGATTTACGAAGGGGAAATCATGCTTGACTAATCTTCTGGAATTTCTTGAGAATATAACTAGGAAAATGGACAAGGGAGAGCCAGTGGATGTAGTATACCTGGACTTTCCGAAAGCATTTGATAAGGTCCCACATAGGAGATTAGTGGGCAAAATTAGGGCACATGGTATTGGGGGTAGAGTGCTGACATGGATAGAAAATTGGTTGGCAGCAAGGAAACAAAGAGTAGGGATTAACCGGTCCCTTTCAGAATGGCAGGCAGTGACTAGTGGAGTACCGCAAGGCTCGGTGCTGGGACCGCAGCTATTTACAAAATACATCAATGATTTGGATGAAGGGATTCAAAGTAACATTAGCAAATTTGCAGAAGACACAAAGCTGGTGGCAGTGTGAACTGTGAGGAAAATTCTATGAGACTGCAGGGTGACTTGGACAGGTTGGGTGAATGGGCAGATGCAGTTTAATGTGGATAAATGTGAGGTTATCCACTTTGGTAGCAAAAACAGGAAGGAAAATTATGATCTAAATTGTGTCAAGTTAGGAAAAGGGGAAGTACAACGGGATCTGGGGGTCCTTGTTCATCAGTCAATGATAGTAAGCATGCAGGTACAGCAGGCAGTGAAGAAAGCGAAAAGCATGTTGGCCTTCATAACAAGAGGAGTTGAGTATAGGAGCAAAAAGGTCCTTCTGCAGTTGTACATGGCCCTAGTGAGACCACACCTGGAGTATTGTGTGCAGTTTTGGTCCCCTAATTTGAGGACATTCTTGCTATTGAGGGAGTGCAGCGTAGGTTCTCAAGGTTAATTCCCGGGATGACGGGACTGTCATATGCTGGGAGAATGGAGCGGCTGGGCTTGTATACTCTGGAATTTAGGATGAGAGGGGATCTTATTGAAACATATAAGATTATTAAAATCTGAAGAAGGGTTTCGGCCCGAAATGTTGCCTATTTCCTTCGCTCCATAGATGCTGCTGCACCCGCTGAGTTTCTCCAGCATTTTGTGTACCCTAAGATTATTAAAGGTTTGGACATACTAGAGGCAGGAAACGTGTTCCCAATGTTGTGGGAATCCAGAATCAGGGGCCACAGTTTAAGAATAAGGGGTAAGGCGTTTAGAACGGAAATGAGGAAACACTTTTTCACACAGAGGTGTGAGTCTATGGAATTCTCTGCCTCAGAGGGTGGTGGAGGCCGGTTCTCTGGATACTTTCAAGAGAGAGCTTGATGGGGCTCTTAAAGATAGCGGAGTCGGGATATGGGGAGAAGGCAGGAATGGGGTACTGAATGTGGATGATCAGCCATGATCACATTGGATGGCGGTGCTGGCTCGAAGGGCCGAATGGCCTACTCCTGCACCTATTGTCTGTTGTCTATTGTGCTCATTACTGTCAAGGCTACTACCTATGATTTGATTTTATTGATGCTCTACCCCCCCTTATATTTCCATTAAATGATCTGGTTCAGTTTGTGCAAAATGAAAACAGGTTTGTCCATCAGGTTAGTCATAATGATGGAATATTTCCAATTCAATGTGATCTTGAATTGTGCATTTACATTTAAAAAAACGCTCAGTCATATAAGCTGCAGGCTGTGCGTGAACTGCAGAAGTCTTTTCCAGACAATGAGTGTGCACTTTTTCAGGCATGTGAATATTTGAAGATACCTGTTTTTCAAGAAGCAGGAGTGTTAACACACTCCGTACCATTTCCCCCATGACATCTGTGGTTTTGTCAGTACATTTGGCTGCGAGTCAAAGGTCGCTGCTTTGAGTCTTAAAGCTGGACTGCCTTCAGTATTGTGCCATCTTTTGGGTGCAAGATTAAATTGACACTCTTCTCAAGTTGGTGTAGAATATTCCGTGCCTCTTTTCAAAATGACCAATATTTAACCATTAACCACAATAACAATGGACCATAAATCGCCATCTCACTATAGTTTTCAGTACCTGCTATGTGGTTTCCTGCATTGCATCAATGACAAGACTTACATTACTTCATTGGTTACAAAGCAATTCAGATCTAACCGAGGTCTAGATGAGCAAATTCTTTAGAATATGGTTTAGAATAAGTTCCATTCTTCTCTACTGCTGAATATCTGAATCATCTGTGTGGAAAAGCAAAATTGGATGGAGGATTATCAATTGCTGTGATTTCAGATTTGCAAAAGTGTCATTTTAGTTGTCTCTCCTCGTCATATATTTATGTAACAAAAACAGATTTCTGGAAGAAGTCAGCTATTGAAGCATTGTGTGTGAAAAGAGAAATATTTAACACTTCAGTCAGAGAATTTTCCTCAGAACTGGGTGAAGAGTGAAAGGATTGTTTTTTACTACGCTTGTGATTTAGATCCATGAAAAGAGACACTTGTGTAGTATGCATTTACTTAGCCTTTCCAGCAGTAATATTTATCTGTCAAGTTTGCCAAGTGTAGTCTATGGTCAAGATGACAAAAATACTTTGCATATTTTGAATATATTAAGAAATGAGAAGCTTGGGAAAGAAAGAAAAATGGAAATTGCTAAAGCATTTAGCAGGCCAAGCAGCATTCGTGGAATGAAAGAAATAACATCTTCAGGTCCATGACCTGTCTTGGGAAATAATTTCTGTTCGAACTGATCCGAGTGTTGGAGATGATGAATAGAGTAGAAAAATGTTGGTTTTGGGTTATGAGCTATAGTTTAGACATGTCTCTTGTGGTATATCATTCCTTTGTTTTGAAATGTTGGCATGTGTTGGATTACTTTGTTCTTGAGAAAGCCTTGTGATACATTTTATTGGGTACGATAATAGTGTACCACTGACTTACTAAGATTCTGCTACTAAGGGATTGCTGACTAGGTTTATTTTAGGAATTGCAAGTTCAAAACTGAGGCTATTAGGAAGAAGGAGGCAGAGTTGAATCAAGGTGAGGGATGGGTAGGAGGATAAAGTTTCCGAGAGAGTAAGTAAAGGTTTGTACAACACGTTTTTTTCAGTTTTGTGCTTTAGTTTTTGTTGAGAATTTCTTGTATCTAATTCTCACCACCTCATCTAATGCCGCCTTGAAGTTTGTGTGTCAACAGCTAGAGGGCACCAGGGCAGTGACTTGCTCCAGTCATTAAACCCAAATTATTAACAATTCTGTTCTTGCAATTAGGAACAATATTGAAGTCTTATCTAAAAACACAGCATTAAGCTGCAAGTTGCATCCTGTTAAGCATACTTCATGTTAGATTTGAATTAAAAAGCTTCTGTTGAATGTGATTTAATGCCACTTATTGTGGAATGTAATAAAATACGTGAGAACGGTGATAGTTTGTAAAATTGTCACTGCATTTGAAAGGCCAGGTTACTATTGAGGCCCATTTCTTCCTTCTCGGTATCTTTCCCCTTGCATCTATTGTAAAAAAATTCAGCTTGAATTGTCTTCTAATTCTTACTACCAAATTAATATACAATTAAGGTCACTAAGTGCTGGAGTAAACAGCAGGTCATGCAGCAGAACGTGGATAGGTGACATTTTGGGTCGGGACTCTTCTCCAGACTGATCAGACTGCTATCCATGTTCTACAGAAATGCTGCCTGACCCTCTGAGCTACTCCAGTACTTTGTATCTTTTTTTGTAAACCAGCACCTGCAGTTCTTTGTTTCTACAAATATACATATTACCCTCGGTGCCAAAATATGTCAACATAATTTATTTTTATTTTTCATGCGCATGTTAGCGTCCTGTAAATATCCACATTTTTCCACCAAGTTTTGTAGAAAGAATTGCAGAGAAATCACGGTTCAGCTGATGTTTGGTGTTTGTTCCCACAGGGCTTGTCACATCTTTCCCCATCCGCCCAAGCTTCACATTGAATCATGAGCACTCGCCTCCAAATATCATTAGATGAATCATAAGATGGGGGGAAAAAAACTTTATGATAAGTCCCAAAGAAAGAGAAATTCAAGATGGATGAAAGAGTGACAAAATTGTCATCCGCCTATCGTAGCAACAAAGCTGCGAACTCACACATTAGAACATAGAACAGTATAGTACAGGAGAAGGCCCTTCAGCACATGATGTTGCTCAATATCTAATCATAAATCCTCAATCCTGATGTTTAAGTAACATTGCACAACCCCAAGTTTTGATGGGCATTTTTAAAGGGAACGGTGAAAACTGAACTATGTAAAGAAACATGACAATATGCCAGAGGAGGAGAAATACATCATTTAAATAGTACATTTAGATAGTGGTATATGATATTTCATTATAATCAACAACTTGCCCCGTATCCAATACGCTTTTTTACATTTGCATTTGGCGTCAATAGACAAAATTATTGATATTGGTAATCGGTATACAGTTTGATGACCAAAATATTTTAAATTAATTTAGAGTTGACACCCATCACAAAGAATAAAATACAAATATTAATAGTACACCTTCGAGCTCACATCCATCCAGGGACCATAGCAGCCCTTCCAGGTCCTCATCACAAGGGTACGAACATTGAATTCCATGATTTTGAGTGATACTCACCTTCTCTCGTTTCTCCCACCGCCCCAGTCACCTTGCTCCTTTAAGGATCTTAAAAAAAAAAAGAAATTCAAGAAGTTATTAAATCCCTGGGTTACAAATATTTCTGACTGTTTTGATTCAATGTTTTTGTTGAATCTCGTGCTCTCATGGCATTTATAGTCTTGTTCCAGCTTAAGAGTGGTTCATGATTGAGAAGTCTGGCAACTACATGCTCTTGTGTCCAAGTGATGATTGCTGTTATGCATCCAAACATTTATTTTCATATTTTTAGATATTTTGGGTACCAAAGAAATCAGATAACTGCTGAAAAAGGATGCATCTTTTGATACGATGTTAACTTCATCTGAAAATAGTGTCATTTGAGGCAACTTCCCACAGGTGTATTGGTGGGATATTAGTTGCTAGCAAATGTTCTTGTTCACTTGTGATGAACGTTTGAGGGATGCACGTGCATAGCCGTAGAGTCGCTGCCTTACCTCGCCAGAGACCCAGGTTCAATCCTGACTACAGGTGCTGTCCGTATGGAGTTTTCTCTGGGTGCTCTGGTTTCCTCCAACATTCCAAAGATGTGCAGGTTTAAAAATTAATTGGCTTCTATAAATTGTCCCTGGTGTGTAGGATGGAACTAGGGTACAAGTGATTGCTGGGCGGCACAGACTTGGTGGGCCAACGGGCCTGTTTCCATGGTGAATCTCAAAACTAAATTAAAACAAACTTGTACTCATTTGGGTCCAATTAGCTGGTTGTAATGAAGTTGTTTTTTTCCTCAATTAATTCACTTTTTATAATTTGGCTACTGATAAATTTATAGTTTGTTATGAAACAGTCATTATTAAGAATATACCTCCTGGGCAAACTATGTTTATATTTATATGATAAATGCTAATAGAAAGATTAGCACAACCAATTGTCTTGGTTAAAGTATTCTTCAATTTGCTTTCTAAAATGTAATTTGCACAGTCTATCCTTGTGAACATAAACTTTCTGCATTTCTCCGATCAAGATACACCCATTGAAGCTCCTATTTCTAATGGCAGTACCACTTCAAATATAACCTTGAATGATGACCTTGATATTTTTGGCCCTATGGTTTCTAATCCTCTTCCAACGTCGGATGCACAGTTGCATCAGGTAAGTAACCTTTGAGTGTTATTTGTTTCCCTGGCTTTTCCCTGGCTTATGTGTGATGTTTTTGTATTGTTCTGTTAGTGTAATTTTAATTTTGAAAAAGAGTGCTGGTGTAAGTTATCTCTGGAGAACATGGATAGGTGATGATTTGGGTCGGGAGACAATCTTCAGGCTGATTGTCTGGGGTGGGGGCAGAGTAGAAAATATAACCGGAAGAAAGAAGGTGGCAGAACAAAGTCTGCCAGGTAATGGGTTGATACAGGTAAGATGACTTTTGATAGGCAGATGGTTGAATAACGGCCAAAGATTAAAAGACAGAAGGTACAAGACAAAAGGATTGTAGGGCTGCTAATTGTTTAATTAGAGAAAGGAATGTGGGTGGGAGGGTAAACATAGGTGAGAGTCCAGGTGGGGTGGGGGGGAAGAAGGGAGAGGGGGTTGGTTGTAGTTATCTAAATTAGAGAATTCAGTGTTCATAGCATAGGATTGTAAGCTACCTAAGTGGAATACGAGCTGCCGTTCCTCCAGTTTCATGTGTGGCCTCACTCTGGCAATGGAGGAGGCCCAGGACAGAAAGGTCAGTACAGGTATGGGAATAGAAGTTAAAACGGTTAGCAGCTATGTGAGATCCAGTGGGCCTTGATGGACTAAGCGCAAGTGTTTGACTTTGATTTGGATCCTCGCACGTAGAGAAGTTGTAAGCGCCACATAGGCAACGCTAAAAGCCGGGGCCTGGTGTCCAGTGATTCTACTAAATGTGCTGCTGTGCTATCCAATGCATTAACTAGAAATGACTGTAATGTATGTTAATGATTTGGATGAGGGATCTAAATGTAACATTTCCAGATGAAATAAAACTAAGAGGGGCAAAGAAGCTCCAATGTCATTAGGACAAGTTAAGGGATTATCTACATTGGCTCTAAAAACATACAGATTACAAGTATTTGTAATATAAAAATAATCATGTCAATAAATGTGAGGTTATGCACTGGCGGCAAAAAACAAGGGGGCAGATTATTATCTTAATGGGGTTAGGTTAGGCAAGGGGGTAGTGCAGCGAGACCTGGGTGTACACCAGTCACTGAAAGTTGGCGTGCAGGTACAGCAGGTAATGAAGGAAGCTAATGGAATGTTAGCCTTCATAACAAGAGGATTTCAGTGTAGGAGTAAAGAGGTTCTTCTGCAGTTGTATAGGGTACTGGTGAGACCACATCTGGAGTATTGTGTCCAGTTTTGGTCTCCTAATTTGAGGAAGGACATCCTTGTGATGGAGGCAGTGCAGCGTAGGTTCACGAGATTGATCCCTGGGATGGCGGGACTGTCATATGAGGAAAGATTGAAAAGACTAGGCTTGTATTCACTGGAGTTTAGAACGATGAGGGGGAATCTTATAGAAACATAAAATTATAAAAGGACTGGACAAGCTAGATGCAGGAAAAATGTTCCCTATGTTGGGCAAGTCCAGAGCCGCGGGCCACAGTCTTAAAGGGGAAGCCATTTAAGATTGAGGTGAGAAAAAACGTTTTCACCCAGAGAGTTGTGAATTTGTGGAATTCCCTGCCACAGTGGAGGGCAGTGGAGGCCAAGTCACTGGATGGATTTAAGAGAGAGTTAGATAGAGCTCTAGGGGCTAGTGGAATCAAGGGATATGGGGAGAAGGCAGGCACGGGTTATTGATTGGGGACGATCAGCCATAATCACAATGAATGGCGGTTCTGGCTCGAAGGGCTGAATGGCCTCCTCCTGCACCTATTTTCTATGTTATGGGGAAAAGGGGGTTAAGGGCTAGATAGTATCAGACACGAGAATTGTTTCTCCCTCAGAATTTCCAAAAATAAAGGAATTTTTAATAGCTACAAGTTTACTCTTGTTACTGCAAGCTAAACATACTATAGGCTCTGTTACATTGTTCAGTAGAGTATCATTGTACTAGTGTCAGTGGAGGTGATTCTTGTTAATTTCAATGACAACCTACAGTGACACTGACAGTGTTTTCTTAAAAGCTAATAATTACTCAGGGAAGGTTACATTGAAACCAGGCACGTGCCGTCAGGGTAGGCAAGGTAGGCAGTGCCTACCCTGACTAAAATTATAAAATGGTAATTATTAAATATAAATAGTAAAGGCACGGGAGAATTATGCCTACATAAGAGATCGATCTTATCGTATTTCCCGGCAATGAAGACGCGATTTTTTTTACCCAAAAATAAGGCACGAAGATTTACCTGCGTCTTGGAGGCCGTAGGTTAGGTTGTTCGCCAAGAAAGATAGACTTTCCTAGAGAAAGCCATTTCAGCAAGCCTTTAATAAGGTACCACATGTGAGGCTGCTGAGGAAGATGAAAGCCCATGGTATCACGGGTAGAAAGGTGGAGCAGCAGTAGAGTTGCTGCCTTACAGTGCTTTCAGTGCCGGAGATCCCGACTACAGGTGCTATCCGTACGGAGTTTGTACGTTTTCCCCGTGACTGCATGGGTTTTCTCTGAGATCTTCAGTTTCCTCCAAAGACCTACAGTTTGTAGCTTAATTGGCTTTGTATAAATGTAAATTGTCCCGAGTGTGTGTAGGATTGTGTTTGATGTGCGAGGATCACTGGTCGGCATGGACTCGGAAGACTGACTGCCGCATTGTATCTCTAAACTAAACTAAACAAAGGGCAGATACTTGCATGGACAACTGGTTGGCTAGATGGCAGAAGGCAAAGAGTGGCAATTAAAGGTGCTTTTTCAGGTTGGTTCCCAGTGACTAGCGGAGTTCTGCAGGGGTTGGTGCTTGGATAGGGTGGATGTGGAAGTGGAGTCGAAGTCAGAATTAAAGGACGTTCCTTTAGGAAGGAGATGAGGAGGAATTTCTTTAGTCAGAGGGTGGTGAATCTGTGGAATTCTTTGCCACAGAAGACCAAGTCAATGGATAATTTTAAGGGAGAGTTGGATCGATTCTTGATTAGTACGCGTGTCAGGGGTTATGGGGAGAAGGCAGGAGAATGGGGTTAGGGGGGAGAGATAGATCAGCCATGATTGAATGGCGGAGTAGACTTGATGGGACGAATGGCCTAATTCTGCTCCCCAAAAGATTAGTTATTGCCAAAGTTGACTGGAAAGATACCCTAGCAGAGGAGACAGTGGAACAACAATGGCAGGTATTTCTGGGAATAATATAGAAGGTGCGGGATCAGTTCATTCCAAGGGGAGTAAAGGGGTGACCGTGGCTGACAAGGGAAGTCAGAGACAGTATAAAAATAACAAAGAAGAGGTATAACATAGCAAAGATGATTGGGGAAACTTTTAAAGAGCAACAGAAGATAACTAAAAAGGCAATACGGGGAGAATAGATGAGGTATGAGGGTAAGCTAGTCAAGAATATAAAGGAGGATAGTAAAAGTTTCTTTAGGTATGTGAAGAGGAAAAAAATACTTAAGACCAAAGTTAGACTCTTGAAGACTGAAACGGGTGAATTTATTATGGGGACAAGGAAATGGCAGACGAGTTAAACAGGTACCTTGGATCCGTCTTCACTAGGGAAGACACAAACAATCTCCCTGATGTACTAGTGGCCAGAGGATCTAGGGTGACGGAGGAACTGAAGGAAATTCACATTAGGCAGGAGGTACGTTCCTATGGCATGGCGCACATTATTGAATTTGTCTCTCCTCTCCAGATGGAAGTTTATTTTTTTTTTTTACAGAGACCTTATTGGATGTTTCTCAAAATCCTCAGTTGAATCCTGGAAAAGTTGTGCTGATTGAGAGCATTACGATATGCTTAAGGGTAAATATCTACAGGTGTTTGCATTCACTATTTTTTATCTTTTCTTCACAGCCTACTTCTACGAAACCAACAGGAGCAACCTTATCTGTAGCAGCAGGAGATCTTGATCTGTTCATTGAACCAACCACAAAATCAGAAGACTCTAAGAAACCACTGTCCAAGGATTCAATTTTATCATTATATGGTACAGGAACAATGCTGCAGCAACAACAAGGCACTCCAGGTAAAGGACTAGAGGTTTAGAATGCAAAGCATTGGCAGATTAATACCTTGGCGTCTTTTACTTTTTAGACGCACCGACTATGACTGTATTTTTATTGGTTACGTCAAACAGTCCTTGTTCCAAACCATCCCCCAACTCTTTCTCTACTATATCGACAACTGCATCAGAGCTGCCTCCTGCACACGTGCAGAATTCATTGATTTAATTAATTTTACCACTAACTTTCACCCTGCCCACAAATTCACTTGGACTGTCTATGACGCCTCTCTCTTTCTTGATCTATCTCCATTGCGGGGGACAGACCATCACCTGCCGACTACTACAAACCCGCTGACTGCCACTGTTATCTGAACTACACCTCCTCCCACCCCAGCCCTTTTTAAAGATGCCATCCCCTCCTCTCAATTTGCCCATCTCTGCCACATGTGCTCCAAAGAGGAGACTCCACTCTAAAATGTCCCAGATGTCATATTTCTTTAGTAAACATGCTTTCACTTCCCCCCCCCCCCCCCCCCCCCCTTTGCTGTCGTAGATGCATCCCTCACCTCTGCTGTCTCTGAGTCCTGTAGTCTGATTAATCCTTTCCACCATACATGAATAGTTTGCCTCTGGTAAGAAAATTACTCTCTGGTATAAGAGTTCCCTGTGAAAACTTAATCATAGTTACAAATCTCTGCCTCCACCAATCCTGTAATAAAGTGGTGCTGATTACTGGTGGGCTCTGCAGGGTTACCAACTGTCCCGGATTCGCCGTATTTCGTCCCGGCGAAACAACCTAAATACGGGTGTTCCGGCAGGCAAACAAGTCGTTACGGAGAAGGGCGGGAACGAAAAATAATCAAAACAATAAACGGGAAGGGCGGGGGCGGGAGCGGGAATGAGCGGCGGTTGGACACGTGCAGCGGGAAGGGCGGGAGCGGGAACGAGCGGCGGTGGGACACGTGCAGCGGGAATGAGCGGCGGTTGGACACGTGCAGCGGGAAGGGCGGGAACGAGCGGCGGTCGGACACGTGCAGCGGGAAGGGCGGGAGCGGGAACGAGCGGCGGTTGGACACGTGCAGCGGGAATGAGCGGCGGTTGGACACGTGCAGCGGGAAGAGCGGGAGCGGGAACGAGCGGCGGTTGGACACGTGCAGCGGGAAGGGCGGGAACGAGCGGCGGTTGGACACGTGCAGCGGGAAGGGCGGGAACGGGAACGAGCGAGAACGGGAACGAGCGATGGTGGGTACAGGATGATGCTACAGACAGAGATGGTCAAAAGGCTGTTAAGACATTCATGTGCAAGGAACAGAGGTAACATTAGCATTGTGGGGCTAAGGGCCCCATTGCCTGTGTTGTATGTTTCAATAGACAATAGGTGCAGGAGGAGGCCATTTGGCCCTTTGAGCCAGCACCACCATTCACTGTGATCACGGCTGATCATCCCCAATCAATACCCCGTTCCTGCCTTCTCCCCATATCCCCTGACTCCGCTATCTTTAAGAGCCCTATCTAGTTCTCTGTTGAAAGCACCCAGAGAACCGGCCTCCACCGCCCTATGAGGCAGAGAATTCCACAGACTCGCCACTCTCTGTGAGAAAAAGTGTTTCCTCGTCTCCGTTCTAAATGGCTTACTCCTTATTCTAAGACTGTGGCCCCTGGTTCTGAACTCCCCCAACATCGGCATTGTCATTTAGACAATTGAGTTTATGTGTATGTGTATACTAAAGGATGTTTATGTGTGTTTAATGAGTTTGTATATAGTACTAGTTGAAAAAAGGAAGGTTGGATTCAACGCGCGTTGCAGATTTTGGGTCGTTGCCATACATATTCTGGTGCCGCAACATGTTACTGAGAGAAATGCATTTACCCCCATTTGTTACTGACAAATGGGTTGAATGTTACTGTGAACTAAATTTAGGGTTGGCATCTCTGGCTCTGTAGCAGTTGTTTAGCAAGCTTCCCTTCTGTGGAGACTGAAAATTGGGATCCAGATCCCAATGCTATTCTTAATGCCCAAAATTCTCGAATACAGCTAATTAAACGTTGCTATTTGGTATTTCCCAGCACTGATTCATTATTGAGATTTTTTTGTGTAGGAAATAATTGTCCAGAAATCCACAGAAAAGTACAGTGGAAGTAGCAATTGTCTTTAAAAAATGAACATCATAATCTAAAGTCAACCATTCGCACTAGGAATTTGAACAGTGATCTTATTTTGGGTCAGACAATAGATAATAGGTGCAGGAGTAGGCCATTTGGCCTTTCAAGCCAGCACCACCATTCAATGTGATCATGGCTGATCATCCACAATCAATACCCTGTTCCTGCCTTCTCCCCATATCCCCTGACTCCGCTATCTTCAAGAACTCTATCTAGATGTCTCTTGAAAGTATCCAGAGAACCGGCTTCCACCGCCCTCTGAGGCAGAGAATTCCACATACTCACAACTCTCTGTGTGAAAAAGTGTTTTCTCATCTCCGTTCTAAATGGCTTACCTCTTATTCTAAAACTGTGGCCCCTGGTTCTGGACTCCCCCAATATCGGGAACATGTTTCCTGCCTCTAGTGTGTCCAAACCCTTAATAACGTCATGTTTCAATAATATATCCTCTCATCCTTCTAAATTCCAGAGTATACAAGCCCAGCCGCTCCATTTTCTCAGCATATGACAGTTCCGCCATCCCGGGAATTAACCTTGTGAATGTATGCTGCACTCCCTCAATATGTCCTTCCTCGAAATTGGAGACCAAAACTGCACACAATACTCCAGGTGTGGTCTCACCAGGGCCCTGTACAACTGCAGAAGGACCTCTTTGCTCCTATACTCAACTCCTCTTGTTATGAAGGCCAACGTACCATTCGCTTTCTTCACTACCGGCCGTACCTGCATGCTTACTTTCATTGACTGATGAACAAGGACCCCCAGATCCTGTTGTACTGGCTGGCAGACAGGAAGCAAAGAGTAGGAGTAAACGGGTCCTTTTCACAATGGCAGGCAGTGACTAGTGGGGTACCGCAAGGCTCAGTGCTGGGACCCCAGCTATTTACAATATATATTAATGATTTGGACGAGGGAATTAAATGCAACATCTCGAAGTTTGCGGGTGACACAAAGCTGGGGGGTAGTGTTAGGTGTGAGGAGGATGCTAGGAGGCTGCAAGGTGACTTGGATAGGCTGGGTGAGTGGGCAAATGCATGGCAGATGCAGTATAATGTGGATAAATGTGAGGTTATCTACTTTGGTGGCAAAAACAGGAGGGTAGACTATTATCTGAATGGTGGCAAATTAGGAAAAGGGGAGATACAACGAGACCTGGGTGTCATGGTACACCAATCATTGAAAGTAGGCATGCAGGTGCAGCAGGCTGTGAAGAAAGCAAATGGTATGTTAGCATTCATAGCGAAAGGATTTGAGAATAGGAGCAGGGAGGTTCTACTGCAGTTGTACAGGGTTTTGGTGAGACCACACCTGGAGTATTGCATACAGTTTTGGTCTCCAAATCTGAGGAAAGACATTCTTGCCATAGAGGGGGTACAGAGAAGGTTCACCAGACTGATTCCTGGGATGTCAGGACTTTCATATGAGGAAAGACAGGATAGACTTGGCTTGTACTTGCTAGAATTTAGAAGACTGAGGGGGGATCTTATAGAAACTTACAAAATTCTTAAGGGGTTGGATAGGCTAGATGCAGGAAGATTGATCCCGATGTTGGGGAGGTCCAGAACAAGGGGTCACAGTCTAAGGATAAGGGGGAATTCCTTTAGGACCGAGATGAGGAAAACAGTTTTCACACAGAGAGTGGTGAGTCTCTGGAATTCTCTGCCACAGAAGGTAGTTGAGGCTAGTTCATTGGCTATATTTAAGAGAGAGTTAGAT
This sequence comes from Okamejei kenojei, assembly GCA_035221665.1. Taxonomy (NCBI): domain Eukaryota; kingdom Metazoa; phylum Chordata; class Chondrichthyes; order Rajiformes; family Rajidae; genus Okamejei; species Okamejei kenojei. The sequence goes on along the minus strand of CM069135.1, from coordinate 15,361,646 downwards.
GTGGCCCTTGTGGCTAAAGGGACCAGGGGGTATGAAGAGAAGGCAGGTACAGGATACTGAGTTGGATGATCAGCCATGATCATATTGAATGGTGGTGCAGGCTCGAAGGGCCGAATGGCCTACTGCACCTATTTTCTATGTTTCTACTTCCCCTTTTCACAACTTGATACCATTTCGATAATAATCTTCCTTCCTGTTTTTGCTACCAAAGTGGATAACCTCACATTTATCCACATTAAACTGCATCTGCCCACTCACCCAACCTGTCCTACGCCGCATCTGCACCCAGGATGAGGTGTTCAACACCAGGGCATCGGAGATGTCCTCATTCTTCAGGGAACGGGGGTTCCCCTCATCTACTATAGATGAGGCTCTCGCCAGGGTCTCTTCTATACCCCGTGACTCTGCTCTTACTTCCCATCCCCCCCACTCATTACAAGGGCAGAGTCCCCCTTGTCCTCACCTCCACCCTACCAGTCGTCACATACAACAAATAATCACATCCAACATTTTTGCCACCTCCAACGTGATCCCACCTCTTGCCACATCTTCCCATCTCCTCCCCGTCTGCTTTCCACAGAGACCGCTCCCTCCGTAACACCCTGGTCAATTTGTCCCTTCCTACCCGAACCACTCCAGGCACTTTCCCTTGCAACCGCGGGAAATGCTACACTTGTCGCTTTACCTCCCCCCCTTGACTCCATTCAAGGACCCAAGCAGCCTTTCCAGGTGCGGCAGAGGTTCACCTGCACCTCCTCCAACCTCATCTATTGCATCTGTTGCCCTAGATGTCAGCTGCTCTACCTTGGTGAGACCAAGCGTCGGCTTGGCGATCGCTTCGCCCAACACCTCTGCTCGGTTCGCAATAACCAACCTGATCTCCCGGTGGCTCAGTACTTCAACTCGCCCTCTCATTCCGAATCTGACCTTTCTGTCCTGGGCCTCCTCAATGGCCAGAGTGAGGACCACTGTAAATTGGAGGAGCAGCACCTCATATTTCGCTTGGGCAGTTTGCACCCCAGCGGTATGAATATTGACTTCTCTAATTTCAGGTAGTCCCTACTTTCTCCTTCCCTTCTTAGCTCTCCCTCAGCCCACTGGCTCCACCTCTTCCTTTCTTCTTCCCGCCCCCCCACCCTCACATCAGTCTGAAGAAGGGTTTCGACCCGAAACATTGCCTATTTCCTTCGCTCCATAGATGCTGCCTCACCTGCTGAGTTTCTCCAGCATTTTTGTCTACCTGTCCAAGTCACCCTGCATTCTCATAGCATTCTCCTCACAGTTGACACTGCCACCCAGCTTTGTGTCATCTGCGAATTTGCTAATGTTGCTTGTAATCCCTTCATCTAAATCTAAAGCATTTGAAAGTTGTCCTGCTTATCGTTCAGTATTTTGTTAGATATTTTGTTTTTACATAGCAATAGATTTAGCAGCTTGATCATTTCAAAGATACATATTGTATTATCTTTGCACTTTCTACTGAATTACTGGTTCTTTATGACTGTAGGTTTGCAAAGCAGTTGTGAAATATAACTGTATTCCTCTGTGTATCAACTGACGTCAACCACTTCCACTACCCCCCTCACCTTACCAAGTACAGATTTCTATTTCATGTCATACTTGGATAATAGTTCAAGCATCTTGTTTACTATTAAGATATACTCCCAAGTTCTGTGCTTCTCCGTGTGATGGTCCTTCTGCTTGTTTCATCTTGAAACTGCCTTTTTCCAGTAGAAAGTGAGCACTCATCCAAGCAACAGAAAGTGCAGCCAATATGAAGGAAACAAAAGTTGAATATTTTATATTTCTGTCCTGGATGTGCGATCATGAACTAGTCCTACACTTGAAGTATGGATGGAACTAATCATTCAATGAATTGCTGACTATTCGTTTTAGATTCATTTTAATAATAATTAGGACGTGATCTGATGAAATGTTTCGTAAGGAAGTCAAGCTCAGGAATTTTCAGTTCAGAGTAATGTTTTTTTTTTTAAATTGGGAGAATGTGGCTCCGATATTCTTATCTTAGAGTTGGATCTCTAAATATATGTCAGATCCATGTACTTTGTTTTCAGATATTTACTATCTGCAAGATCTTTGAATCTGGTGCAAATGTTACCTCTAGGATAGTGATCTTGTGTCGATCCAGTAGTATTTGGCGTGCATGTTGAAATGTGTGGCTTCTCCTGAAGTATGATCTCAGCACACCATAATGATCAGTCAGCCAGTCCTTAAGACGACCTGTGCATAAGTTCATTGGTATTGGTAAGAAAAAACACTGTGGATGTCATGCCATTAGTATAGTGATGATCTCTTAAGTTCAGTCATTTCATTTACTGTTCCAAGTTTAGCTTCAAAGCTACCTTTTGCAGCCAGAAAGGTAACATAATTTTACCATCATTAATTATAATAATTGAGTATGTTCCAGATATTTGGAAGTGACAGGAAATTAATCTTGAGGGCAAGAGAAAGGGGCACTTTGTTCTGGAATTGAAATGTTTCTCACGTGTAGCATAAAAATTGATGCCCTGTCTACATGGTGATGTCAAATAGCAGTTTTAGATTAATGAAATCATCTGCAGCGTTGCAGCTATATATATTTGTGATTGCATGTGTGAGGGTAAACATCAAAAGTAAATGGAAACTGTGAGACCAATACATCTGTCAAGCATAATTACTGCAAGATAAACACTAAATTACAAATTGATAGTTTGCATGTTTTTTGGAGGGCGGAGGGAGAAGAATATTTGCATGATGGAAAGGAGTTTGATTGGTGATGCAGATATAAATGATGCATAAACCAGAGCCAGCAAGTTTCCCTATCAGGAAAGAGCTTATCAGGCATGAATATATGTTCGAAGTGTCATCCAGATATTTCTGCAATTTATTTTAGTATCCTATCTCTGGTGCATAGTGGATTAATGCCTTTGGTTGATAATCTCCGTTTGTTGGGTGCAGATCTAAAGAAACATTTACTTCATAAGCAAGCACATTGCCAAATGACATCCTGTACTGAAATATTTTTATTTGATTCCATCAAAGCTATCTTTTTCTCAGTGCTTGTTATAACTTGAACCCCTCACTCTGTAATCATTCATATTATTTAATGTGATCTTTCCAAGCATACAATTTTTGTGATATTTTCAAGCATTTTATTGTTTATATTAACTGAATGATCACTGACGAAGGATGCTTAAAATGACAGGAAATGGGCCACAGCATACCGTTTGAAAAAACAAAACTTTTTAGTGAGGGCTCAATTAGATCATTCAATTTTCCCATACTTTGAGAGAGCAATCCATTACTGGAATTTTCATTTAGTTCACATGTTTTTGGTTTGTGCACAATTCTGATGGCCACATTTTTTGTCATGTCCAAAGATGATTGGGCAGTTGATATCCAAGTCACTTTGTATGAACAGCAGGGAAATTTCAAGCTTATGACATTGGCATCATATTGCTGTTTCTCTGCCTTTGTGATAGAGATAAATGATAGCAAAATAATCAAAGATGAAGTGTATCCTGTAGAATTTATATCCTGTGTCAGTGTTGAATGGCACATAAATCAATCCTGACCAGTCTAAAATATCTTGCTATTTAATTACAAAGCCTTTACTTCCATAGTTTGTTGTGTAACCAGGCTTTCAAGGTGTTATTTTGTTCTTTACAGCTACGGTGTTCATGGCACCTTCTCCCATGCCCTTTGTCTCGCACTCTACTGCCAGCTATCCTAATTTCCCAACTCTGCCAGCTTCCACTGGCATGATGGGCAATATGATGGGACAGTCGGTTGGAATGATGGGGCAGCCAGCAGGGATGGTGGTTGGCATTGGAATGCCAAATGGATTCATGGGCAATGCACAATCCGGTGTCATCAGAGTGCCGGAGAACATGGTGGGTCCCCAAGGAGGCGTGGTAGGAAATTCGTACGGTGTCCAACCAAGCCAGCAACCACAGTGGAACCTTGGTCAGGTCAGTGAAGTCCAGTTTTTATTTAATCTAAGAATTAAGTGAGAAACATTTCACAGAAGTATTATCAATAATATATATCTGAATTGTAACATTACCTTTTGGACTTGAATGTGGAAGTCTACAATGTTGTTTCTTCACATATAAACCTTGTGGATGATGTGTTTTTACACTTTTAATTAAAATGCACTGTTACACCAGTAGGTACCACGACGATGCCTGCCTGAGGAGTGACATTAATCATAGTGGCAAAGATTAACCAGAAGTGTTTCACAAGATTGATCCCTGGGATGGCGGGACTGTCATGAGGAAAGATTGAAAAGACTAGGCTTGTATTCACTGGAATTTAGAAGGATGAGGGGGACCTTATAGAAACATATGACATTATAAAAGGACTGGACAAGCTAGATAAAGGAAAAATGTTCCCAATGTTGGGCGAGTCCAGAACCAGGGGCCGCAGTCTTAGAATAAAGGGGAGGTCATTTAAGACTGAGGTGAGAAAAAACGTTTTCACCCAGAGAGTTGTGAATTTATGGAATTCCCTGCCACAGTGGGCAGTCGAGGCCAAGCCTCTGGATGGATTTAAGAGAGAGTTAGATAGAGCTCTATGGGCTGGCGGAGTCAAGGGATATGGGGAGAAGGCAGGCACGGGTTATTGATAGGGGACGATCAGCCATGATCACAATGCATGGCGGTGATGGCGCGAAGGGCCGAATGGCCTCCACCGGCACCTATTTTCTATGTTTCCTCTCCATGTTAGTAATCCATTCATGCTGCAGAATTTTCATTGTTGTGGACTAGCTTTTTATGTAACACCATGGGAATTTAAAAAAAAAACATTGCAAAGAGCTGCAGCACAGTACAAAGGAGAACAAAAAAACAGGTTTGAGAATTAGGATTTCAATTTTTGATATTCATTGGAACTGGCCTCCCGAGCTGGAGTTTTTATTCAGGGATTCGGGATCGGCTGGATACACTTTGAAAATAGATCAATATACTGTGGACATAGAATGCTCAATCTCAACGAGATAAAAGTGTGATTTGAGAGGACAATGCAACAATAGTGTACATGTAAAATTTTAAAATATTCTTTTTACTTGAGTATATCTTATCTGTTATTGGGGAAAAAACAGATTCTCATTTGACACCTTTGGGTCAAATAAGGTGGAGGAACTAAGTGAAATCCAGGTTAGCCGGGAAGTGGTGTTGGGTAAATTGAATGGATTAAAGGCCGATAAATCCCTAGGGCCGGATAGTCTGCATCCCAGAGTACTCAAGGAAGTAGCCACAGAAATAGTAGATGCATTAGTGATAATTTTTCAAAACTCCTTAGATTCTGGAGTAGTTCCTGAGGATTGGAGGGTAGCTAATGTAACCCCACTTTTTAAAAAAGGAGGGAGAGAGAAAACGGGGAATTATAGACCAGTTAGTCTAACATCGGTAGTGGGGAAACTGCTAGAGTCAGTTATTAAAGATGGGATAGCAGTACATTTGGAAAGTGGTGAAATCATTAGACAAAGTCAGCATGGATTTACGAAAGGTAAATCATGTCTGACGAATCTTATAGAATTTTTCGAAGATGTAACTAGCAGAGTGGATAAGGGAGAACCACTGTATATGTTATATCTAGACTTTCAGAAGGCTTTCGACAAGGTCCCACATAAGAGATTAGTATACAAGCTTAAAGCACACGGTATTGGGGGTTCAGTATTGATGTGGATAGAGAACAGGCTGGCAGACAGGAAGCAAAGGGTAGGAGTAAACGGGTCCTTTTCAGAATGGCAGGCAGTGACTAGTGGGGTACCGCAAGGCTCAGTGCTGGGACCCCAGCTATTTACAATATATATTAATGATTTGGACGAGGGAATTGAATGCAACATCTCCAAGTTTGCGGATGACACTAAGCTGGGGGGTAGTGTTAGGTGTGAGGAGGCTGCAAGGTGACTTGGATAGGCTGGGTGAGTGGGCAAATGCATGGCAGATGCAGTATAATGTGGATAAATGTGAGGTTATCCACTTTGGTAGCAAAAACAGGAGTGTAGACTATTAGTTTTAAAGAAGGAACTGCAGATGCTCGAGAATCGAGGGTACACAAAAGGCTGGAGAAACTCAGCGGGTGCAGCAGCATCTAAGGAGCGAAGGAGATAGGCGACCATTCGGGTCGAGACCCTTCTTCAGACTGGTCAGGGATCAGGGAAACGAGAGATATAGACGGTGATGTGGAGAGATAAGGAACAATGAGTGAAAGATATGCAAAAAAGTATCGGTGATAAAGGGAACAAGCCATTGTAAGCTGTTTGTGGTGTGAAAATGAGAAGCTGGTGCGACTGGGGTGGGGGAGGGAGATAGAGATAGAGGGAATGCCAGGGCCCGAGGGCTGAGGGAGAGGTGGGAAGGTCGCCTATCTCCTTCGCTCCTTAGATGCTGCTGCACCCGCTGAGTTTCTCCAGCCTTTTGTGTACCCAAGGTAGACTATTATCTGAATGGTGGCAAATTAGGAAAAGGGGAGATGCAACGAGACATGGGTGTCATGGTATACCAATCATTGAAAGTAGGCATGCAGGTGCAGCAGGCAGTGAAGAAAGCAAATGGTATGTTAGCATTCATAGCGAAAGGATTTGAATATAGGAGCAGGGAGGTTCTACTGCAGTTGTACAGGGTTTTGGTGAGACCACACCTGGAGTATTGCGTACAGTTTTGGTCTCCAATTCTGAGAAAATACATTCTTGCCATAGAGGGGGTACAGAGAAGGTTCACCAGACTGATTCCTGGGATGTCAGGACTTTCATATGAGGAAAGACTGGATAGACTCGGCTTGTACTTGCTAGAATTTAGAAGACTGAGGGGGGATCTTATAGAAACTTACAAAATTCTTAAGGGGTTGGATAGGCTAGATGCAGGAAGATTGTTCCCGATGTTGGGGAGGTCCAGAACAAGGGGTCACAGTTTAAGGATAAGGGGGAAATCCTTTAAGACCGAGATGAGAAAGACTTTCTTCACACAGAGAGTGGTGAGTCTCTGGAACTCTCTGCCACAGAGGGTAGTTGAGGCCAGTTCATTGGCTATATTTAAGAGGGAGTTAGATGTGGCCCTTGTGGCTAAAGGGATCAGGGGGTATGGAGAGAAGGCAGGTACTGGATACTGAGTTGGATGATCAGCCATGATCATATTGAATGGCGGTGCAGGCTCGAAGGGCCGAATGGCTTATCCTGCACCTATTTTCTATGTTTCTATAAGCCATCAATTTGTAGATCTAGTCTATGTAATGTTAATCTGTACAAACCTAATGGCATAGATATTGTCTCAAATAAAAGTGACTGGAAAAAATGAGGGATCACTGGAGGTGCAGACCTGAAAAAGAAGTTTTTTTTCCTTCCATTTTAAGAATCCCATTTTACTTGTTCTACCTAAAACAGGGCACATAATTATTAACAAATCAAGCCTGCTGCCATCATGGACCATTGGGACCACACTCAATGATACGCCAACATTGATTCTTCAGTGTACATAATTTGTAATGAAAATTTAGACTCATTAATTAAATTTAGCAGTTCATGTATTTTCAAATACCTTTATATCAATGTCCTTCAAATTGTTTATTGCTGTGTTTTACTACGACTCAAACTTATATTATCACCTATCCCACAGCCAACAATAGACCATTGTGGGCTCCGTAGTTGTTAATTAGCGTTGCTTTCTGCATATCTTCCAGTCATTTTTACATCTCTCATTCCGCTTGTCCCTCTCTGTCTGAAGTAGGATCTTCGCCCAAAACATCACCTCTTCCTTTATTCCAGAGATGCTGCTGACCCGCTGAGTTACTCCAGCTTTTTGTGTCTGTCTTATATTGCATGGCATCCTTTCCACTTCTGTCATGAGGCAACGGCTTAAGTTTGAAAACACTTTCAGCCTACTTTTATCACGGGACACTAGAGCAAATTATAAACAATGTCCAATTCTCAAAAAGATGTTGTTAATTGTCAATTCATTCTGAAAAATAGCCTGGTTTTCTTTTCCAATGAGCTGCATTAAAACAAAATCAGATGATGGACAGTTGATCTACACCCCTTCAGAGGGAAGTAGAAAATCTTCAGGCCGGGTATTTTGTTTAAATAGTGCAACATCAGGCCACTTGACGCCAATCCTGATTGCATGTACATTATGCTTGGAGTCTTTAGAAGACAACTTTAATTTTTATATCCTCTAAATCCTGAAGTCTCAAGATTAATTTTAGTCCACCAGCTAAATTCAGGGGGAGCTGACCAAGTCAAGAATCAAATCATCTTTGTTACTCAAATGAGGCCAGAACAAAAAAGATGTGTTTTAATTGGAATAATTTAAATTGTTTTTCTTTCAGTATTTGGTTCAAAAAGCATTTCGTGTTTCTAGTACCAAACACAGGACAAAATTGTTTGAATTATATGGGTTCAAAATCATTGTAACTGATTCTTGTGTGCGATTCACTCTGCTATCTCAACAGAGGTCAGTATTAGGTCCTTAGAAATTGAGGTGCAATGCTTATGGGGGGGAAAAAATAGTTGAACTCTTTAGACATACTGTCTTAGAAACTTGATCGAGTTTATTGAAGAGGTGACAAACATGATTAAGGGTAAAACATGCATATTAGTAAAGAATTTGACAATGTCCCTTGTGCTGGGATGATCCAAAAGATTAAGGCGCATCAGAGCTGTGGAAACCTGGTAGATTTAATTAAAATTATCTTGGCTAGAGCAGGTATGGTAGTGGTATAACAGTGTTATTCACAATAGAGGTCTGTGACCAGTGGTGTTCCACAGGGATCAGTGCTTGGTCCCCTGTTTTATGATTTGGGTGAAAATGTAGCTGGGCTGAGTAAATTTGCAGATAACATGAAAATTGGCAAATTGTGTATAGTGAAAAGTACTGTTAAAAGATGCAGTAGTTGGAAATATGGGCTCAAATGGCCGATAGATTTTAGTCTGGATGTGTTACACATTGGGGTGGTCAAATGTAAGAGAATAACTTACAGTAAATAGAGGGAATCTTCAGATGTACAGAGAGATCTTGGGGTGCATGCCCAGAGCTCACTGAAAGTGGCAACACAAGAAGATGTAAAGATGCATGGCATGTTTGCCTTTACCATATAAAGTATTAAAGTTAGCAAGTCGTGTTACAGCTACAATATAATGGCTATGCCAGGTGAGATAGAAGCAGTTGCAACTAAGTGGTATTTAGACAGGCACATGAATGGCAGGGGATGGAGGAATACAAAATGTTCAGACAGATGTGATCAGTTTAAATAACATTCTTGGTGTGAACAGACATCACAGGATGAGGCCTGTTTCTGTGCTGCATCATTTTAAATTCAGTGATAAATCTGATATGTGGGATTATGAGCATTTAGTATTTAATTTAGAATCAACCTCTCTCCACACAAGCTTCTGATCCAAGTAGGTTCAGCATTTGCAATATTTTGATTTGCCTTTTTTATGCTTTCAGTAAAAATTGTGACCCCTTGCATTTAACTTTCCTAAAGATTCTATGGGAATCAGTGATTCAAAGCACTGTTCTTCAAGTGGGATTTGAAACATTTGCCCAATCATTCAATGCATAGTTTAGAGTGGGGCTGTAGTGGCCATTAATAGATAAATCTGGGTGGCTGACCCATTTATTGTAGTCCCAGTAGTCAGTAACAACAATTGTTAGTTGAGGCTACATTTAGTTTAGAGAAATATTTTGGGCAATTTTACTAGTTATGTGTTGGCATAAATCTGTGGTGCTACCTTCCCATAGATTGTGTAATAAATGGATATATAGCATTGGTTATGTTACTCCTGTGGCTTACTTAGGAAAGAAGTTGAGAAGATGAGCATGTTTGTTACAGATATTGTGGGCTAATGGGCCTGTCTGTTCCTGTGCTGTACAGTTCCTATCTTCTATTCTGAGATCCAATGGTAACGTTTCACCAACCACAAGCATCTCAAATTAACTAAACCCTTGTGTATTCCGCACCTGAAAATTTGTTTGCATCTTCTGTAAACCAATCTTTGCTACTTAATTAAAATTTTATTTTCTGCGAGTTGATTTTTACTAACTCTCTCCTTTCCTTAGTTGCTAGCATCTATTTAATCTTGGAAGGTGCTCCTGTTATCTCAGTCCTAGTTACCATTACATCCTTTCTATCGTGTTCTTTCCTCCTCCCTTGTATTTTATAGGGTGGCTAAAAATGCAAGCAGGGATAAGGCGGAAATATTTAGGGACAATTCTTCAATTATCATAGCTTTATTTTCTAGGGCATCAGTTTTGTATAAATGCATCAATTTTTTTTTTTGCTCTTTGCGCATTCATCTCTGTTAAAAGCTTTACTTTTTCTCTTCAGTGTGTACCTAATTTTGTTTTCTCTCCCTCGTGCATGCATGCACGCATTCCATTACCAGCACTTCCGTTTAATAAATAGGGTTGTTGATGAACAGATGGAATCTTTTCTCTTTAGAAAGCTAAGTGACACATCATTTTGTTAATGTTATGAAAGTCTAGATAAAGTGGATACAGAGTGTTTTTGCTGGCAGGGAAGGACAAAACCATGACCATAAATATAAAATAGTCACTGAGAAATCCAATAATAAATTCCAGATAAACTTGTTTATATAAAGGACCTGTCCCACTTTCACGACCTCTGCCAAGTTTGCCCTGACTCGTACTTGCAGCATGGTCGTCACGAGATCGTAGGTAGGTCGTGATGCTAGTCGTAGGTACTCGTGGCATCAAGTAGGTTGGGGTGTTTTTCTAGCCTGATGAAAAATGTCCACGAGTAAAAATAGGTCGTGAAAGTGGGACAGTGGCCCTTTAGGAGTCATGAGAATGTAGAATTTGCTGTTTATGTGGATAGTGTAGATTCATTGACTGAAAGGCTGGACGAGGACATGGGGGAGGGAAATGGAGGATGAACGTGAAAGATTCAGCTGAGAAAATTCAGGAGGCAGCACTGGTAGAGTATGAATAATAGAGTGGAGTGGTTAGTCTGAATAGTTTGTTACCATGTCATGTTTCCTGTGCAGGTTGATTATTAATAGTTTAGTATATGATGATGATGTTGTCTCATTGCATTCACAGATGAATCAGCAAATGGCGGGAATGAATATAAGTTGCCCAAGTGGTATGATGGGCTTCAGCCAGCCTGCGAGCACAATGGGTGGATGGACAGGCAGTCCTGCAGGCCAGACTCTCAGCACTCAGCTGTGGAAATGAAGGGAGATGAGAGCTGATGCCCCACCTGATATGATAAAACATTTCCGAATTGCATAACAGACTTATTATTTGATCTATGTGAAAGAAAGCTCTGGTTTGACTAGTTGACCTAGTTGATCTAGATCATTCCTGGCAGTCTTGTCTATTCAGTCTAATGACGTGATTCCCTGGTTAAGCTGTGGAAGAGCAGTTTCAGAACTACTTCCCCATGCATCTTTTCTGAACTCTGTCCACTGCAGGCTGTCTGAGCGGTTTATAATAACTTGTGATGATGTTGTTGCGTGACTTGTAGCTAGTACTATTACAGCTAGACAAGGGGGGAGGCGAACTGTCATTTTACCAACCACCCTGCAAGAGTCCAGTGCCCTCCGGATAAACGTCGAAAATCCCTGTAGATGAAGTTATATGAGCCAATGTATGTTCAATAACAAAGCGTCTGTGTTACAAAGCTGTTCCTGGAGTACCATCCACATTCTGTCTTTGTCCCAACCATTAATTTTTTTGATATTTTAAAGTGGAGCAAATAAAAGAAAGCAAAGTTATCGAACAATAAATCTGGATGGTAGAGGCAATGATTGGGTTTAGATCCTAGGGTGGTTTTAGATCCCAATGGTTGAGTTTAGATCCTAGGGATTGGAAACAACTCAGGTTTGAATATTTTTACTCCTTGCTATTCCAGAGGTCACTAAACCATGTGGATTGATTTGTGTGCAAGTGTTATTTCTGTACAGAAAACTCCTCACCCCTACAACTGAGTAATATGTATCTCCTTTTTAAAAAGGTTATCATTAGATTGCCTTAAATGCTAACAGTCAAAGCAGTGCTAGTATTAAAGCACAAAATTATACTTCAAACCTGATTTGTTATTTTAACTACTTGCATGATGCAGACAAATAGGTAACGGATAAAGTAAAGTATCCATTACAAATCAATTTTAACAAAGCTGAAATTCTCACCTGTTTCAAAGAAAAGTTCAATGTTATTGCTAGGAGGTTGCAATACTATGGTAAATTTCCACGTGTTGGCTCTTTCAAACACTGAGCAGCCTATAAAGTTTAGTATTGTGATTAACAGTAATTTAGTTTAGACTGTAGTCATGTACTATTCACCACATACAATGCAAATAAATATCATATAGCGTTTGCTCAAATGATATTGAGAATATAACATTCTAAATTTTAAACTATTTGACCCAACTGTGACAATGTCTACCGATGTTTTAAAAGGCTGATGAAAGGAATATGTTTACAGTATTTTATTCCTGTTTTATGATGCCCTTTTTCACCACAGTAACGTAAATGAGGATCCTTCTCAAAGAGGTGACCCTAACTTAGTAGGTAATGATACAGCAACATACACTTGGGAGCAGAATTGTATTTCTGAGCTCACCAACCTGTGGTGTGATGTTCATCTTCCTTGAAAGACAGAAGATACCAACCAGGCTGATGGACACAGATTTCAAATGGTGGACTTTTTTTTTAAAACCGTCCCAATTCACAAATTATCAATGTATGTAACAGTTATTTATAGTTTTTAAAACTATTGTGGTATATAATGTTTAAACATCTATTGTAATAGAACTGATTTCTTTTGAAGCTGAGTATTATAGCTTTGTTAAATAATAACTGTTGTTTTGTAACAGATACTTAAAGTGAAAGTTACGAGTTTAATGCACCAGATGTGAGCGATAACTAACTGTGTAGCACTTCTCAAGACATTTAATTTCTCTAGAGCTACTTCCAGGTTTATTGCTGCAGCGGTGTTTACATTTTATGGTATAACAAATATGTTATTTACATGTATCAAATCAATTAAACCACTATCTATTGTGCACATTTGTCTGATGGAATAATTTAATGTAATCCTGACATGAGAGCACTGGCCTCATTTACTTCTGAACGGTATGAACAGTTAACCTTGTTTGAGAATTCCTGAAGATGATCCACTGAGTTCAGAATGTTGCTCGAGTTGATGAGATTTTGTTTTTATTGAAGAGAAGTGAGTCACATTTCTTTATGATATTGAAAGTGATCATTCAACACAATGTCTCAAGGCACAAAACCCCATCAACCCTATTCTCCTAATTTCTCCTGCAACATGTTCTCCCCATATTCCTGTCAGCCAGAGTAATTGGGCACAAAGAGAATGTGCAAACGTCACACAGATAGCACTAGAGATCTGAATTGATGGAGCAACGAGGCAGCAGTTCTGCTAGCCATGCCACTATCATTTGTATATATTGAACATACAGGTAAGTGAGTCAACTACATAAGTAGAAGGTGGAAGATGTTTTATTTGTATGTGACATAGAAACATTGAAAGTAGGTGCAGGAGGAGGCCATTCAGCCCTTTGAGCCAGCACCACCATTCATTGTGATCATGGCTGATCGTCCCCTATCAATAACCTGTGCCTGCCTTCTCCCCATATCCCTTGATTCCACCAGCCCCTAGAGCTCTATCTAACTTTCTCTTAAATCCATCCTGTGATTTGGCCTCCACTGCCCTCTGTGGCAGGGAATTCCACAAATTCACAACTCTGGGTGAAAAAGTTTTTTCTAACCTCAGTCTTAAATGGCCTCCCCTTTATTCTAAGGCTGTGGCCCCTGGTTCTGGACTCACCCAACATTGGGAACATTATTCCTGCATCTAGCTTATGCAGTCCTTTTATAAATGTTATATGTTTCTATAAGATCCCCCCTCATCATTCTAAACTCCAGTGAATACAAGTCTAGTCTTTTCAATCTTTCCTCGTATGACAGTCCGCCATCCCAGGGATCAATCTCGTGAACCTACGCTGCACTGCCTCAATCCTCAAATTAGGAGACCAAAACTGTACACAATACTCCAGATGTAGTCTTACCAGAGCCCTAAACAACTGCAGAAGAACCTCTTTACTCCTATACTGAAATCCTCTTGTTATGATGCCAACATTCCATTAGCTTTCTTCACTGCCTGCTGTACCGGCATGCCAACTTTCAGTGACTGGTGTACAAGGACACCCAGGTCTCTGTACCTTCCCTAGAAAACGCTAGTGGGTGTTGTGTACAGGCCTCCTAACAGTAGTAGTGGAGTTGGGGATGGCATCAAACAAGAAATTAGAAATGCGTGCAACGAAGGTAAAACCGTTATAATGGGTGACTTCAATCTACATATAGATTGGGTGAATCAAATTGGCAGGGGTGCTGAGGAAGAGGATTTCTTGGAATGTATGTGGGATAGTTTTCTAAACCAACATGTGGAGGAACCAACGAGAGAGCAGGCTATTCTAGACTGGGTATTGAGTAATGAGGAAGGGTTAGTTAGCAGCCTTGTTGTGCGTGGCCCCTTGGGCAAGAGTGACCATAATATGGTTGAGTTCTTCATTAGGATGGAGAGTGACATTGTTAATTCAGAAACACGGGTCCTGAACTTAAAGAAAGGTAACTTTGAGGGTATGAGACGTGAATTGGCCAAGATGGACTGGCAATTGATTCTTGAAGGGTTGACGGTGGATATGCAATGAAAGGCATTTAAAGACTGCATGGATGAACTACAACAATTGTTCATCCTAGTATGGCAAAAGAATAAATCAGGAGAGGTGGCGCATCCATGGATAACGAGGGAAATCAGGGATAGTATCAAAGAAAAAGATGAAGCATACAAATTAGCCTGAAAAAGCAGCCTACCAGGGGACTGGGAGAAATTCAGAGACCAACAGAGGAGGACAAAGGGCTTAATTCGGAAAGGGAAAATGGAGTATGAAAGAAAACTGGCAGGAAACATAAAAACTGACTGCAAAAGTTTTTATCGATATGTGAATCGCAAAAGATTAGTTAAAACAAATGTAGGTCCCTTGCAGTCAGAAACGGGTGAATTGATCATGGGGAACAAGGACATGGCAGACCAATTGAATAACTGCCTTGGTTCTGTCTTCACTAAAGAAGACATAAATAATTTGCCGTAAATAGCAGGGGATCGCGGGTCAAATGAAATGGAGGAAATGAGTGAAATCCAGGTTAGCCGGAAAGTGGTGTTAGGTAAATTGAATGGATTAAAGGCCGATAAATCCTCAGGGCCAGATGGGCTGCATCCCAGGGTACTTAAGGAAGTAGCCCCAGTAATAGCAGATGCCTTAGTGATAATTTTCAAAACTCTAGATTCTGGAGTAGTTCCTGAGGATTGGAGGGCAGCTAATGTAACCCCACTTTTTAAAAAGGGAGGGAGAGAGAAAACGGGGAATTACAGACCAGTTAGTCTAACATCGGTAGTGGGGAAACTGCTAGAGTCAATTATTAAAGATGGGATAGCAGCGCATTTGGAAAGTGGTGAAATCATTGGACAAAGTCAGCATGGATTTACGAAGGGTAAATCATGTCTGATGAATCTTATTGAATTTTTTGAGGATGTAACTAGTAGAGTGGATAAGGGAGAAGCAGTGGATGTGTTGTATCTGGACTTTCAGAAGGCTTTCGACAAGGTCCCACATAAGAGATTGGTATACAAACTTAAAGCACATGATATTGGTGGTTCAGTATTGATGTGGATAGAGAACTGGCTGGCAGACAGGAAGCAAAGATTAGGAGTTAACGGGTCCTTTTCAGGATGGCACACAGTGACTAGTGGGGTACCGCAAGGCTCAGTGCTGGGACCCCAGCTATTTACAATATACATTAATGATTTGGACGAGGGAATTAAATGCAACATCTCCAAGTTTGAGGATGACACGAAGCTGGGGGGCAGTGTTAGCTGTGAGGAGGATGCTAGCAGGCTGCAGGATGACTTGGATAGACTGGGTGAGTGGGCAAATGCATGGCAGATGCAGTATAATGTGGATAAATGTGAGGTTATCCACTTTGGTGGCAAAAACAGGAAGGTAGACTATTATTTGAATGGTGACCGATTAGGAAAAGGGGAGATGCAGCGAGACCTGGGTGTCATGGTACACCAGTCATTGAAAGTAGGCATGCAGGTGCAGCAGGCTGTGAAGAAAGCGAATGGTATGTTGGCATTCATAGCAAAAGAATTTGAGTACAAGAGCAGGGAGGTTCTACTGCAGTTGTACAGGGTCTTGGTGAGGCCACACCTGGAGTATTGCGTACAGTTTTGGTCTCCTAATCTGAGGAAAGACATTCTTGCCATAGAGGGAGTACAGAGAAGGTTCACCAGACTGATTCCTGGGATGGCACGACTTCCATATGAAGAAAGACTGGATAGACTCGGCTTGTACTCGCTGGAATTTAGAAGATTGAGGGGTGATCTCATAGAGACTTACAAAATTCTTAAGGGGTTGGACAGGCTAGATGCAGGAAGATTGTTCCCGATGTTGGGGCAGTCCAGGACAAGGGGTAACAGTTTAAGGATAAGGGGGAAGTCTTTTAGGACCGAGATGAGAAAATCGTTTTTCACACAGAGAGTGGTGAATCTGTGGAATTCTCTGCCACAGAAGGTAGTTGAGGCCAGTTCGTTGGCCATATTTAAGAGGGAGTTGGATGTGGCCCTTGTGGCTGAAGGGATCAGGGGGTATGGAGAGAAGGCAGGTACAGGATACTGAGTTGGATGATCAGCCATGATCATATTGAATGGCGGTGCAGGCTCGAAGGACTGAATGGCCTGCTCCTGCACCTAATTTCTATGTTTTCTATGTTCTATGTTCCCTTTACCTAACCTAACCCCATTGAGATAATAATCTGCCCCCTTGTTTTTGCTGCCAAAGTGGATAACCTCACATTTATCTATATTATATGGCATCTGCCCACTCACTCAACCTGTCCAGGTCACCCTGCAACCTCCTAACATCCTCTTCACAGTTCACACTGCCACCCAGCTTTGTGTCATCCGCAAACATGCTACTATTGCTCCTAATTCTCTCTTCCAAATCATTAATATATATGGTAAACAGTTGCGGCCCCAACACCAAGCCTTGCAGCACTCCACTCGCCACTGCCTGCCATTCTGAAAAGGACTCGTTCACTCCTACTCTTTGCTTCCTGTCTGCCAACCAATTTTCTATCCTCGTCAACACCCTACCCCCAATACCATGTGCTATAATTTTAGTCACCAGTCTCCCGTGTGGGACCATATCAAAGGCTTTCTGAAAGCCTAGATGCACTACATCCACTGGCTCCCCTTCATCCATTTTACTTGTCACATCCTCAAAAAATTCCAGATTAGTCGAGCATGATTTCCCTTTCATAAATCCATGTTGACTTGGACTAATCCTTTTACTGCTATCCAAATGCCCCTTTATTACCTCTTTAATAATTGACCGGCATCTTTCCCCACCACCAAAGTCAGGCTAACTGGTCTGTAATTCCACATTTTCTCATACTTTTATTGAAGTGAACAAATGTGCTACAAAACATGTTGATGACGACAACTTTAAAAAAAAAATGATGTTAACTCTTGCTTGGAAAATTGTCCCAAGTGAATAATTTATCCTACTTGCTGCTGCCGCCACAGATTGCTTGTTTCATTGAAGGCCAAATTAACTTTTTCCCATAGCTCTGAAAATGTCTTCAACTGAATTGATTATCCAAAGCCTCTTTGAAAATTGCTATTGAATCTGGCCCCACTACCAATTCAGGCAGTGATACTTCAATTTAAAACATCTAATTCTCCCTCCTTTTTCCAGTGAATATAACTATCAAAACCTCTCCTTATTTCTAACACCAATTAAATTTCAGTATTCTCCAATTGAAAAATAATTGCAATGATTCCAAATGCAAATGAGTGTAACAATCAGTTTTTCTCAGTGTGCAGGTTACTTAATTTCTCTAACTAGGTTTGATTACGTTTCTGTAGTGAAGAGTTGTACGGCACAGAAATAGGCCCTTCTAACACAGAACATGCTGGGTTAGCCTTCTAACCCAGAACATGTTGTCTGGGTTAGAAGGCTGGCCGACAAACGCTCATCATAGGTCAACCTACTCATTTCTGGGATCATTCTTGTAAACCTCCTCTGGACCCTCTTATCAGTACCAGCATATCGTACAGCACAAATTGTGCACAATATTCAAATATCTTTATGGGACAAATCCAAAGAAATTTGACACACTTGTATGGCTAATATTTATCTTCCCGTCTCAATGAAGATATTGCAAATAAACATGATAAATACTTTTACCAGATTTTATTATGACCCCCTTCAATGACACAACAAAACCAGATAATTAAAGATGAGGAAGGGGTGGGGATCGAGAACATATATATTGATGTGGGCGGTGTATTTGATGTAGTCTATGCAGACTTCTGCAAGGCCTTTGACAAGTTTTGACATGACAGTTTGGCCCAAAAAGTTAAAGCCCAAAGAATCTTAACTTGAGTAGAAGTCAAGTTGATGGAGGAAGGTTATGTTTGTGATTGGAAGCTGGTAACTAGTGGTGTATCAGTTAGACCAGTTTAGTCTAACATCGGTAGTGGGGAAACTGCTAGAGTCAATTATTAAAGATGGGATAGCAGCGCATTTGGAAAGTGGTGAAGTCATTGGACAAAGTCAGCATGGATTTACGAAGGGTAAATCATGTCTGATGAATCTTATTGAATTTTTTGAGGATGTAACTAGTAGAGTGGATAAGGGAGAAGCAGTGGATGTGTTGTATCTGGACTTTCAGAAGGCTTTTGACAAGGTCCCACATAAGAGATTGGTATACAAACTTAAAGCACATGATATTGGTGGTTCAGTATTGATGTGGATAGAGAACTGGCTGGCAGACAGGAAGCAAAGATTAGGATGTGAACGGGTCCTTTTCAGGATGGCACACAGTGACTAGTGGGGTACCGCAAGGCTCAGTGCTGGGACCCCAGCTATTTACAATATACATTAATGATTTGGACGAGGGAATTTAAATGCAACATCTCCAAGTTTGCGGATGACACGAAGCTGTTTCTATGTTTCATATGGAAGTCCTGCCATCCCAGGAATCAGTCTGGTGAACCTTCTCTGTACTCCCTCTATGGCAAGAATGTCTTTCCTCAGATTAGGAGACCAAAACTGTACACAATACTCCAGGTGTGGCCTCACCAAGACCCTGTACAACTGCAGTAGAACCTCCCTGCTCCTGTACTCAAATCCTTTTGCTATGAAAGCTAACATACCATTCGCTTTTTTCACTGCCTGCTGCACCTGCATGCCTACTTTCAATGACTGGTGTACCATGACACCCAGGTCTCGCTGCATCTCCCCTTTTCCTAATCGGCCACCATTTAAATAATAGTCTGCTTTCCCTGTTTTTTGCCACCAAAGTGGATAACCTCACATTTATCCACATTATACTGCATCTGCCAAACATTTGCCCACTCACCCAGCCTATCCAAGTCACCTTGCAGTCTCCTAGCATCCTCCTCACAGCTAACACTGCCCCCCCAGCTTAGTGTCATCCGCAAACTTGGAGATATTGCCTTCAATTCCCTCATCCAGATCATTAATATATATTGTAAATAGCTGGGGTCCCAGCACTGAGCCCTGCGGTACCCCACTAGTCACTGCCTGCCATTGTGAAAAGGACCCGTTTACTCCTACTCTTTGCTTCCTGTTTGCCAGCCAGTTCTCTATCCACATCAATACTGAACCCCTAATACGTATGCTTTAAGTTTGTATACTAATCTCGTATGTGGGGACCTTGTCGAAAGCCTTCTGGAAGTCCAGATATACCACATCCACTGGTTCTCCCTTATCCACGCTACTAGTTACATCCTCGAAAAATTCCACAAGATTCGTCAGACATGATTTACCTTTGCCAAACTGGGATGAACAATTTTTGTAGTTCATCCATGCAGTCTTTAAAATGTCTTCCATTGTATATCCACCGTCAACCCTTTTAGAATTAATTGCCAGTCAATCTTGGCCAATTCACGTCTCATACCCTCAAAAGTTACTTTCTTTAAGTTCAGAACCATTGTTTCTGAATTAACAATGTCACTCTCCATCCTAATGAAGAACTCAACCATATTATGGTCACTCTTTGCCTAAGGGGGCACGTACAACAAGACGGCTAACTACCCCTTCCTCATTACTCAAAACCCAGTCTAAAATAGCCTGCTCTCTCGTTGGTTCCTCTACATGTTGATTTAGATAACTATCCCGCATACATTCCAAAAAATCCTCTTCCTCAGCACCCCTGCCAATTTGATTAACCCAATCTATATGAAGAAAGACTGGATAGACTCGGCTTGTACTCGCTGGAATTTAGAAGATTGAGGGGTGATCTCATAGAGACTTACAAAATTCTTAAGGGGTTGGACAGGCTAGATGCAGGATGATTGTTCCCGATGTTGGGGCAGTCCAGGACAAGGGGTCACAGTTTAAGGATAAGGGGGAAGTCTTTTAGGACCGAGATGAGAAAATCGTTTTTCACACAGAGAGTGGTGAATCTGTGGAATTCTCTGCCACAGAAGGTAGTTGAGGCCAGTTCGTTGGCCATATTTAAGAGGGAGTTGGATGTGGCCCTTGTGGCTGAAGGGATCAGGGGGTATGGAGAGAAGGCAGGTACAGGATACTGAGTTGGATGATCAGCCATGATCATATTGAATGGCGGTGCAGGCTCGAAGGACCGAATGGCCTGCTCCTGCACCTAATTTCTATGTTTTCTATGTTCTATGTTCCCCTTACCTAACCTAACCTAACCCCATTGAGATAATAATCTGCCCCCTTGTTTTTGCTGCCAAAGTGGATAACCTCACATTTATCTATATTATACTGCATCTGCCCACTCACTCAACCTGTCCGGGTCACCCTGCAGCCTCCTAACATCCTCTTCACAGTTCACACTGCCACCCAGCTTTGTGTCATCCGCAAACATGCTACTGTTGCTCCTAATTCCATCTTCCAAGTCATTAATATATATGGTAAACAGTTGCGGCCCCAACACCAAGCCTTGCAGCACTCCACTCGCCACTGCCTGCCATTCTGAAAAGGACCCGTTCACTCCTACTCTTTGCTTCCTGTCTGCCAACCAATTTTCTATCCACGTCAACACCCTACCCCCAATACCATGTGCTCTAATTTTAGTCACCAGTCTCCCGTGCGGGACCTTATCAAAGGCTTTCTGAAAGTCTAGATACACTACATCCACTGGCTCCCCTTCATCCATTTTACTTGTCACATCCTCAAAAAATTCCAGATTAGTCGAGCATGATTTCCCTTTCATAAATCCATGTTGACTTGGACTAATCCTTTTACTGCTATCCAAATGCCCCTTTATTACCTCTTTAATAATTGACCAGCATCTTTCCCCACCACCAAAGTCAGGCTAACCGGTCTGTAATTCCACATTTTCTCATACTTTTATTGAAGTGAACAAATGTGCTACAAAACATGTTGATGACGACAAGTTTTAAAAAAAATTGATGTTAACTCTTGCTTGGAAAATTGTCCCAAGTGAATAATTTATCCTACTTGCTGCTGCCGCCACAGATTGCTTGTTTCATTGAAGGCCAAATTAACTTTTTCCCATAGCTCTGAAAATGTCTTCAACTGAATTGATTATCCAAAGCCTCTTTGAAAATTGCTATTGAATCTGGCCCCCACTACCAATTCAGGCAGTGATACTTCAATTTAAAACATCTAATTCTCCCTCCTTTTTCCAGTGAATATAACTATCAAAACCTCTCCTTATTTCTAACACCAATTAAATTTCAGTATTCTCCAATTGAAAAATAATTGCAATGATTCCAAATGCAAATGAGTGTAACAATCAGTTTTTCTCAGTGTGCAGGTTACTTAATTTCTCTAACTAGGTTTGATTACGTTTCTGTAGTGAAGAGTTGTACGGCACAGAAATAGGCCCTTCTAACACAGAACATGCTGGGTTAGCCTTCTAACCCAGAACATGCTGTCTGGGTTAGAAGGCTGGCCGACAAACGCTCATCATAGGTCAACCTACTCATTTCTGGGATCATTCTTGTAAACCTCCTCTGGACCCTCTTATCAGTACCAGCATATCGTACAGCACAAATTGTGCACAATATTCGAAATGCAGCCTTACCAGCTCCTTGTAGAGCCTCAGCATTACATTTCTGTTTTTGTATACAAGCCCTCTTGAAATAAATGCTAGCATTGAGTTTTCTTTCTTTACTATCAATTCGACTTGCAGATTAACTTTTTAGGAATCCTGCACCAGCGCTCCCACGTCACTGTGCACATCCAATTTATGGATTCTCACCCTATTTTCAAAATAATCTACACCCTCTACTTTTAGATATTTAAATTGGATAGTTTGGGACTTTTTCCTTTATAAAGTGGCTGAGGGGTGACATTGAGGCATATAAAATCACGAGGGGCATGGGGAAGGTGAATGCTCAGCCTTTTTCCCAGGTGGAGGATTCTAAAACTAGAGGCGTGGCCTCAAGATGAGAGGGGGGAGATTAAAGAGGGGCCACAGGAGTAAGATAAGTGGCTGGAATATCTTTATGGGACAAATCCAAAGAAATTTGACACACTTGTATGGCTAATATTTATCTTCCCGTCTCAATGAAGATATTGCAAATAAACATGATAAATACATTTACCAGATTTTATTATGACCCCCTTCAATGACACAACAAAACCAGATAATTAAAGATGAGGAAGGGGTGGGGATCGAGAACATATATATTGATGTGGGCGGTGTATTTGATGTAGTCTATGCAGACTTCTGCAAGGCCTTTGACAAGTTTTGACATGACAGTTTGGCCCAAAAAGTTAAAGCCCAAAGAATCTTAACTTGAGTAGACGTCAAGATGATGGAGGAAGGTTATGTTTGTGATTGGAAGCTGGTAACTAGTGGTGTATCAGTTAGACCAGTTAGTCTAACATCGGTAGTGGGGAAACTGCTAGAGTCAATTATTAAAGATGGGATAGCAGCGCATTTGGAAAGTGGTGAAATCATTGGACAAAGTCAGCATGGATTTACGAAGGGGTAAATCATGTCTGATGAATCTTTTTGAATTTTTTGAGGATGTAACTAGTAGAGTGGATAAGGGAGAAGCAGTGGATGTGTTGTATCTGGACTTTCAGAAGGCTTTCGACAAGGTCCCACATAAGAGATTGGTATACAAACTTAAAGCACATGATATTGGTGGTTCAGTATTGATGTGGATAGAGAACTGGCTGGCAGACAGGAAGCAAAGATTAGGAGTGAATGAGTCCTTTTCAGGATGGCACACAGTGACTAGTGGGGTACCGCAAGGCTCAGTGCTGGGACCCCAGCTATTTACAATATACATTAATGATTTGGACGAGGGAATTAAATGCAACATCTCCAAGTTTGCGGATGACACGAAGCTGGGGGCAGTGTTAGCTGTGAGGAGGATGCTAGGAGGCTGCAGGATGACTTGGATAGACTGGGTGAGTGGGCAAATGCATGGCAGATGCAGTATAATGTGGATAGATGTGAGGTTATCCACTTTGGTGGCAAAAACAGGAAGGTAGACTATTATTTGAATGGTGACCGATTAGGAAAAGGGGAGATGCAGCGAGACCTGGGGTGTCATGCTACACCAGTCATTGAAAGTAGGCATGCAGGTGCAGCAGGCTGTGAAGAAAGCGAATGGTATGTTGGCATTCATAGCAAAATAATTTGAGTACAAGAGCAGGGACGTTCTACTGCAGTTGTACAGGGTCTTGGTGAGGCCACACCTGGAGTATTGTGTACAGTTTTGGTCTCCTAATCTGAGGAAAGACATTCTTGCCATAGAGGGAGTACAGAGAAGGTTCACCAGACTGATTCCTGGGATGGCACGACTTCCATATGAAACATAGAAACATAGAAACATAGAAATTAGGTGCAGGAGTAGGCCATTCAGCCCTTCGAGCCTGCACCGCCATTCAATATGATCATGGCTGATCATCCAACTCAGTATCCCGTACCTGCCTTCTCTCCATACCCTCTGATCCCCTTAGCCACAAGGGCCACATCCAACTCACTCTTAAATATAGCCAATGAACTGGCCTCAACTACCCTCTGTGGCAGAGAGTTCCAGAGACTCACCACTCTCTGTGTGAAAAAAGTCTTTCTCATCTCGGTCTTAAAGGATTTCCCCCTTATCCTTAAGCTGTGACCCCTTGTCCTGGACTTCCCCAACATCGGGAACAATCTTCCTGCATCTAGCCTGTCCAACCCCTTAAGAATTCTGTAAGTTTCTATAAGATCCCCTCTCAATCTCCTAAATTCCAGAGAGTATATACCGAGTCTATCCAGTCTTTCTTCATAAGACAGTCCTGACATCCCAGGAATCAGTCTGGTGAACCTTCTCTGCACTCCCTCTATGGCAATAATGTTCCTTCCTCAGATTTGGAGACCAAAACTGTACGCAATACTCCAGGTGTGGTCTCACCAAGACCCTGTACAACTGAAGTAGAACCTCCCTGCTCCTGTACTCAAATCCTTTTGCTATGAAAGCTAACACACCATTCGCTTTTTTCACTGCCTGCTGCACCTGCATGCCTACTTTCAATGACTGGTGTACCATGACACCCAGGTCTCGCTGCATCTCCCCTTTTCCTAATCGGCCACCATTTAAATAATAGTCTGCTTTTCCTGTTTTTGCCACCAAAGTGGATAACCTCACATTTATCCACATTATACTCATCTGCCAAACATTTGCCCACTCACCCAGCCTATCCAAGTCACCTTGCAGTCTCCTAGCATCCTCCTCACAGCTAACACTGCCCCCCAGCTTAGTGTCATCCGCAAACTTGGAGATATTGCCTTCAATTCCCTCATCCAGATCATTAATATATATTGTAAATAGCTGGGGTCCCAGCACTGAGCCCTGCGGTACCCCACTAGTCACTGCCTGCCATTGTGAAAAGGACCCGTTTACTCCTACTCTTTGCTTCCTGTTTGCCAGCCAGTTCTCTATCCACATCAATACTGAACCCCTAATACCGTATGCTTTAAGTTTGTATACTAATCTCTTATGTGGGACCTTGTCGAAAGCCTTCTGGAAGTCCAGATATACCACATCCACTGGTTCTCCCTTATCCACGCTACTAGTTACAATCCTCGAAAAATTCCACAAGATTCGTCAGACATGATTTACCTTTCATAAATCCATGCTGACTTTGTCCAATGATTTTCACCACTTTCCAAATGTGCTGCTATCCCATCTTTAATAACTGACTCTAGCAGTTTCCCCACTACCGATGTTAGACTAACTGGTCTGTAATTCCCCGTTTTCTCTCTCCCTCCCTTCTTAAAAAGAGGGTTACATTTGCTACCCGCCAATCCTCAGGAACTACTCCAGAATCTAAAGAGTTTTGAAAGATTATCACTAATGCATCCACTATTTCCTGAGCTACTTCCTTAAGTACTCTGGGATGCAGCCTCAGCATTACATTTCTGTTTTTGTATACAAGCCCTCTTGAAATAAATGCTAGCATTGAGTTTTCTTTCTTTACTATCAATTCGACTTGCAGATTAACTTTTTAGGAATCCTGCACCAGCGCTCCCACGTCACTGTGCACATCCAATTTATGGATTCTCACCCTATTTTCAAAATAATCTACACCCTCTACTTTTAGATATTTAAATTGGATAGTTTGGGACTTTTTCCTTTATAAAGTGGCTGAGGGGTGACATTGAGGCATATAAAATCACGAGGGGCATGGGGAAGGTGAATGCTCAGCCTTTTTCCCAGGTGGAGGATTCTAAAACTAGAGGCGTGGCCTCAAGATGATGGAGGAAGGTTATGTTTGTGATTGGAAGCTGGTAACTAGTGGTGTATCACAGGGATCTATGCTGGGACCTTTGCTTGTCATGTACATTAATTATTTTGATATAAACATAGGAGGTATGATTAAGTTTGTGGTTGACATAAACATTGGTGATGGTGTTGATAGTGAGGTGGATAGTTTAAAGCTATTGATCAGTTGTTAAATTGGGTTCAGCAAAGGCTGGTCATATGCCATGAATGGAACAGGGCCTTGTTGTCCATGACCAAAGCTCTCCCCCAAGATGGAATTGGGGGTAGATTAGGTAAACAGGAGGAGAAGGTAACAGGCATTCAGATGTGGCCTTCATGTTGTCAGGGCATAGATTACAAGAGCAAGGTACTTTATAAAACCTTGGTTAAACCACAGCTGGCGTATTGTGTGCAACTTGAGTTTATCACGGAAACGATGGGGCATAATCGCATAGGAGAGGGGACAGATTTGGCAGATGATGAATAGGGTGAAATGTTTCAGATAGGAGAGATTTGCTTTCTTTGAAGCAGAGGAAACTTATTAGAGAAAATATGACAGGTGTACAAAAAAAACGATGTGGGGCATTGAAGGTGAATCGAGAGAAACCTTTTCCCATCATGGTCACTGAGCCATACAGCATGGAAACAGGCCCTTGTCCCATCAAGTTGGCATACTGGGCTGGTCCCATTTGCCTACATTTGGCCAATAGCCTTCTAAACCCTTCGTATCCATATCTATCCAAATCTAATGTCTTTTAAAGTCGTAATTTGAGGACTTCCGGTTGTGCTATGGAGTGAGTGGAACTCGCGCCATTCAGCTCTGCTAAAAACTGCATAAAAAACGGGGGTAAAAGGGGTAAATTGAAGCTACTCATCTGAGGAGAACAGTTAGGAACGGCTCCGGTAGCGTTGAAAAGGTGCGTGACGTCATCAGGCGCGCGACTTTAATAAGAAAAATGTCGCTGCATCGCTCCCCCCCCCACCAAGGGAAAAAGTCTGTGAAAAGGGAAGTAGGCCTCACTGGAGCCTCGGGCTCGAGTTTGAGTGCCTCCCAGGAAGATATTTTAAAGATTGACGACCTCAAAAAAATCATTATGGGTGAGCTGAAACAAATGCTTAAGGACATGAAAAAAGAATATAAAGAGGAAATAAAGACTTTAAGATTTTGGTGTATCATGAGAATTTGAAAGAAGAGTCCAAAAAGGAAGTTATAGCCGCTGTAAAGACTATGATGGACGAATGGAAAGATAAAGCGGGTACGGATTTGCAACAACAGATGGATGATGTAAACCGTAAAACTGGTGAGATGGAGGTGCTGCTGGAAACCAAGTTGGAACCTATTATAACTTCACTTAACCAACAAAATGACGCAATAAAAGAACTGACTGAATCAGCCGAGAAGCGCCTTGCCGAGAACAAGCGTTTATCAGAATTATTACACAAAATAACTGAGAAATGCATTGACTTGGAGGGACGTCAAAGGCGTAAGAACCTGCGTATTGTTGGGTTGAGTGAAGGACGAGAAGGAAATCAAGAACCTCGAAAATTTGCAACAAAACTTTTAAAAGATATTCTGAACTTGGACCAAGAACCTCTGCTGGGCCGAGCACACAGGGCATTGAGACGTACCCCTAGGAGGGATGCTCCCCCAAGACAGATGATTGTGAAGGTGGCTTACGATCATGTTTTTGAAGATATGATGAAGATAATAATACGTAAGAAAAAATCTTAATATGAGGAGACAACATCAGTATTTTTTAGAGATTACCCTGCAGAAGTGGCCAAAGAAGATCTTTATTTACAGAAAACAAGGGGTATCCTGAGGAACATAAAGAATCTGAGATATGGCCTGATGTAACCCGGCAACATTAAGGGTAACTTATGATAACAAGGAGCACCGTTTCACCAAACATACAGAAGCTCTTGAATTCACTCAAGATATTCAGAAGAACTGGAAGAGGAAGAAGTAGAGGAAGAAGCAGATGAAGATGAAGGACACTAAATATTATTGATCACTTACTTGATGATACCGATCATTGATCACTTATTTGTTGATACTGTCCACCCACAGAAAAAGGAGGAGGATTCACACTGAAGGAGGATTCGCAGGGAAGGAGGAGGAACAATGGACATGGACTCTATCTTGGGGTCACGGAGGGATGGATGGATTATTAATAAATATAGTTTTTGTATTAACTACCCCTCAAAAATGTATGTTAGCTCTCCTAACATAATGCTACAACACTAATTATATTTGATATTAGTATATTATTAATTACTAAGTACATAAATTTTAATACCCCACCCCGATATATATAGCCCTTAAGGCAAAAATGGAGCTGGAATTATTAACATCTTTTTTCACGGAAGTCCGTAGATTAGTAGCCACGCTAGTGTGGCTTACACCGATACTAACTGCACTAACTATAGTTGTAGTCACTTTTTTTTTCCCCTTTACACTTTATTAACATCACTTACTTTACTTATTTTTTTATTATTATTTTTATATTATGTATTTTATTTAATATTATATACTATATGGATTTAAGTATGATTGGTATTATATAGTTAGTTTCAAGGAGACGTGTGTATAAGATAATGTCAGATATTAAATTTCATCGATCTGATGTTTGGGTTATAGGATTGGGTTGGATGAGCTGAGACATCTACTCCATTATAAACCACCTTAATAAATAAAATGTATGACATAAACACTAGGATTGGGGTGATGGAAATCACCTTCTGTAATTGGAATGTCAAGGGAATTAACGAACCAATTAAAAGAGGTAAGGTTTTAGCTCAAATAAATAGATTGAAATCTGATATTATTTTTCTCTAATAAACACACCTTAAAAAAAGACGCGCAGTATAGATTAACAGCAAAATGGATTTCCAAAGTATATATCATTCTTCATTTACACATAAGTCTAGAGGGGTAGCAATAATTATTCGTAAAGGTATACCTTTTAAAACAAAGCTCAATAATAGAAGAATTTATTGTGAGATTACACGTGAATTACATTCTAATTTATTGCAATTACACGTGAATTACATTCTAAAAAAGTAATCCTTATGAATATATATGGTCCTAATTTTGATAATCCATTATTCTTCAAGAAAATATTTAACAATATCCCTATATCCACTCAACATAATCTAATAATTGGAGGTGATTTTAAATGTACCTTAGATAATTATTTAGATAGATCATCAATGAAAAGGAAAACCACTTCTAAGTCAAGTACATTTATAAATTCTTTTATTAACACAGCAAACGTTAAGGATATCTGGAGAACAGATAACCCATCTGGTCGAGAAATATTCATTCTTTTCCCCTGTATTTGGAACCTACTCAAGGATAGACTATTTTTTTAATAGATTCAAAACTAATCCCATTTACATATGATTCAAAATATCATAATATTATTATCTCGGATCATGCTCCATTAACATTTAAGATAAAATTAAAAAGACATAATATTAAAACCCCTAACTGGAGACTCAACCCCCAAATATTAAAGGATAGGGCTTGTTATGATTAATTAGTAAAACAGATTAAATTATTTTTTTGAAACTATTGACAAACCTGGAATTTCACCATCACTGCTCTGGGATACATTTAAAGCATTTATGCGTGGTGCGATATATATCAGCGCACGCATACTTTAATAAGGGAAAATCGAAAGACTCAACAAAAGTTTGGAAAATGAAATAAAACAATTATTGATATTGAAAATGTCAAATATCCCCTTCTAAGGGGCTAAGTAATAAAATTGCATCATTAAAATATAAGCTAAATAAAATATACTCAAACCAGATTATTAAACTTTTTCAACAGACTAAACAAGTGCACTTTGAATTTGGGGATAAACCACAAAAATTACTGGCACGTCAGCTTAGAAAATTAGATGAGGAGAAAATGATATATACAATTAGATCTGAACAAGGAGAAATATTGACTTTACCAAAAGATATCAATGATACATTTTTACAATATTATCAAAATCTTTACTCATCTAAATTAGCAGGACAATCAGATGGAATGGAAACATACAGAGCAATAGCTCTTTTAAATACTGATCAAAAAATACTAACTAAAATTTTATCTCGGAGGCTAAGAGTAGTGATTAATAAATTAATACATTATGACCAAACAGGTTTTATTCCAAAACGCTATTCATCTTATAATCTAAGACGTCTATTCAATGTCATGTACTCAAAAAGAGTGAATGATATTGAACTAGCTGTCATATCCTTAGATGCTGAAAAAGCATTTGATCAGGTTGAATGGCCATATTTATTTAAAATAATGCAGAAATTTCAACTGGGGGATAGATTTTCCAAATGGGTAAAAATCATATACTCGAATCCAACTGCAAGAATATTAACAAATCAAATACTATCAGCAAAATTTAATCTCTTTAGGGGTTGTAGACAAGGATGCCCGTTATCACAATTACTATTTGCTCTGGTAATAGAACCATTAGCTGAAATGATTAGATCAGAACCAGAAATATATGGATAATACCAAAACTACAACGAATAAAAATATCTCTATACGCAGATGACATCTTAATTTATATTACAAAACCGGAGATTAGTATTCCCAATCTATTTAATGTTATAACTAAGTTTAGTACATTTTCCGGGTATAGAATTAATTGGAATAAAAGTGAAATTATGCCTATAACTGGAATAAAATTAAATATATTAGAACAATTCCCACTTAAAATAGTCACGGACAAACTCAAATATCTAGGAATTAATGTACCTAAATCGTATAACTGTCTATTTAAATATAATTACCCTCAATTATTAAATAAACTAAAAAAATATATTTTATATTGGAAAACACTACCTATATCAATGATCGGTAGAATAAATGCTATAAAAATGATTTTTTTAACCACAATTGTTATACTTATTTCAAGCCATCCCTTTATATCTCCCTAAAATGTTTTTTTTTTAAAATAGATATTTTGGTTAATAGTTTTATTTGGGACTATAAAAACCATCGAATAAGTAAAAAACATCTATGTAAATCTAAAATAAAGGGTGGACTAGCACTACCAAATTTCTTATATTATTTCTGGGCAGTTCAGATTAAGAATATGAATTTTTGGTTGGTAAATTTAGATCATGAACCAAGCTAGCTAAAGATGGAAAAGGAAATGGACTGTTTGCCTTTTGATGTAGGTTCGATTCTTTTTGCACCAAGGGAAGTACAAAAAAAAATGTATGGGGACAACCCTATAATTCATAGCAATAGACGTATTTGGAAACAAATAGTTAAGACCCTACATATGGATAATTTGTCACTTTGTTTGCCAATTATGAAATAATCCCTTGTTTAGGCCCTCTGTATTGGACAAGGGGTTTAAACACTGGAATGATTTAGGAATTAAAAGGATAGAACACCTTTACAAGAAAGGAAAATTTCTTTCATTTCAAGAGTTACAGATATCTATGGATTGCAGTCAAATAAAACATATTTAGGTATTTACAAATTTAGAAACTATATTAAGTCAAATACCCAAGACTATAAAAATAGAAAACCAGGATTATTAGATGAATTGTTTAATAAAACACCCAAATACAGAAAAAATTAATAGCGTATATATATAATACTATTTTGGATATGGAAATCCCAACTTTGGAAATATATCGACAAACGTGGGAAAATGAAATAGGTTTATCTATAACGAAGGAAACTTGGGAAGAAAGCCTACAATGTATGCTAGACATATATTGATACAATTTAAGGTATTAAACAGATTACATTATTCAAAAACGAAATTAAATAGAATTTATTCTAACATTTCTCCTATTTGTGATAAATGTCAGAACTTGGAAGCTAATTTAACGCATAGTTTTGTAACATGTATAAAACTTAATTATTATTGGACAGAAATCTTTAGAGTTATCTCTGAAGTTCTTAAAATTAAACTGGACCCAGATCCAAAATTAATAATATTAGGAGTTCCGGATTCAAATCTAATATTAACAGTAAACCAAAAAAATTTCTTGGATTACTGTTTGATAATAGGGAAAAAATTAATATTGAAATTTTGGAAGGGAACATTATCCCCCACAATTAAAATGTGGACAGTGGAAATGTTGGAGACGTTGCATTTGGAAAGAATCAGATTTGTCCTAATGGACAAATACGAACTCTTTGAACAGATATGGTCTCCATATACAGAATATTTGAAGGGGTAGCTGTTCTTGGCAAAATGGTTTTGAGTAACCTTTTGCATGTGCAATGGAAAAGACAAAGTAGCCCTGTAATGTGTCAATTCTTAAAATTGGGAACTATTAGCACAAGTTTTTTTGTTTGGTTAAACTTGCCATATGAAGCATGTCATGAAATATTTAAGAGTGGGTAACAAAGCATCGTTTTATTTTGAGAGTTAAGATTGGATTTATCACCACAAATAAACATTTTTTAATACAAGTATCCAGGCTTCACATGAAGCTCCAAACCCAACAGCAGCATGGAATTAGGCTATTGTACCTACAGTCTATTAGTAACTGCACCGCCAGAAAGTTTCTGCTACCTACAATGGATTGAGGGGATTCTTCAAATTATGCCCACTTTATTAAGCGTACAATTACTAATAGACTGTAGGTTTTGAATGTCTAATCCTGTGACAGTTATGTGTGCACTATTCTGAACTGTGTAATGGTTCCATTAGTTTTTGACCATTGTTTTTCTAAGTTTATTTTTCAGTTTAGTTTTGTCACATGTACCAAGGTACAATAGCCTAATTCCATGCTGCTGGTGGGTTTGGAGCTTCATGTAAAGCCTGGATACTTGCATTAAAAATGTTTATTTGTGGTGCTAAATCCAATCTTAACTCTCAAAATAAAACGATGCTTTGTTACCCACTCTTAAATATTTCATGACATGCTTCATATGGCAAGTTTAACCAAACAAAAAAACAGGTTGCAATGGTTCAAAGATTTTTTTTGATTATATAAACACATTTTAGCAGAAACTTAGTTCCACATGGCAGGTGTAATTTCACACACATTTAACATTCTGTGCTCGTGGGAGCTTTACCACTGTATTTTGCAACTGTATCAGGCTGATCTTAACCAATCATTGGCAAAACAGTGACTCGAGAACAATTGTATTTGGCTGGGAAATTGAGCCCAGTGCAGATGTATCTGACACAGCCCAAAAGTCATGCAGAGATGCCACTGTAAATCATCCCAATGAATAGGCTGTGGGCCGAGCATCGAAAATGCGTCCAAAATGTAATTTTCGTGACACATGTCTGAACTAATTGAAATTTGCACAGATTTAGATAAAATATAATATAATTGAGAAGGAAGTCATAATTCGTCAGTGCCAAAAGTTGCACATTAATTAATTAAGCTAATTAGAAAATGAGATTGAAAAAGTAAGTGCCATCTAGTGCTCAATGCTCATATTACTCCATGAGGAGTTTAAATCCGTGCTGCTATTTAAACCATATATTATGCTATATATATATATATATATATATATATATATATATATATATACAGTGGCTTGCAAAAGTATTCATGCCCCTTGAACTTTTCCACATTTTATCACGTTACAACCACAAACGTAAATGTATTTTATTGGGATTTCATGTGATAGACCAACACAAAGTGGTGCATAATTGTGAAGTGGAAGGAAAATGATACATGGTTTCCAAATTTTATTACAAATAAAAAACTGAAAAGTGTGGCGTGCAAAAGTATTCAGCCCCCCTGAGTCAATACTTTGTAGAACCACCTTTTGCTGCAATTACAGCTGTAAGTCTTTTGGGGTATGTCTCTACCAGCTTTGCACAGCTAGAGACTGAAATTTATGCCCATTCTTCTTTGCAAAATAGCTCAAGCTCAGTCAGATTGGATGGAGAGCGACTGTGAACAGCAATTTTCAAGTCTTGCCAGAGATTCTCAATTGGATTTAGGTCTGTACTTTGACTGTGCCATTCTAACACTTGAATATGCTTTGATCTAAACCATTCCATTGTAGCTCTGGCTGTATGTTTAGGGTTGTTGTCCTGCTGGAAGGTGAACCTCCGCCCCAGTCTCAAGTCTTTTGCAGACTAACAGGTTTTCTTCCAAAATTGCCCTGTATTTGGCTCCATCCATCTGCCCATCAACTCTGACCAGCTTCCCTGTCCCTGCTGAAGTAAAGCATCCCCACAGCATGATGCTGCCACCACCATGTTTCACAGTGGGGATGTGTGTTCAGGGTGATGTGCAGTGTTAGTTTTCCACCACACATAGCGTTTTGCATTTATGCCAAAAACTTCAATTTTGGTCTCATCAGACCAGAGTACCTTCCTCCACATGTTTGCTGTGTACCCCACATGGCTTGTGGCAAACTGCAAACGGGACTTCTTATGCCTTTGTTTCAACAATACTTTCTTCTTGCCACTCTTCCATAAAGGCCCGATTTGTGGAGTGCATGACTAATAGTTGTCTGTGGACAGAATCTCCCACCTGAGCTGTGGATCTTTGCAGCTCCTCCAGAGTTACCATGGGCCTCTTGGCTGCTTCTCTGATCAATGTTCTCCTTGCCCGGACTGTCAGTTTAGGTGGACGGCCATGTCTTTACTCTTTACTCTTTACATTTTCGGATGATGGATTGAACAGTGCTCCGTGAGATGTTCAAAGCTTGGGATATTTTTTTATAACCTAACCCTGCTTTAAACTTCTCCACAACTTTATCCCTGACCTGTCTGGTGTGTTCCTTGGGCTTCATGATGCCCAAGGAACATTGTTTGTTCACTAATGTTCTCTAACAAATCTCTGAGGCCTTCACAGAACAGCTGTATTTATACTGAGATTAGATTACACACAAGTGGACTCTATTTACTAACTAGGTGACTTCTGAAGGCAATTGGTTGCACTGGATTTTATTTAGGGGTATCAGAGTAAAGGGGGCTGAGTACTTTTGCACGCCACACTTTTCAGTATTTTATTTGTAAAAAGATTTGAAAACCGTGTATCATTTTCCTTCCACTTCACAATTATGCGTCACTTTGCGTTGGTCTATCACATAAAATCCTAATAAAATACATTTACGTTTGTGGTTGTAACGTGACAAAATGTGGAAAAGTTCAAGGGGTATGAATACTTTTGCAAGCCACTGTATATATCAATGATTTGGATGAAGGGATTCAAAGTAACATTAGCAAATTTGCAGATGACAGAAAGCTGGGTGGCCGTGTGAACTGTGAGGAGAATGCTATGAAAATGCAGGGTGAATTGGACAGGTTGGGGGAGTGGGCAAATGCATGGCAGATGCAGTTTAATGTGGATAAATGTGAGGTTATCCACTTTGGTAGCAAAAACAGGAAGGCAGAGTTTTATCTACATGGTATCGAATTAGGAAGAGGGGAAGTACAAAGGGATCTGGGGGTCCTTGTACACCGGTCTATGAAAGTAAGCATGCAGGTACAGCAGGCAGTGAAGAAAGCAAATGGCATCTTGGCCTTTATAACAAGAGGAATCGAATATAGAAGCAAAGAGGTCCTTCTGCAGTTGTACAGAGTTCTAGTGAGACTACACCTGGAGTATTGTGTGCAGTTTTGGTCCCCTAATTTGAGGAAGGACATTCTTGCTATTGAGGGAGTGCAGCGTAGGTTTACAAGGTTAATTCCCGGGATGGCGGGACTGTCATATGCTGAGAGAATGGAGCTGCTGGGTTTGTACACTCTGGAGTTTAGAAGGATGAGAGGGCATCTTACTGAAACATATAAGATTGTTATGGGTTTGGACACGAGGCAGGTAACATGTTCCTGATTTTGGGGAAATCCAGAACCAGGGGCCACAGTTGAAGAAGAAGGAGTAAGCCATTTAGAACGGAAATGAGGAAATCCTTTTTCTCACAGTGGTGAGTCTGTGGAATTCTCTGCTTCAGAGGGCGGTGGAGGCTGGATGCTTTCAAGAGAGAGCTAGATAGGGCTCTTAAAAATAGCAGAGTCAGGGGATATGGGGCGAAGGCAGGAATGGGGTACTGATTGGGGATGATCAGCCATGATCACATTGAATGGCGGTGCTGGCTTCGAAGGACCGAATGGCCTATTCCTGCACCTGTTGTCTATTGTCTATGTGTATATATGTATGTGTGTATATGTATGTATGTGTATATATATATATATATATATGTGTGTGTGTGTGTGTGAATTCGTGAATAACTCAGGAGCATTCGTGAATAACTCGGGAAACTGGGACAGGCCCTTTAAGCATCTTTCCACTGAGAGGAAAATGCCTAACCCTAACTCCCTACCCTTCCAGAGCTGCCCACGGCTGGAGTTG
This sequence comes from Okamejei kenojei, assembly GCA_035221665.1. Classification (NCBI taxonomy): domain Eukaryota; kingdom Metazoa; phylum Chordata; class Chondrichthyes; order Rajiformes; family Rajidae; genus Okamejei; species Okamejei kenojei. The sequence goes on along the minus strand of CM069135.1, from coordinate 15,325,503 downwards.
GAGCTGCTTTGGGACCGCAAGTGTGGCAGCTCAGTGTGTCCACGTCGGCCAGCATGCCCTTCTGGGTCATTATGGTGATGATTGTGGGGAGCAGCACTGCCCTGCACACTGCCAGGGCCACTTTCAGCACCCCCATACTGCCGGCTCCGTCAGCCCGTTCGCTCGCTTGCTGCAACACCGGCCTACCGACAGCCCGACCGACCCCTCGCAGCACTCACCAACCTACCGACAGCTTGACCGATCCTTCACAGTATCCACCGGCCTACCGACAGCCCGACCGACAGGCTGATCGACTGACCGACCGACCCTAATCCTAACCCTAGCTTCTGCATTTTTATTTAACAGTTCACATAATAATAATAATAAATACTTTATTGATCCTCTCAGGGAAATTCAGATGTCCAGAAGCCAACAACCAACAAACCCACACATTCAAAATGAAAGCAGACAAAAAATACATAAAATACAATAGGGACAATACCTTAAAGCAATAAATGATAACACATCATAACTTTACAAAGATAAATCAATTGTGAAACAATATTATCAGCAAGGTTAGCATTACCTTTATTTGTTCAAAACCTTGCTATTTTTTTGATGTAATTAAGAGGCAGCCATGATCCCAGAGTGCTCACTGCCTAGCTACCATGAAAGAAAGCCCGTGATTGGTCACTTGGCGTCCGACGTAATGTCAAACGTGTATTGATTGGACAATTACTACTCGGAAAATTTGAGTTTTTCTCATATTTTAAAAATATGTGCAGGTTTTGTTCTTGACGAGTTTCAGGTATGATTTCTACAATATTTTTGCACAATATGTTAAAAATTCGGGTAGTTACGTGATTTGGGTCACAAACGTAAACGAAAAAGCACCTCGGCCCACAGCCTAGAAGAGGTTTACAAAAGGCACTGATGTGTCAACCACTGCATACTGCATTGGGAGTGATTTGAGGGTCTGCCACATTGTGTAAGGAGGCTAATAGACTGCCACTGATAAGAAAGTGAGGATTTTATTGTCGTTTGTCCCAAAGCAGAACAATTAAATTCTTAGGTACACAAAAAAGCTGGAGAAACTCAGCGGGTGCAGCAGCATCTAAGGAGCGAAGGAGATAGGCGACGTTTCGGGTCGAGACCCTTCTTCAGACTGGTCAGGGATCAGGGAAACGAGAGATATAGACCGGTGATGTGGAGAGATAAGGAACAATGAATGAAAGATATGCAAAAAAGTATCGATGATAAAGGGAACAAGCCATTGTAAGCTGTTTGTGGTGTGAAAATGAGAAGCTGGTGCGACTGGGGTGGGGGAGGGAGATAGAGATAGAGGGAATGCCAGGGCCCGAGGGCTGAGGGAGAGGTGGGAAGGGGAGGAGACAGCAAGGGTTAACAGAATTGAGAAAATTCAATGTTCAAGCCCAAAGGATGCAGACTCCCCAAGCGGAATATGAGGTGCTGTTCCTCCAGCTTGCGGTGTTGCTCACTCTGGCCGTGGAGGAGGCCCAGGACCGAGAGATCGGATACGGAATGGGAGGGGGAGTTGAAGTGCTGAGCCACCGGGAGGTCGGGTTGGTTATTGCGGACCGAGCGGAGGTGTTCGGCGAAGCGATTCTTACATTAGATTTCAAGTATTGAAAATAAATGGCACCCTTCTGTAGGTATCTGGAATGTACACCTTTGTCTCATTTGGCTAATCTGACTTTAAGTGAGGGACCAAAATCATGTTTTATTTATGGGGCATTAGTATAGTTATTATAGATGGTTCAGTTAAGGGTGGCATAGCTTGTAGAGCTGCTGCCTAACAGCACCAGAGACCCGGGTTTGATTCTGACCTCAGATGTGGTCTGAGTGACTGCATGGCTTTCCTCTGGGTGCTCCGGCTACCTCTCACACCCCAAAAACATGAGCTTTACGTTAATTGGCCTCTTCAAAATTGTCCCTAGTGTCTACTGCTGGTTAAGAAAGTGGGATAACATTGAACTAGTGTGAATGGGTGAACAATCATCAACATAGTCACGGTCGACCTGAAACATCACCAGTTCCTTTTCTCCAGAGCTGCTGCCTGACCCACTGAGTTACTCCAGCATTTTGAGTCTATCTTTGATGGAAACCAGCATCTGCAGTTCCTTCTTTACAGGGCTTGTTTCCATGCAGTATCTAAATAAAAAATTGCCTAAAATATAACAGCTGCTCATTCTTGGCCCATCAACCCTTCCTGAGCCCAATTTCTATGAAATCGTTTTCAAACCCATCTGGATGCCTACGACTACTTGAACATATGTATCCGACTCACAGCAAATATTGATCGATAATAATACAAAATGATTGTTAAAACGTGAAGAAAAAAATTAGAACATAATCACTGAAATCTGCAAAATTATTTTGTGGTCCTTTAGTTAGTGCATTACAACAAAACAAAGTAATGTAAGATTATCAGCATTCTTAACATTATATTGAGGGCTTTGAAATATTATTTTTTTAAGCTGTGATCCCACTGCCTTCTGTGGTCAAGAGCATCAAATATTTGCCATCATGGTGAAGAAATTTCTTCTCACTGCCAACGGGATAACCCCTTTTGAAACTCCTGGAATTCCTTTGGTCCACATGTCAGGTTTACCTATTCCCAAGTTCAGTGTGTAAACATAGAAACATAGAAATTAGGTGCAGGAGTAGGCCATTCGGCCCTTCGAGCCTGCACCGCCATTCAATATGATCATGGCTGAACATCCAACTCAGTATCCCGTACCTACCTTCTCTCCATACCCTCTGATCCCCTTAGCCACAAGGGCCACATCCAACTCACTCTTAAATATAGCCAATGAACTGGCCTCAACTACCCTCTGTGGCAGAGAGTTCCAGAGACTCACCACTCTCTGTGTGAAAAAAGTCTTTCTCATCTCGGTCTTAAAGGATTTCCCCCTTATCCTTAAGCTGTGACCCCTTGTCCTGGACTTCCCCAACATCGGGAACAATCTTCCTGCATCTAGCCTGTCCAACCCCTTAAGAATTTTGTAAGTTTCTATAAGATCCCCTCTTAATCTCCTAAATTCCAGAGAGTATAAACCGAGTCTATCCAGTCTTTCTTCATAAGACAGTCCTGACATCCCAGGAATCAGTCTGGTGAACCTTCTCTGCACTCCCTCTATGGCAATAATGTCCTTCCTCAGATTTGGAGACCAAAACTGCACGCAATACTCCAGGTGTGGTCTCACCAAGACCCTGTACAACTGAAGTAGAACCTCCCTGCTCCTGTACTCAAATCCTTTTGCTATGAAAGCTAACATACCATTCGCTTTTTTCACTGCCTGCTGCACCTGCATGCCTACTTTCAATGACTGGTGTACCATGACACCCAGGTCTCGCTGCATCTCCCCTTTTCCTAATCGGCCACCATTTAAATAATAGTCTGCTTTCCTGTTTTTGCCACCAAAGTGGATAACCTCACATTTATCCACATTATACTGCATCTGCCAAACATTTGCCCACTCACCCAGCCTATCCAAGTCACCTTGCAGTCTCCTAGCATCCTCCTCACAGCGAACACTGCCCCCCAGCTTAGTGTCATCCGCAAACTTGGAGATATTGCCTTCAATTCCCTCATCCAGATCATTAATATATATTGTAAATAGCTGGGTCCCAGCACTGAGCCCTGCGGTACCCCACTAGTTACTGCCTGCCATTGTGAAAAGGACCCGTTTACTCCTACTCTTTGCTTCCTGTTTGCCAGCCAGTTCTCTATCCACATCAATACTGAACCCCTAATACCGTATGCTTTAAGTTTTTATACTAATCTCTTATGTGGGACCTTGTCGAAAGCCTTCTGGAAGTCCAGATATACCACATCCACTGGTTCTCCCTTATCCACGCTACTAGTTACATCCTCGAAAAATTCCACAAGATTCGTCAGACATGATTTACCTTTTGTAAATCCATGCTGACTTTGTCCAATGATTTCACCACTTTCCAAATGTGCTGTTATCCCATCTTTAATAACTGACTCTAGCAGTTTCCCCACTACCGATGTTAGACTAACTGGTCTGTAATTCCCCGTTTTCTCTCTCCCTCCCTTCTTAAAAAGAGGGGTTACATTTGCTACCCGCCAATCCTCAGGAACTACTCCAGAATCTAAAGAGTTTTGAAAGATTATCACTAATGCATCCACTATTTCCTGAGCTACTTCCTTAAGTACTCTGGGATGCAGCCTATCTGGCCCTGGGGATTTATCGGCCTTTAATCTATTCAATTTACCCAACACCACTTCCCGACTGACCTGGATTTCACTCAATTCCTCCTTTGACCCACAGTCCCCTGCTATTTCAGGCAGATTATTTATGTCTTCCTTAGTGAAGACGGAACCAAAGTAGTTATTCAATTGGTCCGCCATATCCTTGTTCCCCATGATCAACTCACCTGTTTCTGACTGCAAGGGACCTACATTTGTTTTAAACTAATCTCTTTCTCTTCACATATCTATAAAAACTTTTGCAGTCAGTTTTTATGTTCCCTGCCAGTTTTCTTTCATAATCTATTTTTCCTTTCCTAATTAAGCCCTTTGTCCTCCTCTGCTGGTCTCTGAATTTCTCCCAGTCCTCTGGTATGCTGCTTTTTCTGGCTACTTTGTACGCATCATCCCTTGCTTTGATACTATCCCTGATTTCCCTTGTTATCCACGGATGCACTACCTTCCCCGATTTATTCTTTTGCTAAACTGGGATGAACAATTTTTGTAGTTCATCCATGCAGTCTTTAAATGTCTTCCATTGTATATGCACCGTCAACCCTTTTAGAATTAATTGCCAGTGTAAACATAGAAACATAGAAATTAGGTGCAGGAGTAGGCCATTCGGCCCTTCGAGCCTGCACCGCCATTCAATATGATCATGGCTGAACATCCAACTCAGTATCCCGTACCTACCTTCTCTCCATACCCTCTGATCCCCTTAGCCACAAGGGCCACATCTAACTCCCTCTTAAATATGGCTCAGGTCGTGTGCACGCTCCCCTGGGCTCCTTGAAGTTCTAGAACAAGGCGACGGTGGTCGTTATCGCCGCACGGGCGCGGGGCAGCGCAATGGGAAGGTGGCCTTGGCAGCCATTACTCCCTCTGGGAGAGGCCGTCTATAGAGACCTGCGATTCCTCCGTCGATCGCAGGGACTCAGGCCTTTTACTTCCCCCCTCTCCATCCCCCCCTCCCACCTGGCGATCTCTGGCCGTCACGGGGCAGCCAGGATCGGCCGGCCCTCCGCTGCTTTTGACTGTCCTCAGATCGCTCCGGGCCTCGTTCGGGTCCACGCCAGCCGCAGCCTCGCTCGGGCCCGGTACCTGGTGGGGAGGCTGCTGCTCTACCACCTGGGTAGGTGCTGCCTCCACCCCTCCCTCTCTACCCCCTCCCCGGGGCAGAAAAAGAGGGAGGGAGGGGGGGATGGAGAGGGGTGGAGGTGAGGGGGGAGGAGAAGGGGGGGATGGGGAGGAGAGGGGGGGCTCGCTCGGGCCCGGCGCCTAATGTGGAGGCTGCTGCTCTACGACCTGGTAGGTGCTGCCTCTACCCCCTCCCTCTGTGTACCCCTCCCTTTCTGCCCCCCTCCCTTTCTGCCGCCCCTCTCTCTCTGCCCCCTCCCCCTCTGCCCAGATGCATCAGAGGCTGAGGGGAGGCCTGGTACAAAATAACAAGGCATAAATAAGGTAGTTAGTCAGCCTTTCTCCCAGGGTGAAAATGCCAAATACAAGAGGACATAGCTAGAAGGTAAGAGGAAAAAAGTTCAAAGGAGATTTTTTTTTACACACAGTATGTGCCCTGAGATGGTGTGGTGGCGGAGCAGATACAACAGCAACATTTAAGAGGAATGTTGACAGACACACAAAGTGGCAGCTAATGGAAGGATACATAGGCAGGCAGATGAGATTAGTTTAAAGTGGCATCATGGTCAATGCATATATCACGGGGCGAAGAGCCTGTTCCTGTGCTATTCTATGTTCAATAAATAGCAAAGATGGGAACATTCTGAGACCTGGCATAGCTGTGATGGGCTGAATGGCCTCTTATGTCAAAAGGAAATATGCAATGTGCCCACCTCTGCAACAACACGGTGAAGTCCTGCCTTGTCAGAATGCTATCCCAAAACAGCAAACAACCATTATCAACCATTTCTGTGTTCTCCAGTTGATCTCCCAACTGGTTATCTCTGTGTTCGATTGACCCTTGCTCCACTCAAGGTAAATAAATACAGATCTGCCATTGAATGTCTTGCCCATTTAACAGGAAACAATGAAATGAAATGATTTTACTTAGAAATAATTATTTTGAACAGCTGCTACCCCCTAGGCCAACTCCTGCACCTATTTTCTGTTTCTATATTGCAATATTATTAATTTGATTATAATATACAGCAAAATACTTAAATAATCCAAAATATTTTGATTTGGAATGTCAAAAAGGAAATCAAATTAATTGAAAACTTGTATGAAACAAAAATTAAAACCTAATACAATGTAATAAAAATATTTATTAAATATTACATTAAACAATTTCAAAACACATGAAACTGTTAAACAACCAAATTAACTAACCTTCAATGATCAGAAATAGCAGGTGGGCAGAGCAGAAAATTCACAGTTCATACTGAAGATGTCCAGTTCAATGGGGCATAGCGTGATGGAGGAGCAGAGCATGTTGTGTGAAAGGACATTAAAATATACAAGAGAACAATGATTGAAAGGTAATTCATATTAGTTGAAGTGTTTAGTTTAGAGATACAGCGCGGAAACAGGACCTTCGGCCTGCCGAGTCCTCGCTGACCAGTGTTCCCCGTGCACTAATACTATCCGACACACTTTAGGGGCAATTTACAATCTTTACCGAAGTCGATCAAACTACAACCCTGTACGTCTTTGGAGTGTGGGAGGAAATCGGAGCAAAACCCGGAGAAAACCCATGTGGTCAAGATGAGAACGGACACACTCCGTACAGACAGCACCCATAGTCAGGATCGAACCTGGGTCTCTGCCGCTGTAAGTCAGCAACTCCGCCCCTACCCCACCTTCTCACCCAAATGTGTTAATAATAATAACAATACATTTTATTTATAGGGTGCCTTTCAGGACTCTCAATGACACCTTACAGTTAAAACAAGCATGAAACAAAAACAACATATACAGCAACAATACACAATTTGGAGAGAGAGCAGCGGCAGCCAATCGCGCCAGCGCTCACTCTCACCTCCAGCAGCCATGTTTTCCGAGCCATCTGCAGCACACCAAAAATAAAACACAACATTAAAGAATTTAACATAAAACATAAAAATATCCCCCCACAATGGTTCCCACTGTGAGGGAAGGCAACAAAGTCCAGTCCTCTTCCCCTTGTTCACCCGTGGTCGGGCCTATTGAGGCCTCCGCAGTTGCCGCTACAGCGGTCCGCTATTACAGGCCCTCTTGCCGGATGATGGAGCTCCGGCATCGGGAGAACACTCTCCGCGGCGTGGAGTGTCTGGAACGGCCGCTTCCTCCCCGGGGACCGCGGCTCCCGAAGTCCACAGGCCATGCTGGTCAGAGACACTGGCGATCTCGGCGAGAGATCTGAGGCTCCGCGGTGTTCAAACCCAGCGCCGCCGCAGCTGGATACTCCGCAGACCCCGCAGCTCCGCGATGTTGGAGTCGGCGGTCTCAGCGCTCCGGAGCTTACTACACGGCGACCCGGGTAAGGCATCGCCCGCTCCGCACTGGTGCTTCAGTGCTGTGCCGCCGCCGCCGCTGAAGTTCTGGCCGGCCGGTCCCGGCAGAAAACGCCGCTCCAGGCCTGCTGGTAGGCCGCGAGGAAGGGGCGAAGATGCAGTTCGGAGGAAAACCGCAACTCCGACCAGGTAGGGACCGAGAAATACAGTTTCCCCCTTCCCCTTCCCCCCCACCCACCACACAAAAGATTAGACATCCAAAACAAAACTATTAGGACACTAAAAACAAAAAATAAAGGTGAACAGGACAGACAGCTGCAGGCAGAGCAGCCATACTCGACGGCACCCCCTCGATAATCAATGTTGAGAGAGTCCTGAAGGAGTAATTATTTAAAAATAAATCAATGGCTACTGAAGGGTAGCCTGTTAGAACAGACGGTGTGACGTACACAGTGAAAGAGAGTAACAAAATAGTACTGGCCTACACACAAACATTATTTTTCCAATATTTTGCACAATTCACAATTTTTAAACAATTATATTTCTGTAGTTTTGCAGTTCCTTTTTTATTTTACGAACTAGTCAGATATTTGACGTAGAACCTGGCTTGTTTTCAAGAATAATTGGCTGCTCACACATCAGTAGATCATCTTCAGTCAGCGAGGAGCTTTGATCTAAGCTCACACAGTTTGGAATGTCAAATTGGCTCAGGTAGTCCACAGCATCATCTACCCCATCACTCCTTCCACCTCGTTCTTGAGCAGCAAGGTCATTATTTCCTGGGTCAGATACTTTGACCATCAATTGTCTTTCCAAATGTCCAACTTCGTTTCCGTAGAAACGAACGAGAGACTGGTTCTCTTCAGCGGCCGGGTGGCAAAAGGCCTTATCCGTTCTGCACGTGAGATAGTTTGCTCTTTGTTGCTTTGCAGTGAGGTCCAGGTTTCTGCTAAAAGTTTTAGAAAATATTTCTCATAAAAAACTGTACACAAACAAGGAAAATTATAGATTCATCGAGCAATATAGCAAGGAAACAGGCTGAACGGCCCACGTTGTCCATGACAACCATTATGCCAATCTACACCAGCCCTGTTTGCCTGCATTTGGCCCATATCCTTTAGAGTTCAGAGACACAACGTGGAAACAGGCCCTCTGCCCACAGAGTCCAAGCTGACCAGCGATCACCCCGTACATTAGCACTAATCTACACACGGGACAATTTACAATTTACAGGAGCCAATTCACCCACAAACCTGCAGATCTTTGGAGTATGTTAGGAAACCGGAGCACCTGGAGAAAATCCATGCAGTCCCAACAAACTGCATACAAATAGCACCCATAGTCAGGATTGAACCTGGATCTCTGGCTTTGCAAGGCAACAGCTCCACCGCTGCGCCTCTGTGCAGTCCGAATCCTTCTAAACGTTTCCTATACCTCCTCCCTCGACTCTGTCCATGGACCCCGACAGTCCCTTCAGGTTAGGCAGAGGTTCACTTGCACCTCCTCCAACCTCATCGACTGTATCCATTGTTCAAGATCAAGATGTGGGCTCCTGTACATCAGCGATATCAAGGCGTTAATTTCACTGACCACCTTCGCTCTGTCCGCCTGGACCTACCTGATCTCCCAGTTGCTAAACGCTTTCATTCTCCTTCCCATTCCCACACTGACCTTTCTGTCCTAGGTCTCCTCCATTGTCAGAGTGAGGCTGAACACGAATTGGAGGAACAGCATCTCATATTTTGCTTGGGTGGCTTGCAGCCCAGTGGTATGAATATTGATTTCTCTAACTTCAAGTAACCCCGGCATTCCCTCTCTCTCTATCCCTCCCCCACCCAAGTCGCACCAGCTCCTCATTTTCACCCAACAAACAGCTAACAATGGCCTGTTTCCATTAACATGGTAACTTTTTGCATATCTTTCCATCAGTCTGAAGAAGGGTTTTGGCCTGAAATGTTGCCTATTACCTTCGCTCCATAGATGCTGCTGTGCCCCCTGAGTTTCTCCAGCACTTTTGTCTACCCTCTTTCATTCATTGTTCTTTGTCTCGCTACATCATTGTCTATATCTCGCATTTTCCTTTCCCGTGACTTTCAGTGTGAAGAAGAGACTCGACCCGAGACGTCACCCGTTCCTTCTCTCCAGAGATGCTGCCTATCCCGCTGAGTTACTCCAGATCGATCGATCGATCTATCCATCCATCCATCCATCCATCCATCCATCCATCCATCCATCCATCCATCCATCCATCCATCCATCCATCCATCCATCCATCCCTCGATCTCTCTATCCCTCTATCCCTTCATGAGAGTTTGAAGAAGAGCATTGTCTCTACTCACTCTTGGTGTGGTGCTCCCGTCTTGGTCAACAAGGTCAACACGAAAAACATGAAGAGTACGAACACCGCCAGGCCGACCCAAAACCCAATCACGATGGAGTCTGCAAAAGAGCATTTTGTTTTTCATTCCTGGAGCTTAAATATTAGCATGGTTGCAATGTTTCCCATGAAATAATAACCTGGTAAATTATTTTTTGATTGAAAGACAGTATGGAAAAAGGCCCTCCGGCCCACTGAGTCCACACCAACCATTGATCACCATATAGTACTAGCTCTATATTATCCTCTTTTTTTTAGCATCCACTCATGTGCACCAATTTACTGGTTCTTGGTTCCTGGTCCTCCAAAATATTCCAAATGGAACAAACTGGAGGTGATGGAGGGTGGACTTCAGCAAAAAGGGTTTCTTGGGGAAGAAGAGCTACCTTAAATTTAGTTGCGTCTGGTTGAGAAACTATGGTAGGGTGAAGACTATTCCATGCTTTAATCGTGCGGAGAAAGAATGAATTGTTGTATGGCCAGTTAACTTATATACCTGCATGATTTTAGAGTGTGGAAGGAAACCGGAGCACCTGGAGGAAACCCACGCAGTCACAGGGAGAACCTGCAAACTACACACAGACAGCACCCGAGGTCAGGATCGAACCCAGGTCTCTGGCACTGTGAGGCAGCTGCTCTACCAGTTGGGCCACACTGTAGCATATAGAGATGCTGTGCATTTCTATCTGGGCCCAACATTTAGGGATGTGCAGATATGGGTCAAATGCAGGCAAGAGGGACTAGTGTAGATGGACAGCATGGATGAGTGGGGCTGAATGGCCCCAAGCATGACTCCATGGCCAGGTCAGTAATGCTAAGTCTGAAGGGCCAATGTTAGCTTTAGAGTCCAGGAGCTTGAAGTACATCTTACAAGGATTCAGTGTTTGGAGCCTATCCCAGGACCACATAGAGGTAATGGCTTTGTCTGGCAATGATATTAATGGCAGAAGCCAAATGTTGTATGTTAATAAAATCAAAATCCAGGCTAGATAGCGCCCGATCCAGGTGACTCACTGCGTGCTGGTCCCTGAAGCAGATTTCCAATCATTCATTACAATCGCTCCACTCTTTAAACCTCTACTTCAACAACAGTGTTTCTTACTTTATGCTCTTGCACTAAACATTATTCTCTTTAACCTCTATCCATACACTGTGGACGACTTGACTGTAATCTTTCCGCTGACTGGTTAGCACGCAACAAAAGCTTTTCACTGTACCTCGGTACAAGTGACAATAAACTAAACTCAACTAACAATTGGGGCAACACGGCGGTGAGGATTCAGTGGGCAGAAGGGCCTGTTTCCCTGCTGAATCTGTAAATTAAACTGAAAGGGATGGTGAGAGTTAAAGAAGATTTATAAAGAAGTTTTATCAGAATGATAAAACTGGATTGGCAGGTATTAGTTACAGGGAGAGGTTGCACCGACTTGGATTGTTTTCTCTGGAACGCTGGAGGTTGCAGGGAGACCTGATAGAAAATCTGGAGGACATGGCTTTAAAGTGAGCAGAGCACCATTTTAAACGAGATGTTGCAGGGCTAGTTTTCTTTTTACACAGAAGGTGGTGATTGATTAGTATGAGAGTCAAGGGTTATGGGGAGAAGGCAGGAGAATGGGGATGAGAGGGAAAGATAGATCAGCCATTGATTGAATGGTGGAGTGAACCTAATGGATCAAATGGCCTAATTCTGCTCCTTGAACTTATGAGTGCGCGGAACATGCTGCCGGAGGTGGTGGTTGAGGCAGATACAATAGATGTTTCCATGTATCCACCACCCTACCCGGTACCAATCAATGAAATTTCTTCTCGAATGAATGAAAGAATGAATGAATAAGTTTATTAGCCAAGTATGTTCACATACAAGGAATTTGCCTTAGTGCTCTGCTCACAAGTGACAACATGACATACAGTGAAAATTAAGAATGACACATAAAACATTAAACATTAATAACAAAATATTATCGATTAAACATGTGAATTCAATAAAATACGAGAGCAAAAGGAGGCTACCGATTTTTGGTTATTGAGTGGAGCTACTACTCGTGGAAAAAGCTGTTTTTATGTCTGGCTGCGGCAGCTTTGACAGTCCGGAGTCGCCTTCAAAGGAAGTGATTCAAAGAGTTTGTGGCCAGGGTGAGAGGGGTCAGAGATGATCTTGCCCGCTTGCTTCCTGGCCCTTGCAGTGTACAGTTCGTCAATGGAGGGAAGGTTGCAGTTATATCTCTTACAGGGATATCTCTTCTTAGGGCAGCACGGTGGCGCAACAGTAGAGTTGCTGCCTCACAGCGCCAGAGATCCGGGTTCGATCCAGACCACGGGTGCAGTCTGTGGGGAGTCTGTACCTTCTCCCCGTGGCCTGCGTGGGTTTTCTCCGGGTGCTCCAGTTTCCTCCCGCACTCCAAAGACGTACAGGTTTGTAGGTTAATTGGCTTTAGGTAAAATTGTACAAATGTTAAATTGTCCCTAGTGTGTAGGATAGCGTTAGTTTGCTGGGATCACTGGTCGATGTGGACTCGGTGGGTCGAAGAGCTTGTTTCTGCAATGTATCTCTAAATTACTTTTTTTTCTCCATAAAATAACTCAAGCCCCCCCCTCCAGACCCAACGGCTTCCTTGTAAATCTTTTCTGCCCTCTCTCTAGTTTAAACATACCCATACTATCAGAGCAACCAGAACTGCACACAATACTCCACGTGCAGTCTCGCCAACATCTTGAACAGCTGTAACATGAAATCCCACTTCTTGTATTAAATTGCAGAGGTTTAATTTATAATTTGCCAGATGATGCTATTTCATGAATGCTATTTACTTCAGCAGTTTCATTAGACAAATGAAACTGCTGAAGTAAATAGCATATTATTCTCCACATCCTGTTCACTGGAGCTGGCTTGATCACCCTGCCTGGAAGCTCATGTTCATAAGTGATAGGATCAGAAATAGGCCATTCAGCCCATCAAGTCTACTCTGCCCATAGAACATAGAACTGTACAGGACAGTAACAGGCCCTTTGGCCCACAATGTCTGTGCTGAACATTATGCCAAGCCCATCACTTATCTACCTGCACATAACCCATATCCCTCCATTCCCATCATATCCAAATGCCTATCCAAAGGACTTGTGAATGCCAATAGACAACAGACAATAGGTGCAGGAGTAGGCCGTTCCGCCCTTCGAGCCTGCACCGCCATTCAATGTGATCATGGCTGATCATCCCCAATCAGTACCCCGTTCCTGCCTTCTCCCCATATCCCCTGACTCCGCTATGTTTAAGAGCCCTATCCAGCTCTCTCTTGAAAGTATCCAGAGAACCGGCCTCCAACACCCTCTGAGGCAGAGAATTCCACAGACCCCCAACTCTCTGTGAGGAAAAGTGTTTCCTTGTCTCCGTTCTAAATGGCTTACCCATTATTCTTAAACTGTGGCCCCTGGTTCTGGACTCCCCCAACATCGGGAACATGTTTCCTGCCTCTAGCGTGTCCAAACCCTTAATAATCAATAAGATCCCCTCTCATCCTTCTAAACCCCAGAGTGTACAAGCCCAGCCGCTCCACTAACATACTTTCCTCCACCACCCTCAGCAGCACCTTTCAGACACACATCTGTGTGAAAAAACTTGCCCATACATCTCCTTTAAACATTGCCCCTCTCACCTTAAGCTGATGCCCTCTGATATTTGATTTTTCTATCCTGGGAAAAAGATTTCTGACTGTCTATCGCTCATAATTTAAACACCTCTATCAGGTCTCCCTACAATCTCTGGCGTTCCAAAGAAAACAATCCAAGTCTGCCAAACCTCTCCCAGTAGCTAATGCCCGCCAACATCCTGGTAAACCACCTCTGCCCTATTTTTCCCAAAGCCTCTACATCCTCCTTGTAATGGGGTGGCCAGAACTGCACACAATACTCGGAATGCAGCCAAACCTAAGTCTTATAAAACTGAATCATGTCTTCCAGCCTCTTAGAGTGCACTGACGCATGAAAGCATACCGTGTGCCTTCTTTACTACTCTAACTACTTTTGCCATTTTTATGGAGTTATGGACATCAGATCAGGAGGAATTTCTTTAGTCAGAGGGTAGTGAATCTGTGGAATTATTTGCCACTGAAGGCTGTGGAGGTCTAGTTAGTGGATATTTATAAGGCAGTGGTAGATAGATTCTTGATTAGTGCTGGTGTCAGAAGCTATGGGGAGAAGGCAAAAGAATGGGGTTAGGAGGGAGCGGTAGATCAGCCATGATTGAATGGTGGAGTAGACGATGGGCCAAGTGGCCTAATTCTACTCCTATTCCTTTTGACCTTATGACACAGCACCTTCGGCCCACTGGGTTCACACTGACCATCAAACACCCATTCACACTAGTTCAATGTTATCCCACTTTCTCATCCACTCCTTACACACTGGGACCAATTTATGGAGGGCCAATTAACCTGCAAACCCGCAAGTCTCTGGGATGTGGGAGGAAACCAGAGCATCCGGAGGAAACCCACGCGGACAGCGCCTGTAGTCGGGAATAAAGCTGGATCTCTGGCGCTGTGATGCAATAGCTTCACCAGCTGCCCATCTGCGAGGATTGCAACTGGAGTTTTACATGAAATTGACCACCAGGTGACGCCAGCAATGGCTGTCTCACCAACAGTCTGTCTGTCTTTTCTACTGTTTTCTATGTGATTTAACAGTATGTGTTAAATGTATGTCTTTAGTGTTCTTTAGCTTGTTTTTATGTGGGGGGTGGGGGTTGGTGAAAACTTTTTCCAATCTCTAACCTCGACAGAGATGCGATTTTTTTCTGTATCGTATCTCCGTCCGCACTACGGCCTATCGTCGAGGAGTTGGCGGCCTTTGCATTAGACTGACTTTTGAGAGCTCCAGCGTGGAGAGCCTAGGGGACTTTAACATTACGGAGCCCGCGATCCCTTTGCCAGGGATCGTCCTTGGAGCTCCACCGTGGGAGGTTGCGGACTTAACATCACGGTCTCTGGTCAGAGACCGACTTTGGGAACTCCAGGCCGCAGGAGCTTCGACCGCCCCAACCATTGCCCCAACCACAGGAGAATAAAGAGGAAGAAGATTGGACTTTATTGCCTTCCATCACAGTGAGGAATGTGGGGAATTCGCTGTGGTGGATGTTCGTGTTAATTTTTATGTAGTTGTGTGTCTTGGTGCTTTGTTTTTTGTATGACTGTATGGTAATTCACATATCACTGTACCTTAATTGGTACACAAGACAATAAAAGACCTTTGAAACCTTTGAAATTATGTATTCATGTTTACGGAAGTAGGAAAATCAAAGATAACCTGAGCCTTGATTACAGCGGGGAAGTGAGACTTCTGCTCTTTAGCAGGTTGTGTTTGTAAAGATTGTCAGCAAACACTGTGAAAGGTATGAACCAGACATACAAATGCCGCAGGCTAATTCTTACACATTTCCTTGACAGATATGCTGCATCGTAACATGAAAGGCAACAAATCATTTCCCCAAATTCTGATTTATGATTGCTAACTCGGTAAACATTTTCACAATAAATGCAGAACCTGGTTAGTAACATGGAGATTGATTGAGGAAAGCAATCTATATACAGTAAATATATATTTCAATAGAAAACCAGAGAGAGAGAATATGAAAAGAGGATACCAGAGTCAACAAAATTTGATAAAGTCTCAAAGCTTTATAATCTGGTTAACTAATTCTCTCGGGAAGAGAGTCATTTATTTTCTCATATTATATTATCTAAAGAATGATTAGATCAAATTTATCAAATACTATTTTAATAAAAGATTAGACTTTTTCTCATATGTGTCAAACTCCCTTGTGATTTAGTTTTAGTTTACTTTTGAGATACAACGTGGAAACATGCCCTTTGGCCCACCGAGTCCACGTTGACCAGCGATCCTCGCACACTATTCTACACACACCACGGACAATTTTTACAATTTTACCAAGCCAATTAACCTACAAAGCTGCAAGTTTTTGGAGTGTGGGAGGAAACCAGTGCTCCTGGAGAAAACCCTCACAGGTTACGGGGAGAACGTAGAGATAACATCTATAGTCAGGATCGAACACAAGTCTCTGGTGCTGTAAGGTAGTACCTCTACCACTGCACCACCGTGCCATCCTAGGTAGTATATAACATCCAATATCTACTCTTCAATAACTTAAAAATAATTACAATTAAAAAGAGAAAATTTTGACTTGATTCTACTTGCAATATATTTTACATTTACACTGTGAGGCATTGTCCAATACAGTAGTGTTAAATAAAATAAATGATAGCAGTAATAACATGTGTTCCAGCTTTTTCTCAATATCACCGACACAAATCGATTCTCTATGTAACACTCAGAACTCTAAGGCTGTTAAACTTTCTTAGCTGTTTGACTGCATCTCATTTTCATAAGATCATAAGTGATAGGAGTAGATCTACCTCACCCTCCTAACCCCATTCTCCTGCCTTCTCCCCATAACCACTGACACCTGTACTAATCAAATATCTATCTACCTCCGTCTTAAATATATCCACTGACTGCCGCCACAGATTCACCACCCTCTGACTAAAGAAATTCCTCCTCATCGCCTTCCTAAAAGAACATCCTTTAATTCTGAGGCTATGTCCTCTAGTCCTTGACTCTCCCACTAGTGGAAACATCCTCTCCACATCCACTCTATCCAAGCCATTTGTAATATCTTTATTGTTGTTGCTTCTCTCTCCTATCTCCTGCCACATGCCTACATATTTTTCTAATCCGCTTAAAGCTGAACAGAGGTTTTAGAGTTTCATGCACCCAGTTAGTTTTTATGATTTCTTTGTACACCCTCCAATTTTGTGAAATTCTGCAACATATGCATTAAATCAAGTCTGCTGTGGGCTACATTAGGATGGCAGGTCTTTAAAATGGTGAGAGATTCTGATATGAACAGATGGATTCTAATGTGTAAGATTGAACTGCAGGTGTCGTTTCAAATCAGTCTGAGGAAGGGTCTCAACCCGAAACGTCACCCATTCCTTCTCTCCAAAGATGCTGCCTGTCCCGCTGATTAACTCCAGATGGATTCTAATGTAGGAAACATTACTCCTTAGACCACAGTTCAATACGCTTGACATGTTGTTATAGAAGGAACTGCAGATGCTCGACTTATTGTTGGCCTGATTAAAACATTATTAGTTTGCTTGTAACCTTACTTGTAACCTTTGATTCATTTGGGAGATCATTACTGTTCACATTAAAAACTTACATCTATGTGCCTTCAATCCTTCAAAGGAAACTGGTTCGTAGTCATAATACTCATAGCCCCAGATATAATTACTGTTAGAGACGGTTGTCTTGTTGGCAGTGGGATTATCCGTAGACATTTCACACCTGTAACAAACCATAACAGTCTGATTTTGAGTTTAGTTTATTCAGTTTTGTTTATTGTCACATGTACCGAGGTACAGTGAAAGGCTTTTGCTGCCTGCTAACCAGAAAGGCAGTATATCGTTACAATCGAGCCGCCCACAGTGGACAGATACAAGATAAGGAGAATGACGTGAATAACCTTTGGTGCAAGATAAAGCCCAGTAAAGTCTGATCAAAGATAGGCTGAGGTTTTCCGATGATACCTCAGGACTGCTCTCTGGTTGTGATAGGATGATTCAGTTGCCTGATAACAGCAGAGATGCCAACCCTAAATTTAGTTCACAGTAACATTCAACCCATTTGTCCGTAACAAATGGGGGTAAATGCATTTCTCTCCGTAACATACTACTCACTTGGGGTTGTTGCCGGCGGCTATGCGCCTGCGCACTGGTGCAGATCAGCGGGCTGCCGGCGGGCGGGTGCGGCACATGCGCACTTGGCAAGGTTGCCGGCGGGTCTGCGCCTGCGCACTGGGTGGGGGGGGGGGGGGGGGGGGGGGGGGCCCGGTGATGGGGCTGCCGCGAGCGGCCGGCTGGCGGCAAGAAACGTCGCCGTGTCGCTGATCGCGCGGGCCGGCGCCGCCCGGGCTCTGGGCTGGGCGTGGCTGCGAGCTGCCGGGCTGGCAAACCGGGGGCACATGGCGCCGGCGTTCACCACGGGAGGAACACCGGCACGGCGGTGTTCCGTAACAGCATGTTTGGCTGCCGGAACACCGTAAAAAGGTTATTTCGCCGGGACAAAATACGGCGAATCCGGGACACTTGGCATCTCTGTAACAGCTGGGAAGTCATGATTGCAATCAAGCCATCCGCAGTGTACAGATACATGATAAAGGGCAAGAACATGAATAACGTTTAGTGGAACATAAAATCCAGTAACGTCTGATCAAAGATAGTCTGAGGGTCTCTAATGAGGTAGATAGTAGTTCAGGACCGCTCTCTGGTTGTTGGTAGGATGGCTCAGTTACCTGATAACAGCTGAAAATAAACTGTCCGTGAATCTGGTGATGTGCGTTTTCACACTTCTATACCTTTTGCCCGATGGGAGAGGGAGGAAGAGGGAGTGGCCAGGGTGCGACTCGTCCTTGATGATGCTGCTGGCCTTGCCGCGGCAGCGCGAGGAATAAATTGAGTCAATGGAAGGGAGGTTGGTTTGTGTGATGGTCTGGACTGTGTCCGCAATTCTCTGCGATTTCTTGCGGTCTTGGATGGAGCTGTCCCCAAACCATCCTGCAATCAAACCAGAAGTGTATTCCAAATAGAATTGCAATGTACATTCATTGACTAATTGGACTTTAATATAGAAATCTGTCTTCAAATCCATTCAAAGTGCAGGTGGAATCAATTTAGTCATTCAGTGACCCATTGGGTCACATCAAACAAGAACACTTGGACAGTTTCCAATATCAAGGATGATGGGTTCCTTTCCAACTGGCTTTGTAACAAAAGAAACTGTGGGAAAAATTAATTCTCCTCAGTTGAACTCAAAAATCGCAAGTGTCACATTGAATCTCAACTAATGAAATACAGATCTGATGATATTGTGAGGATCAACTCCCCCTCCCATTCTGAATCTGACCTTTCTGTCCTGGGCCTCCTCCATGGCCAGAGTGAGGACCACGGTAAATTGGAGGAGCGGGTCCTCATATTTCGCTTGGGCAGTTTGCACCCCAGCGGTATGAACATTGACTTCTCTAATCTCAGGTAGTCCCTACTTTCTCCTGCCCTTCTCAGCTCTTCCTCAGCCCACTGTCTCCACCTCTTCCTTTCTTTTTCCCGCCCCCCCCCCCCCCCCACCCTCACATCAGTCTGAAGAAGGATCTTGACCCGAAACGTTGCCTATTTCCCCCCTTCGCTCCATAGATGCTGCCTCACCTGCTGAGTTTCTCCAGCATTTTTGTCTACCTTGTAACTGTATCATCCATAGTCACAAGGTAGACAAAAATGCTGGAGAAACTCAGCAGGTGAGGCAGCTTGTATGAGAATAAGGAATGCCTGGTATGTATCATCTTTTTGTTTGTAAAACTACTTCAATACCGTCTGCGTAAGTTCACTCCTACCTGCCTGGGTAGTAATGGCAATGGAAAGTTGGTCATTGGAAAAGTTTGAAATTGCCATTACACCTTGCTTAGAAGCCATAACTAGGATTACAGATATGCAAAATAAGGTAAAAAATTGCACAAAATTGAAGGATTGCCTTTTTGCCATAAAAACAGCTGTTTACGGATCAGGCAGCTGCTCTGAAGAACATGGAAAGGTGGTGGTTCGGGTCGGGACCCTTCTTTGCAATGGCACTCGAAACCCGACCCAAAATGTCACCTAACCATGTGGTCTAGAGCTGCTGCCTGACCCACCGAGTTACTCCATCACTTTGTGTCTAGTTTAGTTTATTGTCACGTATACCGAGGTACAGTGAAAAGCTTTTGTTGTGTGTGAACCAGCCAGAGGAAAGACAACACATGATTACAATTGATCCATTCACAGTGTATACATACATGATAAGGGAATAACGTTTAGTGCAAGGAAAAGCCCCATGTACAAAACAGCAAAGGGCACAAAGTGCTAGAGTATCTCAGCGAGTCAGCAATCTAGGCCTGACCCGTTGAGTTCCTCCAGTCTTTTTGTGTATTAACCAGCATCTGCAGTTCCTTGTTTCAACAAAACATCATGTCAAAGGATCAAATTATCAAGGGACTTAAAGTACTTCAATTCATTCACTTATTTACAAGAATAATTTCTTGGGCTCATTGAGGAAGGAGCCACAATTGGAAGCTTTATTCTAATTTTATTTCATCATAGTAACGGGAATTTTTCATTAGAAACGGGAATAGTGCCGGAGGATTGGCGTACTGCGCATGTTGTTCCATTGTTTAAAAAGGGTTCAAAGAATAAACCTAGCAATTATAGACCTATTAGTTTGACGTCAGTGGTGGGCAAATTAATGGAAAGGATACTTAGATATAATATATATAAGCATCTGGATAAACAGGGTCTGATCAGGAACAGTCAACATGGATTTGTGCCTGGAAGGTCATGTTTGACAAACCTTCTTGAATTTTGGAGGGCCTGTTTCCGTGCTGTAATTGTTATATGGTTATATGGTTATAGTAGGCATAGTAAATTAATAAATTAACAATAATTAATTATAACAAACCAAGAAAAGACATAAAGTACTGGAGTAACTCAGCAGGTCAGGCAGCATTTCTGAAGAACATGGCTAGAAGGGTATGAGAAGAAACTGCAGATACTGGTTTACTTTGAACGTAGATGCAGTCTACGTTCGGCGTAAACTGAAGAACTGTATATCTGAAGAAGGGTCTCGACCCGAAATGTCACCTCTTCCTTTTCTCCAACAATGCTGCCCGACCCGCTGAGTTACTCCAGCTTTTTTGTGTCTATCTATGGACAGAAGGGTTCTGCCCCGAAAACTCACCTATCCATGTTCTCAAGGGATGCTGCCTGACCCACTGAGCTACTCCAGTATTTTTTTGTAAGCAGCATCTGCAGTTCCTCGCGTCTCCATTACAACAAACCAAGTGCCCTCTGTTCCTCTACACACATCTCCCCTGTGATTCAACCCACTCCTTGCACGGCAGTGCTTTTATTATTGCTGAGAAGATAACTCAGGCACTCGTCAATTACCCAGTAACTCGAGGAGATTACCAATCATGCTCTCTTTCAAATGGATGTCACTTTGGTATCATAGGTCTGACAGTTTCACAAGGAATGCCTTCTTAAAGGATCAAATCTCAGGGCACCTTAAGGGTTAGATTCTCCGAGTTGGAGATACATAGTGTGATGTCTTGCAATTGTTCAGTGCAACTAAACTCATAATGAACAAGATCCCAATCAAACCTCCAATGTTTTCCTAAGAAAAACATTCACATACAATGGTTATATTTTGGAAAAAATATATAGGTGTGTTTCCAATCATCTGGTTACACTTTGCCACCATCTCCTCTCAAGGCACACAGTGCTGGAGTAACTCAGCAGGTCAGGCAGCATCTCTGCATAACATGGATAGGTGACATTTCTGGTCGGGGACGATCAGCCATAATTGCAATGAATGACGGTGCTGGCTCCAAGGGCCGAATGGCCTGCTCCTGCACCTATTTTCTATGTTTCTATGTTTCTAGCACTCGCGTCCCGACCCAAAATGTTGCCTATCCATGCTCTCCGGAGTTACCCCATCACTTTGTGTCTTTTTCTTTTTTGTAAACCATCATCTGCAGCTCCTTTTTCTGCATCTCTCCTCTCAACTATCAAGAGTCAAGAGTGTTTTATTGTCATATGTCCCAGATGATAGAACAATTAAATTCTTACTTGCTGCAGCACAACAGAATATGTAAATGTCACAACGTTTAAGTACCATTTAGACAGGTTCAAGGGATCTGGGCCAAATGCAAGCAGGTGGGAGTCGTGTAGATGGGGCGTGTTGGTCGGCGTGGGCACGTTAGGCCGAAGGGCCTGGTTCCACACTGTACGACTCTATTACGTCAGTGTGGACCATGCTTTCTGCCAGTTCAGTTTTGGTAAATTAGTATAGACCTCGATTAGAAGGTATTAGCTAATAAGAGAGTAACTTGTGTAGTTTTCTCTGGAAACAGTTGGAGGCTGAGTGGAGACCTGATAAAAGTATGTAAAATTCTCAGGGGTTGTTCTGTTGGCAAATGGGTGGAGTAAGTGACAAAGACTGGAGATGAAAAGGAAATAGAGGGTGGCAGATCCGGAGAGAATGAGTAAAATGCAAAGCCCAAGGGAGGGATGAGGGTAAAGGGACCAAGGGGGAGGGGAAACTAATCGGACAAAATGGGGTAATTCTCTAATATCAAGTAATCTCTTGCTTGTCATGTCGCTGACCCCCACCATAGTGCAGTCCCATTTGTCCCACCCCCCTGCTCATTTTTCCTCTTTCTTACACTAATCTGCCATTCATCACTCCTCCATTTCGCTCTACATGGGGTTTAGTAAAGCATTCAACAAGACACTCTGGTCCTGAAGAATAAGGCACATAGGGTCCATGGATACTTTGGCCGAGGGAATCAAAAATTGGCTTGGTCGTATAACACCAAGGCTGGTGGCAGAGTCATGTCCAGCAGGAGTATTATTTAGGCTTTACTTCAGACTTCAGAGATATCGTGTGGAAACAGGCCCTTCAACCCACCGAGTCCGCGCTGACCAGCGATCATCCCATCCACTAGCACTCTCCTACATTAGGGACAATTCACAATTTTACCGAAGCCAATTAACCTATAGACCTGTACGTCTTTGGAGTGTGGGAGGAAACCGGAGCACCTGGAGAAATCCCACATGGTCACGGGGAGAATGTACGAACTCCATACAGACAGCAGCTGTAGTCTGGCTCGAACCTGGGTCTCTGGCACTGTAAGGCAGCAACTCTACCGCTAGGCCACTGAAAGGAAATCTACCAACCATGGTTTTGCACAAATATCAGCAATGCGGCCTCTGTATTTTAAATGTATATATGTAGGCAAAATGAGTGTCGGAGGCTGAGGGACGACCTAATATAAAATTATGACAGGTATAGATCTGGTATATAGTCAGAACCTTAAGAGGGCGGAGATGGGAAGATAGTGACTGCTGGTGGGATAACATTGGAGGTGATGAAAATGTTGGAGGGTGATGTGTTGGATGCGGGGGCTGGGGGAGTGAAAGGTGGAACTCTCCATGTTCTGTCTGGGGTAAGGGGGAAACGTGAGCAGAACTAAACGTTGAAGTTCAAACAGTGAACGGCCTGGATAGAGTGGATGTGGAGAGGATGTTTCCACGAGCGGAAGAAATGCAGGAATTTGCTCGGACTGCTAGCTGCTGAAAAAAATCTGTTCTGTGATCCCGCCCCCGTATTTTCTTTTTTTAATTTGCTGGTCGATTGCGTCACTGGATTGAACTTAAACGCGACTAAAAACGCCTTCAATGCCTTCAACATCACGGATCGCAAGTGCAGGACAAAACAAAAGGTATGTCATTTATTTAACATATTATCTTGCTTTTTGGTGTGGCTTCATTTTAATCTGCTGATGCGAAAAATGTTATTTATATCCCCGCTACAAATCGGCCATGTCTTGCTTGCCGATGGGGCTTAAATCATGGCAGCGGCAACACTCCAATCGATCACATTCCAGAAACATCCACTCTCAAGATAATCAAATTCATTCTTTTTTTTGCACAATCATGAAATCATCTATATTTTGTTTTATTGTCTATCCATATTTTCATACTAAATATCCACAATACAGTTTTAGTCAGATACATTGTGCAAAAAATAATGATTTCGATTATCTTGTGAGTGGATGTTTCTGGGTAAATTTATGGGAATTAAACATTAAATTCCTTCCATTTGGCAAATTCGTGACAAAGTGAGATTTAAAAATCATGTTATATTGTGAATTCTTGTGTGAATGTGATCAGTTTGTTATTTGGATACTTTGGCTATTTAAAAAATATTTTTAGCCTTTTCTTAAGAATGGGATAGATATTTAGATCTAGTAATTGAATTTACGATGAATTTAATTGATTTGATGACACTGATGAATATGAATTTTTTGTTGGGTATTTACTATTTGTTTTAACGTTACAATAATATTAAATTTCTGATCTTGAGAATATCACATTTTTTAATTTTGAAGGCAGTCTGGGTGTTTATTACTATTTCCATCACAACGGTCAATTTTGTAATTATCTACAATTAAGTAATTAACTAATTATATGCTTTAATTTCAGGTCATCCAAGTAGGATGTTGTAGCAGCACCTAGTGGTTAGGCCACTCTTGCTATGCGATCCTCGGCAGTCATGGGAAGGAGTCACGGGATTTAGGGTTGTGCCCTAGTATATAAGAACTGACCTTCCCTCTCTTGCCCTCTTCCACTTCCTCTCTCTTCATGAGAGTGTCCTGCCACCTCAGCAGGAGCTCAACCGAACCCACGAGGCAACAGCCTCTCAGCAACAGCAATGACTATTATGTTAGAGTGCTAAACGTGCATGTATATCTAACTTACAATGCCTGAATAAAGAATCCATTTATTCACCACGTTTGTGCCTCTACAATGTATCATATTTGTTTCAGAATGCCTCAATCTATAATAACTGAACATTTCATTCAATTCTCTTTTTTTTAAAGAAAGTTATGGACTTTTATGTCAATTGACTGTCCTCGATCACAGCTTTTGTGTTAAGTCAATGGAACAGCAATAGGGAACAAGATGCTAATTTCCGAGTATGAAAATGACCATAACTTTTTTAATACTGAAGATATGAAAGTGAATTATATATCAAATTAAAATTATGTTCATGCTTTATCTGATGGGATACATTACAGCTTGATTGTTAAAATCTCAAAATGTTGTAACATTCCTAGTTATAGAATAAATGTATGCAGAAACAGGTCTCTTGGGCTACCCATGCCAAGCTTTAAATACCAATCCATACTAATGTCATTATTAGCAATTGGTCTGTAGCCTTCGATGCACACAACTGCACACAATGCTCAGCCACAAGCTCAAATCAATACTAATTTTGAGGATGAGACTTCAAAGGATCTATACACAAATCCCCTCAGGGACCAGAAGATTGAACAATTGAATCGTTCACTGATTCCAGTCTCCACTGGTCAATGTAGCCGTGCAGTCATAGTCACGAAGAGCCTGTTTCCGTGCTGTATCTCTAAACGAAACGAAACTAAACTGACCAGTCTTCTCTCCTCGCCAGTGTGGCACCTCTCGAACTGTTATCTTCTACAATCACTGTTATACAATAACCATTTGTGGCTAAGAGGATCAGGGGGTATGGAGAGAAGGCAGGTACGGGATACTGAGTTGGATGATCATCCATGATCATATTGAATGGCGGTGCAGGCTGGAAGGGCCGAATGGCCTACTCCTGCACCTATTTTCTATGTTTCTATGTGGCACCTTATCTAATAACCTCTGGAAATCCAATTATGCTCCTTGCACTGGTATCCCCTTTGCCACTTGTTATTTGTCAAAGAAATCCCCAGACAAGTTGATTTAGTTTGGACACGCAAATAACTGCAGAGGCTGGAATCGTGAGTAAAACACAAAGTGCTGGAGGAACTCAACGGGTCAGGCATCATCTGTGGAGGGAATGGACAGGCGACGTTTCCGGCCGAGGCTCTTATTCAAACTCATTGATTTTGTCTAATTACCTTCATTTTTTGTTCTTGCACCACTATTTGCTTTTAATAACAACATTTTGATGATCGACGTTAAGTTAAATGTATTTTCTTCCGCATTTAACTTCCCTCTCCAGATATCAGATCAAATCCGATTCTCAATTCGTCTTGTGTAGGAAGGAACTGCAGATGCAGGTTTAAACCGAAGATAGACACAAAATGCCGGAGTAACTCAGTTGGGACAGGCAACGTCTCTGGAGAGAAGTAATGGGTGACTTTTACAAAATAGGTGACAACTGAATGAAAGATATGTAAAAAAAAGTAACAATGGCCTGTTTCCTTTATCAGTTACTTTTTTTTTTGCATATATTTCATTCATTTGTTCTTTATCTCTCCACATCACCGTCTATATCTCTCGGTTCCCTTTCCCCTGACCCTCAGTTAGAAGAAGGGTCTCGACCCGAATCGTCAACCACTCCTCTCCAGAGATGCCGTCTGTCCCGCTGAGTTGCTCCAGCATTTTGTGTTAATTCTCAATTCGTCTTCCCATTTTAAAAGAGGCAGGTTAGGCTCCCGAATTCGGATGGGAGGGAGAAAGGGTTACCTACCTGAAACGTTTCAGCAATTCAACGTTAACCCGTTTCTCTCCCCGCTATTGAGGAATACTTGCAGCGTCCGTTCACCTTATTTCGGAATCACAGTATCCACCCGCAATGTTTGACCTTGTGTGGAGCGCCAGCCCGGTTGGTCAGTTGCCGACCGTGTCTGCCACCAGCCCGTGTTTCCAGCAACCCACCCGGCTTGCCCAACCGTTGATTCAGTTACAATGATACAAAGTGGGAAGGAATGCCACAGAGCGGCGCTCCAGCAAACCCTGCAACTGCTCACTCTTGCAATATATCGAACTGTACCTTCAACAGTCAAAACACGGCGGCGCAGCGTTTGGAGCCTCTCCCAGACAAAGCCATTGCCTCTACGTGGTCCTGGGATAGGCTCCAAACACTGAATCCTTGTAAAATGTACTTCAAGCTCCTGGACTCTAAAGCTAACATTGGCCCTTCAGGCTTAGCATTACTGACCTGGCCATGGAGTCATGCTTGGGGCCATTCAGCCCCACTCATCCATGCTGTCCATCTACACTAGTCCCTCTTGCCCGCATTTGACCCATATCTGCACATCCCTAAATGTTGGACCAAGGTAGAAATGCACAGCATCTCTATCAGCTACAGTGTGGCCCAATGGTAGAGCAGCTGCCTCACGGTGCCAGAGACCCGGGTTCAATCCCGACTCCGGGTGCTGTCTGTACGGAGTTTGTAAGACGGTTTGTAAGTTTTCTCCGAGATCTTCGGTTTCCACCCACACTCCAAAGACGTACAGGTTTTGTTGGTTACTTGCTTGGTATAAATGTAAATTATCCCTACTGTGTGCCGTTATCTCGAGAGATGCTGCCTGTCCCACGCCAGCATTTTGTACCCAAACCCAGCGTCTGCATTTGCATCCGAACCGCTGTTCGGTGCGAGCTCGCTGTATCGCTGAACTAAACGAAACATCCTCTCCCAGACTGACCCGAAACAGGACCGTGACTGCAGTAGACATGCTATCGGTAAATGGTGCTGAGAAACGAATTCATCTTGCGGACGTTTGCAGCGTTCAGATGTGCATTTCCAGGACACTGGGTATTGATCGGAGCCTAGGCATCTTGTTTCACTGTTGCCTGTGTATCTGGGGGTCCTGCCACAGAGTTTACGGTTCCAGGGCGGCGGAGATACACATAAACACACAAACTCAGCTCTCCTTTGAAGCGAGCGTCAACACAAATGCAGTGTCGTAGAGTTATAGAGCGATAGAGCGTGGAAACAGGCCCTTGGATCCAACTTGCCCACACCGACCAACATGCCCCATCTACACCGGTCCCACCTGCCTGCGCTTGGTCCATATCCCTCTAAACCTGTCCTATCCATGTACCCGTTTAACTGTTTCTTACACGATGCAATGGTCCCTGCCTCAACTACCTCGTTTCATGCACCTACAACCCTCTGTGTGAAAAAAAAGGGAGCAGACAAAATGTGTAGGAAGGAACTGCAGATGCTGGTTTGCACCGAAGATAGACACAAAAAGCTGGAGTAACTCACCGGGCCGGCGGCATCTCCGGTGGTAAGGAATAAAGAAGGGTCTGAAATATGATCTCGACCCAAAACGTCAATTTTCCTTGTTTAAGAAGGAACTACAGATGCTGGAAAGTCATTCTAAAGAAGGGTTTCGGCCCGAAACGTTGCCTATTTCCTTCGCTCCATAGACGCTGCCTGGCCCGCTGAGTTACTCCAGCTTTTGGTGTCTATCTTCGGAGAGATAACAATGTGTGTACTCGGGGAATTGAATGCAAAAAGCAGGGAGATTATGATTCAGTTACACAGTGTTTCGGAAGCTCACCCTTGGAGCCTTGTTTCAGAAACAATACTGCGCATTCTACATAATTCAGTGTAGGCTTACAAATCTAATTCTGCAAATTCTCCGGAGATGTCTGGAAAGCGCAAAACTTGTTTCGTTGTTTTAAAGCTCGGATTCGGATTTTGATTTTACAAATCCCGCGTGAAACTCACAAGGACACCATTTCTACAAAGTCAGTCATTGTGCCAGTCACTGTGTTTTGCCTCCCCTCTCCCCTTAATCCAGGCAAAACGCGCGGAAATTCGGTCGGTCGCCCCCTGGAGAAGGGGTTAAGTTGAAGATAGTGGGACAACTGTCCGCGGAAAGCTGAATATCTCGCCCCACCCGCATGAGTCGCCTCGCCGGAGACGCAACACTGAGCCCCCTTCTCTCCCTCTCTCTTTCTCTCCATCCCTCTCTCCCCCTCTTTTCCTCCCAACCCGCCCCTCTCCCCCCACCTCCCCACCCCCCCTATCACCCCCCCCTCTGCCCCGTCCCCTCTGTCCCCCTCCCCTCCCCCTCCCTCCTTTCCATCCCCCCCCCCCCTCCCCCATCTCTCCCTCCTCTCCAACCCCGGTTATTCACCTCCCACAGCGGGACGGGTCCGCTCACTGCACCGCCGGCTGGTTCTCGGACGGCCCGGAGATCTCTAATGTCACATCATAGCCGGGACTGAGCGAAGTTTTCCCAGTGACCGGGCGGGTCCGACTGCAGCGACCATCCCCATCCCGCCCCCTTTCAGGCGCGTTAAGATGCAGATCCGTGCCAGTCAACGTTGCATTATCTGTGGTGAGCAAGTGGGGGTTGTCCAGCGTTGCTTTCAGATATACAGACACCGAATCGGCTTACACTGGAGAGGCAAAGAAGCTTGCTTGCTTATTTTCTTTTTTTTTTTCCTTTTACTTTTTTTTCACTTTTTTATTTTTCTTGTTTTCTTTTTCTTAATGTTTCCTTTCTTGCTTCGTTTGCTGGTGGGTATCTGAACCGCCGCCTTGCACTGGGAGAGAGGAGGCAACAAACAGCCACAATGCACGACCCCAGTATTGTGTTGTGTTCAGTTCTGGGCATCATGTTATAGGGAAGGTGCTGTCAAACAGGAAAGGGTGCAGAGAAGATTTACGAGGATGTTGCCAGGACTCGAGAGTCTGAGCTATAGCCAGAGGTCGAGTAAGCTGGGATTCTTTGGAGCACATGTGGATGAAGGGGTGATCTTACAGAGGTGTACAAAATCATGAGATGAATAGATCGGGTAGATCCACAGAGTCTCTTGCCCACAGAAGGTGAATCGAGATCCAGAAGATATAGGTCTAAGGTGAGGGCTGAGGTGGGGGGGGGGAGGCAGATTTAAAATAAAATGAATCTGAGGAGTAACTTTTTCACATAAAGGGTGGTTGGTGTATGGTACGAGCTGCCAATTGAGATAGTTGTGGCAGGGATTATCGCAACGTTTAAGATACATTTAGACAGCTACATGGATAGGACAGGTTTAGGTGCATATGGGCCAAATGCAGGCAGGTGGGTCTCGTGTAGATGGGACATATTGGCTGAAGGGCTGGTTTCCACGTTGTATCACTCTATTACTCTATTCTTGACAACCAGGGTCGCATTAACTTGTTTTGAGGATATATATGAAATAAATATGAATATATATGATATTATCCTTTTCACTTTTCAGTAAAACACAAAATGCTGGAATAACTCAACAGGTAAGACAGCATCTCTGGGGGACAAGGATAGATGATGTTATAGGCAGGGTCCTTCTTCAGACTTATTGTAATGCGGGGGGGGGGGGGGGGGGGGAGGAGAAAGCTGGAAAACAGGTGGGGGTGGGATAGACATTCTCTCCACAGATGCTGCCTGACCCGTTGAGTTCCTCCAGCGCATTGTGTTTTACTCAAGATTCCAGCATCTGCAGTTCCTTGTGCTTACTATTCACTCCTCCTATATCCATGAACGTTCACTATTGGTATGTTGCACAGGTCGCAAAGGGGTCTATAGAGCAGAGGGAGCAGGTTAAGTGTAGGAAGGAACTGCAGAAGCTGGTGTAAATCGAAAATGGACACAAAAAACTCAGCGGGACAGGCAGCATCTCTGGAGAGAAGGAATGGATGACGTTTCGGGTCGAGACCCTTCTTCAGACATATCAGGGGAGAGGGAGGTACATAGATAAGTAACTGTATAGATAAGGAAGTGTAAAGTGTGAAAACAAGTAACACATACTTCAAGTAGCCCTTCTGTGGAATTCTCTGGAGGGCGGTGGGGGCCGGTTTTCTGGATACATGCAAGAGAGGGCTCTTAAAGATAGCAGAGTCAGGGATATGGGGAGAAGGCAGGAACGGTGTACTGATTGGAGATAATCAGCCATTATCACATTGAATGGCGGTGCTGGCTCGAAGGGCTGAATGGCCTCCTCCTGCACCTTTTGTCTATTCTTTCCTTCTCTCTCCATCCTTCCCCCTTCCCAGTTCTCCGACCAGTCTTACTGTCTCCGACTACATTTTATCTCTGTTTGCTTTATTGTTACCTTCCCCCAACTAATAATAATCTATTCTACATTTTCCTTGATCTCCATTCCCTTTGTCCCGTTTTCACACCTTACACTTCATTATCTGTACACTTCCTTATCTATGTACTGCCCACTCCCCTGACATCAGTCTGAAGGAGGGTTTTGACTACAAGATGTCTCTCCAGAGATGCTGCCTGTTACTCCAGCATTTTGTGTCTATATTAGAGAGCTGAATAAGGTCAGAGGAGCCATAAGAGCCAGGTAAATTGTAAGTTATAAGTGTAGTAAAGTGCTAGTGTATGAGGTGATCACTGGATGGTCAAAGAGCCTCTTTCCACACTGTAACTTTAAAGTCTAAAATCTAAAGTAAAGCCTAGCCAACTGCAATCATAAGTGTTTGGGGCACCTCCTTGCCAATCGTTCAATAAATCACTGCTCTTCGATAGTGAATGCAAAGGGAAAAAGGTGTAAGGTGATATTAGGAGAGCTTTAAGTTGTAGTTAAGACCACTCTGAAGTAATTTGGAAGTGCAGTTGGCTAAGTTACAGGTGCAATGTAAAGGTCTGGGTTGGGCAGGGAATCATCAAAAAGGTGAATTGAAATCACCAGATTGCAATTATTTTGAAGAGGTGACAATTGTGCCAAAAATCTCCTGAGTCATTTCCCCATTGAAAAAATATCTGTCATCGATCATGCTGTAGGCATCATTTGCCCTGCTCCCCGTGATTGAAACTCTGGTTCCTTCAGCAGCTTTAGAGGCTTGATATTTTAATCAAGACTTAATCAGTCTGATGGATATGTCAAGCTAACTTTGTGGAACCTGTATTTTGCTGATGTACTGATGCTATTAATTGGTAAGAATAGTCCTTAATGTTGCAACGAACAAAGTGCACATTAGAATTCTATTCATTTACAATATAGAGTTATATTGGTTATAACTGATTAGCACGCATCAAAAGCTTTTCATTGTAAGAGGAACAAAATCTCCACATTTGCAAGTCACTGGACTACTATCCAGGAAGCTGATTCACCATGGCTTCTAGGAAATATAAATTAAATTACATCGAATTTTTTCACACGTGACAATTAACTAAACTGAACTGAACTGAAAAACTGAACTGAGGCAATTTTTCCCATCTGTTAAAATTGAATTTGGTTTAATTCCTGTTTTATAGCCCTACAGGTTACTGCTCTCAAGTTCCCAACCAGGTACTTTATCCAATATTCAGAGGGCTTTTAACTCCTGCGAGACAATGAGTTCCTCACCCCCAAGTTTGCTGAGTAAAACGTTATTTCTCCCCGCAACTCTCCGCTAATGTCTGTGCAAACTAACATGTGCCTTTACCCTGGTTACTATCTTCTCTACTGTGGGGAATAACTTTGGTGTCTCAGCTTCAGAATTGGACATACCTCAACAACCTCTATCTCTGTAGGAAGAAACTGGTTTGAACCGAAGATAGACACAAATTGCAGGAGTAACTCAGCGGGACAGGCAGCATCTCTGGAGAGAAGGAATGGGTGACGTTTCGGGTCAAGACCTTTCTTCAGACTTCAGCTATATCTCCTTTGTGCTAAGTGGAAACAATCCCAGCCTGGCTAATGTTTCCTCATAAGTCAACAATCTTGGCACCATTCTTTGTGCTTTCTATACTTTACTTTAGTTTAGTTTAATTTAATTTAGTCTGGTTTAGTTTAGTTTAGTTTAGAAATACAGCACGGAAACAGGCCCTTTGGCCCACCAAGTCTCTGCCGAGAACAAAGAGGGAACTGGTGTGGGGAGATGGAGGAGAATTGGGGGGGGGGGGGTGGGGAAGAAGGGGGAGAAGTAGGTGGGGCAAAGGGGGTGGAAAGTGGGGGAAGGGAAAGAGGGCGTTAAGAACAAAGTGGGACCATTGGGGGTTATAATGAACACTTTGTAACTTTGTCGGCACCGGATACGTGGCGACTCTTTGCATACCTTGTGCATGGTGCGCAAAACAAAGAATTTCACTGTGACATGACGCATGTTGTAGGAAAGTATTAATCAATCAAGGGGAGCGAAGGGGGGAATTAAATGAGTTTTAGATTGCTATCAGAGATTTAGTGGGCTGAAAGGACTGGTTTCGGGGTGGTCTGATGATATGACTCTGATTGCTTTGACCTGAGGAAGCATTTGGGTCAACCACATTAGTGGATCTGAACTAATACAGGCCAGGCAAGGTCTAGACAGAATATTTGCTTTTCCTTGCGAACCAGCTTTTTCAAATGACAATATGAAAGTTTTATTGCTCCATTACTCAGACAAACATATTTTATTTCAGATGTATGTTTAATAAGTTGAATTTATATTCCCTAGTATCTATGGTGAATCAGCATCGTGGATAGTTGTCCAGTGACTTGCAAATGTGGAGATTTTATTACTCATAAAATGACTTATTAATTGTGCAATTGTAGTGTCAGGGCAATCTTGAAATATTAGCCTGATTTTTATTTTGAAGGTACTTAAACACAGGCTGTTGTGAATTGATTACCGAATTTAAAAACAAATCCTAGTAGGATAAGATGATTGATCAATTCTTGTTTGAGGTAATTGGAGTTTATAATCTATTACTATAATTCGTCCTGCTAAAACAGAATGAGTGCAAGAAAAATAATTTTAGTTGAAATTTGAGTTGGGATTGAGAATCACTTTGGTGCTGAGAGAGATGGGGGTGGAGAAAATGACTTTGGGTTATATTGTCATGGAATAGGTATTCAAGTTTACCTTATAACATTTCTTAAGACACAAAGTCATGTTCATAAGTTAGAGGAGCAGAATTAGGCTATTCAGCCCATCAAGTCTAAGCTGCATGGTAGTGTAATGGTAGAGCTCCTTCCTTAAAGTGCCAGACCTGGGTTCGATCCTGACTACGGGTGCTTGTCTGTACGGAGTTTGTACATTCTCCCCTTCACCTGCGTGGGTTTCTCCGATATCTTCGGTCTCCTCCCACACACCAAAGACGTACAGGTTTGTAGGTCAGTTTGTTTGGTATAAATGTAAATTGTCCCAAGTGTGTCAAGTCAAGTCAAGTCACATTTATTTATATAGCACATTTTAAAAAAACAACTCTCGTTGACCAAAGTGCTTTACATTTGTTATAAGAGTAGTATACACAAGCAGGCTACATACATATATACAAATAGCCCTCGCTCAGAGGACGTCAGGAAAGGCTTGGGAGAACAGATACGTTTTTAGTCTAGACTTAAAGGAGTCGATGGAGGGGGCAGTTCTCATGGGGAGGGGGATGCTGTTCCACAGTTTAGGAGCTGCAACCGCAAAGGCGCGGTCGCCCCTGAGCTTATGCCTAGACCGCGGGACATTCAGCAACCCCCAGTCGGCCGATCTGAGGGACCTAGAGGTGGTGTGGTGGGTGAGAAGACTTTTAATGGTAGATGGGTGCAAGCCCATTGAGGGCTTTGTAGGCAAAGAGGAGGGTCTTGAAATTTATTCGGAACCGCACAGGGAGCCAGTGGAGAGAGGCCAGGATCGGGGTGATGTGCTCCCTTTTTCGGGTGCCCGTCAGGAGTCTCGCTGCGGCGTGTTGGACCAGTTGCAGGCGGGACAGGGAAGATTGGCTGATACCAGTGTAAAGGGAGTTGCAGTAATCTAGGCGGGAGGGGATAAATGTATGGATCAAGTGTGTGTAGAATAGTGTTATTGTGCAGGGGTCGGTGAATATTCGGCGGGCCGAAGGGCCTGTTTCCTCGCTGTATCTCTAAACTAAACAAAATCTGTTGATAGCTGCGCATTAGAGTAGGAGTGAAGTATAAAATGTAATGCACGTGAATGAGAATACAGATTTGAAAGGTTTGCTTCAAACTGAATTAAAAATTCAGAACATAGTAGCTTGATTGTTTCTGCTTAAAATCTACCACACGGTTGTTTATATCAAATATAATGTAAATGGTTGACTTAAATATTTTGTCAACCGAACTGACCCTGGGTAGAACATAAATGATTCACCTAATAGATGGCAGTTGGCTGGCATTTGAAATCAAATTCACAGCAAGGATCCAACTGCTTGAGGTTGGTAAATGAATCTGCTTAAATGGGAAGAAAGGGACTCCACTATGTACATTGTGCACTGTTTACGTTCTGTTGAAGAAGGAACTGCAGATGCTGGAAAATCGAAGGTAGACAAAAGTGCTGGAGAAACTCAGCGGGTGCGAATGTTTCGGGCCGAAACCCTTCTTCAGACTGATGTTAGGGTGGGAGGGCGGGAAGAAGAGAGGAAGAGGAGGAGGCAGAAGGCTAGAGGGAGAGCTGAGAGTGGGAGGAGACAGTAAGGACTACCTGAAATTAGAGAAGTCAATGTTCATACCGCTGGGGTACAAACTGCCAAAGCGAAATATGAGGTGCTGCTCCTCCAATTTCCGGTGGTCCTCACTCTGAGCATGGAGTAGGCACAGGACAGAAAGGTCGGATTCGGAATGACCAAGCGTAGGCTTGGTGATCGCTTTGCCGAACACCTCCGCTCGGTTCGCAATAACCAACCTGATCTCCCATGTAGCTCAGCACTCTCCCCTCCCATTCCAAATCTGACCTTTCTGTCCTGGGCCTCCTCCATGGTTAAATTTAATTCACACGATTAAACATGTGAATTAAATAAAATGCCAGAGCAAAAGGAAGCTACAAATTTTTGGTTATTGAGTAGAGCTACTAGTGGAAAAAAGCTGTTTTTATGTCTGGCTGTGGCGGCTTTGACAGTCCGGAGTCGCCTTCCAGAGGGAAGTGATTCAAAGAGTTTGTGGCCAGGGTGAGAGGGGTCAGAGATGATCTTACCCGCTCGCTTCCTGGCCCTTGCAGTGTACAGTTCATCAATGGAGGGAAGGTTGCAGCCAATAATCTTCTCAGCTGATTCGCTGCAGCCTCCGGATGTTGTGCTTGGTGGCTGAGCCAAACCAGACCATGATGGAGCTTTAACAAAGATCCATTTTCAATTAATGTACATGTACATATCAATTAGAGAATCATCAAACTGTAACATAAATTACACAAAGTGCTGGTGTAACTCAGCGGCTCAGGTTATTTGAAAGACACCTGCACAGGTACGTGGATGGGAAACATTTGGGGCCAGGTGCAGGCAAGTGGGACCAACGTGGTTAGGCAACTTTGTCGGCATGGATAAGTTGCGCCAAATTATTGAGAGTGATCCTCACATTCCATAACAATTGTCTGATTATAAATGGCCATTAATTGCTCCCTTGGTCACAAATGAACGTCAGATAGGCAAGTGCTCAGGGCTTAGTGATGCTTTCTCATCCCCTCTGTCTTTGTAAATTCCAAATCATCCTGAAAGAACCTGGGCTGGCGAGGGCAGAATTAATAAGTGTGCTTGACTCATTTTGAACTAAGGGCATGGGGGCGCAACGATAGAGTTACTGCCTGCCAGCGCCAGAGACCCGGGTTCGATCCTGACTACGGGTTCTTGTCTGTACGTTCTGTGGTCGTACGTTCTCCCTGTGAGCACGTGGGTTTTCTCCGGGTGTTCCGGTTTCCTCCCACACTCCAAAAGAAGTACAGGTTTGTAGGCTAATTGGGTTGGTAGAATTGTAAATTGCCTCTAGTGCATGTAGGATAGTGTTAATGCGCAGGGGTCGCTAGTCGGCAAGGACTCAGTGGGCAGAAGGGCCTGTTTCCGTGCTGTATCTCTAAACTAAACTAAACCCTGTTTGAGAGCAAGGTCCAGGAGGTGGAGAACATTGGGTGAATGTATAGGAAGGCTGAGCGTGTGGTCTGTTGAGGGATGTCCTGGGGTCTCTCGGGCAATGCTGAGAGTGGCAACATTAGGAAGCAAGAGACCCGGGGTGAGTATTTCAGACCATGTCCTACTCTATCCTGGGTACAAGAAATCTTCTGAAGAGACGTACCAGGGATTCACAGAGTAGATGCTGAGGGTATGCTCCTGATGGAGAGGCTAGAAATGCAGAATGAAGATAGACACAAAAAGCTGGAGTAACTCAGCGGGACAGGCAGCATCTCTAGAGAGAAGGAATGGGTGACGTTTCGGGTCAAGATCCAAAACGTCACCCATTCCTTCTCTCCAGAGATGCTGCCTGTCCCACTGAGTTATTTCAGCATTTTATGTCTATCTTCAGTTTAAACCAGCATCTGCATTTCCATCCTACACATTCTTTTGATTAATATTTTTACACAAAGGGTGGTGTATGTATGGATCGCGCTGCCAGATGAGGTAGTTGAGGCAGAGAACATTTGCAATGTTTAAAAAACATTTGGACAGGTACATGGAGAGGACAGGTTTGGAAGGATAGCCAATAGTGCAGGAATAGGCCGTTCGGCCCTTTGAGCCAGCACCGTCATTCATTGTGATCATGGTTGATCATCCACAATCAGTACCCTGTTCCTGCCTTTTCCCATATCCCCTGACTCCGCTATCTCTCACGACCATACAGGCTGTGTGGTTGTGAGAGGTCATCTATGGTCGTGAAAGGTCACCCGCGACATGTCGCCAGGGGTCGCCTGTGTGGTCGTGAGAGGTCTCCTATGGTCGTGAGAGGTCTCCAAAGAGACGTGGCGTCTTTCTGGTCGCCGCTTAATTTTCAACATGTTGAAATGTTTGGCGACCTGTGACAGGTGCTGGCAGTCGCTGTAAAGGTCACGTAAGTGGGACAGGCCCTCAACCAAGGAGAGGATGTCTCATTTTTCTGACCTTTTTTGAGGGTCATAGAGATGTACTACACAGAAACGGGTGGTGCAGCAGTAGTGTTGCTGCCTTACAGTGCCAGAGACCCAGTTCGATCCTGACTACGGGTGCAGTCTGTACGGAGTACGTTCGTTCTCCCCGTGACCTGCATGGGTATTCTCTGGATGCTCCGGTTTCCTTCTACACTCCAAAGACGTACAGATTTGTAGGTCAATTGGCTTGGTATAACTGTGAATTGTCCCTAGTGTGTGTAGGATCGCGTTAGCGTGCCGGGATCGCTGGTCAGCGCAAACTCGGTAGGCCGAATAGCCCGTTTCCGCACTGTATCTCCAAACTAAACTGAAGTCCCTCAATCCAGACAATATCCTGATGAACTTCCTTTGCAGTCCCCCCATCCTTGCTGTATTACAGCCACTCTTGCTTATTGTTGACTGCTTAAACATTGTTTTCTATTCTCAGTGGCACGGTCAATAGTTGAAACTTTTGTAACTACAGGCATAGACAACATAATATTTTTATTTTCTGAGTAGTTAGCACAATATAGAGTTCTGGTTAAGACATTTATACTGGTATGCAGTGGAGGAAAAATCCATTTATTCATATTCCTTGACTTTCAATATAATGTCCCTTCAGATTCTGTGGCAAGTAAAATGTGAAAGGTAATTTAACACCAATTGGCGGGATGATTTTCCTGGATTTGATCCGAATCCAGGATTCGTGTTATCCAGTTATATCAGAAATCCAGTTATATACCATATCCGTAACGGTTCTTATTCTACTGCTTAGCGACCATATTTGTTTTCTGAGATATATTGACATATTATCACATGAAAATGGAAACAGCAATTTCACTGGAAATGTGGGTTTGGTTTGTAAAGTTATTAAGTCTCTGACAGCTGCAACGAGATAGCTGCAAGTTTAATATAGAAGCCATTTAGGACAATCACAATTGAAAACTGTAGTTAGACACAAAATGCCGGAGTAACTTAGCGGGACAGGCAACATATCTGGAGAAGAGGAATAAGGGTCGAGAATAACTTTATGGTTGATTGAGGAAAATTAGCACAAGGCGTCAGAAGAAATATTTGTATGTTGGAACTGCTGTTGCTGATGTCTTAATGTTGATTTTGCTGTCGATGAACATTCTCTTTTGTTTCCCCAGGAGAACTTTGTAAATAAGAATAATGTCTGTAAATGTAAAATGAGGTGAAAGCTAAGACAATTTAGTTGAGTTTTAGTGATGCAGCGTGGAAACAAGCCCTTCGGCCCACCGAGTTCATGCTGACCAGCGATCCCCACACATTAACACTATCCTACACACACACTAGGGACAATTTATACATACACCAAGCCAATTAACCTAGAAACCTGGCCGTCTTTGTAGTGTGGGGTGAAACCGGAGATCCCGGAGAAAACCCACAAGGTCACGGGGAGTACGTACAAACTCCGTACAGACAATACCTGTGGTCAGGATCGAACCCAGGTCTCTGGTGCTGTGAGGCAGCAACTCTACCGCTGCACCACCATGCCACCCTTTATTTCACCATTATAAGTAAAAATTGCTAAACTGACCAAATTTATGTTCAAACCTGAAGGAGTCATTAAACTTAAGTCAGTATTATTATCATGTCTGATATTTTTAGTTTTAGCTATATCTGCCTGTACTTTAGTAGGTGGGATTTGATACGTAGTAGGGGTGTGTTGTTTTGTTAGAGGAGTCTGGCGCAGACTCGCAGATTAGAGGTTTCAGTTTGTATCGGAGTATGAGAGGAAATAGTTTTCTACATGATCACGACACACACATGTTACGAGACGACATACCTTCATAAGAAGAAGCTTTTATGTGATTTATATAACGTGAATGGAACAGCGATTAAGAACAGAAAGTTATAAGCTATTTCTTTGTTTTGTATTATCTTTGCTATCTTTTGTGTGTCGTGAGTGCGTTTGGCTATACCTTCAAATCATCTCCGATAATCTGACAATCAAATAGCTACTGGTAAATCAGGAGAGCTATTGATCAAGCAATACAATTGTGACTTCAATGAAAGTACCAGTAAGGAATCAGAAGAAATCTCCAGAGACGAGCTAAAGTTCTTGAATATTATGAATCACTCAGTAAAGATGATAGACAGACACTATTGTCTAGACTTACCTTTCAAACAAGAAAGTGTTAGCCTGCCGAATAATCGTCGCATCACAGAGCAGCGCACCCAGAATCTGAAACGCAAATTTGCCAAGAATACGAATTTTCATGAAGAATCTACATCTTTCCTAAAGGACATGATTGACAATGATTATGCCAAAATTATACCAACAGACCAGCTGAATCGAAGTGACGGAGAGCTTTGGTATATTCTGCACCATGGGGAGTATCACTAGAAGAAAGGGACCTTGAGGGTGGTCTTTGATGGTGCTGCAGTCTTCAAAGGAACATCACAACTGTCAACTACTACAGGGTCTGGTCCTTACTAACTCACTCATTGTAGTTCTTATTAAATTCAGGCAAGAACCAATTGCTTTGACAGCTGATATTAAAGCAATGTTTCATTAAGTCAAAGTATCAGAAAGGCATATTGACTATTTGCGATTCCTATGGTGGCCGGATGGGGATGTACAACAAGATCTCGTTGAATACCGGATGAAGGTACATCTCTTTGGAGCGGTGTCATCACCAAGTTGTGCAAACTTTACATTAAGGAAGACAGCCGAGGACATTTTACTTCGGAGTCACGTGAGTGACTACGTGAAGAAGCCCCGCCTGGCGCTGGAACGGCATTACGTCGACGCTGACGGCAGAGCAATAGCTGCAGAGGCAGCTCCTCGACAGCGGTAGGTACGGGCCCGCAGGTAAGTGCAGGGGGAAAACACTTTCAGGGTCTAAAATACTCAGTGGCTGGTATTGAATACCAGAATTTAAAACTAATTTAAAAGTAAAAAATGTTGAAAAACAACGGAGTTTTAAAAAGAACGTCCTAAGGGGAGCGATCGGAACGGGAGATTACGGAGCCGGTTCCGATACCGGTGGCCGTCAAAATTACGTTAGAAAGATTTTTAGTCGCTCCACAAACTTTTGGCACGGGGGGGGGGGGGAAATTTTATA
The DNA here is from genome assembly GCA_035221665.1 of Okamejei kenojei. NCBI lineage: Eukaryota > Metazoa > Chordata > Chondrichthyes > Rajiformes > Rajidae > Okamejei > Okamejei kenojei. The sequence goes on along the minus strand of CM069135.1, from coordinate 15,285,198 downwards.
AAGTCAGAAAGGCCATAATTTAAAAAATTCAATAAAAGGCCTTCAGACTAAAAAAGCTTTATGGCTTGAAAAAATAATGGAAAAAAAAAAAAGATTCCAAAAAATAAAAATAAAGTAAATAAAGAATTCAAGCCAAAAAGGGTTAAAAGGCCCAAAAACATTCCCTAACCTACCCTAAAAGGGTTTCATATATTAATATATATGATGAAATATGGTGGGAATATCTACCTCAGATATATTTGAAGGTAGTCTCCTTGAGGAAAAACTCAGGAGTAACAAGGGCAGTAAAAATAAAATGGAAAACTGACCCTAAAAATGCACTGATAGTGGTGGCTGGTCATGAAGTACCCACCACAGCACCAGTTAAAATAAATGAATATATATATATAGAAGTGTACTAGGTTTGATACCTGAATGTATGAGTGAGGCCATGAAAAGTAAATATGGAAAAAAAAAAAAACATTTTTGGCCTCACCAAAGCTGTTATGGTGAAACAGCAGAATATGATAAAACTTTTAAGTTATAAAGATATCAACGGTGAATCCGGTTATGATATCCATGTCTCAATTAGATGAGATATAAGGAAATACGATTTTAAAAGTATTTCAAACTGGTGCATGGCATTTCCATTCAATGGAAAAAATAAATAAATAAATAAAATATTGTGCAAATAACCAATACATTTGAAATAAAATTAATTGCCATCAGTTTGTGGAGCTCAATGGGAAGAAATATATAATGTTAGGGACCAAATCTGCACTCTAGATTTGCAGATCAATACAAATCAGGTTATGTTAAACTCCTGATTATTATGGAATAAAACCTGCCTTATGATTATTCAAAGTATTGATTACAAAAGAACAGACTATTGGTCTTTAAACTTTGGGGGGAAAAAATTATGATCCAATATAAAGATTTGATAATGGATCAAAACTAAGGCAGAAGTATGATAAATAAACATAATCAAACATAGCCTAACCCATATAATTGGGAAAAGAAGGCTTGAAGTACATTGAAGAGGTGCAAACAACTGTTACAAAATAAATTCATGAAATCTCCGATTGTGGGGGATTACAGGTGTATTATGATCATTAATTTAATATAACTAAGGACTACAAAAATTGTAGAAAGGATTGGTTCACCTGTATAAGAAAATGTAAAAATTTGATTTTAGGTTTGCACCCAAAAGTAACTCCATTAAAGAAGGGGTACGTACATATATCTATTATAAATTACCTCAGTGTACAGATGTGATGGTATAAACCATACAAAACATCATTTTATATACACTTTCACAGTGTAAGAACATTTTATTAAAATGGAACATCTTCAACATTGAAATACAGTTGTTATTAACAACTGTATTTCAATCAAATATTACAGGTAATTAAAACTGTATTAAATCAAATATTACAGGTGCTTGAAATTAATTAAAATGGGTCAAGCGGTGCAAGTTAAAACATTGTCTAAAGGATTAAATCCGGTTTAAGGCTGTTAAACAGAATACTGGAAGAACAATTGCACTGATAAAAGATCAGCACTTGCACTAATGAGGACATGGTCATGGTTTATCTTGATCACATTTAAATTAGAGTCAGCTGCAAAATAGTGCTGCAATTACAAGCCTGTTGAAAGGCAAAGACTTGACCCATCACATAAAGCCTATGTTTTAGGCATTTATAAATATTCATAAATTACTATTCTGGATTTAGGAGCAATTCAGCACCATAAGAGGGGGAAAATTGTTCCATGATACAAATATGTCTTATTGCTTTGTTGACATACTTTGTTCCTCCATTAATAAAGGAGCCTAGGTAAGAGTAAATAAAGCTCCAAAAGAAGGAATACAGAAGCTTATAAGAATATGTATGCCTTTGTGAGAGGCTTATGCAAATACCAAATGATACATTATCATTATTGAAGTAATGGATTAAAAAAAAAAAAAAAGGGTTCACAAGTTGCTTCAACTATAAGCTTAGCAGCTGTTGCAAGCTGAAGCAAGTATTAACAGATGATGGACAGCTTCTGTGAATATTTGGGTAGGATAAAAATATTATCTATTCTTATAAAGATAATTGATACGTCTCTTTGTTGGGACTACGGACAATAATACCTGGTAAATGCAAATGAATTGTCCTAAGAAATTCTCCAAACATTTGTATTAATTATTGAATTATAAGGAATTATGGATTAAATATCGATTGTTCTATTATGAAAGTGTCCATGTCATATCAAGGTGAACAATACCACGGCTGTGGCATATGTTAAATCACATAAGATAAGTAAAATAATAATCATGTGATTATCTGAGTAAACAGATGTGGCATATTCTAAAAATGTTTTAGTCCAACATTTTATCTCTAAGAAAGAGACAATGTTATCACAGACAACACATTAAGGGGGGAAAATACATTGTCATTAATATGGATTACTTACGATTAATCTGGTTGTATACAGATTAAATAACCGATCTTTCAAATGTTCTCGTGGGTAAACCAAGAACGGGAAAGGTGGATGCTTTTTTCTCAATTACATGAGGAAAAATGTTCTTTATGTTCCTCATTTTTGTCTGATAGGGCAGTGTCTGATGAAAATATAGCAAGACACTGCCAGAGGCATTTTGGTGGTCCAAAACAGATCCTTCATGGGTTTCATAAATATTGAGTGATGTTGAAACACTTGTGATGATTCATAGTTACAGTAATTTATTGTTGTACAAAGGCATCTATGATATGAAAATATGAATTGACTATCTGCAGGTTGATCAGACCATTACAATAGTTTGATGGTCAAAGAAGTCTATGAATGTTTAACTAATATAACAACATAACAATAAAATAATTATGTATAAAGAAGTGTTATACCTGTAATTTGCAGAAATTAGTTTTTAAAAAAACCCAATATTTTATAAGAAATTGGAAGTCTGTGTATACAGTAAAGTTATTTGTCATATTAGATATTTGTGAGTTCCTTGTGGATTGCATTTTTTCTGAGTATCTAATTGATAGAGCCAATAATAGGGCTCAGAGTGTTTATCGTCCTATTTACGGACAATATACTAACCGTATATTGTCCGTAAATAGGACAATATATATATATATATGTGTATATATATATATAATCTGTCCAAAATTGCAATACATACGTCTGGAGATCAATATAGTCCTGAATTGCCTTAGGCAATGGACTCCAATTCTATCAATGATTCAAAAAAGTTAACATTGAAAGTAATAATGCTGATGACTTTAGTATCAAGATAAGAGTGCAAACATTGCAAATATTATGTTATAATTGTATGTGGATACAGATTACATTATTATATATGTTTATGAATTTACCAAACAAAGGCCAAGAAGAGCTGAAACCAAGGTAAACCTATAAGCATATCCTGTCGGCCTTAAATTGTGTGTGTGTGTGAACATTGATGAAATATGTTGAAGTAAATAAGAGTCTCTGTGGTAATAAGACAGCACAACTTATTACACACAAAAACCACATTAGGTTTCAGTAAAACTGATGGTTCTAGAGAAATGTATTCTAGATGGTTAAACATTGAATAACACTCAGTGGAACTAGACACTGAAATGTGGAAAATCACTCTGTTAAGGAGGTAGATACCTTCACAGGAATGGCACATGATGAGCCGCTCGAGCAAAGATGCAAGGCCACAGGAGGGTGAAATGGAATCAGTCATTGTGTCACGATTGGACATGGAGTGTTGGGTTCTCTATAATTGTTGCTTTGTTCATACCATCAAATTATATATATCAATTGATATTTTGTGATAAACTTGCCTTTCAATGGAAAGGGTATTCTTTTATAATGTGAAATAATTTATCACATAACTTGAGGCAATATTTGGAGGAAAAAATGTGTTATTTTGCTCATTACACATATGGAATGAGTCTACGACATAAAAAACACAGAAAGCTTCAAAATCTTCACGTAGTCACTCACGTGACTCCGAGTAAGATTAACGAGAACTTACCAGTTCGAAGTTTGATCGTTATTTTATGAGGAGTAACGATGAGGGATTACGTGCCCTCCACTCCCGACCCTCATAAAATAAATGATCATCTGGTAGTTCTAAATCTATGTTGAGCCTTACTATCTTACTCTGGCTATTATGTTCTGTGTTTTTCATGCCGCTGCTTTGAAGTATGCCGTTCCAGCGCCAGGCGGGGCTTCTTCACGTAATCGCTCATCGTTACTCCTCATAAAATAACGATCAAATTTCGAACTGGTAAGTTCTCGTTTAATCTTACTAATAAAGCTCACTTCCCAGAAGAAGTGACAAGCACAGCAGAGAATAATTTCTACGTGGGTGATTGTTTAAAATCCATGTCTTCGGAAGAGGAATCAATTCAAATGGTAAAACATCTTGCATCCCTCTGCAATAATGGAGGATTCATGTTATCCAAGTGGATCATGGAAATGCCATATTGGAAACCATTCCACCAGATGACAGAGCTAAGGAGACCGGGGAATTGGATTTGGACAAAGACAATCTGCCAATGGAAAGAGCACTGGGACTGCACTGGTGTGTTGAAACAGATGTGTTCAAGTTCAGAATCTCGATTCAAGAGTGACCATGTGCAAGGGGGTGTCCTATCCCTGGTTTGACTCTGTGTATGACCCTTTGGGATTTCTTGCACCATTTACACTGCCAGCCAAGTTGATTTTGCAGCAGGGTACACAAAAAGCTGGAGAAACTCAGCGGGTGCAGCAGCATCTAAGGAGCGAAGGAGATAGGCGACGTTTCGGGTCGAGACCCTTCTTCAGACTGGTCAGGGATCAGGGAAACGAGGGCATTTTGCAGCATCTTTGTAAGGAAAAACTTGGATGGGATGAGAGTATAACACAAACGTCCTCTCACCGATGGATAGAATGGTGAGCAGATCTCAACAAGATCTCAGAATTCAAAGTGGACCGGTGCATGAAGCCTCCAATCTTTGGTTGAATCAGATATGCATGGCTGCATCACTTTTCAGACGCAAGTGAAAGTGGCCACGGTATTGTTTCATATCTAAGACTGCAAAATTATATCAATGAAGTACATGTTGCATTGTTAATGGTAAAGGGCAGAGTGGCACCATTGAAACAAATGACGATTCCCAGAATGGAACTTACTGCCGCAGTCTTATGGCCCCGTCTCAAGGTGCGAGTTGACCCACGAGTGACCCCGAGTGACAGACTCGTGGTTGTGCACGAGATCCCAAGTTGATGTTCAAGTGTTTGAACCGAGTTCCCACGGGTATGGTATTTTGCCGTTTACTGCGATGTTCCAAGTTCGTCTCCAGAGTTAACCAAGTTCGTCTCCCGAGCTGACAACGTCTCCTGACGTACTCTTGAGCTGACAACTTCTCCTGAACAGTGACACAGTGTTTCTAACGGGCCCTTCGCCCACCAAGTCCACGCCGACCAGCGACACTAGCACCATCCTACACACAAGGGTCAATTTACATTTTTAGTTACATTTACATTTACTAAAATTTTCATTTTTAGTTACATTTTTAGACAAGTTACAACCAAAGCCAATTAGCGTTCTTCAGAAAAAAATCAGAGATTTGAAGAATTGTCCGAAACGTCTCCCTGAGTTCCTCAACATTTTGGGTTTTGAGTGAAATTGGTAGGATTGCTCTGATAGCCTCCATCAGAGCCGGTCCTAGGCCGATTGGACTGATTTTTCCAAATTGGGCCCCTGCGTTAATTTTCCGTATTTCATATGGAAATACCAATTCGCTTTGTCAAATAAAGATTTTTTTTAAACATTCCCCATACGGATTTTTTTACATGGAATACAAGTGCTGTATGGTCATCAGACACAAACAATGTGTTAACCACTGTGGTGTTAACAGCCAGTTGTGTTAACAGCTGAATGTCAACAATGCATTGATCCACATTCCTCAGTAAATGTGTAATTTGATTTGATTTGATTTGATTTGATTTGATTTTATTGCTTGTCATTCGAACCTCAGAGAGGCTCGAACGAAACTCCGTTTCTACAAGCCATACAAACAAACAAACAGAACAATTCATAGAAAAAACACGCAAACAATTAAATTCACACAAACATCCATCACAGTGGATCTCCTCCTCACTGTGATGGAAGGCAAAGTTCTTCTCTCTCCCCCGCACCATCTCTCTCCCGATGTCGAAGCCCCAGGCGGGCGGTGTTAAGTCCCATGTCCATTGAGGCCGCGCCGGGCGATGTACGGCCCCGCTCCAGGCCCAAAGTCACAAAGTTGGAGCCCCTGGCGGGCGCTGGAATGTCCCGCGGCCATTAAAGCCGCGCGGGGCGATGCTCGGCCCCGCTCCGGGTCGTTCCAACCCCGCGACACGGGCTGGAGAAGTTGTGTTGCGGAGCGCCGGAGAGCGGTCTCCCACCCGGACCCGCGAGCTCCTGACACCCCAACAGTCCACCGTCAGCAATCTGCAGCCGGAGCTGGAGCCGGAGCCCCGGAGTCAGGCCGGAGCCGGAGCTGGAGCCCCGGAGTCGGGCCGGAGCTGGAGCCCCAGAGTCGGGCCGGAGCTGGAGCCCCGGAGTCGGGCCGCAGCGGCCATCCACCACCGCTCCCCACGCTCAGCCCACGACGGTAAGCTCTCAGCTCCGCGACTGGAGCCCCCAGGTCGTCCCGGTCGGAGGCCGCTCCACGGCACCAGGCCCCAACGACAACGGAGACCTGACAGGGAAAAAGTCAGGTCTCCCGTGCAGGGAAGAGATTAAAAATGTTTCCCCCTTCCCCCCCCCCCCCACCCCCCACATATACACAGTTAGAAAACAATACAAAAAAACCACAAACAACTACATTTAACTAGACAAAAAACAAAAAAAGACAGACAGGCTGTAGGGGCCGCTGCAACGTGAGTCGCGCTCGCCCACAAAAAAATTGTGTTTTAGACAAAGTATTAATGACGCTGCGTTCCTTTGAAGACAATTCACACGGCGTCATTAACACTTCTTCAAAACATAATTAAATTTTACTCCGGAATGTAGATTGATGCATTGGTGACACATTGAGAATTTCTTAAAACTCATCATCATGAGTACGAACTTATTTTTGGTGAAGTTCTTGGTGTGCAGGTCCTCAGCAGAGGTCTTACCTTTGTCCCCCTCCATCCCCACCTCAATGTGTTCCGCGCCCACCACGACTTGGAGCTCTTCTACCGTCGCCTCCGCCTCACAGCGTTCTTCACTGGAAGAGGTCCTCGCCCCCCACTGATGATCCCTTTTCCTGTCTCCAACGTACCCCCACCACTTGGACCCCCCCTCGTAGCCTTCCGGCTGTAGAACTATTTATCCAGAACTGTCGTCGGGACATCAACCGCATCGACTTCTCCACTCCCCTGTCTCACTCCAATCTCTCCAGCCCTGAACGTACTGCCATCGACTCAGCCCATTTCTACATACCTTGACTCCATCCTATGTTAAATCCCTCCCCACCTATATTCAAGACACCTCAGACACTCTCCGTCGGCTCCACGCATTCCATTCTCCAGGCCCCCATCCTCTCATCTTTACCATGGACGTCCAGTCACTCTACACCTCCATCCCCCACCAGGACGGTCTCAAAGCCCTCCGGTTCCTCCTCGACCAGAGGAGCAACCCATACCCGTCCACTGACACCCTCCTCCGCCTAGCAGAGTTGGTCCTTACCCTCAATAACTTCTCCTTTGACTCCTCCCATTTCCTCCAAACACAAGGCGTAGCTATGGGCACACGCATGGGCCCCAGCTACGCTTGCCTCTTTGTCGGGTACGTCGAACAATCCTTGTTCTCGGCGTACCAGGGCCCCATCCCCGCCATCTACCTCCGTTACATCGACGACTGCTTTGGTGTCACCTCCTGCACCCACACACAACTGACTGACTTCATTCATTTCACCACCAACTGCCGTCCGGCACTCAAATACACTTGGACCATTTCCGACACTTCCCTACCATTCCTTGACCTCACCATCTCTATTGCAGGTGATACACTCCTGACTGACATCCACTACAAACCAACTGACTCCCACAGCTACCTGGACTACTCTTCCTCCCACCCTGCTTCCTGTAAGGACTCCATCCCCTATTCCCAATACCTCCGTCTATGCCGTATCTGCTCCCAGGATGAGGTGTTCCACACCAGGTCATCACAAATGGCCTCATTCTTCAGAGAACGGGGATTCCCCTCCCCAACTATTGAAGAGGCTCGCACCAGGGTCTCCTCCATACCCCGCAACACTGCCCTCGCTCCCCATTCCCCCACTCGCAAACAGGGCAGAGTCCCCCTGGTCTTCACCTTTCGCCCCACTAGCCGGCAAATACAACACATAGTCCTCCGCCAGTTTCGCCACCTCCAACGTGACCCCTCCACTCGCCACATCTTCCCATCTCCCCCCTGTCTGCCTTCCGCAAAGACCGCTCCCTCCGCAACTCCCTTGTCAATTCGTCCCTCCCTCCCGCTCTACCCCTTCCCTGGGCACTTTCCCTTGCAACTGCAAGAAATGCTACACTTGTCCCTTCACCTCCCCCCTCCACTCCTTTCAGGGACCCAAGCAGTCCTTCCAGGTCCGACAGAGGTTCACCTGCACCTCCTCCAACCTCAACTACTGCATCCGCTGCTCCAGATGCCTGATGATCTATATCGGTGAGACCAAGCGGAGGCTTGGTGATCGTTTCGCCGAACACCTCCGCTCGGTCCGCAATAACCAACCCGACCTCCCGGTGGCTCAGCACTTCAACTCCCCCTCCCATTCCATATCTGACCTCTCGGTCCTGGGCCTCCTCCACGGCCAGAATGAGCAACACCGCAAGTTGGAGGAACAGCACCTCATATTCCGCTTGGGGAGTCTGCATCCTCTGGGCTTGAACATTGAATTTTCTCAATTCTGTTAACCCTTGCTGTCTCCTCCCCTTCCCACCTCTCCCTCAGCCCTCGGGCCCTGGCATTCCCTCTCTCTCTCTCTCTATCTCTCTTCCCCACCCTAGTCGCACTAGCTTCTCATTTTCACACCACAAACAGCTTACAATGGCTTGTTCCTTTTATCGTCGATACTTTTTTGCATATCGTTCATTCATAGAAACATAGAAACATAGAAATTAGGTGCAGGAGTAGGCCATTCAGCCCTTCGAGCCTGCACCGCCATTCAATATGATCATGGCTGATCATCCAACTCAGTATCCCGTACCTGCCTTCTCTCCATACCCTCTGATCCCCTTAGCCACAAGGGCCACATCCAACTCACTCATAAATATAGCTATTCATTGTTCTTTATCTCTCCACATCACTATCTATATCTCTCGTTTCCCTGATCCCTGACCAGTCTGAAGAAGGGTCTCGACCCAAAATGTCGCCTATCTCCATCGCTCCTTAGATGCACCCGCTGAGTTTCTCCAGCCTTTTGTGTACCTTCTTGGTGTGCAGGTTAGTCATTCAATTTACCTACCGACCCACGTTGTATCTCTCCGTCTTTCGCTCTCTCCCTCCCTCTCTCGCTTCCTGGAATCATTGACGTTTTGCGGTACACAAAAATGCTGGAGAAACTTAGCGGGTGAGGCAGCATCTATGGAGCGAAGGAAATATGCAACGTTTCGCGTCAAAACCCTTCTTCAGACCCGGCTATTTCCTTCGCTCCATAGATGCTGCCTAAAGCCCTGTCCCACTGTGCGACTTCAACCAAGAGCTTCAAATCTCTGCGTAGCATCTCTGTTCCTATCTTCAAATTCCCATTTTGAAATAAAATACAGTTTTTGACTTAAACATTTCGCAGCAGGATCGCGATTCGTCGATTCCCACGCATTTTTAATCATCGTTCGATTCGGTGTAATTTTCACATAAATCTGCAAACGAAACTGCAGCTTCAGCTGGAAAAATCTATCTTCTGGATTTATAGTACTATGGTGCTTAAGTACTTCAACAACGAAAACAAATCTTTCCTAACATTTGTAGCAAACAGAATCTCTTATGTAAGGAGAGCTACTATTGTATCACAGTGGAAATATGTTAATACAAAGGAAAATCGTGCGGATGAAGCTTTTAGCGGGCGAACAGCAGACCGCTTCTTAAGCAATATGAGATGGATCAATGGTCCCGAGTTTCTCTGTAAGTCAGACAGAGAATGGCCAAAGCTTGAACTGGGATTTGAAATCTCTGCTAATGATCCGGAAATCAAGCAAAACATCACAGTGAATATTATTGTTGAACCCAACAAATGATGTAACTACCAATTTCTCATAATGGAATAAGTTGATGACTATGGTGGCTTGGTTTCTTAAAGCCAAAACAAGGCTATTGCTGTTTGCTCGAAAAAGGAAAAGAGTGGGCAAATGCATGGCAGATGCAGTATAATGTGGATAAATGTGAGGTTATCCACTTTGGTGGCAAAAACAGGAAGGTAGACTATTATTTGAATGGTGACCGATTAGGAAAAGGGGAGATGCAGCGAGACCTGGGTGTCATGGTACACCAGTCATTGAAAGTAGGCATGCAGGTGCAGCAGGCTGTGAAGAAAGCGAATGGTATGTTGGCATTCATAGCAAAAGGATTTGAGTACAAGAGCAGGGAGGTTCTACTGCAGTTGTACATGGTCTTGGTGAGGCCACACCTGGAGTATTGCATACAGTTTTGGTCTCCTAATCTGAGGAAAGACATTCTTGCCATAGAGGGAGTACAGAGAAGGTTCACCAGACTGATTCCTGGGATGGCTCGACTTCCATATGAAGAAAGACTGGATAGACTCGGCTTGTACTCGCTGGAATTTAGAAGATTGAGGGGTGATCTCATAGAGACTTACAAAAGTCTTAAGGTGTTGGACAGGCTAGATGCAGGAAGATTGTTCCCGATGTTGGGGAAGTCCAGGACAAGGGGTCACAGTTTAAGGATAAGGGGGAAGTCTTTTAGGACCGAGATGAAAAAATCGTCTTTCACACCGAGAGTGGTGAATCTTTGGAATTCTCTGTCACAGAAGGTAGTTGAGGCCAGTTCGTTGGCCATATTTAAGAGGGAGTTGGATGTGGCCCTTGTGGCTAAAGGGATCAGGGGGTTTGGAGAGAAGGCAGGTACAGGATATTGAGTTGGATGATCAGCCATGATCATATTGAATGGCGGTGCAGGCTCGAAGGGCTGAATGGCCTGCTCCTGCACCTAATTTCTATGTTTCTATGTTTCTATGTTTGCGGAAAGTATTTCTGAAGCAGATCCTGAAAAAATAAAAGAAAAGGTTGAAAAGAAGATGCAAGTCTTTAAGGCATCGTACCACGTACGGGGATTACATCTTGAGGATCTTCTCAGAGCAGAGAATGCAATTATCTTTTTCTGTCAAAACCAAAGATACAAAGAAGAGATATTGACATTAGAAGCTGGAGTACATGGTGTCAAAAGAGATGGACACTTGTAGAAGTTTGATCCGGTATTGGAAGAAGGACGTCTGAGAATAGGTGGTCGCCTGAATAGACTAGCAATGCCTGAAGAGGCTAAGCATCCTATTATTCTCTCAAAGGACTTTCATATTTCAACATTATTCATGAACGGATTGGACATGGAGGAAGAAATTACATGCTGTCGCAACTTCATATGAAATATTGGATTATTTCTTAAAGAAGGATCTAGACCGAAACGTCACCTATTTCTTCGCTCCATCGATGCTACCTCACCCGTTGAGTTTCTCCAGCATTTTAGTCTACCTTGGATTGTCAAAGCTAATTCTGCTGCAAGAAAGATAAAGCCGGGAAAATTTGGAGAACAGAAGACGGCGGACTTACTTCTGGAGAGGATTCAGCCTAATAATCCTCCATTTACCGTTGTAGGAGTAGATTACTTTGGTCCTAAAGAGGTTAAGAGAGGATGAAGTCTTGTGAAAAGGTATGTTGTTATCTTCACTTGCATGGTGAGCAGAGCGGTACATCTTGAAGTTGCATCTACACTTGACACAGACTCCTGTATTCATGCATTACGGAGATTTATCTGTCAACGAGGTCAAGTTTTATTGTTAAGATCAGATAATGGTACGAATTTTGTTGGAGTGGAAAGAGAATTGAGAGAAGCATTTAAAAGCTTAAATCAGAAGAAAATCCTCATCACGGCGGTGTTTGGGAACAGTTGATCCGCCAGGTTAGAAACGTGCTATGCTCTGTCCTTAAATAAGAAGTTCTGGACCATGAAGGATTGCAAACTTTATTTTGTGAAGTTGAAGCAATTTAAAATGATCGCCCCACTACCAACGTGTTCTGGTGATCCAAGTGACCTGGAAGCACTTACACCAAATCATAGTCTTCTGTTAAAGACCAATCCAATGCTACCACCTGGGCTCTTTGTGAAAGAAGATTTGTATATGAAGCACAGATGGAGACAAGTTGAATATATGGCAGATTTTTGGGGAAAAGGTGGTCACAAGAATATTTGCCTCTGATCCAAGAACAACAACGATGGTGAATGTAAGAAGACATTTTATTCCAGGTGATATAATTTTGGTGGTTGATTCTACTGCACCACGAGGTTCTTGGTTGATGGGAAAGATACTGGAGATCATGCCAGACGTTAAAGGTTTGGTGGGTACAGTACAACTTCAGACTAAGAACAATGTCTTGGTAAGACCAATAACCAAGATACGCTTCTAGAAGGCGAAGGTGAAGATGGAAGAATCGCTAATGAAGTCTGAATGCTAATGAATAATGCTTATTACTTTTGTTTTTTGATATATGTTAAGCTTTTATAGCTCCTTTTTTTATGTTTATTGGTAATTGCTTTGTTATATACATAGAACAATTAGGGGTCGATATGTAGGAGCCATTAAGCTTAAGTCTGTATTATTATCATGTCTGATATTTTTAGTTTTAGCTATATCTGCCTGTACTTTTGTAGGTGTGATTTGATAGGTAGTAGGGGTGTGTTCTTCTGTTAGAGGAGCCTGGCGCAGACTCGCAGATTAGAAATTTCAGTTTGTATCGGAATATGAGGGGAAATAGTTTTCCACATGATCATGACACACACGTTAGAGACGACATACCTTCATGAGATGAAGCTTTTGTGTGATTTATATGACGTGAATGGAACAGCGATTAAGAACGGAAAGTTTGGAGTTATTTCTTTGTTTTGTATTACTTCAATTAAAAAAAAAATAATCAAGAAACAACGTCTGGAGGATTCATCTTTGCTGTCTTTTGTGTGTCGTGAGTGTGTTAGACTATACCTTCAAATCATCTCCGATAATTAATGGCTATCAAGTTGGACTTTGAGAATGTTGTAAAAACTGCAATTATAAAACCATTTATCAAAAATGTGACTGATGACAATGTTATTTAAAAACATAAAAAGATATGAAGTCCTGAAATATTCATTTTAAGGCTTAGGCAATTTGAGAGATGTGTTTGAAGCTGATTTTGCTTTCCATTATGTTCCATTGTGGTTGTAGTAAGTGGTTGATATCTTAATGTTTTTTTATTGTTAAGAGACGATTTCTGCAACTCTGTGCCAGTGATTACCATGGAGCTATGGAACGCTTTATGAAAATAAGATAACTTGCATTTATATTATGTCTTATTGTGTTAAAGAATCAAAAGGCTCATTGGGGAGTCCAGATAACATACAATTGCTCAAACGTATCTGGCAGGCTGGCTTGTCAAAAGATAATTATGCCTATCCATTTTCTCCAGAGATGCTATCTGATCTGCTGAGATACTCCAGCACTTTGTGTTCTATGCAAGATTCCAGCATCTGTAGTTCCTTCTTTCTCTCTAATTATACTCAGTCTTTTTTCGATACATATCTTTAAAACCAGAAGCATGTGAATAGTCCCAGGTTCCCTTTTTTATTTTTGTCATGTGGTGCAGCGGTAGACTTGCTGCCTTTGCTCGGGCTGCTTCTCTGTAGGGAGTTTGTACGTTCTCCCCGAGAACCTCGGTTTCTTCCCACACTTCAAAGACATCCAGGTTTAATTGGTTAATTGGCTTGGTATAAATGTAAAAAAATGTCCCTAGTGTGTTTAGGATAGTGTTAATAGAGTCATACAGTGATACAGTGTGGAAATAGGCCCTTCGGCCCAACTTACGCTGGCCGGCCAACGTGTCCCAGCTACACCAGCCCCACCTGCCTGCTCTTGGCCCATATCCCTCCAAACCTGTCCTATCCATATCCCTAACTGTTTCTTAAATGATGGGATAGTCCCAGCCTCAACTCCCTCCATACACCCACCACCCTATGTGTGAAAAGGTTACCACTCAGATTCCTATTCAATATTTTCCCCTTCACCTTAAACCTATGCCCTCTGGCCATCGATTCCCCCACTCTGGGCAAGAGATTCTGTGCATCTACCAGGTCTATTCCTCTCATGATCTTACACACCTCTATAAGGTCACCCCTCATCCTCCCGCTCCCCAAGGAATAGAGACCCAGCCTAATCAACCTCTCCCTATCGCTCAGACCCTCTGGTCCTGGCAACATCCTCGTAAATCATCTCTGAACCCTTTTATGCCTGACAGTGCATAGAATATGTGGGATCGATGGTCGGTGCGGACTCGGTGGGCCGAAGGGCCTGTTTCCTCACTGTATCTCTAAACTAAATTATTTTCTTCTGGAATAGTATTCTCTGGAGTTTTGAAGAGTGAGAGAAGATTTATTTAAAGTCTCCAAAATTCTAAGAGGGCCACATGAGCCAAATGAAGGGATAATGTTTGCCCTGCCTGGGACGTTATGGCATGGTTTGAGAACAGCGGGTAGGGCATTGGGACTGAGATGTCTGACCTCTTTCCTGCCCTCCACCCAGAGACCCAAGCAGTCTTTCAAGGTGAAACAGCCAGTCGCTTGCATCTTCCAATCTAGTGAACTGTATTCACTAGATGAAGATGAACAATGAAAACAGCCCCCTTGTCCCAACTCGACCATGCCCACCAAGATGCCCGATCTAAGCTAGTCTCATGTTTGGCCATTACCCTCCAAACCTTTCCTATTTATTTACCTGCCCAAGTGTCCGTTAAATGCTGCTATAGAACAGTGTAGCTGAGGAACAGGCCCACAATGTCCGTGCCAAGCATGATGACAAGACCAACTCTTATCTGCCTGCACATAATCCACGTCCCTCCAGTCCTGATCCATATCCATATCCATATCTAAAAGCTTCATAAATCCCATTGTGTCAGCCCCCTCCATCACCCCTGGCAGGTTGTTCCAGTCACTCACTACCCTCAGTAAAAAGAAAAGTGCCCAGCACTTTGGGGTGGCACGGTGGCAGAGTTGCTTCCTTACAATGCCAGAGACCCAGGGTTGATCCTGTCTGTACGGAATTTGCACCTTCTCCCTGTGACCAAGTGGGTTTCCTCCCACACTCCTAAGACGTGCAGATTTGTAGATTAATTGGCTTCTGTAAATTGCCCCTAGTGTGTAGGATAGAATTACTGTATGGGTGATCACTTGTCGACGTGGAATTGGTGGGCCAAGGGGCCTGTTTCAACGGTGTATCTCCAAACTAAACTATACTAAACATCGACGTTAGACACTAAATGCTGGAGTAACTCAGTGGGACAGACAGCATCTCTGGAGAGAAGGAATAGGTGATGTTTTAGGTCGAGACTCTTCTTCAGTCTAAAGGAGTGTCTCGACCAGAAAGGTTACCCATTCCTTCGGTCCAGAGATGCCGCCCGTCCCGCTGAGTTACTCCAGCATTTTGTGTCTGTCTTTGGTGTAAACCAGCATCTGCAGCTCCATCCGAAACTAAACATCTTCTTTTAAACTTTGCCCTTCTCACATTAAAGCTCTAGCCTCCAGTCATACCCTCAATATTGGGGAAACCAAACACAGATTCGCGGAACTCTGACATTCAATCCACTGGGCCGGCAAAGTGTGTCCCATTCCTTTCAATTTAATTTTTCATCCCATTCCCGCTCCAAGCTGCCTGCCTGCATCCTCCTGCCTGACTCAAGCTTGAGAACGGCAGGGCCATAAGTGATAGGAGTCATTAGGGCCATAAGTGATAGGAGCAGAATTAGGCCATTCAGCCCATCAAGTCTACTCCGCCATTCAATCACGGCTGGTCTACCTCTCCCTCCTAACCCCATTCTCCTGCCTTTCCCCATAACCTCTGACACCCGCACCTGTACGGTCTTCACTTTCTGGCCTCGATTACGAATTCACCATTTAATTCAAATTTCCAGCATCTGCAATTTATTTTATTTTCTTTGAAAATAAATTTACGCCGGCAGAACGTAGAGAAACTTTGGAATTCTATATCCCAGAGGGTTGCGGAGGCTGAGTCACTGCGTTGATTCAAAACAACAGATCAATACTTTTCAGGGCATTCAGGAAAGCAAGGGATTTATTAACACAAAACTCAAAGCTCTGGAGTAACTCAGCAGGTCAGGTAGCATCTCTGGATTAAAAGAATGGGTGGCGTTTTGGGTTGGGATCCTTTTTTACAACAACTATTTATGAATAGAATCTTTTGGGAGGAAGTGATATCAGATCAACTCCGATTCTCAATTCGTCTTGCGTAGGAAGGAACTGCAGATGCTGGTTTACACCGAAGATGGACACAAAACGTGTTTCATTGTTTGTACCCACCTCATTATCACTATTTTCCACAGCCATCAATGGATCATTGTGGGCTCCACCTTACCATGATCATCCTTGCTGGTCTTGGTTTGTTCTTTTCATACCTTTCATTCTGTTGTTCTTTGTACCTTTTCACACCTCTGCTTTCTCTCTCCCCTGGCGCTTAGTCCGAATAAGGGTCTCGACCCGAAACATTGCCTATTCCTTTTCTCCAGAGATGCTGCCTGACCCGCTGAGTTACTCCAGCATTTTGTGTCCATCTTTAATTTATTAATCCAGGTGGACAACAGCATAAAGTTGGAAGATGAGCCACAATCTTAATGAATGTCAAGAAGTCATGATTCAACTTTATCAGACTGATCAGGCCGCATTTGGACTAATGTGTGCAGCTCTGGTTGCCCATTACAGGAAAGACATAGAGGCTTTGGAGAAGGTGCAGAAGAGGCTTATCAGAATGTTGCCTGGATTAGAGGGGATGAGCTATAAGGAGACGTTGGACAGACTTGGATTGTTTTCCCTGGAATGTTGGAGGGTGAAGAGAGACATGATACTAGTATATAAAATTATGAGAGGCATAGCTTCCTTTATCTCAGGTTAGAAACATAAAAGGCACTTTGGCCTTCATCGGGCAGAGTATTGTGTATAGAAGTTGGGAGGTCATGTTGCGGTTCATAAGACATTGGTGAGGCGGCAATTTTCTCTTTTTTATTTCCTACTGCTATAAAATAAAAAAGAAAATTATAGAAGTACAAATAAGATTGACTGTTAATTTTAAAAATATTAAGAATGTATGTGACGTTAATATTTTCTTTTGCTTTAATTGGATTTTATATTTCTTCTTAATATGTAATTACTTCTAATAAAAATATCTTACAAAAAAAAAAAAAAAAAAAAAAAGAATATTGTGTTCGGTTCTGGGTACCGTTTTATAGGAATTATGTTGTCACGCTGGCAAAGGTTCAGAGAAGATTAGCAAGGATGTTGGCAGGACTCGAGGGTCTGAGTTACAGGGAGAGGTTGAGCAGGCTGGGATTTTATTCTTTGGAGGAGAATGAGGGGTGATCTTATAGAGGAGTACAAAATCTTGGCAGGAATAGCTCAGAGTCTCTTGTCCAGTGTAGGCGAAGCGAGAACCAGATAGGTTTAAGATGAGGGGGGAAAGATTTAATAGGAACCTGAGGGGTAACGTTTTCACATAAAGGGCGGTGGGTGTATGGAATGAGCTGCTGGAGGAGGTAGTTGTAATGTTTAAGAAACGTTTGGATAGGCACATGGACAGGGCAGGTTTAGAGGGATGGGCAGGTTGGTCGGTGTGGGCAAGTTGGGCCGAAGGGACTGTTTCCACGCTGTATGACTCTATGACTGTAATTCTATGACTATGAATGTATGACTATATGACTATGAATGTATGACTCTTTGACTAGAGGGTATAGTTTTAAGGTGAGAGGGGCAAAATTTGAATGAGATGTTTTTTCACACAGAGAGTGGATTGCCGGGGGTGGTAGTGGAGTCAGATACAATGGTGACATTTAAGTGGCTTTTAGATTGGCACATGGATATGCAAGGATCAGATCATGTGCAGGCAGATATTAGTTTATCTCAACATCATGTTCAGCACAAACATTGTGGTCTGAAGGGCCTGTTCCTGTGCTCCACTGTTCTATGAGAGGCACAGCAGATTCTACGAGCTCGATTACCATATAACCACATAACCATATAACCATATAACAATTACAGCACGGAAACAGGCCCTCTCGGCCCTTCCAGTCCGTGCCGACCATTTGTTTTCCCCTAGTCCCATCTACCTGCACTCAGACCATACCCCTCCATTCCCTTCATGTCCATATACCTATCCACTTTACTTTTAAATGTTAAAATCGATCCTGCCTCCACCACTTCTGCTGGAAGCTCATTCCACACAGCCACCACCCTCTGAATAAAGAAGTTCCCCCTCACGTTACCCCTAAACTTCTGTCCCTTAATTCTCATGTCATGCCCTCTTGTTTGAATCTTCCCTACCCTCAATGGGAAAAACTTATCCACGTCAACTCTGTCTATCCCTTTCATCATTTTAAAGACCTCAATCAAGTCCCCCCTTAACCTTCTGCGCTCCAAAGAATAAAGACCTAACTTGTTCAACCTTTCTCTGTAACATAGTTGCTGGAACCCTGGCAACATTCTAGTAAATCACCTCTGTACTCTGTCTATTTTGTTGACATCCTTCCTATAATTAGGCGACCAAAATTGTACACCTTAAATCCTTAAATATTACAAAATTGTACACCTTAAATCCTTAAATAAATCCTTAATATCCTTAAATATTAAAATATTTTGCTCCTATTAGTTATGTTACTATCTCCTTTATTTTATGCTTCAACTCCATCTATTACTTTTACTTTTATTATTGTCACAAGTACCGAGGTACAGTGCAAAGCATTGTTTTGCATGTTATCCAATGTACAGATGTAATGTACTATACATAAATACCGTCATGTCAAACTCAGTTATATCATGTCTTATTGTGTTAAAAGAATCAAAAGGCTCATTGGGGAGTCCAGATAACATACAATCGTTCAAACGTATCTGGCAGGCTGGCTTGTCAAAAGATAATTATGCCCATCCATTTCCTCCAGAGATGCTACCTGATCTGCTGAGATACTCCAGCACTTCGTATTCTACATAAGATTCCAGCATCTGTTGTCCCTTCTTTCTCTCTAATTATACTCAGACTTTTTTCGATACATTTCTTTAAAATGTGGATATTCCCAGATTCCCTTTTTTATTTTTGCCATTTCATTTTATCAATTGGCGGCACGGTGGTGCAGTGGTAGAGTTGATGCCTTTGCTAAGGCTGCTTGTCTGTAGGGAGTTTGTACGCTCTCCCCGTGACGTGCGTGGGTTTTTATTCCAAGAACCTTGGTTTCTTCCCACCCTCCAAAGACGCCAGGTTTGAAGGTTAATTGGCATGATATAAATGTAAAAATTGTCCCTAGTGCGTGTAGGATAGTGTTAATGTGTGCGAGGGCCTGTTTCCTCGCTGTATCTTTAAACTAAACTAAATTTCTTCTGGAATAGTATTCTCTGGAATTTTTGAAAAGTGAGAGAAGATTTAATTGAAGTGTCCAAGAAGGCATCACGGGCCTATGGCTTTATGAATCTTTGACTAGCGGGTATAGGGCCGGTCCCACTAGGCCGTCATTTGCGCGTCACGCAGATGGCGCGCGAAGATTTTGTACATCCCAAAATCCTGCTTAGCCGCGCGTCACTGCCTATGTCATCGCGCACCATGCGTTCGTAATGCGCACCACGTGCGTGTCACGACGTGTGCGCTGTGCATCGTGACGCGTAAATGATGTCGCGGAAATTACGCGCAAATGATGGCCAAGTGGGACAGGCCCTTTAAGCTTTAAGGTGAGAGGGGCAAAATTTGAAAGAGATGTTTTTTTACACAGAGAGTGGATTGCCGGGGGTGGTGCTGGAGTCAGGTACAATAGTGACATTTGAGAGGCTTTTAGATTGGCACATGGATATGCAAGGATATGGATCATGTGCAGGCAGATGAGATTAGTTTATCTCAACATCATGATCAGCACAAACATTGTGGTCCAAAAGACCTGATCATGGGCTCTACTGTTCTATGAAAAGCAAGCAGATTCAACGGGCTCAATTGGCATTTTTTGCTACTATTAATTATGTTACTATGTTCTTTCTTTTACGCTTCAACTCCATCTATGACTTTTACTAGGTTTAAATTTATTATTGTCACATGTCCCGAGGTACAGTGCAATGCATTGTTTTGCGTGCTATCCAAACAGATCCGATGTACTACACATAAATACTGTCATGTCAAACTCAAATACAATAGATCGAGCAAAGGGGAAGATGCAGAGAGAAGAATATAGTTCTCAGCATTGTAGCACATTCGTTCTAGAAACATAGAAAATAGGTGCAGGAATAGGCCAATCGGCCCTTCGAGCCTGCACCGCCATTCAATATGATCATGGCTGATCATCCAACTCAGTATCCTGTACCTGCCTTCTCTCCATACCCCCTGATCCCTTTAGCCACAAGGGCCACATCTAACTCCCTCTTAAATATAGCCAATGAACTGGCCTCAACTACCTTCTGTGGCAGAGAATTCCACAGATTGACCACTCTCTGTGTGAAAAATGATTTTCTCATCTCGGTCCTAAAAGACTTCCCCCTTATCCTTAAACTGTGACCACTTGTTCTGGAGTTCCCCAGCATCGGGAACAATCTTCCTGCACCTAACCTGTCTAACCCCTTAAGAATTTTGTAAGTCTCTATAAGATCCCCCCTCAATCTTCTAAATTCCAGCGAGTACAAGCCAAGTCTATCCAGTCTTTCTTCATATGGAAGTCGTGCCATCCCAGGAATCAGTCTGGTGAACCTTCTCTGTACTCCCTCTATGGTCTGGTGAACTTTCTCTATGTACTGTTAAAGAAGGAACTGCAGATGCTGGAAAATCAAGGGTACACAAAATGCTGGAGAAGCTCAGCGGGTGCAGCAGCATCTATGGAGCGAAGGAGATAGGCAACGTTTCGGGCCAAAACCCTTCTTCAGACTGGTGGGGGGTGGGGGGAGGCGGGGGGAAGAAAGGAAAATGGAGGAGGAGCCGAAGGTTGTGGGAGAGGTGGGAAGGGGCGGAGACAGCAAGGGTTAACAGAATTGGGAGAATTCGATGTTCATGCCAAGAGGATGCAGACGCCCCAAGCGGAATATGAGGTGCTGTTCCTCCAATTTTCGGTGTTCCTAACTCTGGCCGTGGAGGAGGCCCAGGACCGAGAGGTCGGATGTGGAATGGGAGGGGGAGTTGAAGTGCTGAGCCACCGGGAGGTCGGGTTGGTTATTGTGGACCGAGCAGAGGTGTTCGGCGAAACGATCGCCAAGCCTCCGCTTGGTCTCACCGATATGGATCAGTTGACATCTAGAGCAGCGGATGCAATAGATGAGGTTGGAGGAGGTGCAGGTGAACCTCTGTCGGACCTGGAACAACTGCTTGGGTCCTTGAATGGAGTGGAGGGGGGAGGTAAAGCGACAAGTGTGGCATCTCTTGCGGTTGCAAGTGAAAGTGCCCGGGGAAGGGGTGGAGCGGGAGGGAAGGGAAGAATTGACAAGGGAGTTGCGGAGGGAGCGGTCTTTGCGGAAGGCAGACAGGGGGGGAGATGGGAAGATGTGGCGAGTGGAGGGGTCACGTTGGAGGTGGCGAAACTGGCGGAGGACTATGTGTTGTATGTGCCGGCTGGTGGGGTGAAAGGTAAGGACCAGGGGGACTCTGCCCTTGTTGCGAGTGGGGGGATGGGGAGAGAGGGCAGTGTTACGGGGTACGGAGGAGACCCTGGTGCGAGCCTCATCTATAGTGGGGGAGGGGAATCCCCGTTCTCTGAAGAAGAAGGACATTTGTGATGCCCTGGTGTGGAACACCTCATCCTGGGAGCAGATGCGGCGTAGACGGAGGAATTGGGAATAGGGGATGGAGTCCTTACAGGAAGCAGGGTGGGAGGAAGAGTAGTCCAGGTAGCCGTGGGAGTCAGTGGGTTTATAGTGGATGTCGGTCAGGAGTGTATCCCCTGCGATGGAGATGGTGAGGTCAAGGAATGGTAGGGAAGTGTCGGAAATGGTCCAGGTGTATTTGAGTGCCGGATGGAAGTTGGTGGTGAAACTCCCCCTCCCATTCCGTATCTGACCTCTCTGTCCTGGGCCTCCTCCACGGCCAGAGTGAGCAACACTGAATATTGGAGGAACAGCACCTCATATTCCGCTTGGTGAGTCTGCATCCTCTTGGCATGAACATTGAATTCTCTCAATTCTGTTCACCCTTGCTGTCTCCGCCCCTTCCCACCTCTCTCACAGCCCTCGGGCTCCTCCTCCTCCTCTTTCCTTTCTTCCCCCCCGCCTCCCCCCACCAGTCTGAAGAAGGGTTTTGGCCCGAAACGTTGCCTATCTCCTTCGCTCCATAGATGCTGCTGCACCCGCTGAGTTGCTCCAGCATTTTATGTATCCCCTTCTCTATGTACTCCCTTCTAATGTCCTCAATGGGGCAGAGGTGAATTGGACAGTACTCTAGATTAGGGAAGGACCATTCGGAAGCCTGATAACGGAAGGTTAGAACCTTAGAGATGCAGCGCAGGAACAATCACCTTGGCCCACCGATTCCATACCGACCAGCGATCCCCGCACGCTAACACTATCCTACACACACACCGGAGACAATTTATACTTGTTACTGAAACCAATTAACCAACAAACCTGAATGTCTCTGTAGTGTGGGACCTCACAGTGGGCCAGAGGTGGAACCGCTGCCTGACAGCTCCGGAGACCCTGGACACTGACCTTGGGTGCTGTCTGTACGGAGTTGGTACATTCTCCCTACGACGTGTGGGTTTCCTCCGGGTACTACGGTTTCCTCCCACACGCCAAAGACTTACAAGTTTGTAGGTTCATTGGCTTCGGTGAAGATTATAAAAGAATTGTCTCTAGTGTGTAGGATAGTGCTAGTGTAAGGGGATCGCTGGTCGACATGGACTCGGTGGGCTGAAGGGCATGTCTCTGTGCTGTAGCTCTAACCTAAACTAAACTAAACAGTGATCTCGATGGCACATCACTTATTTCATCTTAGAGTCATACAACATGGAAGTCCATGTCGACTAAGATGCCTCATAAAGCTAGTCCCATTCGCTTGCATTTAACCCCATATTCCTCTAAACATTTCCTATCGATCTTCTTCTTTCGTGCGGCGTGCACAGCCTAAAGTTGTAGGACAACTTGTACTATTTGATCTTCCGTTTGTGCACGTCGAGTTGATTGCATTCGTCGAAACAGGGCGGACCACGTGAAGGTTGCAATCTCCCACCCCATTCCCATCGATGTATCTGTCCAAGTGCCCTTAAAATGCTGTTATATTATCTGCCTCAACTACCTCCTCTGGCAGCTTGTTCCATATACTCACCACCCTTGAGTGAAAAGGTTACCCCTCAGGTTCGTAGTAAATCTTGCCCCCCTCACCTTAAACCTATGTCCTTGAGTTCTTAATTCCCCCAACTCTGGCAACGACAAACAGGACTCAGTAATGCCCACAGCTCCCTGTTCTCTCTGCAATCTTTCACCCATGCCAAAGTGTGACCTCTTCGATAATGAGATGTTATCGATACACTATGAGGTGTCAGGTTTTTTTTATTTTTTTTATTTTTTTATTATTTTATTTGTTATAGAAACAAAATAATAACAGAGTACATTATTTTACTATAATGAAAGTACGTGATAATAATGATAAATTCATACTATTAATATTATTTGTATTATTATTAATTATAAATTTCAAAGTTATATATTTTATATAATTAAGAATACATGGTACTAATAATGCATTTATAGTATTAGCAATATACTCATACTGTTAATAATATTTGTATTATCCCAGATTTTTAAATATAAGACCAAATTTTATGTAATTAATAATACATAATACTAGTAAAAATTTTATAATATTCATTATATTTTCATTATGTTAACAATATTTGTATTATCATTGATTAATCATTTAAAATTATTATATAATTGAAAATACACAGTTTTATATAATTGAAAATATAAGAAACTAATAATATTTTCATGAAGTTAATGATATTTATATTCATATTGATATTAAGAATTTAAGATAATGTGTTTCTATACTATTTTCTAATTTTTTATATAGATATAAGAAAATAGAAAATAGAGTAAAGAGTGAGAAAAGTTTGATGGAGAGTAAAATATTCCTCATTAGTCCGTACTTGGAGATATATTCATGATTTATTATATATATTTCTTCATCCATTCAAATATTCAGGCCTCAGTCAGGTCCTCGCGCCGAACCGTTATGACCCTGTAAATATTTAATATATGGAGACCAAATCCCTTTGAAGAAGTCTAACCTATCCATAAGGACGAGCCTCAGTCTCTCCAAATGGAGTGTCTCCGACATTTCTGTATTCCACATTTTGATTGTTGGGAATGCAGGGCCTTTCCAAAATTTTAATATTAATTTTTTCCCAATTATTAGACAATAGTCGATAAAAATTCTTTGGTTCATTGTTATTAGTTTGGTCAGTTTCAAGTATTCCAAGTATTATTAACTTTGGATCAGGGGTCATACTTATATTGACAACATTCGAAATTATCTTAAATATTTCGTTCCAATATTCTACAATTTTTATACAGTTAGTAAATGAATGTGACAAATTTGCTTCTGAGATTTGGCATTTATCACATGTAGGAGATATTTTTGGGAAAATATTATGTAATTTAGATTTAGAGTAATGTAATCTGTAATATTTTAAATTGTATAAGGGAATGTTTAGCATTTAACGAGCAATGATGTATATGTTGTAGACTTTCACCCCATATTTCTGGTCTTATAATTTGGCCTAATTCATTTTCCCAAGACTCTCTATATGTTTCTGTTAATGGGATATCACTTTCCAATAAAATATTGTATATATATGATATCATTTTTTCCGTATTTGGATGTTTATTCAAGCATTCATCTAAAATTTCTGTCTTTCTATTTCTAAATTCTTGTGTATTTGCAGAAACATAGTTTCTAATTTGTAAATATCTAAAATATTCTTTATTATGTAGTCCATAAGTTTGTTGTAACTCTTGAAATGAAAGAAAAGAGTTTTCCTTATAAAGATCACCTATCTTAGAAATTCCTTTATTTTTCCATTGTAAAAAAGCTTTATCCAACATTGAAGGTTTAAACGTAAAATTATTGGCAATGGTAAGACCTAGTGGTATGAATTTTAGTTTTAGTGTTTTCTTTATTTGTTTCCAGATACGGATTCCATTTTCTATTATCGGATTTTCACTATAAACTTTCTTAGCTACGTTAGTGTTAGCAAATATTATAGAGCTAATTTCAAATGGAGAACAGTCTTCTTTTTCCATATTTAACCAATTTGGTTTATTATCTATTTCTTCTAACCAAAAATTCATATTTTTAATATTAACTGCCCAGTAATAGAACATAAGATTTGGTAATGCTAATCCTCCATTTATTTTGGGTTTACATAAATGTTTTTTACTTATTCTATGGCTCTTATAATCCCAGATAAAGTTAGTAATTAGAGAATCTACTTTTTTGGGTGTCAGGTTTTTAAACCCATTGCATCTTATAGGCACCACTTCTCCTGTATCCACCAGGTTGGGGAATAGCAAGCCAGAGTCATGGAATGTATCAGGCAGTAGGCTTGAATTTCACTAAATATAAGCAAGACTTGGGAATTTAGCTATAGGGGTTAGTTTGTTCACACAGCATATTTTCCATCTAATATTAATGGATGGAAAATATCCTGAGGCGTTAGAACCTTAGATCTTTAATGCACAAAACAATTTAGAGGCTGCATCAGCGACCCTGAGAGCATGAGAACAAACCCAGTTCAACCATTGCTGATGTGGACATTATTAAATCAAGGCAAATCAGTCCTTACAAGTGTGAAGTGCATTGGTGAGACCACATCTTAGCAATGCACATTGTTTTAGGTCTCCTTTTTAGTTTAGTTTAGTGTAGTTTAGAGATACAGCGTGGAAACAGACCCTTCGGCCGACTGAGTTCATGTCGACCTGCGATCCCCGCACACTAACACTATTCTACACACACTGGGGAAAATTTACAATATTACTGAAGTCAATTAACCCACAAACCTGTACATCTCTGGAGTGTGGGAGGAGACCGGAGCTCCCGGAGAATACCCATGCAGGTCAAGGGGAAAATGTACAAACTCGCCACAGACAGCACCCGTAGTTAGGATGGAACCCAGGTCTCTGGCGCTGTAAGGCAGCAACTCTACCGCTGCTCTTGGCTTCCTTGTTATTTCAATAGTTATTCTCACAGAGGACAAACGCTGATGGATCTTTTTGATTAAAGATTTTTAAATAATTGAATTCAACTGATTATGCTGATCCCCGATGAATTTTTTATAGAAGTACCTCAAGCTGAACAAAAGCAAAAACTAGAAAAAAGATCAATCCTTGTTTAAGGTGAGTGGCTTAAGCTTCATGTGAGTGGCCTGCAGTAGTGATTTGAATGATCTCTCCAGCTAATTACCAGATGCAGGCTGTATGTGTGTTTCACAAGAAGGTCAAATTTGCTTTAAAAAGTTGCTGTTTATTGTTAATGTGGAGCTTTAAAATTTTTTATTAACCATTAAAAGTTTTATCAACCAAGGAATCGGGCTCTCCAGTTGACTCGGCCCTCATAACTGGGTCATATGTTCCACGTTGAGCTGGAAACTAAATTAAGGCTGTATATTGTTCGTCATGTGCACTTCATGTAACTGGAATTGTTAAAGAGTTGAGTTTGAGTTTTGAGTTTAGTTTGTGTACTGAGGGACAGGGAAAATATGTTGCAGCATGCTAACCAGTCAGCAGAAACAAGCCATCCAGTGTACAAATATATGATAAAGTGAATAATGTTTAGTGCACGATAAAGTCCAGTAAAGTCTGATTAAAGATAGTGTGAGATTCTCCAGAGAGGTTTATAGTAGATTCGGACTCTGTCTGGTTGCAGCAGGATGGTTCAGTTGCCTGATATCAGCTGGGAACAAACTGTCCCTGAATCTGGAGGTGTGCGCTTTCACACTTCTATACCTCTTGCCTGATGGGAGAGGAGAGACGAGGGAGTGGTCGGGGTGCGACTCGTCCTTGATTATGCTGCTGGCCTTGCCGAGGCAATGTGAGGTTTAAACTGAGTCAATGGAAGGGATGTTGGTTTGTGAAGAGGCAAAGTTACGAGCTGAAACATGGAAATGCTCAGACTACTATTTTCCTTCAAATTCAGAACAAGTTCCAACTTGTGATTTACATGTTCTACATGGCCATCGTAGAGTCTGTCCTCACCTTCTCCATCGTGGTCTGGTTTGGCTCAGCCACCCAGCACGACATCTGGAGGCTGCAACGAATCGTCCGATCAGCAGAGAAGGTTATTGGCTGCAACCTTCCCTCCATTGAAGAACTGTACACTGCAAGGGCCAGGAAGCGAGCGGGCAAGATCATCTCTGACTCCTCTCACCCTGGCCACAAACTCTTTGAATCACTTCCTGCTGGAAGGCGACTCCGGACTGTCAAAGCTGCCACAGCCAGACATAAAAACAGTTTTTATCCACGAGTAGTTGCTCTACTCAACAGCCAAAAATCTGTAGCCTCCCTTTGATCTGGTATTTTGTGGGTTCACTTGCTTGATCAATGGTGTTTTATCATTAATGTTTTATTATTATTAATGTTTAGTCGTAACTGTCACTGTATGTCATGTTGTTACTTGTGGGCGGAGCACCAAGGCAAATTCCATGTATGTGAATACTTGGCCAATAAACTTACTTACCTGACATTGTAAATGTCTACTTTTTCACTGTCATGCTAATTTGAGGATAATTTGTGTAGGAAGGACCTGCAGATGCTGGTTTATTCCGAATATAGATGCAAAATTGCTGGAGTAACCCTACAGGTCAGGTGGCATCTCTGGAGAAACAGGATGGGTGATGTTTCGGGTCAGGACCCTTCTTCAAAGAAGGGGTTCTGATGGAACTCAACCCACTGAGTTCTTCCAGTGGTTTATTTTGTACCCTCCGGTCAGGTACGTTTCAAATTTGTTTATGGCTTATATATTTCTAATTACTTAACGGATAAGTGTTTTGTTCAAAAGATGCAACCCATGCTCAGAGATGCGACCTGACCTGCTGTGTTACTCCAGCACTTTGTGTCGATTTTCAGAAGTAAACCAGCATCTGCAGTTCCTTCCTACAGATAGGCACAAAATGCTGGAGTAACTCAGCGGGCCAGGCAACATCTCTGGAGAGAAGGAATGGGTGACGTTTTGGGTCGAGACCCTTCTTCAGACTGGTGTCAGGGGAGAGGGAGACACATAGATAAGGAAACGTGAGGTGTGAATACGAGTGACTGTAGCTTCCCCTTGGATTTGGAGGAAGTGAAGGAGAAGTTGTTAAGAGTAAGGAGCAGCTCTGCAAGGCGGAGGAGAGTGTTGGTAGAGGGAAATTGGCTGGTTCTGCGGTCGAGGAAGAAACGGAGGCCTTTTAGACCTTCCTTGTGGGGGGATGGCGGTGTATGAAGTGGCTGAACATCCATAGTAAAAATGAGGGAGTGGGGGCCTAGAAACAGAAGTCACTGAAGAGCCAAAGGGTGTGTGAGGTTCCTCCCTACAGATTGAGGGAAGGTCCACCCTCACTAGGGTTGCCAACGGTCCCATATTAGCCGGGACATCCCGTATATTGGGCTAAATTGGTTTGCCCCATGTGGGACCTCCCTTGTCCCATATTTGACTGCCACTACTCGGGTCGAGGGGACTGTCAGGTCGGAGCGCCGCGTCTGGCCCCTCCTCACCCGTCCCGACGTAGAACAGCAGCAGCGCCTCGCCCATGGCCCCGTCGGTCGGCAGCCCGGCCAGCTGTCCGTCCTTCGGACCTTCGCTTACTGCCGACGCCACCACCCCATCCTTCTCATTGGTTCATGAGTTGGATGGGGTGCCGGGCCAAAACTCCTCAGCTGACCCGCCGGCTGGGCTTTGAGCGCTGTCCAGCACTCGGGCCAACTCATCATTCACCCAGCCACGGCCGAGTCGGTCAACGAATTGTCGCCTGGAATTTGTCCCTTATTTTGACAGTTTGTCGCTTATTTGGGAGTGAGAAAGTTGGCAACCCTAACCCTCACTCTTGCAGCATTATCTCAACCCAAAACATAGCTTTAGGGTGAGAGTTGCACAATTTAAAGGAGAAACGTGGGCAAGGTTTTTTCCAGAGGCACTCTACCAGGGGTAGTGAAGGCAGATATAGTGATGTTTAAGGGCTTTCATTTAGGCATATAGTAGCAAAGTTACGACATTTTGAGATTAAAATTCAAGTCTGCAATTTATCCCATCAGATAAAGCATAAAAAGAAGTTTAATTTGACACCTAATTCCCATTCATATTTTCAGTATTAAAAAAGTTATGGCCATTTTCAGACTCGGAAATTAGCATCTTGTTTCCTATTGCTTTTCCATTGACTTAATATAAAAGCTGTGTTCGAGGACAGTCAATATAATTAGTTAATTACCTAATTGTAGTTAATTACAAAATTGACCGTTGTGACGGGAATAGTAATAAACATCCAGACTGCCTTGAAAATTCAAAAATGTGATATTCTCAAGATCACAACTTTAATATTATTGTATTATATGCTGTAAGCCCGTAACAGATAGGTAAATAAATTACAATTTCTAGCAATAGACCAAGTCTTTATGGAGAAGATCAGTTGCTAGCTGGTACATTGGCTTATCATAATCAGTAGCATCATCATACTCCTCAGATTGTAACCAATAAGCAACTCTGTACACCTTGTTTTTCCTCAACTTTTCAATTTTTGCATTGTAAACTACAAGTTTTTGCTCTTCAAGCCACGCATGACAGGCCTTTCTGCCCACTACTTTCCCATTAAGAATGTCCTAGGGAATGACTTAAGGGACAGAGGTTTCTGGGTAACGTGAGGGGGAACTTCTTTACTCAGAGGGTGGTGGCTGTGTGGAATCAGCTTCCAGCAGAAGTGGTGGAGGCAGGATCGATTTTAACATTTAAGAGTAAAGTGGATAGGTATATGGACGTGTAGGGAATGGAGGGGTATGGTCTGAGTGCAGGTAGATGGGACTAGGGGAAAACAAATGGTCCGCACGGACTGGAAGGGCTGAGAGGGCCTGTTTCCGTGCTGTAATTGTTATATGGTTATATGGTTATATGGTCCTGTAGATTCCATTTCTTAAGAAAAGGATATATTTTTTAAATAGCCTAAGTATCCAAATAACAAACTAATCCCATTCCCACAAGAATTCACAAAATAACATGATTTTTAAATCTCATTGTCATGAATTTATATGCCAGATGGAAGGAATTTAATGTTTAATTCCCATAAATTAATCTATAAACATCCACTCAATATAATATATATATATATTTTTGCACAATACATGGGACTAAAATTGATATTTAGTATAAAAATATTGACTATGGAAAGACAATAACGCAAAATATAGACGATTTAGATGTTCTTATGACATGATTGTCCAAAACAAAAAAGAGCATTTAAATCATTTTGCGAGTGGGTTTTTCTAGAACGCAATCGATTGGAACGTCGCATTTGCGGTGAATTTGAAGCCCATATTGGCAGGAAAAACACTGCTGGTTCGTATGGGGCCCAAATCACAATTTCGCAACGTAAAATTAGATTAAAGTCATCCCAAGAAGCAAGATTATATGTAAAATAAACGACTTACCCGTTGTTTTGTCCCGTTCTTGCGATCCGTCACGTTGTAGGCGTTAGAAGTCGCATTTTATTTTAATCTAATTATTAAATTGTCTCGCGATTTAAAATAAATAAATAAATCGGGGACGGAAGTCCGATCGATTATTCTTCAGCAGCTAGCAATCCGCCGCCGACAGGCAGAAGAAAACTGGATTTTAATCCCACCCCCCCACCCCTCCCTCAAAGGCGCCAAAGTCATGCACACGGCCAGTGGCAGAACTGCAGCGCCGCTGAAGGTAAGTTTTGTAACATCGCACCATATAGATATGCAGAAAACAGAGGGATATAGATCACGTGAGCGGTGGTAGAGTTGCTGCCTTACAGTGCTAACAGCGCTGGTGACCGCGGTTCGATCCCGAACTACGGGTGCTGTCAGTACGGAGTTTGTGCCTTCTCCCTGTGAGTGCATGGGGTTTCTTTGAGATCTTCGGTTTCCTCCCACATTCGCACAGGTTTTTAGGTTAATTGGCTTGGTATAAATGTAAAATTGTCCCTCGTGTGTGTAGGATAGTGTTATTGTGTAGGGATTGCTAATCGGCGCAGACCCAGTGAGGCAATTGGCCTGTTTCCGCGCTGTATCTCTAAATTAAACGTGCAGGCATATGAGATCAATCTATGTTGACATCATGTTCGGCACACACATTGAGGGCTGAAGGGCCTGTTCCTGTGCTGTGCTGTTCTATGAAACATTGAACATCCTTTTTTGCTTCTACAGAAGATGCTCAACCCACTGAGTTCTTCCAGCAGTTATTTTGTACACTCCAGTCAGGTAAGTTTCTAATTTGTTTATGGCTTATTTATTTCTAATTACTTAAGGGATAAGTGTTTTGTTTTAAATTTTAGGATTTAAAAACTGCAAGATTATTATTAAAAAAAAAAAATAATAATTCCTGAACATGCTTTTCGGGTCGAGACCCTTTTTCAGTCTGAAGAAGTGTCTCGACCTGAAACATCACCCATTCCTTTCTCTCCAGAGATGCTGCCTGTCCCGCTGAGTTACTCCAGCATTTTGTGTCTACCATATACCCACTACCCGTTGATGGTGGAATTATATCTGGAGGTGGGCACATTTCCACTGTAAAAAAAATATTGGACACAACAGATCATGCTATTCAGTGTTGCAAAAGTATTTTTAATAACTTGAACTTTTCCATATAAAAAAGTATAAATTTTCCAGCAATAATATCTGAATACATCATTTGAGAGTCACTCCCTGTACATCTGACCACAGATGATATCAGTGCAGAATCCAGCCTGGCTTGACAAAGAATGCTTGTTATAAGCTACTCGCAAAAGGAAACCTTCATCAGGCTCCATCTTTACCTTCTTCAAGTTTAGCAGAAAGATGAGGCCAAAAGTACCGCATCAGCATAGTACATATCAGTTCTCTTTTTATATTACCATTCTAGTATAAAAACAAATCAACAGTTACAACAGTCTTTTCACAACTTCTGAACTTTGTACAATCAGATCACCCCCCCTACCCCCCCAGCGACCCCCCCCGCCCCCTTCCCCCACCAGAGCATAAATTACATGTGCAAGTTAATTTAAAAATCGAATGCATTTGGAATATATGTATAAATCCATCAAACAAATTAAAAGTCAGGAGTTATGCACAGCAGAGTTTAAAATATTATGTAAACCATCTTAAATAGAATCCGGTTGGCAGGATGTCTTTTGCTAGCAGTGAAATGGCTTTCCAGTGGCTGACTTTTATTTTTGAACTGTTATCCACTAAAAGTATAAATCTCTTCATCGCTAACTCCTAATTCTTTGTAGAATCTGTAGAAGAGATAGAAGATAATTAACAAGGCAGTTTTGATGTTTACAATAACCAAAACATCACAGGATTTTGTGCGATTAAAATTGTCCGTCAGCTTTGTCCCAGAGAGTCAGGGGCCGACATTCGGTTGTACGCTTTTCACGTGAAAGGTATGATGTGCAACAACGACAACAACTAGGACGGCACGGTGGCGCTGTGCTAGTATTGCTGACTTACGGTGCCAGAGAACTGGGTTCGATCCTGACTATGGGTGCTGTCTGTACGGAGTTTGAATATTCTCCCTGTGACTGCGTGGGTTTTCGCCGGGTGCTCCAGCTTCCTACCACACTCCAAAGACATATAGGTTTGTAGAATAATTGGCTTTGGTAAAAATTGTAAATTATCCCCAGTGTGTAGCATAGTGCTATTGTAGGGGGGACCGCTGATTGGCGCGGACTCCTTGGGCTGATGAGCCTGTTTCCACGCAGTATCTCTAAACATTTTCAGTTATATTGCAAGCTAGCTTTTCAAACTTAGATTTAACAAATCTCATGAAGGGATCAAAAAGATATGACTGGAAAAGGTATCCAAAGAACCTCAAGATTGTAGTGTAAAGAGGTTTACAATTCCCCAGAAACATGGAAATGGAATTCATAAGATGGTTTTAATAGTCTGGCTGCACAGGGCTGCCTGTTTATCCTCGTAAACTAATAGCTCTGCCTTTATGTTAATATTAAACTACCAACGCAACAGGTCACACTTCCAAACCTGATCCCTCGGTGCCATCTCTGAGGAGATTGCGTGTTCTCCTTATGCCTGCTAAGTCTTTGAGACTGCACAGTGGCGCAGTCTTACAGAGCCAGCGACCAGGTTTTGATTCTGACCTCGGCTGCTGTCTGTACAGAGTTTGCACGTACTCCCCGTCACCCCGTGGGTTTACTCTGGTGCTCCGGTTTCCTACCACATCCCAAAGGCGTGCTGGTTTGTAGGTTCATTGTTTTCTGTAAATTGTCCCTTGTGTGGAGAATAGAGCGGGTGATCGCTGGCCAGCGTAGGGCCTGTTTCTATGCTGTCTCTCTAAACTAAACTTAATAGGCTGAGTGGCCTCCTTTTACATTGCAAATAATTATTAAATGACGATTTATCACCATAAAAGATAAAATCACTGAATCACGTGTCACACAAAGTGCATCAGCAAGTCACATAAAATGCTCATTGTAGGTTCTAATAGATTATTCAGCATTTATTAGCCAGAGATTAGAATTCAGCTATAAATAGGTCTATGTGCAAATCAGGCAAATGTTGTTTTCCTCGTGCTTTGAAGTCCTGAGCATCAAGACATTGGAACACGCTTCCATTTACAATTCAGCATGATGGAGCACTGTTTCTTCCTTGTATTTTGTGGACACAACAACATCTTTACCTTAAGTACAAGTATTAATTATTAACCAAGACATACAGTGTGGACACAGGCCCAACTTGCCCACACCGGCCAACATGTCCCATCTATACTAGTCCCACCTGTCTGCGTTTTGACCATATCCTTCTAAACCTGTCCCTATAGAAACATAGAAACATAGAAACATAGAAATTAGGTGCAGGAGCAGGCCATTCAGCCCTTCGAGCCTGCACCGCCATTCAATATAATCATGGCTGATCATCCAACTCAGTATCCCGTACCTGCCTTCTCTCCATACCCTCTGATCCCCTTAGCCACAAGGGCCACATCCAACTCACTCTTAAATATAGCCAATGAACTGGCCTCAACTACCTCTGTGGCAGAGAGTTCCAGAGACTCACCACTCTCTGTGTGAAAAAAAGCGGTCTTAAAGGATTTCCCCCTTATCCTTAAGCTGTGACCCCTTGTTGACTTTCCCAACATCGGGAACAATCTTCCTGCATCTAGCCTGTCCAACCCCTTAAGAATTTTGTAAGTTTCTATAAGATCCCCTCTTAATCTCCTAAATTCCATCATAAGACAGTCCTGACATCCCAGGAATCAGTCTGGTGAACCTTCTCTGATGGCAATAATGTCCTTCCTCAGATGGAGACCAAAACGCACGCAATACTCCAACCCTGTACAACTGAAGTAGAACCTCCCTGCTCCTGTACTCAAATCCTTTTGCTATGAAAGCTAACATACCATTCGCCTTTTTTCACTGCCTGCTGCACCTGCATGCCTACTTTCAATGACCTGGTGTACCATGACACCCAGGTCTCGCTGCATCTCCCCTTTTCCTAATCATTAAATAATATTGCCACCAAAGTGGATAACCTCACATTTATCCACATTATACTGCATTACCCAGCCTATCCAAGTCACCTTGCAGTCTCCTAGCATCCTCCTCACAGCGAACACTGCCCCCCAGCTTAGTGTCATCCGCAAACTTGGAGATATTGCCTTCAATTCCCTCATCCAGATCATTAATATATATTGTAAATAGCTGGGGTCCAGCACTGAGCCCTGCGGTACCCCACTAGTTACTGCCTGCCATTGTGAAAAGGACCCTTTACTCCTACTCTTTGCTTCCTGTTTGCCAGCCAGCAATACTGAACCCCTAATACCGTATGCTTTAAGTTTGTGTGGGACCTTGTCGAAAGCCTTCTGGAAGTCCAGATATACCACATCCACTGGAGTTCCATCCTCGAAAAATTCCACAAGATTCGTCAGACACCTTTTGTAAATCCATGCTGACTTTGTCCAATGATTTCACCACTTTCCAAAACTCTAGCAGTTTCCCCACTACCGATGTTAGACTAACTGGTCTGTAATTCCCCGTTTTCTCTCTCCCTCCCTTCTTAAAAAGAGGGGTTACATTTGCTACCCGCCAATCCTCAGAACTACTCCAGAATCTGAAAGATTATCACTAATGCATCCACTATTTCCTGAGCTACTTCCTTAAGTACTCTGCAGCCTAGATTTATCGGCCTTTAATCTATTCAATTTACCCAACACCACTTCCCGACTGACCTGGAATACCATATCCTTGTTCCCCATGATCAACTCATGACTTACATTTGTCTATAAAAACTTTTGCAGTCAGTTTTTATGTGCCAGGAATTTCTCCCATATGCTGCTTTTTCTGGCTACTTTGTAATCCCCTTGTTATCCACGGATGCACTACCTTCCCCGATTTATTCTTTTGCCAAACTGGGATGAACAATTTTTGTAGTTGCAGTCTTTAAATGTCTTCCATTGTATATCCACCGTCAATCCAAGCCCTGCCCGGTTGGATAACTATCCCGTGCACCCATTATAACTGTTTTGCCTTTGTCGCACGCATTTCTAATTTCCTGTTTGATACCATCCCCAACTTCTCTGCTACTGTTAGGTGGCCTGTACACAACACCCACCAGCGTTTCTGCCCCTTAGTGTTTTGTAGCTCTACCCATACCGATTCCACATCCTCCAAGCTAATGTCCTTCCTTTCCATTGCTTTAATCTCCTCTCTAACACAGCAACGCTACCCCATCTACGTCACCCTGGAGCCATGTCTCCGTGATCCCAACTATATCATAATCATTAATATCTATCTGCACGTTCAACTCGTCCACCCGAATCGTCCTGGACTATCCATGCACCTGTCTAATTGCTTCTGAAACCTTGCAATAGTCTCTGGCCCAATGACCTCATCCGGCAGATTGTTCCATACACCCACCACCCTTTGTGTGAAAATGTTACGCCTCGGATTCCTATAAAATCTTTCCCCCTTCACATTAAACCTGCAAAAGAGACTCTGTGTATCTACCTGATCTATTTTTCTCATGATTTTATGCACCTCTATAAGATCACCCCTCATCCTCCTGGGCTCCAGGAAAAGGGTCCCAGCCTGCCTGTAGCTCAGACCCTCTAGTCCTGGCAACATCCTCATAAATTGTCTCTATACCGTTTCCAGCTTGACAACATCTTTCGTGTAACGTGGTTCCTAGAACTGAACACAATACTCAAAATGCAGCCTCACGAATGTCTTGCATAAATGCAACATGATCTCCCAGTTAAGGTTACACAGCACAGAAACAGACCCTTTAGTTCACTAGGTAGACACAAAATGCTGGGGTAACTCAGCGGGACAGGCAGCATCTCTGGAGAGAATGGGTGACGTTTCGGGTCAGGACCCTTCTTCAAACCTGACCCGAAACGTCACCCATTCCTTCTCTCCAGAGATGCTCCCTGTCCCGCTGAGTTACTCCAGCATTTTGTGTCTGCCTTTGATTTAAACCAACATCTGCAGTTCTTTCCTACACCTTTAGTTCACCATATCCACACTGACCACAAGCGCCCATCCATACTAATTTACCAGCACGTGATCTATTACCTTTGATACCATGGTGATTCAAACGCTCAGCTAGATACTGCTTGAATGGTGTGAGCCTCTGTCTCTGCCAATGATTGAGGGAATTTGGATCAAAATGTCATGATTCACTATCTTCACTTTTAACTGCCTTTTGGCACGGAGGCGCAGCAGAAGAGACCCGGGTTCGATCCTGACCACAGGAGCTGCCTGTACTGAGTTTATATGTCTTCCCCTCGCTTTTCTCCGGTTGCTCTGCTTTCCATCCATACTTCATCCACACCTCCCCCTACAGGTTTAGAAGTTAATCGGCTTTGGTAAAATTGTTAATGCGCAGTATCATGGTCATAGCAGACTTGGATGGGCGGAAGGGCCTGTTTCCGCACTGTATCTCTAAACTAAACTGCCCGTGAAGTAAGGGGTGTATCATGCACAAAATCTCTGCAATTTAAAGGATTTCTTATTTTATCGTTTGCATATTTTATAAATCCCTCAGTCATTTTAATTATGAGCGGCAGTAAACAGAGATCAAAGAAGTTGAAAACCGGCATCTTCAACCCACACAGTGAAATAATGAAAGTCCTTGATGTGGAGAGGGGCTGTTTCCATTAGTGGGAGAGTCTTAAGACCAGAGGTCATAGCCTCAAAATAAAAAGGCTATGGAAGGCCTTTAGGAAGGAAGATGAAGAGGAATTTCTTTAGTCAGAGGGTGATGAATCTGTGGAATTCATTGCCACAGAAGGCTGTAGAGGCCAAATCAATGGATATTTTTAGACAAAGATGGATAAATTCTTAATTAGTACGGGTGTTAGAGGTTATGGGGAGAAGGCAGGAGAATGGGGTTAAGGGGCAGAGTTAGATCTGCCATGATTGAATTGCAGACTTTATGCGCCAAATGGCCTAATTCCGCTATTACATATGTGCTATCATGCCCTGATCTGTGGTCTCAGTACTGCTTCAGCCCACGAGGGTTTGGGAGGGGGGTGTCTCATGAATGAATGGGACACCATTTCATTTTCCTGTCTTTCCTCAATGCTACAGCAATCACAGGAGTGCTCCAGCAGCATTGACTTTTTCCCCATCATTCAGCATTCAAGCGAGGCACCAGCTACAGGTCAGCTTTTGATGCTTCTCTGAAGGGAGGAAACGTCTTAAAAGCACAACTTTCCAAATTTCACGGTTCTCTTGGTGTCCTCTGAGGATTCTGAGGATCTGATCAGAGGATTTGGCAGTGGATCAAAACAAAGCACGAAGTAGCGAAGGATGAATGACAATTTTTAGTTTTGTTTAGTTTAGAGATATATCATGGAAACAGGACCTTCGGACCACTGCGTCCGCACTGACCAGCGATCCACGCACACTCACCACATATCTATCACGTATCTATCTGCATATCTTCCCTTTCCAAATTTAGAAAAGATTAAGAGCCAGAATTCAGGAGAGGCAGAGAGTGAAATATTAAATACTAGAATACATACCCAACAACTCTCTCAGTGAAGGACGGTGGACCACAAACGCACACCAGACTTTTCACCCCTTCAGTGCGCTGAGATAAAAGTTCTGTACA
Source organism: Okamejei kenojei (assembly GCA_035221665.1). NCBI lineage: Eukaryota > Metazoa > Chordata > Chondrichthyes > Rajiformes > Rajidae > Okamejei > Okamejei kenojei. Next base: position 15,246,707 of record CM069135.1, on the reverse strand, counting down.
GAGAGACATTTCAATCCTTCCCAGTCTTCCTGCCCATTCTTCGTGAGGCTGTGACAGAATATAGTCGACCTCAAACCTAAACAGACAAAGGTTTAACATTTTTGTATGTAGTGTAGAAACTGCATTAACTTTTCACTTTGAAATCGCAGAGTGAGAACTTGGTGGTCAGCATTTTATTTGTACTATAACCAGTGTCTGAGGGTGCAGCGGTAGAGTTGCTGCCTTACAGTGCCACAGACCCGGGTTCAATCCTAACTATGGGTGCTGTCCGTACGGGGTTTGAACGTTCTCCCCGTGACCTGCGTGGGCTTTCTCTGGGAGCTCCGGTTCCCTCCCTCACTCTAAAGACGTATAGGTTTGTATGTTAATTGGCTTCCATAAATTGTAAATTGCCTCTAATGTGAAGGATGGGGTTAGTGATTGTTGGCCGGTGTGGACTTGGTGGGCTGAAGGACCTGACTAGACCTCCAAAGTCTAACAAAAATGACTACATATCTTTGGTGCAAATTGCACCACTTGCAGGATCTTAACACACGTCATGCTTCTCCAATAGAAGCACGCAGATGGGAATAGTCACGGCATTCATCATCTTACAACGGTGATGTGCTCAACATTCCAGTTTTATGTTCATAAGTTCTCGGAGCAGAATGAGGCAATCTGGCCCATCAAGTCCACTCCGCCATTCAATCATGGCTGACCTATCTTTCCCTCTCAATCCCATTCTCCTGCCTTCGCCCCATAATCCATGACACCTGTACTGATCAAGAAGTTATCTACATTTACAATGGAACTTGCTTTCAATGGCGTGCAGGACTATTGTCCGCAAGTGGTGATATTTAAAAGAATCACCAACTACTTGCAGGTTGACTATTTACTTTCGTTTAGAGATGAGGAGGATCTCATTGAAACCTACCAAATAATGAAAAACCCAGATAGAGTGAATGTGGAGAGGATGATTCCAGTACGAAGAGAATATAGGATCAGAGGGCATAGCCATTAGAATAAATGAAGATGAGGAGGAATTTCTTGAGCCAGGAAAATGGGGTTGAGAGGAAAAAATAGATCAGTCATGATTGAATGGTGGAACAGACTCGATGGGCTGAATGGCCTATTTCTGCTCCTATATCTTATGAGATAGCATGGAAACAAGTCATTCAGCCAAGTCCTCACTGACTAGTTCTATGTTATCCCACTTTCCCATCCATTTCCTATACATTAGGGGCAATTTACAAAGCCAATTAACGTACAAACCCGCACATCTTTGGCATGTGAGAGGAAACCAGAGAAACCGGAGGAAACCCATATGGTCACGGGGAGAACATGCAAACTCTGCATTGCCAACCACCAAGGTCAGGATCAAACCTGGGTCTCTGGCAGCAGCTCTACCAGCTGTGCTATTGTGCTGCTCTGCACAGCAATTTGCTGCTTTCTTTTAAGATAGACACAAAATTCTGGAGTAACTCAGCGTCTCTGGAGAAATTGGTAGGTGACTTTTTGTCGGGACCCTTTTTCAGACTGAATCTTGAGCAAAAGACAAAGTGCTGGAGTAACTCAGCGGGTCAGGTAACATCTGCAGACTGAATGGATGGGCGATGTTTTGGGTCTGAAGATGGGTCCCAACCTGAAAATCCGCCCTCTCCACAGATGCTGTCTGACTCGCGGAGTAACTCCAGTACTTTAATTTTTGGCTTCCAGTTGCTCCCAGAAATGGGTGATTTAGTCAACTTGAAACACAGCAGAGCTGGCAGAATAGAAACAGTAGTGCAGAACAGAATCAATTTATAGACGAGAGAGGAGGCAAAAATAGTAATTGACCTCTAAACCTTTGCAAATAACAATGTGAGAGATGTGTGCACTCCATATGAACACAGCCACGGCAATGAGGCATGAGAAGGGATTAGTCTTATGGCAGCCTCTCAAAGACAGCCACAGACCAGTGGTTGGAATGACTGCTGTGAAGATGATGAATGTTGTGGGAGGAGGGCAAATAGTTTAGTTAAGTTTAGTTTATTGTTACGAGTACTGAGGTACAACGAAAAGCTTTGGTTGCGTGCTAACCATTCAGCAGATAGACTATATTAATTTAGATATAGCGTGGAAACAGGCCCTTCAGCCCACTGAGTCTGCACCGACCCTACTTTTCAGTTTCCAGCTCGGGTTTAATGAGTACTGTAGAAAGATTGGAGTACTTTATCGCTTAATTCAACTGAGGCAAAATCGATTTGTTAACTGCCACTGTTATCACTTGTTAACAGCCAGTAGTTAACACGTAGTTATACAATGTTTCACGAATACATCGATCTGCATTCTTCAGTCAATATAATTGTGGGTTTTTTTTTTTTTTTTTTAAAAATATCTTTATTTATTAGAGGTACCATAAGTTACATCAGTGTACATCCCTTATATTGTATTACAATCATTGTACCCCTTTTTTTTTAAGGCTTTAGAAAAGAGAGAAAAGAGAGAGAAATACCAGCAAAGAAAGTAGAAAAGTGAAAAAGAGATGTGAAAGTGCAAAAGCGTGACATAGGGAAAGGAAACCCTTGAAGAGTTAGGGACCGGAGAGTAAGAGATAGACCCTGGAGAGGAAAAAAAAAAGAAAAAGGGAAAGAAAGAGAAAGAAAGAAGAAAAGCCAGTTACTTTATTATAAACATCTCGCAAAAGGAATCTACCAACCCGACAGTTTTTCTTCCCCCTTTACCAAGACCCGACACCGGTACTTTTTTGAGGTATTCTTGCACCTTATCCTTGTAATAGATTTATAAATGCAGACCACGTCTTATAGAAACAGTCTGATTTTCCTGCGTCGGAGTCTCATATCTTCCAAATGTAGTGTTTCGAACATAGTTGAAATTCACATATTAACTGTGGAGAATTTTTCCAGAATTTTAAGATTAGCTTCTTTCCAGTTATTCAGCCATATTCAAATAGAATCTTTTGAAACACATTTAATTCAGGGCAATCTTCCGATATCCCGAAGATTATCCAGTCTGCTTTTGGAATCAGTTTTATTTTAAATATTTTTGTGAAAATTTCAAAAATTTCAGTCCAAAATGTTTGAATTTTTGTATAAAAGACAAATGAGTGTGCTATATTAGCTTCTTGACATTGACATTTATCACATATAGGTGAGACGTTGGGAAAAAAGTTTACTTATTTTAGTTTTTGAATAGTATAATCTGTGTAAGATTTTAAATTGTATTAAGGTGTGTCTTACATTAATTGAACATTTATGCACATTTAATAAATATTCTTCCCACCTTTCTTTGGGAATTTTTATACTTCTTTTTCCCAGTCTCGACTGATACCATCTGCTGTTGGTATTTCTGCATTTAGAATAATATTATATATATATATGATATTAGGTTTGCTGATTCTGCCTTTGTATTCATTACTTCTTCCAGTAAGTCTGGAGGCATATTGTGATAATCTTGTGCGTATTTTTTCAGATAGTCACAGATTTGGAAATATTTAAAATACTGATTGTTTCCCAAATTGTATTTTAGTTGTATTTGTTTAAATGATACTAGTTTTCCCAATTCATACACATCTCCGAAGATTTTAATTCCAGCTCTTTCCCATTGTATAAATGCTTTATCTATAGTTGAAGGTTTAAATGAGGGGTTTTTACCGATAGGAGATAACACGTAGTTATACAATGTGTCACCAATACATCGATCTGCATTCTTCAGTCAATATAATTGTGTTTTGACCAAGTATTACTGAAGCCGCGTTCCTTTGAATAAAATTCACGGCAGAATTTCTTAAAACTTACTGTCATTAAGGGCTCCGGACCACAAGCACGGGCTTCTTCTGTGCAGGTGCAGTCATTCTCCCATGTTATTTTAAGAAGGAACTAAAAATGCTATAACAATCGAAGGTAGACAAAAATGCTGGAGAAACTCAGCACGTGAGGCAACATCTCACCCGCTGAGTTTTTCCAGCATTTTTGTCCACCCACGTTATTTAGTAACTTGTACCCGTCAATGTTATATGAATTTTTTAAAAAACTTTACGCGTGTTGCTTTCTCACTATCCTTCAAGGTTAGTTCTTCTGTTTGCCTTTATTTGCTTCAGTTTTATTTAGTGTTATTTATCACGTTGTGGTTGTAGCTTTTGAACAATTTAAACGTATCGGATTTTTAAAATTCATATAAATTCATAGCATTGCCCGAGTGCCAAATCCCTTCAGCTGTACCTGCAATTGAAGCTACGGGTGGATTAGTACACCTTGAAGAGGCACTGACACTTTGTTTTTATGTAGAGGGGTAATAGAGAAGGGCTCCGGACCGCGAGCTCACTGACTGAATGATACAGATGACCGGAATGCAAATCACACCCTTCCGATCAATTATTTTAGGATAAGCCTTTCTAGAGAACATGCTAATTTTTGCTTTGCCCATTTTCAAAATATAGAATTTTGATAAAACGTCGCCTAGCCATTCCCTCCATAGATAGACACAAAATGCTGGAGTAACTCAGTGGGTCAGGCAGCATCTCTGGAGCGAAGGAATAGGTGACGTTTTGGGTCGAGACCCTTCTTCGGACCCTCCCTAGATCCAGCCTGACCTGCTGAGTGCTCCAGCACTTTATGTTTTGCTCTTAAAATAAATCCGTGGTCCGTTGAACAAACAACATGATAGACCACTCTGAAAGTACAGGTTTTGCTGTACACTTCATATTGTCGAACACATCATAATACACCTTGAGTGAATTAATAGGGTCAGATTATTTTTAAAAATCTGTTGTCTAGAATTAATCGATGCCCACCCTATGTACCTTATATCAGATTTAAATCGGAATTCCGATTTTTTTGTTTTCCTATTTGTAAATTTTTTGTACCTGATTATTTGGCGGCCAATCAACCACTGTCTCTCAGGGGGTTGCGTCCAATCACCGACCAACTTCCCTTAAAATTCCTGTCCAATCAACAAATTGGTCTCCTGCCGTCCAATCAGCCGTCATCTCCAAGGGCATTGTGTCCAATCACATAATGCAGTTTAACAGTAATTAGCAGCTACGGTAAAGGTTGGAAGCCAGCGGATGTATTGACAGATGAGAGCAGGAGCGATTAAGACAGTGTATAATCCATAGCACCTTAGTGTACAATTTCATAATCAATATTACTAAAAGTCTGATCTTGACAATTTCCTGTTGTTCTGTATATTGATTTTAGGAAAAACGCTGCCACTTACGGCTGTGATTTTTGACCATCTTACTCGGAGTCCCCCTCCGCTGTGCAGGACAAGAGGATTTTTCCCATCGATGAAAAATAAAAGAGTTATTCGTGTTTAAAAAATGTTGAGATTCTCTTTCCTGAAGGCCACGGCCCTTCCCGAGGGACTATAAAACCCGGAACTGCCTCAGTCAGTCTCTGCAAGATGGGGGAGCGAGAGGGTCACGTCTCTCAGTCTGAGCAGTGAATAACACTGAACACATGTCTACTAAACTGTGAGTGGTTTTACTGACCTGTCAGTGCCCTTAATGTGTGGTTTGAAAATATAATTTGGAAATGCTAAAGCTGTGTTTGCCTTTGGTTTGGAAATGCTAACGCTGTGTTGCCTTTCATTTGGAAATAACCATATAACCATATAACAATTACAGCACGGAAACAGGCCCTCTCGGCCCTTCCAGTCCATGCCGATCATTTGTTTTCCCCTAGTCCCATCTACCTGCACTCAGACCATACCCCTCCATTCCCTTGCCGTCCATATACCTATCCACTTTACTTTTAAATGTTAAAATCGATCCTGCCTCCACCACTTCTGCTGGAAGCTCATTCCACACAGCCACCACCCTCTGAGTAAAGAAGTTCCCCCTCACGTTACCCCTAAACTTCCGTCCCTTAATTCGCATGTCATGCCTTCTTGTTTGAATCTTCCCTACCCTTAATGGGAAAAGCTTATCCACGTCAACTCTGTCTATCCTTTTCATCATTTTAAAGACCTCAATCAAGTCCCCCCTTAACCTTCTGCGCTCCAAAGAATAAAGACGTAACTTGTTCAACCTTTCTCTGTAACATAGTTGCTGGATCCCAGGCAACATTCTAGTAAATCTCCTCTGTACTCTCTCTATTTTGTTGACATCCTTCCTATAATTAGGCGACCAAAATTGTACACCATACTCCAGAATTGGTCTCACCAATGCCTTGTACAATTTTAACATTACTTCCCTGCTCTTATATTCAATGCTCTGATTTATAAAGGCCAGCACACCAAAGGCTTTCTTTACCACCCCATCTACATGCGATTCCACCTTCAGGGAACTATGCACAGTTATTCCTAGATCTCTCTGTTCCACAACATTCCTCAATTCCCTACCGAAATGCTAAAGCTGTGTTGCCTTTGGTTTGGAAATGCTAAAGCTGTGTTGCCTTTGGTTTGGAAATGCTAAAGCTGTGTTGCCTAATTATAGTTGCCTTGCCTTCTATATAATTAAAAGTCTAATCTTGACCACTTCCTGTTTGCGCTTTATATTGATTTAGAAAAAACGCTGCCATTGTATGGCTTTGATTTTTGGCCATCTTACTCAGTCCCCCTCCGCTTATCAGGTGCCGAGGATTTTTCCCATCGATGAAAAATAGAAGAGTTATTAGTGTTTAAAAAATGTTGAGATTCTCTCTCCTGTCAATCAGCCATGAAGGCTACGCCCCATCTGGTGGGAGGGAGGGGAGGGACTATAATACCCAGAAATGTAGGCGTGGCTCAGTCTCTGCAAGATGGAGGAGGGAGAGGTCACGTCTCGCTGCCTTTAGTTGCCTTGAAATGGTAAGAAACTGCATTTGCATTTGGTGGCCTTGCACCCTGCTTGAAATTGAATTTCAAGGAATAGTCGTGAGCCAACTGCCAGCCCACTAGCCGTGAGTGAGTGAGCTGCCGGCACAACAGGCTTGAGTGACTGAGCCGCTAGCCCAAGAATCCATTCGGCCCACAATGTCCATACTAGCCCTCTGGAAACCAGTCCCATCAGCCTACAACACCCATACTAGCGCTCCAGAAAGCTCCCCACTGGCCACCAATATTGGAATTGGTGGAGAGGTGGAATATTGTGATGGGGGACCAGCGCTGTGATACTGGGACTCATTGGGTCCCACTTAGTCTAGTATATACTAAATAACAGGCCTGACAGACCTTGGCTGGGAACCTAGGGCTCACCAAAATTGGGCCCCGCTCCTCCTAAGGCCGGCCCTGCTAACACTATCCTGTGCACACTAGGGACAATTTACAATTTTACCAAGCAGTTAGCCTACAAGCCTGTACGTCTTTGGAGTGTGGGAGGAATCTGGAACCTCCGGGGAAATCCCACGTGGATCATGAGAACAACGTACAAACTCCATACAGACAAGCACCGGTGGTCAGGATGAACCCGGGTCTCAGGACCTGTAAGGCAGCAACTCTACCACTGCGCCACCGTGCCGCCCAATTACATGATCACAATCAAGCCATCCACAGTGTGCAGAAACTTAATAAAGAGAATAACGTTTAGTGCTGGATTAAGTCCAGTAAAATCCGATTAAAGACAGTCCGAAGATCTCCAATGAGGTAAATATTAGCTTAGGACCACTCTCTAGTTGTTGATTGGATGGTTCAGTTGCCCGTTAACAGCTGGGAGAAAACTGTCCCTGAATCTGGAGGTGTGTGTTCTTTACACATCTATACCTCTTGCCTGATGGGAGTGGGGGGGGGGGGGGGGAGAAGGAGTGACTGTCCTGGGTGTCTCTGGTCACTAGCCCACACCCTTGTTCCAGGCTAACAATTATCAGTGTCCCTTGTCAAATAACTGTGCACGTCACTAGCAGAGATACTGAGGCAGAGATCGTAGTACGTGTCAATGCTATGCATTGTGGAATAAAGACTGCAATAGGTAATTGGTCACCTGCTGTGGTTATTTGAAATATGCTGAACAATAAAAACCACGGCTGGCTGACACAAAGGATCTTATATTAATGATTACATGGTTGCAATCAAGCCATCTGATTAATCAAGATTACTAGCAAGTAACTGGTGCAATACTGAGGCAAAGATCATAGTATGTTTCAATGCTATGCATTGTGGAAAAAAGAATGCAATAAGACTGCAAAAGGTTACTTGAAATATGCTGAACAATAAAAACTAGGACTGGCTGACAATATCATTAATGAGTAGGAAAGAACTGTAGATGCTGGTTTATACCAAAGAGGTCTGAAGAAGGGTCTCGACCAGAAACATCACCCATTCCTTCTCTCCAGAGACGCTGCCTATCCCACTGAGTTACTCCAGCTTTTTATGTCTACCGAGTTTCATTAATGACACACTTCACACCATTTAATTTGCACCTCTCTAGTGTGAGGTTTTCAGCCTTTTCTTTTGAATTTAATGCAAGTTAAAGGTCACACAAAATCCTTTCTATTGGTAAAGATGGAAGTGGGCGTTGCACATTTGGCGTCTTTCCTTGGATGCATGTTAACACTAGTTATACACACACACATACACACAGGTCTGCGTAATAGTCTTCAACCATAAATTATACTTGGTTTCTCTTTGTACAGACACGCAAGTGTTTCCTGCATTTTTGATTTTTTTGTTTTAGATTTTCTCCATTAGCAGTTTTTAAAATATTTTTAAGGTCCAATTTGGCAATATTGACTTTCTAATGAGTAGAAAGGAGCTACAGATGCTGGCTTATATCAAAGATAGACACAAAGTGCTGGAGTAACTCAGCAGGTCAGGCAGCATCTCTGGAGAAAAAGGATAGGTGACATTTCAGGAGTCTGAAGAAGGGTCCCAACCCGAAACCTCATCCATAATTTTTCTCCAGAGATGCTGCCTGAGTTAATCCAGCACTTTGATCTTACCATTCTTATGAACGTGACTGTTTTCTTTGAGACCTTTCCTTAGTGGATGCAGGAGAGATATTTTCAGTGGAAATAATGATTTCATTTAAAAAAATTCCATGAATTTGAACACTTCGCCGTAATATTACATCCTTCGCCCCAATCTTACTTCCTTACAGTGTAGATTTAGTTATGATTTTGATGGCAATGCTACACCTAAACATAGTATTTTTTGAGTGGACACACCTGTAAAATTCCAGTGCTTAGTTTAGCTTTAGAGATACAGTGAGGAAATAGGCCCTTCTGCCCACCGAGTCCACAAACCCTTAGTAATCTTATATGTTTCAATAAGATCCCCTCTCATCCTTCTAAACTCCAGAATATACAAGCCCAGCCGCTCCATTCACTCAGCATATGACAGTCCCGCCATCCTGGGAATTAACCTTGTAAACCTACGCTGCACTCCCTGAATAGCAAGAATGTCCTTCCTCAAATTAGGGGACCAAAATGGCACACAATACTCCAGGTGTGGTCTCACTAGGGCCCTGTACAACTGCAGAAGAACCTCTTTGCTCCTATATTCACCTTCTCTTGTTATGAAGGCCAACATGCCATTCGCTTTCTTCACTGCCTGCTGTACCTGCATGCTTACTTTCATTGACTGATGAACGAGGAGCCCCCAGATCCCGTTGTACATCCCCTTTTCCCAACTTGACACCATTTAGATAATAATCTGCCTTCCTGTTTTTGCTACCAAAATGGATAACCTCTCATTTGGATAACCTCTCAAAATGGATAATCTCTCATTTATCCACATTAAACTGCATCTGCCAAGCATCTGCCCACTCACCCAACCTGTCCAAGTCACCTTGCATTCTCATAGCATCCTCCTCAAAGTTCACACTGCCACCCAACTTTGTATCATCTGCAAATTTGCTAATGTTACTTTGAATCCCTTCATCTAAATCATTGATGTATGTTGTAACTAGCTGTGGTCCCAGCACCGTTAATCCCTACTCTATCCATGTCAGCACTCTACCCCAGTCAGTGTTACAGTTGAAGAGGTGCTGAAGGCACTATCGTTCATGAAGGTAGATATATTTCCATGTCCTGATCAGATATATCCGAGGATTGGGTGGAACTCAGTGTTTCCACACCTCAATTTTTTTTTTCCTTAAATAGAATCCCAAATTTCCTGGAATTTGATGGTATTTCCTGAAATTTTCAAAAATGCTTCCTGCGTGAAATATTTGTTTTTTTTTTTGCGGGCACACGTTGACAACACAAAGACGAACAGGGCAAAACAGATCTATGTAACTACACCGTATCTGCCTGCTTCTGTTACTCACTTGTACGGTGTTATGCAAGGCAGCTTTCGTTGCCTCCAACAGCTTTCGTTGTCTTTGTTTTTTTCAACCTGCTCTCATGTGTCCCAGTCTTTGCTCTCTCTCGCTCCCTCTCCCTCCCTCATTCCTTCCCTTCTTCCCTCCTCCTCCCTCTCCCTCTCGGCCCCTTGAGCCCACCCACCATTCTGTAAGATCAAGGCCAATCCCAATGTAACTGCAATCCACCGCCCACTGGTAACTTTTCACCACTAAGCTTATCCAGAATTCTACCACTGCCTGAAAAATAATCAAAGGCTCAACTTCCACTGAGAAAGAGAATTCCATAGACTCATTCGTATACGAGAATTTTCCCGAACAGTCTGTGACCCATAGCACTGTGGCTATAGCGCTATGTTTAAAGCCCACAGCGCTGCAGCCGGTAGCGCTATATTTAGAACCCATAGCGCTGCAGCCGACAGATCTTTGTTTAAATTCACACACGTTAAACTGACAGCGCTGTTTAAACATTTGAGCGCCAAACCGACAGTGCTGCGTTTACACCCCTTCGCGGGCCAGATGCGGAAATTTCCCGAATTTATTCAATTTCCCTAAAATTGCTGAAGACAACCAGAATCTCCTGAATTTCGGGTAATTTCCTTCAAAGTGGAAAAACTGGTGGAACTAGAAAGGAAATTGTGGGAGACCTGGTTGAAATTTACGAGTCGTCTTTAAAATACTTATAGTATTTAGATTAAATACAGGAGAGGAGCCGAAAGACTGGAGAGTGGCAAATGTTGAGTCTCTATTCAAGAAGGGGTGCAGAGAAAATGCTTGGAACTACAGGCCAGTGAGCTTAACATCTGTAGTCGGAATATTACTGGAGCGTATTTCTGAGGGATAGGATATAGAGGCATTTAGACGAACAAGGGCTGATTAGGGATAGTCAGCATGGTTTTGTAGGTCCTGTCTCACAAATCGTATTTAGTTTTTTGAAGACGTGACCAAAAAGGTCAATGAGGGCAGAGCTGTAGATGTTGCATTTCAATAAGTGATTCGACAAGGTTCCGCATGGTAGACTGCTCTGGGAGGTTAGATTGCATGGGATCCAAGCTGAATGGGTAGAAAATTGGCTAAATGGAAAGAAGCAGGGGGTGATGGTAGAAGGTTGCTTCTCGGACTGGAGGTTTGACCCATTTTTTTCTAAATGGGGAGAGAATCCAGAAATCGGAGGTGCAAATGGACTTGGGAGTGCTGGTGCAGGATTCCCATAAAGCTAATCTGCAAGTCAAGGTTTCAAGGTCAGTTTATTGTCACATGTACCAATTAAGGTACAGTGAAAGTCAAATCGGTAGTAAAGAAAGCAAAGTCAATGCTAGCATTTATTTCAAGAGGGCTTGTAGACAAAAACAGGAGTGTAATGCTGAGGCTCTATAAGGTGCTGGTAAGGCCGCATTTGGAATATTGCGAGCAATTTTGGGCACAATATCCGAGGAAGGATGTGCTGGCTTTGGAGAGGGTCCAGAGGAGGTTTACAAGAATAATCCTAGGAGTGGGTTTATCAATGATGAGCGCTTGTCGGCACTGGGCCAGCACTCGCTGGAGTTCGGAAGAAGAGGGGGGTACCTCATTGAAACTTACAGAATAGTGAAAGGCTTGGATAGAATGGATGTGGAGAGGATGTTTCCACAAGTGGGAGAGTCTAGGACTGTAGGTCATAGCCCCAGAATTAAAGGACGTTCTTTTAAGAAGGGATATGGAGAAAAACCAGGAACGGGGTACTAATTATGGATGATCAGCCATGATCATATTGAATGGTGGTGTTGGCTCGAAGGGCCAAATGCCACCTCGCGCACCTGTTTTCTATGTTTCTATGAGATGAGGAGACATTTCCTTAGTCAGTGGGTGGTGAATCTGTGGAATTATTTGCCACAAAAGGCTGTGGAGGCCGTTAGTGGATATTTTTAAGGCAGAGATAGATAGATTCTTGATTAGTACAGGTGTTATGGGGAAAAGGCAGGAGAATGTGGTTAGGAGGGAGAGATAGATCAGCCATAATTGAATGGCGGAGTAAACTGGATGTGCCGAATGGCCTAATTCTACCCCTATCACTTATGACCTGTGACTAGTGGTGTGATTTGAATGAGAACATACATGGCAAGATTAGCAAATTTGCAGATGATACAAAAGTGGGTGGTGTTGCATATAGTGAAGATGGTTGTGAAAAATTGCAGCAGGATCTTGAACAATTGGCCAGGTGGGCTGAGGAATAGTTGATGGAATTTAATACAGAGAAATATGAAGTGTTGCATTTTGGGAAGTCTAACATGGGCAGAGCCAAAGATCCTATAGCAATAGGATCTTTGGGCAGGGCCAATGCAGTGAATGGTAGGCTTCTGGGTATTGTTGTAGAGCAGAGGGATATAGGAGTGCAGGTGCATAGTTCCTTGAAGGTGGAGTTGCAGGTAGATAAGGTAGTCATAAAGTCTTTTGGCACATTGGCCTTCATCAGTCAGAGTATTGAGTATAGCAGGTAGACACAAAATACTGGAGTAACTCAGCGGGACAGGCAGCATCCATCTTCAGACTCGACCCGAAACATCACCCATTCTTTCACTCCAGAGATGCTGCCTGTCCAGCATTTTGTGCCTAACTTTGATTTAAACCAGCATCTGCAGTTCTTTCCTACACACATTGAGTATAAACATTGGGAGGGTATGCTGCAGTTATATAAGACATTGGAAGGGTACGCTGCAGTTGGTGAGACCGCATTTAGAGTATTGTGTTCAACTCTGGGCACCATGTTATAAGAAAGATGTTGTCAAGCTGGAAAGGGTACAGAGAATATTTACAAGGATATTGCCAGGACCAAAGGGTCTGAGCTACAAGGAGAGGTTGCGTAGGCTGGAACTATTCCTTGGAGCGCAGGAGGATGCGGGGTGATCTTATAGAAGTGTATATGTAGATTTCTTGCCCAGAGTAGGGGAATCAAGGACCAGAGGACATAGGTTCTAGGTGAAGGAGAAAAGATTTAATAAGAATCTGAGGGGTAAATATTTTACACAAAGGGTGGTGGGTGTATGGAACAAGCTGACGGTAGTTGACGCTGGGACTATCCCAACGTTTAAGAAACAGTTAGACAGGTACATGGATAGGACAAGTTTGGAGGGATATGGACCAAACGTAGGCAGGTGCCACTAGCGTAGCTGGGACATGTTGGTCGGTGTGGGCAAGTTCGGCCGATGGACCTGTTTCCACACTGTATCACTCTATGACTCATCTTGTGGCTGTAAATATGTGCAATATTTTCCTACGTAGTGAATCAGTGATATACTGGGATATGTGGCTATCTATCATTCCTTATGTGGTGCAGCCAAAGTCCATTGACGAACACTTGCTATTAATTAAAGTAACTCAGCAGGTCAGGCAACAACTCTGGAGGACATGGATAGGTAACGTTTTAGGGTCAGGACCCTTTGCTATCAATTCCCATTTTGACCATTTAAACATCTTTATCCTTAATTATAACATTTTATTCTGTTTACAGAAGTGCGTATTCAACTCCCATGTGCTCTTTCCATAACCAGTTGATAGAAATATAATTGCTGAGGGGGTTTTAAGGGTAGAGAATGAAAGCTGGATTTACCTGGATTTGATAAATTGAATGTCGCAAATGTTCTTAGATACTATTGGACAAATTAATTTCAAGCAAAGTCATTAATTTGCAGTATAATTAAAATTTACTGCAAGATCAGGGCCTGTTTCCATGCTGTATCTCTAACCTAAACCTCTGGGCCCTTGCCCATTAGAGACCACTTCACTGCAGTCCAGTTTTATCCTATCATCACCACTTCAAGTCCAAACACAGATAAGAAGAAGCTTTCACCTCCTGAACGTGATGAATCACCAGCACTACAGCACTTACTCAGCACCTTGGAGCGAATGTTAAGTGCATCTTCTCTCATGGAAACCTCTGGAGATTGGGACTAAAGTTCATGGTAGAAAATGATACCATTAAAAATCCAAAGAGCTCGGCAGTTAGTGACGGACAGTTTTCGAGGTCAACCATGAGGTCCTGTTTAAACAATCTTGCTGCTGCACTGCACACTATTCCCAGAAGGTAAAAGAAAATCTAATTTTGTTTAACCTGTTCTTCATTTTGCCAAAGCATTAGCAGCTCCGACAACATTTATAGCTGCTTTCCTATTGGTAATCTCTGTGATATATTTAGCCTACCATTGACAGTATCAGGAGATAGACATGAAGGTGATTTTAATTAATCAGGCGTCTTAAGATCCAGGCTGGATGTGTTGAATATAGACAGAGGCTGAAGATGAAATAGCAAGCCAGCATGCATCCATCATTTTTTTCAGAACTAAACAGTAACCCTGTTTAGAGTCATACAGTGTGGAAACAGGCCCTTCAGCCCAACTTGCCCACACCGAACACCATGTCCCAGTCCCACTTGCCTGCATTTGGCCCATATCCCTCTAGTAGTCCGTTTGTGAGGCAGGAGGCAGAGAAGAGAAGCAGTCAGATGCAACACGTAGGGAGGAAAGAAGAAAACAATAACAAACAGAGAATAAGAAGTGGAGGGTTTCTTAAATGTTTGAGCAGAGAGACAGAGGGGTGTAAAATGAGGATAGGAGCAATAGGTAGCAAGGTGAAAAGTGGCAGGAAAACAAATCCAGGGCAAAAATCTAAACGGGCCACTTTTCAACATAATTGTAAAAGGGCCAAGATTGTTGTAAAAACAAGCCTGAAGGCTTTGTGTCTCAATGCGAGGAGCATTCGTAATAAGGTGGATGAGTTGAATGTGCAGATAGCTATTAATAATTATGATATAGTTGGGATCACGGAGACAAGGCTCCAGGGTGACCAAAGGCTGGGAGCTGAACATCCAGGGATATTCAATATTCAGGAAGGATAGACAGAGAGGAAAAGGAGGTGGGGTAGCGTTGCTGGTTAGAGCGGAGATTAACGCAATGGAAAGGAATGACATTAGCTTGGAGGATGTGGAATCGATATGGGTGGAGCTGCGAAACACTAAGGGGCAGAAAACGCTAGTGGGTGTTGTGTACAGGCCACCTAAACAGTAGTAGTGGAGTTGGGGATGACATCAAACAGGAAATTAGAAATGCGTGCAACGAAGGTAAAACCGTTATAATGGGTGACTTGAATCTACATATAGATTGGGTGAATCAAATTGGCAGGGGTGCTGAGGAAGAGGATTTCTTGGAATGTATGCGGATAGTTTTTTAAACCAACATGTGGAGGAACCAACGAGAGAGCAGGCTATTCTAGACTGGATATTGAGTAATGAGGAAGGGTTAGTTAGCAGCCTTGTTGTACGTGGCCCCTTGGGCAAGAGTGACCATAATATGGTTGAGTTCTTCATTAGGATGGAGAGTGACATTGTTAATTGAGAAACACGGTCCTGAACTTAAAGAAAGGTAACTTTGAGGGTATGAGACGTGAATTGGCCAAGATCGACTGGCAATTGATTCTTGAAGGGTTGACGGTGGATATGCAATGGAAGGCATTTAAAGACTGCATGGATGAACTACAACAATTGTTCATCCCAGTATGGCAAAAGAATAAATCAGGGAAGGTGGCGCATCCGTGGATAACGAGGGAAATCAGGGATAGTATCAAAGAAAAAGATGAAGCGTACAAATTAGCCAGAAAAACATAGAAACATAGAAACATAGAAATTAGGTGCAGGAGTAGGCCATTCAGCCCTTCGAGCCTGCACCGCCATTCAATATGATCATGGCTGATCATCCAACTCAGTATCCCGTACCTGCCTTCTCTCCATACCCTCTGATCCCCTTAGCCACAAGGGCCACATCCAACTCACTCTTAAATATAGCCAATGAACTGGCCTCAACTACCCTCTGTGGCAGAGAGTTCCAGAGACTCACCACTCTCTGTGTGAAGAAAGTCTTTCTCATCTCGGTCTTAAAGGATTTTCCCCTTATCCTTAAGCTGTGACCCCTTGTCCTGGACTTCCCCAACATCGGGAACAATCTTCCTGCATCTAGCCTGTCCAACCCCTTAAGAATTTTGTAAGTTTCTATAAGATCCCCTCTTAATCTCCTAAATTCCAGAGAGTATAAACCAAGTCTATCCAGTCTTTCTTCATAAGACAGTCCTGACATCCCAGGAATCAGTCTGGTGAACCTTCTCTGCACTCCCTCTATGGCAATAATGTCCTTCCTCAGATTTGGAGACCAAAACTGCACGCAATACTCCAGGTGTGGTCTCACCAAGACCCTGTACAACTGAAGTAGAACCTCCCTGCTCCTGTACTCAAATCCTTTTGCTATGAAAGCTAACATACCATTCGCTTTTTTCACTGCCTGCTGCACCTGCATGCCTACTTTCAATGACTGGTGTACCATGACACCCAGGTCTCGCTGCATCTCCCCTTTTCCTAATCGGCCACCATTTAAATAATATTCTGCTTTCCTGTTTTTTTGCCACCAAAGTGGATAACCTCACATTTATCCACATTATACTGCATCTGCCAAACATTTGCCCACTCACCCAGCCTATCCAAGTCACCTTGCAGTCTCCTAGCATCCTCCTCGCAGCGAACACTGCCCCCCAGCTTAGTGTCATCCGCAAACTTGGAGATATTGCCTTCAATTCCCTCATCCAGATCATTAATATATATTGTAAATAGCTGGGGTCCCAGCACTGAGCCCTGCGGTACCCCACTAGTTACTGCCTGCCATTGTGAAAAGGACCCGTTTACTCCTACTCTTTGCTTCCTGTTTGCCAGCCAGTTCTCTATCCACATCAATACTGAACCCCTAATACCGTATGCTTTAAGTTTGTATACTAATCTCTTATGTGGGACCTTGTCGAAAGCCTTCTGGAAGTCCAGATATACCACATCCACTGGTTCTCCCTTATCCACGCTACTAGTTACATCCTCGAAAAATTCCACAAGATTCGTCAGACATGATTTACCTTTTGTAAATCCATGCTGACTTTGTCCAATGATTTCACCACTTTCCAAATGTGCTGCTATCCCATCTTTAATAACTGACTCTAGCAGTTTCCCCACTACCGATGTTAGACTAACTGGTCTGTAATTCCCCGTTTTCTCTCTCCCTCCCTTCTTAAAAAAGAGGGGTTACATTTGCTACCCGCCAATCCTCAGGAACTACTCCAGCATCTAAAGAGTTTTGAAAGATTATCACTAATGCATCCACTATTTCCTGAGCTACTTCCTTAAGTACTCTGGGATGCAGCCTATCTGGCCCTGGGGATTTATCGGCCTTTAATCTATTCAATTTACCCAACACCACTTCCCGACTGACCTTGATTTCACTCAATTCCTCCTTTGACCCACAGTCCCCTGCTATTTCAGGCAGATTATTTATGTCTTCCTTAGTGAAGCTGGAACCAAAGTAGTTATTCAATTGGTCCGCCATATCCT
Source organism: Okamejei kenojei (assembly GCA_035221665.1). Classification (NCBI taxonomy): domain Eukaryota; kingdom Metazoa; phylum Chordata; class Chondrichthyes; order Rajiformes; family Rajidae; genus Okamejei; species Okamejei kenojei. The sequence continues at coordinate 15,229,122 of CM069135.1, read as the reverse complement.
TGTTCCCCATGATCAACTCACCTGTTTCTGACTGCAAGGGACCTACATTTGTTTTAACTAACCTCTTTCTCTTCACATATCTATAAAAACTTTTGCAGTCAGTTTTTATGTTCCCTGCCAGTTTTCTTTCATAATCTATTTTTCCTTTCCTAATTAAGCCCTTTGTCCTCCTCTGCTGGTCTCTGAATTTCTCCCAGTCCTCTGGTATGCTGCTTTTTCTGGCTACTTTGTACGCATCATCCTTTGCTTTGATACTATCCCTGATTTCCCTTGTTATCCACGGATGCACTACCTTCCCCGATTTATTCTTTTGCCAAACTGGGATGAACAATTTTTGTAGTTCATCCATGCAATCTTTAAATGTCTTCCATTGTATATCCACCGTCAACCCTTTTAGAATTAATTGCCAGTCAATCTTGGCCAATTCACGTCTCATACCCTCAAAGTTACCTTTCTTTAAGTTCAGAACCATTGTTTCTGAATTAACAATGTCACTCTCCATCCTAATGAAGAACTCAACCATATTATGGTCACTCTTGCCCAAGGGGGCACGTACAACAAGACGGCTAATTACCCCTTCCTCATTACTCAATTACCCCTTCCTCATTACTCAATTACCCCTTCCTCATTACAAAAGCAGCCTACCAGAGGACTGGGATAAATTCAGAGACCAACAGAGGAGGACAAAGGGCTTAATTAGGAAAGGGAAAATGGAGTATGAAAGAAAACTGGCAGGAAACATAAAAACTGATTGCAAAAGTTTTTATCGATATGTGAAGCGCAAAAGATTAGTTAAAACAAATGTAGGTCCCTTGCAGTCAGAAACGGGTGAATTGATCATGGGGAACAAAGAGATGGCAGACCAATTGAATAACTACTTTGGTTCTGTCTTCACTAAGGAAGACATAAATAATTTGCCGGAAATAGCAGGGGATCGCGGGTCAAATGAGATGGAGGAAATGAGTGAAATCCAGGTTAGCCGGAAAGTGGTGTTGGGTAAATTGAATGGATTAAAGGCCGATAAATCCTCAGGGCCAGATAGGCTGCATCCCAGGGTACTTAAGGAAGTAGCCCCAGAAATAGCAGATGCCTTAGTGATAATTTTTCAAAACTCTTTAGATTCTGGAGTAGTTCCTGAGGATTGGAGGGTAGCTAATGTAACCCCACTTTTTAAAAAGGGAGGGAGAGAGAAAACGGGGAATTACAGATCAGTTAGTCTAACATCGGTAGTGGGGAAACTGCTGGAGTCAATTATTAAAGATGGGATAGCAGCGCATTTGGAAAGTGGTGAAATCATTGGACAAAGTCAGCATGGATTTACGAAGGGTAAATCATGTCTGACGAATCTTATTGAATTTTTTGAGGATGTAACTAGTAGAGTGGATAAGGGAGAAGCAGTGGATGTGTTATATCTGGACTTTCAGAAGGCTTTTGACAAGGTCCCACACAAGAGATTGGTATACAAACTTAAAGCACACGGTATTGGTGGTTCAGTATTGATGTGGATAGAGAACTGGCTGGCAGACAGGAAGCAAAGAGTAGGAGGGAACGGGTCCTTTTCAGGATGGCAGACAGTGACTAGTGGGGTGCCACAAGGCTCAGTGCTGGGACCCCAGCTATTTACAATATACATTAATGATTTGGACGAGGGAATTAAATGCAACATCTCGAAGTTTGCGGATGACACGAAGCTGGGGGGCAGTGTTAGCTGTGTGGAGGATGCTAGGAGGCTGCAAGATGACTTGGATAGACTGGGTGAGTGGGCAAATGCATGGCAGATGCAGTATAATGTGGATAAATGTGAGGTTATCCACTTTGGTGGCTAAAACAGGAAGGTAGACTATTATTTGAATGGTGTCCGATTAGGAAAAGGGGAGATGCAGCGAGACCTGGGTGTCATGGTACACCAGTCATTGAAAGTAGGCATGCAGGTGCAGCAGGCTGTGAAGAAAGCGAATGGTATGTTGGCATTCATAGCAAAAGGATTTGAGTACAAGAGTAGGGAGGTTCTACTGCAGTTGTATAGGGTCTTGGTGAGGCCACACCTGGAGTATTGCGTACAGTTTTGGTCTCCTAATCTGAGGAAAGACATTCTTGCCATAGAGGGAGTACAGAGGTTCACCAGACTGATTCCTGGGATGGCACGACTTCCATATGAAGAAAGACTGGATAGACTCGGCTTGTACTCGCTGGAATTTAGAAGATTGAGGGGTGATCTCATAGAGACTTACAAAATTCTTAAGGGGTTGGACAGGCTAGATGCAGGAAGATTGTTCCCGATGTTGGGGAAGTCCAGGACAAGGGGTCACAGTTTAAGGATAAGGGGGAAGTCTTTTAGGACCGAGATGAGAAAATCGTTTTTCACGCAGAGAGTGGTGAATCTGTGGAATTCTCTGCCACAGAAGGTAGTTGAGGCCAGTTCGTTGTCCATATTTAAGAGGGAGTTGGATGTGGCCCTTGTGGCTGAAGGGATCAGAGGGTATGGAGAGAAGGCAGGTACAGGATGTTGAGTTGGATGATCAGCCATGATCATATTGAATGGCGGTGCAGGCTCGAAGGGCCGAATGGCCTGCTCCTGCACCTAATTTCTATGTTTCTATGTTAAACCTTCCTATCCATGTACCTGTTTAATTGCTACTAGAGATACTGTTTAATTGCTATTAGAGATAATATATATAAGCATCTGGATAAACAGGGTCTGATCAGGAACAGTCAACATGGATTTGTGCCTGGAAGGTCATGTTTGACAAACCTTCTTGAATTTTTTGAAGCGGTAACTAGGGAAATTGATGAGGGTAAAGCAGTGGATGTTGTCTGTATGGATTTCAGTAAGGCCTTTGACAAGGTTCCCCATGGAAGGTTGGTTAAGAAGGTTCAATCTTTGGGTGTTAATGGCGGAGTAGCAAGATGGATTCAACAGTGGCTGAATGGGAGATGTCAGAGAGTAATGGTGGATGGCTGTTTGTCAGGTTGGAAGCCGGTGACCAGTGGGGTGCCTCAGGGATCTGTGTTAGGTCCACTGTTGTTTGTCATGTACATCAATGATCTGGATGATGGGGTGGAAAATTGGATAAGTATGCAGATGATACTAAGAAAGGTGGTGTTGTGGATAATGAAGTAGATTTTCAGTCTACAGAGAGATTTGGGCCATTTGGAAAAGTGGGCTGAAAGATGGCAGATGGAGTTTAATGCTGTTAAGTGTGAAGTGCTACATCTTGGCAGGACAAATCAAAATAGGACATACATGGTAAATGGTAGGGAATTGAGGAATGCTGTGGAACAGAGGGATCTAGGAATAACTGTGCATAGTTCCCTGAAGGTGGAATCGCATGTAGATAGGGTGGTAAAGAAAGCCTTTGGTGTGCTGGCCTTTATATATCAGAGCATTGAATATAGGAGTAGGGAAGTAATGTTAAAATTGTACAAGGCATTGGAAAGACTAATTCTGAGTATGGTGTACAATTTTGGTCGCCTAATTATAGGAAGGATGTCAACAAAATAGAGAGAGTACAGAAGAGATTTACTAGAATGTTGCCAGGGTTCCAGCAACTATGTTACAAAGAAAGGTTGAACAAGTTAGGTCTTTATTATTTGGAGCGCAGAAGGTTAAGGGGGGACTTGATTGAGGTCTTTAAAATGATGAAAGAGATAGACAGAGTTGACGTGGATACGTTTTTTCCCATTGAGGGTAGGGAAGATTCAAACAAGAGGGCATGACATGAGAATTAAGGGACAGAAGTTTAGGGGTAACGTGAGGGGGAACATCTTTACTCAGAGGGTGGTGGCTGTGTGGAATGAGCTTCCAGCAGAAGTGGTGGACGCAGGATCGATTTTAACATTTAAAAGTAAAGTGGATAGGTATATGGACGTGAAGGGAATGGTCTGAGTGCAGGTAGATGGGACTAGGGGAAAACAAATGGTCGGCACGGACTGGAAGGGCCGAGAGGGCCTGTTTCCGTGCTGTAATTGTTATATGGTTATATGGTTATACTTAAACATTGCGATATACCCTGCCTCAACTATCTCCTCCAGCAGCTCATTCCATACACCCAAAATCCTTTGCATGAAAAAGCCATCCCTCAGATTTCTATATTCACCTTTAACCTATGCCCTCCTATGGAGTTCTTCAACAAAGAAAAAGTCATATGTTTATTAATTATAGGACAGTTAGCCTTGCAACAGTAGTACGGACATTACTTAGGGTCAATAATAAAATCTCAATGCTAATCCTTTTAAAAGCATTTAATTATTTGGAGTATCAAATGTTCTGAAACCAGCCTAGCGACCCTGCATTCAATGAATCCTATGAAGCTCAGTTCAAACTATCTGCTAATTTATATGTGGGGTACCAGTTATAAAAAAAGTGTGGTGTAGACTATGGAAACCTCAGATTGGTAGAAGAACCATTTCAGGATGGGACTGTAACATTCATTGAATCTAACCTTCATGCAATTTTGATTCTAAGTTCAAGTTTATCATCATTTGCATGAGTACAATGAGCTACAGATACAATAAAAAATCTTGCTTACAGCATCGCAGACACAAAGACACACAAACAAAGGTATACTATATAAATAAATATAAATCTATATAAATCAACATTCAAAAAGAAAGTGCAAAAAATGCAGGGGATGGAGGCATATGGATCATGTGCAGGACAATGAGATCAGTTTATTTTGGCATCATGTTCGGCACAGACTTTGTGGGCCAAAGAGTCTGTTCCTGCGTTGTACTTTTCTATGTATAGGAAGGAACTGCAGATGCTGGTTTATACCGAAGATGCTAGAGTAACTCAACGGGACAGGCAGCATCTCTGGTGAGAATGAATGGGTGACTTTTGGGTTAGGACCCTTTTTCAGACTGTTACGTGACGTTTCCGGTCGAGACCCTTCTTCAGACCGTGAAGAAGTATCTAAACACGAAACGTCACCTATTCCTCCAGAGTTTTACTTTTCTATGTTTTATCTTTTGTGTATTCTATCCCCACCCTCTCAGCAACTTTAACTAAACTTGTTTTCTCACTTTCACAGCGTTGATGAAGCACCCTCAATCTGAAATGTTAACTGTTCCATAGATGCTGCAGGCCTAGTTTAATATTTCTAACATTCTGTTTTTATTTCGGATTTTTAGCGTCTGCAGTTGTTTTTTTAAACCACTGATCACTGCCTTCTATTATTAAGCCAAGTAGTTTGTTAAATTTCACCTGGAGGGGATTTATGAGGATGTCACCAAGACTCGAGAGATTTTGCAGGCTAGGACTCTATTCCTAGGTAATCTTACAGATGTGTATACAATTATGAGGGGGATAGATAGAGTCTTATTCCCAGGATAGGGGAAAACAAGAATTAAACAACATTGGGAAAATAAAGACAGGAGTAACTCAGCGGGTTAGGTAGTATCTCTGGTGAACATGGAGAGGTGACATTTTTGGTTGGGACCCTTCTTCAGACTTCCAAACGACCTAAAATGTCACCTATCCATGTTCTCCAGAGCTGCTGCCTGGCCTGCTGCGTTACTCCAGGACTTTGTGACTTTTCTAGTAAACTAGCATCTGCAGTTTCTTGTTTCTACACTACTAAACGACAAGGATTTAAGATGAGAGGGAATGATTTAATAAGAATCCAAGGGGCCACTTTTTTGTCACAGAGTGCGGTGGGCATATGAAAGATAGTAAATAGGTGCAGGAGTAGGCCAGGCCATTCCGCCCTACGAGCCAGCACCACCATTCAATATGATCATCCAGGATCGATACCTTGTTCCTGCTTTCTTGATTCCGTTAGCCCTAAGATCTATATCTAACTCTCTCCTGAACACATCCAGTGAATTGGCGTCCACTGCCTTCTGTGGCAGAAAATTTCACAGATTCACAACTCTCTGACTGAAAAAGCTTTTCCCTTTTTCTCAGTCCTAAATGGCCTACCCTTTATTCTTAAACTGTGACCCCTGGTTCTGGACTCCCCCAACATGGGGAACATTCTTCCTCCATCTAGCCTGTCCAATCCCTTAGGAATTTTATATGTTTCAATAAGATCCCATCTTATCATTCTAAATTCCAGTGAATATGTCCAGTCGATCCATTATTTTATCATATGTCAGTCCCGCCATTCTAGGAATTAACCTGGTAAACCTACTGACATGGCTCCTGGACTCACAGTTCGCTCACTCACGGCTTCTGGACTCACAGTTCGCTCACTCACGGCTTCTGGACTCACAGTTCGCTCACTCACGGCTTCTGGACGCACAGTTCGCTCACTCACGGATTCTGGACGCACAGTTCGCTCACTCACGGCTTCTGGACTCACAGTTCTCTCTCACGGCTTCTGAACTCACAGTTCACTCACTCACGGCTTCTGGACTCACAGTTCGCTCACTCACGGCTTCTGGACTCACAGTTCACTCACGGCTTCTGGACTCACAGTTCACTCACTCATGGCTTCTGGACTCACAGTTCACTCACTCATGGCTTCTGGACTCACAGTTCACTCACTCACGGCTGCTGGACTCGACTCTCACTCACAGCCTCTGGGCTGACTGACTCACGTCCGACTTTTGGACTCACGCTCGGCCTCCGCGGCTTTATTCTCCTCGCCCCAGTGATTGACAGCACGTGCCGGAAGGGGCGTTACCTTCATGGTGAGACAGGCGAGAAGACAAACCTGCTGATCTCACGATTTTTAAACCTTCATAACTTTTGTAACATTCCACTGATCGGAACAGCCTATTTTCTATGTTTCTAGTTGTTATTTATTGGGGATGATCAGCCATGATCACGATGAATGGCGGTGCTGGCTCGAAGGGCCGAATGGCCTCCTCCTGCACCTATTTTCTATGTTTCTAAAACTTGGTGCGCTTGGAGCAGAGGAGAATGGTGAGTAAGGTGGCGGAGAAATCCTAACGATATAGTCAACCGCTTTTGTGCAAATTTAAAACAACGCAAACAGGAAGACTGCCTTCTCCCCATATCCCCTGACTCCGCTATTTTTAAGAGCCCTATCTAGCTCTCTCTTGAAAGCATCCAGAGAACCTGCCTACACCGCCCTCTGAGGCAGTGAATTCCACAGACTCACCACTCTCTGTGAGAAAAAGTGTTTCCTCGTCTCCGTTCTAAACTGTGGCCCCTGGTTCTGGACTCCCCCAACATCGGGAACATGTTTCCTGCCTCTAGCGCGTCCAAACCCTTAACAATCTTATATGTTTCCCCTCTCATTCTTCTAAACTCCAGAGTGTACAAGCCCAGCTGCTTCATTCTCTCAGCATATGACAGTCCCGCCATCCTGGAAATTAATCTTGTAAACCTATGCTACCTCAATAGCAAGAATGTCCTTCCTCAAATTAGGGGACCAAAACTGCACACAATACTCCAGGTGTGGTCTCACTAGGACTCTGTACAACTGCTGAAGTGAATATAGAAGACCCAGGAGGTCCTACTGCAGTTAGACTGCACCTGGAGTACTGTGTGCAGTTTTGGTCTCCTAATTTGAGGAAGCACAAAGAGTAGGGATTAACGGGTCCCTTTCAGAATGGCAGGCAGTCACTAGTGGGATACCTCAAGGCTCGGTGCTGGACCACAGCTATTTACAATATACATCAATGATTTGGATGAAGGGATTCAAAGTAACATTAGCAAATTTGCAGATGACACAAAGCTGGGTGGCAGTGTGAACTGTGAGGAGGATGCTATGAGAATGAGAAGATTGTTAAGGGTTTGGACGCGCTAGAGGCAGGAAACATGTTCCCGATGTTGGGGGAGTCCAGAACCAGGGGCCACAGTTTAGAACGGAGACGAGGAAACACTTTTTCTCACAGAGAGTGGTGAGTCTGTGGAATTCACTGCCTCAGAGGGCGGTGTAGGCAGGTTCTCTGGATGCTTTCAAGAGAGAGCTAGATAGGGCTCTTAAAAATAGCGGAGTCAGGGGATTTATTCTCCTCGCCCCAGTGATTGACAGCACGTGCCGGAAGGGGCGTTACCTTCATGGTGAGACAGGCGAGAAGACAAACCTGCTGATCTCACGATTTTTAAACCTTCATAACTTTTGTAACATTCCACTGATCGGAACAGCCTATTTTCTATGTTTCTAGTTGTTATTGATTGGGGATGATCAGCCATGATCACGATGAATGGCGGTGCTGGCTCGAAGGGCCGAATGGCCTCCTCCTGCACCTATTTTCTAAAACTTGGTGCTATATTCGATTCCTCGTGTTATAAAGGCCAACATGCCATTCGCTTTCTTCACTGCCTGCTGTACCTGCATGCTTACTTTCATAGACTGATGTACAAGGACTCCCAGATCCCGTTGTACTTCCCCTTTTCCCAACTTGACACCATTTAGATAACCATTTAGATAATAATCTGCCTTCCTGTTTTTGCTACCAAAATGGATAACCTCTCATTTATCCACATTAAACTGCATCTGCCATGCATCTGCCCACTCCCCCAACCTGTCCAAGTCACCCTGCATTCTCATAGCATCCTCCTCACAGTTCACACTGCCACCCAGCTTTGTGTCATCTGCAAATTTGCTAATGTTACTTTGAATCCCTTCATCCAAATCATTGATGTATATTGTAAATAGCTGTGGTCCCAGCACCGAGCCTTGAGGTATCCCACTAGTGACTGCCTGCCATTCTGAAAGGGACCCGTTAATCCCTACTCTTTGTGCTTCCTCAAATTAGGAGACCAAAACTGCACACAGTACTCCAGGTGCAGTCTAACTGCAGTAGGACCTCCTGGGTCTTCTATATTCAAATCCTCTCACTATGAAGGCCAACATGCCTTTAGCTTTCTTCACTGCCTGCTGTACCTGCATGCTTACTTTCAGTGACTGGTGTACAACCAGGTCTCGTTGCACTTTCCATTTTCCTCATCTGACACCATTCAGATAATAATCTGCCTCCTTGTTCTTGCCATCAAAGTGGATAACCTCACATTTATCCACATTATACGGCATCTGCCCACTCATCCAACCTATGCAAATCACCCTGCAGCCTCATAGCATCCTTCTTGCAGCTCACACTGCCATCAGCTTTGTGCCATCCGCAAACTTGGAGATGTTACAATTAATTCCTTTGTCTAAATCGTAAATATATATTGTAAATAACTGGGGTCCTAGCACTGAGCCTTGCGTCACCCCACTAGTCATTAGGAATAAGTATAGAAAAATAGAAACATAGGAAATAGCTGCAGGAGTAGGCTAATCGGCCTTTCGAGTCTGCACCGCCATTCAATATGATCATGGCTGATCATCCAACTCAGTATCTTGTACCTGCCTTCTCTCCATTATCCCTGATCCCTTTAGCCACAAGAGCCACATCTAACTCCCTCTTAAATATAGCCAATGAACTGGCCTCAACTACCTTCTGTGGCAGAGAATTCCACAGATTCACCACTCTGTGTGAAAAATTATTTTCTCATCTTGGTCCTAAAAGACTTCCCCCTTATCCTTAAACTGTGACCCCTTGTTCTGGACTTCCCCAACATCGGGAACAATCTTCCTGCATCTAGCCTGCCCAACCCCTTAAGAATTTTGGAAGTATCTATAAGATCCCCCCTCAATCTTCTAAATTCCAGCAAGTACAAGCCGAGTCTATCCAGTCTTTCTTCATATAGAAGTCCTGCCATCCCAGGAATCAGTCTGGTGAACCTTCTCCGTACTCCCTCTATGGCAAGAATGTCTTTCCTCAGATTAGGAGCCCAAAACTGTACGCAATACTCCAGGTGTGGTCTCACCAAGACCCTGTATAACTGCAGTAGAATCTCCCTGCTCTTGTACTCAAATCCTTTTGCTATGAATGCCAACATACCATTCACTTTCTTCACTGCCTGCTGCACCTGCATGCCTACTTTCAATGACTGGTGTACCATGACACCCAGGTCTCGTTGCTTCTCCTATTTTCCTAATCGGCCACTATTCAGATAATAGTCTACTTTCCTGTTTTTGCCACCAAAGTGGATAACCTCACATTTATCCACATTATACTGCATTTGCCATGGTAAGTCTCCAGAGGAGGGTACACAAAAGGCTGGAGAAACTCAGCGGGTGCAGCAGCATCTAAGGAGCGAAGGAGATAGGCGACGTTTAGGGTCGAGACCCTTCTTCAGGGTCTCGACCCTGCGCCTTTTTTTACTTTGAAGAAGTATCCAGAGGAAGTGGTTGAGGCAGATATAACAACTTTTAAAATGTATATTTGAACTGGATCAGGGCTAGGAAAGATTGAGTTGGATAGAGCCACAAGCTTAGATGGAGCCTCTTGATCAGCATAGACGAGTAGGGCTGTGCTGTGTGACCATGACTCTTGATCAATCTAACACTGACTCTCCTATTTCCATGCATCTAACTTTAATTAACCAGCAATTCTAATAGAGTGGATGTCACCTGCAACATGGAAAATGACTTTTACCTCTTTGCAGTCATTCTTATTTCTACAAAAATGAAATGGAAAAAATAAAAGGTCACAAGGTGGTGAGTCGGAAGAAGGGTCGCGACCCGAAATGTCACCCATTCCTTCTCTCCAGAGGTGCTGCCTTGTCCCGCTGAGTTACTCCAGCTTTGTGTCCACCTTCGGTTTAAACCAGCATCTGCAGTTTCTTCTTACACAAGGTGGTAAGGTAATGTTTATCCAATATTATTAAACTCTTTGGGGCAAATAGCAAGCACACAGATATCAAAACTTCACTACAACATGGGTTTGCTAAAATGAAAAGCCCTCTAATTAAGTAACACGGAACAGACTCACTCCAAATCAATTTATTATGCTTCTAAATGGAAAGTGGTGCCGCAGAATGAGACATGACTGTCGGACAAGAAGGAGTACGTTCAAAGCCTACATTGGTTCCTCCATTGTCAGTGAGGCTAAACGTAAATTGGAGGAACTCGTCACATATTTCGCTTGGGCAGCTTGTAGCCCAGAAGTATGAATATTGATTTCTCTCACTTTAGGTAGCCCTGGCATTCCCTCTCTCTCTATTCCTCCCCCACCCAAGTCGCACACGCTTCGCATTTTCACCCAGCAAACAGCTTACAATGTTTCCTTTATCATCATTACTATTTTACATATCTTTCATTCATTGTTATTTAACTCTCCACATCACCGTCTATATCTCTTTTTTTTTTAAAGAAGGAACTGCAGATGCTGGAGAATCGAGGGTACACAAAAAGCTGGAGAAACTCAGCGGGTGCAGCAGCATCTAAGGAGCGAAGGAGATAGGCGACGTTTCGGGTCGAGACCCTTCTTCAGTCTGAGATGCTGCTGCACCCGCTGAGTTTCTCCAGCTTTTTGTGTACCACCGTCTATATCTCTTTGGTTTCCCTTATCCCTAACCAGTTTGAAGGGTCTCGACTCAAAACGTCACCCATTCCTTCTCTCCAGAGATGCTGCCTGTCCCGCTGAATTACTCCAGCTTTTTGTGTCTATCTTAGGTTAAAAGCAAGATTTACTTGAGTGTTATGCTGCAGGCACCAATGCTGAAACCTTTTCTTTATTAATTTAATGCTCTCACTGAAAAACTATAATCAAAAGAAATGCATTGCAGATTTCGTTTTGCACTATGGCACCCACTATATCAATAGAAAACGAGGTTTTTAATGCAATATATCGATATATTAGCTATTCTACTGCAGTTTGCCTCCATGGCTGATGGTATCTCCCTGGCCATACACTCAAGCCTGGAACAAGTGAATAGACACAAAATGCTGGAGAAACTCAGCGGGTGAGGCAGCATCTATGGAGAGAAGGAATTGGCGACGTTTCGGGTCGAGACCCTTCTTCAGACTACCTTTGATTTTACCAGCATCTGAAGTTCTTTCTTAAACACCTGGATAGGAGAGACTCCTGTGTCTGACTCTATTTGTAGACTACAGCTCTGTTTTAAATACCATTATCCCATCCAAACTTGTAGAACTTGGGAGTCAGCACTCATCTTTGGATCTTCGACTTCATGACCAACAGACCACAATTATCTGAGTGCAGGTAGATGGGACTAGGGGAAAACAAATGGTCGGCAAGGACTGGAAGGGCCGAGAGGGCCTGTTTCCGTGCTGTAATTGTTATATGGTTATATGGTTAATTAGTGAGGATAGGAGACAAATCAACCTCTATGATAATCCTCAACACTGGTGCTCCACAAGGATGCATTCTCAGCCCCTTTCTTTACTAAGTTATACAGGAGAAGAATTAGGCCATTTGATCCATCAGGTCTACTCCACCATTCAATCACAGCTGATCTAGCTTTCCCACTCAACCCCATTCTCATGCCTTCTCCCCATAACCCCTGACACCTGTACCATTCCGTATACACACATGACTGTGTAGCCATGTAGAAATCCAATTCAATTTACAAATTCGCAGACGACACCACCACTGTGGGCCAGATATCAAGTAATGATGAGACGGAGTACAGGAAGGAGATTGAGTACCTCGTGTATTGGTGTCAAGGCAACATTCTCTGTCGCTGCTCCTATGTGGATTCCTCCTGCTCTCGACTCTATAACCCTGTCTGAAGAAGGGTCTCGACCCAAAACGTCACCTATTCCTTTTCTCCAGAGATGCTGCATGACCCGCTGAGTTATTTCAACTTTTTGTGTCTACCTTTCTCTCAACGTAAGCAAGACAAACGAGGTAATGATCGCTTCAGGAAGCAGTGGTACACATACCACATTTTGCATTAACAGTGCCGAAGTAGAGATGGTTGAAAACTTCAAATTCCTAGGAGTAAATATCACCAACAACTTGTCCTGGACCATCCATATTTGTGGAATTCTCTGCCTCAGAAGGCAGTGGAGGCCAATTCTCTGGATGCTTTCAAGAGAGTTAGAAAGAGCTCTTAAAGATAACGGTCAAGGAATTATAGGGAGAAGGCAGGAACAGGGGACTGTTTGTGGATGATCAGCCATGATCACAGTGAATGGCGGTGGTGGCTCGAAGGGCCGAATGGCCTACTCCTACACCTATTGTCTATTGTAGCAATGGCCAAGAATGCACATCAACACCTCTACTTCCTTAGAAAGCTTAGGAAGTTCAGCATGTCCCCAACAACTCTCACCAACTACTACAGATGTGCTGTAGAAAGTATTTAATTGGGATGCACCATTCGCTCCATTTATACATCACGCTGCTTTTGCAAGGCCAGCTGCATAATCAAGGACGAGTCACACCCTGGCCATTTCCTCTTCTCCGCTCTCCCGTCAGGCAACAGGATTAGAAGCTGTCCAGGATTAGAAGGATTATCAGACAGCTGAACATCCTATCAACAACTGGACAGCGGCCCTGAGCCACCTTCTACCTCTTTGGAGACCCATGGATTATCTTTAATTGGACTTTACGTTGCACTAAATGTCATTCCCTTTATCATGCATCTACACAGTGCACTGCTCGGTTGTAATTAGGTAATCCGCTGATGGGTTGGCACGCAACACGTGACAACAAACTAAACTAAATAAACAATGTGAATGTAGCTGTACATTACAAATAACAAAACCTCAGATGACAGTAAATTCATAAGAATAGGAAGTGGTGAAATATCGTGGACCATTGATTAATCAAATGGCGAATTACGTGGTGCAATGCAAACTCCAAAAAGTCATGATAAGTAGTGGGATGAGACCAATATGGTTTCTGCTGCTATACATCCAGCACTCAGAAAAAAACCCCATAATCTGTGAAAATTAAAACAAAATAAGGAGGTAACCATTCGGCCCATTATGACTGTGCTGTTAGAAAATTGTATATCTGGTCTAATCCCACTTTCTAGCACCAAGATCATGGTCTTGGAGGAACTGGCCTCTCATGTGCACACCTTTTAAATGTGATGAGGGTTTTTGCCGCAATTTGTCTTTTATGCACTGATTTCCAGACCTCTACTGCCCTTTAGGTGATAAAATTGTTTTAATTATTCATGCAAATTCATCAATATTGACGGGAAAAAATGCTAAATCCTCTTGGAGTCACACAGCATGGAAACAGGACCTCCAGCCTAGATTTCCTATGCCAACCACATGGGGTATATACAGTCCTGCAGCAATGGAGATGCTGCCATACAGTGCCAGAGACCCTGGTTCGATCCGGACTATGGGTGTTGTCTGTATGGAGCTGTTATGTTCTCCCTGTGACAGCGTGCATTTTCTCCTATTTCCTCCCACATCCCAAACACGTGCAGGTTTGTAGGTTAATTGGCTTCTGTAAATTGTCCCGAGTGTATGGGATAGAACTAGCGTATGGATATTTGCTGGTCAGTGTGGACTCGGTGGGCTGAAGAGCCTGTTTCCACGCTGTATTTCTAAACTAACCAAGATGCTCCACCTATGCTAGTCCCAGCTGGCCGTGTTTGGCCCATAACCTTTTAAATCTTTCCTATCCATGCACTACTATTGTTATATATATATATATATATATATATATATATATATATAGTGTGCGCGTGTGTGTGTGTGTGTGTGTGTATACACACACACACACACACACTGAACATTTTTTTTCTTCTTTGTCTCTCTTGTTCACAGTGTACTATGTTTACATTCTGTTGTGCTGCAGCAAGTAAGAATTTCATTGTTCTATCTGGGACAAATGACAATAAAATAATCTTGAGTCTTGATGTACCTGTCGAGTGGAAGTAATAATGGGTGTAATGTAAGGGTTAAACAGACCATGTTTGCTAAAATGGAGTTGTCAGCTAAATTAGCAGTACAGCATTCCAAACCCTTCGAACACGTGGATGTTCCCAAACAGGTCTGGGAATGTCTGGTCATGTCTTCTTCTTTCATGTGGCGTGCACAGCCTAAAGATGTTGGACAACTTGTTCTATTTGATCTTCTGTTTGTGCACGTCGAGTTGATTGCATTAGTCGAAACGGGGCGGACCACGTGAAGGTTGCAATCTTCCACCCCCTGGTCAGTTCTGGGCTTGCTGAAGAAAGCACAATAGTTGGGCGGACCACATACGTCCCTTACCGCAAGTAGTGCAGAAAACACAATGGACACAGGCTAAGTGAGGCACGGCCTTAATGGACGATCTAATGATTGGCTGGGGGTATGGAGGAGAAACATCACAAAGGACAGTGTCGGGCGCCCTCCCAGAGCAGGAGAGAACCCCGGCCTCGGACCCCAACGCCAACGGTGCCAGGAGATCGACAACAGGTCACTACCCAGCGGCACTCTTTCCCTTGTGCTCGGGGTCTTGTGAGTGCATACGCGGATACGCGAGTCTATGTGCCTTATTTTACAGTGTAATAAAATGCCTTGTTATATACACTCTGTTGTCTGAATCCGGTGATTTGTCAAACACAACAATGGGCCACATAGAAAATAGTGTTTTCTTATTATGGAAGTAATAATGGGCCACTCAGAAAATAATAATAGTGATGAACGCAGTCAGAATAATTAATCTTCAATAATCTATTTTCCAATAGATCTATTATCTTCTAATGATTAGATTAATCATTAGATTAGAGGGCATGCATGTAAAATGAGAGGTAGCTTAGTGATGGATCTGAGATGGAGGTTTTTTCACGATAGTAAGGTTGGAAGGCAGGTAAGGGATACTGAGTTGGATGATCAACCATGATCATATTGAATAGCGGTGCAGGCTCGAAGGGCCGAATGGCTTACTCCTGCACCTATTTTCTATATTTCTATGAAACTGGAACATATTGCCTGAATAGCAATGGAGATTGGTACTCTCACATGAATTTAAGCACTTGAATTGCCAAGGCATGTAAGGTTACCAAAAGCTGGTAAATGGAACTAGTATAGAATAAGTATAGGTATGGCATGACATGGTGGGCTGAAGGATTCATTTTTGATTTCTAATTGAGTATGAACATGTTACCTTTTGTCTGTTGAGGTCAACTTGTCCAATTGATCCTTCCACAAAATATCCTTCTCTTCCTTGTTAAAGAACGCCAGTCGGATTTTCCTGAAACAAAATAATTGAATTGTTTTCCCTTTGTTATCTTATACTAATTTCTAAATCTCAGAAGTTTGTATAAGCGTCCCCACCCAAAACGTCGCCTGTCTGTTCCCTCCCTGGATCAGTTCATAACTCTACCACTGCGCCACCATGCTGCCCTTTAAGGTAAAAACTTGGTTCGGAATCTGACCCGAAACGCACCCATGCAAGTTCTCCAGTGATGTGGCCTGACCCACTGAGTTACTCCAGCACTTGGTCTGTTTTTCTAAACCAGCATCTGCATTTTCTTGTGTCTGCTACTTGCAACCAATCCCATTTCATATATTTTGATCCATGGATTTTGATCTTTTAGAAAACATATAAAATTATAAAAGAACTGGACAAGCTAGATGCAGGAAAAATGTTCCCAATGTTGGGGGAGTCCAGAACCAGAAGCCACAGTCTAAGAATAAAGGGGAGGCCATTTAAAACTGAGATGAGAAAAAACGTTTTCACCCGGAGAGTTGTGAATTTGTGGAATTCTCGGCTACAGAAGGCAGTGGAGACCAATTAACTGGATGAATTTAAAAGAGGGTTAGAGCTCTTGGGGCTAGTGAAAAGAAGGTATGGGGAGAAGGCAGGCATGGGTTGCTGATTGTGGATGATCAGCCATGATCATAATGAATGGCGATGCTGGCTCGAAGGGCCGAATGGCCTCCTCCTGCACCTATTTTCTCTGTTTCTATGATATACTGAGCAATGGAATTCAAGGGATAAGGAATCATAAGTTATAGGAGCAGAATTAGGCCGGTCTACGCCATTCAGTCATGGCTGATCTATCTTTCCCTCCTAATCGCATTCTCCTGCTTTCTCCCCATAACCTTGGCAAGACACTCCATTCCCCCCCACCCCCCTACTGTGTGCGCATGTATTTTCAATGCACTATCAAGACAATGGGCTAAGAGACCAATTAAAATGGACGGGGTTTCATTGTTGAATGGAATGTCATTGTTGATCTAGCAAAATGGAGTCTGTTCAACGTTAACACGCTAGCCAAAAATTACTGCTAATTACAGGTATGGCAGATGAGTAGTTGAAGGTAAGCGCATGCTTCCAATCGTTGAAATACAGAGACACAGACAGCTTTCCAGTTTACGTGCACCTCCCGCCTTCTACTGATGACCCAGCGCTGGGCTACTTGACATGGCTATCGAACAAATTGCATTTCCATGACAACGTCCATGGCAGCAAAACATACGGATATTATTAAAACAATATAATGGCAATCCCGAATAAAACAAGCGCAGGACAGGCAAGGTTGTAAAAAAAGCATTTTAAGGAGCATAAATGAAAAAAAAACTAAAGCTGATTTAAAAAAAAGGGAAAAATTGATGACAGGATCTGAAGAAGGGTTCCGACCCAAAAGGTCACCTGTCCATGCTCCTAAGAGATGCGACCTAAGGTGCTGAATTACTCCAGCACTTTGTGTCTAAAATTGAGGACAGATTGAGGGCCTGTCTTTTTAATGTCTCAATCTTGTTTAATTTGCCAAATTAGATTATGGCTATTTTGAATAAGAAACCTAAAACAAAATATCTGGAAAAGAGGAATGTAAGTGATGACATTACTGCAATGGTGAACAGTTGTAAATGTTATTGTATAGCCCACGATTTATTAAAAATACAGTTTGTTTGGGGAAAACAAATGGTCGGCACGGACTGGAAGGGCCGAGAGGGCTTGTTTCTGTGCTGTAATTGTTATATGTTATATGGTTTTCCTGCCTTCAATCTGTTAAGACATGTCTCAATGCCTCACTATCTCATATACAGTATTTTAATTTTTCAAGATTTCCTTAAAAAGCATAACAATTACAAAACAATATTTGCACATTGAGCAGATCATATTTCCTTTTGAGTATTTGAAGGCAACCAACCAAAAATACCAAACCAGGGTTTCGTTGATCATGCATATGAGACAATTAGTGACAAATGAATTACAATGCAATTAAGCAGAAGTGCGTAATGTCTGAAAAAATGATTACAAAATCAAACTGACCTGAAATCCAAAATCTTCAAAGCAAAGATGATGAGTTTAACCATGGGAGTTAAGCCGGTACCGGCAGCCATGAGGATAAGCTCAGTTATTCCTTCTAGTTGAGTGCACCAGAAGTTGCCTTCTGGGCTGCTCAGGGATACAGAATCACCTTTAGATAAGACAAAACAAATTAATAACTTGAGTAAAAAGCAAACATAGAACATTATTGCGTGGGAAGGAACTGCAGATGCTGGTTTAAACCGAAGATAGACGCAAAATGCTGGGGTAACTCGGCGGGACAGGCAGCATCTCTGGAGAGAAGGAATGGGTGATGTTTCGGGTCGAGACCCATCTTCTGCTTTCAAACTAACAAATCCCTTTCCTTAACAATAGACGACAAAATATGGGGCGGCACAGTGGCGTAGTGGCAGAGTTGTTGCCTTACAGCGCCAGATCCTGACTACGGGTGCCCCATGATGGTCCCGGTCACGCCGGGTCCCCATAGCCCTTCCCCTCCCACCCCTCACTCACGGTGGTCCTCCACGCTCTCATCGACCACGGGTCGACCCGCGAGGCACTGCCGCCACCGCGAGGCCACACTTCACGCCTCCATGGTGCCGACCCGGACCTCAGCCTCAATGACCCGACTGATGAAGCCAAGCATACTGTAAGCCTTCTAGTCTGGTATTGAACTCTACGGCTTCAGGCAACGTGATTTCTAAGACTGCCCGAGTCATCCATCTGTGACCTTTCTGTCCTGCATCTCCTCCATTGCCAGAGTGAGGCCACATGCAAACTGGAGGAACAACAGCTCGTATGCCGCTTGGGTAGCTTGCAACCCAACGGAATGAACATTGAATTAGGCAATCCTCTACCCCCTTTTCCCCTCCTCCCTTCCCCTGTGCCCCACCTGACTTGCATCTATTTTTCCTTCCCTCTCCCCCTTCCACCTACATTCCTTCCTCTTGCTTCACATCCTGTCTTTTCATCTCTGTCCACCATCTGCCTACCAACCCCCTCCCCCTCCCCCCAACACCCCTCGCCAATAACACCCTATTATCTGCCAGGCTTTGTTCTGCCCTCCTCTCTTCCAGTTTTCTCCCTGCTGCCCCATACACCCCCACCCCCCCCACACACACAATCAGATGGGCCCCGACCCAAAACGTCACCCATCCACGTTCTTCAGAGAAGCTTCTTGACTCGCTGAGTTACTCCAACACTTTGTGTGTCTATCTGCGATATTAGCTTAGTCTTTTTTGTCCTCTCTCTGGCAATGGAGGAAATGAACAGCCTGACCGTGTGATCTCGCTGTCCTGGTTTGCATTTCACAAGTTCCACATTCTTTTAACTATGTTCTCAGTCTCTGACGATCCCCATTCATTCATTGACCAAGTAATGTTGGTTACAGCTTATTCCCATTGATCACCTTAGTTTGACCCAAAAGAGACCTCCCTTCTACTTCATTGGAGACGTTACCTTTCAACTATCTTTAATCGGACTTTAACTTGCACTAAATGTCTTGCAAAGCATATATCATGAATTCCTGACTCTTACTTGACCTATGAAAGCAAGCATACCAGGACGTCTTCTTTACCACTTTTAAGTTGTCACTTTCAGGGAGTTATGGACTTGGACCCCAAGATCCCCCTCTACATCAGTTTCTCTGCCCATTTCTATAGCAGATCTATATCCGGCAGGATTTACATGAAGGTGATAGCCTTTCTCACAGTACGAGACCTAACAATCTTGGTGTCATCTGCAAAATTTGCCCCTTTAGATATATGACATTTTTACCCGAGGTAAAAGACTATGACTATAGTGCCAGCACGGTGGTGACACAGCAGTAGAGTTGCTGCCTTACAGTGCTAGAGACCCAGGGTTGATCCTGACTACAGATGCTGTCTGTACGGATTTTGTATGTTCTCCCCGTGACCAGCGTGGGTTTTCTCTGGGAGCTCTGGTTTCCTCCCACACTCCATAGACGTACAAGTTTGTAGGTTAATTGGCTTGGTATAATTGTAAATTGTCCCAAGTGTGTGTAGGATAGTGTAAGCGTGCAGGGATCATTGGTCGGCGCGGACTCAGTGGGCTCTAAACTGAAACTCTCTCCCCTACAGGTGAAGGGGGCTGATTGGCAGATGGGTGGAGTATGTGATGGGGCTGGAGGTGGTGGGAATGTCAGATGGGGGAAGGGTGAGGGGTGAGGGGAAGTGAAGAGAGGGATGGGATGGTGGGAGAGTTGGGTGCGCACTGGTTAATAGCAAGCCTGCTGAAGTTACCGTCTTATAGTTGTGAATGGTGTTGCATGGCCCTTATTAATTCACTAAGCCAGGGTGATTGTCAGCTGGGAGATCAACACCGAGGAAAATGTCACACATGATCACATCTGCGTAATGGTTCTTGTAAACATTGAGAAGGATGTCATTGCGATGAGGTTGCAAAGTCTGACAATAGTATAGACTATAAATATGTTTTGGTTCAGTGCGAACACACAAGTTCCCTTATCTCTTATTAAATGAAGTTGGCAGCTTGCTGATGTTTTTTGATCTTCCATTCAATTTAATTTACTCCAATCAAGTTGTATAAACATCTCAAGGATAATCAATGGAAACAGGATGAACCTAAGCTCAATTTTGAGTGTCATAGCAAAGGGTCTGAATACTTATGTAAATACTTATGTAAATGTGATATTTCAGTTATTTATTTTTAATTACGTTGCAAAAAATTCTAAACACCTGTTTTCGCTTACTTCATTCTGGCGTATTGGGTGTAGATTGATGATTAAAAAAAAAAAGAATTTAATCCATTTTAAAATAAGGCTGTAACATAACAAAATGTGGAAAAAGTGAAGTGGCCTGAATACTTTCTGAATGCACTGGGTAATTAAGGTGGAGATAGATACAGTAGATTCTTGATTAGCATGGGTGTCAGAGGTTATGGGGAGAAGGCAGGAGAATGGGGTTAGGAGGGAGAGATAGATCAGCCATGATTGAATGATGGAGTTGAATTGATGGGGCGAATGGCCTAATTCTACTCCTATCATTATGATTGTATCTTGAAGATAAACGCACAATGCTGGAGTAACATATGGTAGACACAAAATGCTGGAGTAACTCGGCGGGAAAGGCAGCATCTCTGGAGAGAAGGAATTGGTGACCTTTCTGGTCCAGACCCTTCTACAGACTGATGTCAGGGGAGAGGGAGATACACAGATAAGGAAGTGTAAGTGTGAAAATAGGACAAAGGGAATGAGGAAAATGTAGAATAGATCATAGTTAGCTGGGAGAAGGTAACAACAAAGCAAACAGAGATAAAATGTAGTCGGAGACAATAAGACTTGTCGGAGAACTGGCATAGGGGGAGGGATGGACAGAGAGGAAAAGCAATGGTTACTTGAAGTTAGAGAAATCAATGTTCATGCCGTTGGGCTGCTGTCCCTCCAATTTGTGCTGGGCCTCACTCAGACAATGGTGGAGGCCCAGGACAGGAAGGTCAGTGTGGGAATGGGAGGAGGAGGAATGGGATGAAGTGTGTAGCAACCGGGAGATCTCTGTATAGTATAGTATCATTGTATAGTATTATTCGGTTTCAATGAATAGCATGCAAAACAAGGTTTTCTACTGTACCTTGGCACACGGTACAATAATAAACCTAAACCTAATTACCTGCTGAATGAACATTAGGTAAGGTACAGATCCAACACCAAATATCCGGCAACTGGTGTTCCGACATCTCCGTTAATAAATTACGAGAGCACACTTGAAATACTTTCCCCCTCTGCTCCGGAAGTCCCCTAAAAAATGTGGCACCTAGGCCAGGTGAGAAGGCCGATCTCGACCTCATGCGCTGATCGGCGGGTATAATTTGTCCCCTGCGTCTAGGGCTCTGGAACTCTGGCCTGGCTGGAGCCGGCAGATCTGTTCCCATAGCTGACTTTCGAGGCCGACTTGGCGGGACGCTCTTTCGGCCCCCTTGCCATGGCCTCTGTTGGCTCGGCAAAATGGATAATCCAGAAAGGCTCTGGAACCAAAGGTGCCGGAACATTGGCTGTGGACCTGTACTGATGTACTCCCATTTTGGCATTTCCCCGAAGTAACAGACATGATGGTAATTTCAATGAAGGTTTTGAGAATAATGATTGATTGCACTGATAAAAATAATAATCAGTGGCCTAGTGACATACTCATGTCAACAGTTCACCAAAGTCTACTGGATTTCCATTGCTAACCAATGTAACCCCTCTTCACATTCCTATACTGACCTTTTTGTCCTAGATTGCCAGAATGAGACCACTGGAGGAATAACACCTCATATTCCGCTTGGGTATCTTACAACCCAACGGTATGAACGTTGAATTCTCCAATTTTAGGTAGCTACAAAAGCCCCTCCCTTCTTCCTCCAACCACCCCCCTCCCTATCAGCACCTGTGCCCCACCTAGACTCACAAATGTTTCACCACTTTCCCTCATCCCCATTTCCCCGACATTCCTTCCTCGAGCTTCACAATTCTTGTCTCATACCTGTCTTTTCATATAGACAATAGATGCAGGAGTAGGCCATTTGGCCCTTCGAGCCAGCACCGCTATTCAATGTGATCATCCCCAATCAGTACCCCGTTCCTGCCGTCTCCCCATATCCCGACTCTGCTGTTTTTAAGAGCGCAGATATTTTTAATATCTGGCCTTAATCCAAATATCTACCTATCAACCCGCCCCCCCTCACCTGTATCCACTTATTACTTGCCAGGCTTTAGTCCTGCCCCTCTTCTCTTCCGGCCTATCTCTCCGCCCCCATCCCCCACCCCACAATCGGTCTTTAATAGGGCCCAGACCCAAAACATCACCATTCTACGTTCTCCAGAGTAGCTGCCTGATCAGACGAGTTACTCCAAGCATTTTGTGTCTTTCTTTGTAAACTAGCACCTGCAGTTCCTTGTATCTGGTGATAACCATTTGCAGGCTATTTGACAGTTAGAACACAACAAACCCACTGCTTTTCTGAAAACCCATTATCTTTTATTTCTAAAATTCAACACCCTTTGGCCAAGTTCTAATGTGCTCCACATTCTGGTTTCCATCTATCCCCATCCACACCTAACACTCAGACTCTTGAATACTGTGGCACCCTAGACTGTGCAAGAGCATATCACCACAGGTGAGGCGATTCCTCATTACAAAATATTGATGGAGGTGGATGTATGAAATGAACTGCGAGAGGAGGTAGGTAAGGCAGAAACTATACCAACATTTAAACGACATTTAGACATGCATAGGAAAGGTTTAGAGGGACAAACATGGGCATGTGGGACAAGTGTAGATGGGCATCTTGGTCAGAATGAGCCTACTCCCATCCTATTTGACTCTATTCAAGTTTTCCCATTCGGTTCTCCCTGCTTCTCTAAAAATGTGCACATGGAAATAGTTCAAGCATTTTACTCTCGAACTTCTATTCTCAAGTAGCCAACGCCCAATAAAGACCGGATAGACTCGGCTTGTACTTGCTAGAATTTAGAAGATTGAGGGGGGGATCTTGTAGAAACGTACAAAATTCTTAAGGGGTTGGACAGGCTAGATGCAGGAAGATTGTTCCCGATGTTTTTTTGTTAAATATTTTTATTAGACCTAAGTACATATTAAAATAATATACTAGTCACATACATTCGTAATATTATTAATATTAACAATGTCTTATTTGTATTTCTATACATTTAAAAAAAAAATGCAGATAGGAAAAAATAGAGAAAAATAAAGTAAAAATAGAAAATCAAAAAAAAACTTAGTGGAGTGTTAAACAGGTTATCCATCATTGGAGATATATCCATGATTTGTTATATATGATTCTTCATCCATTCCTTTATTCAGGCTTCAGTCAGGCTCTCGCACCGAGCCATTTTGACCCTTTAAATATTCAATAAATGGAGACCGTATCCCTCTGAAAAGATCCAACTTGTCCAGTAGGACAAGCCTTAATCTTTCCAGATGAAGTGTCTCCGACATTCCAGTAATCCACATTTTGGTTGTGGGGGATGTAGGACCTTTCCAGAATTTCAATATTAATTTTTTCCCAATTATTAAACTGTAATCAATAAAAATTATTTGATTCGTTGTTATTAATTGATCTGTTTCTAATATTCCCAATATTATTAATTTTGAGTCAGGGATCAGATTCATATTAACAACATTCGAAATTATCTTAAATATTTCTGTCCAAAATTTAGTAATTTTTATACAATTTGTAAATGAGTGCGTTAAGTTAGCTTCTAAGTTAATCACATATGGCAGATACATTTGAAAAAATACTATGTAATTTGGATTTTGAATAATGTAATCTATGTAATATTTTAAATTGTATAAGCAAGTGTCTAGCATTTAATGAACAATGGTGTATATGTTGTAAACTTTCATCCCATACTTCTAGTCTGATTAATTGACTTAATTCGTTTTCCCATGATTGCCTATATATTTCTGTCATTGGGACATCGTTTTCCAATAAAATGTTATAAATATATAATATCAATTTTTCTGTGTTCGGGTGTTTATTTAGACAGTCATCTAAAATTTCTGGGGTTACACAAAAAGCTGGAGAAACTCAGCGGGTGCAGCAGCATCTAAGGAGCGAAGGAGATAGGCGACGTTTCGGGTCGAGACCCTTCTTCAGACTGGTCAGGGATCAGGGAAACGAGAGATATAGACGGTGATGTGGAGAGATAAAGAACAATGAATGAAAGATATGCAAAAAAGTATCGATGATAAAGGGAACAAACTTTGGTGTCACCTCCTGCACCCACACACAACTGACTGACCATTCATTTCACCACCAACTTCCATCCGGCACTCAAATACACTTGGACCATTTCCGACATTTCCCTATCATTCCTTGACCTCACCATCTCTATTGCAGGTGATACACTCCTGACCGACATCCACTACAAACCCACTGACTCCCACAGCTACCTGGACTACTCTTCCTCCCACCCTGCTTCCTGTAAGGACTCCATCCCCTATTCCCAATTCCTTTGTCTACGCCGCATCTGCTCCCAGGATGAGGTGTTTCACACCAGGTCATCACAAATGGCCTCATTCTTCAGAGAACGGGGATTCCCCTCCCCTACTATTGATGAGGCTCGCACCAGGGTCTCCTCCATACCCCGCCACACTGCCCTCTCTCCCCATTCCCCCACTCGCAACAAGGGCAGAGTCCCCCTGGTCTTCACCTTTTTCCCCACTAGCCGGCAAATACAACACATAGTCCTCCGCCAGTTTCGCCACCTCCAACGTGACCCCTCCACTCGCCACATCTTCCCATCTCCCCCCTGTCTGCCTTCCGCAAAGACCGCTCCCTCCGCAACTCCCTTGTCAATTCGTCCCTTCCCTCCTGCTCTACCCCTTCCCGGGCACTTTCCCTTGCTACACTTGTCCCTTCACCTCCCCCCTCCACTCCTTTCAGGGACCCAAGCAGTCCTAATAGGTCCGACAGAGGTTCACCTGCACCTCCTTCAACCTCATCTACTGCATCCGCTGCTCCAGATGCCAGATGATCTATATCGGTGAGACCAAGCGGAGGCTTGGCGATCGTTTCGCCGAACACCTCCGCTCGGTCCGCAATAACCAACCCGACTTCCCGGTCGCTCAGCACTTCAACTCCCCCTCCCATTCCGTATCCAACCTCTCGGTCCTGGGCCTCCTCCATGGCCAGAGTGAGCAACACCGCAAGTTGGAGGAACAGCACCTCATATTCCGCTTGGGGAGTCTGCATCCTTTGGGCTTGAACATTGAATTTTCTCAATTCTGTTAACCCCTGCTGTCTCCTCCCCATCCCACCTCTCCCTCAGCCCTCGGGCCCTGGCATTCCCTCTATCTCTATCTCCCTCCCCCACTCTAGTCGCACTAGCTTCTCATTTTCACACCACAAACAGCTTACAATGGCTTGTTCCCTTTATCATCGATACTTTTTTGCATATCTTTCATTCATTGTTCTTTATCTCTCCACATCACCGTCTATATCTCACGTTTCCCTGATCCCTGACCAGTCTGAAGAAGGGTCTCAACCCGAAACGTCGCCTATCTCCTTCGCTCCTTAGATGCTGCTGACCCGCTGAGTTTCTCCAGCTTTTTGTGTAACCCTCGATTCTCCAGCATCTGCAGTTTCTTCGTTAACATCTAAAATGTCTGTCTTTCTATTTCTGATTTCTTGTGTGTTTGCTTTTACATAGTCTCTAATTTGTAAATATTTAAAGTAATCTTTTGAATGTAATCCATAAATTTGTTGTAATTCTTGAACTGACATGAAGGAGTTTTCCCTATAGAGATTGCCCATCTTATTAATTCCATAGTTTTTCCATTGTAAAAAGGTTTAAATGTAACGTTATTTACAACGGTAAGGGCTAGTGGTATACATTTCAATTTTAATGTTTTCTTTATTTGTTTCCAGATACGTATCCCACTTTATTATAGGATATTCACTATAGATTTTTTTACCTAGTTTAATATTAGCAAATAAAATCGAGCTAATTTCAAAAGGCGAACAATCTTCTTTTTCCATTTTTAACCAGATTGGTTGTTTATCTGTCTCTACTAACCAAAAATTCATATTTTTAATATTAACTGCCCAGTAATAAAACATAAAGTTTGGCAGTGCTAGACTTCCATTTATTTTTGATTTACATAAATGTTTTTTATTTATTCTATGGCTCTTATAATCCCAAATAAAGTTGGTGACTATAGAATCACCCTTCTTAAAGACATTTTTAGGAGGATATATCGGAATCAATTGGAAGAGATATGGTAATTGCGGGAGTAAAATAATTTTTAATGCATTAATTCTACCTAGCATTGAAATAGGTAATGTTTTCCAATATAAAATATTCTTATTTAATTTATTCAATAAAAGTGGAAAATTGGATTTAAATAAAGAATCAAATCTTTTTGTTACATAAATTCCAAGATATTTGATTTTTTCGTTTGCTATCTAAAAAGGTAATTGTTGTACTATATGTAAGTTATTTACCATTATTGACATAAGTTCACTTTTATTCCAATTAATACTATATCCTGAAAATAATCCAAATTCAGATATTAATTTTAGTAAATTTGGAATACTAATTTCCGGCTTTGTAATATAAAGTAATACATCATCCGCATATAAGGAGATTTTATTTTCAGTATCTCTGGTGTCATACCCATATATTTCAGGATGTAATCTCACACGTTGAGCTAATGGTTCTATTGCAAGTGCAAACAATAGCGGGGATAAAGGACAACCTTGTCTGCAGCCTCGGAATAAATTAAATTTAGTTGATAGCATTTGATTTGTTCGTATTCTGGCTGTTGGATTCGTGTATAATAATTTAACCCAAGTAATAAACTTCTCTCCCAAATTAAAAGTTTCCATAACCGAAAACAAGTAAGATCATTCCACCTGGTCAAATGTTTTCTCCGCATCTAACAATATAATTACTAGGTCTTTATTAATACCTCTTTTTGACTATATGATATTGAATAATCGTCTCAGGTTATATGAGGAATATCGTTTTGGTATAAATCCTGTTTGATCCGGGTGAATTAATTTATTAATAACTGTGCTTAGTCTTTGTGCTAATATTTTGGTTAGTATCTTTTAATCAGTATTTAAAAGAGCTATAGCTCTCTATGATCCTGGGTCATCCAGATCTTTGTCTATTGTAGATATAAGTGTTATAATAGATTTATTTAACGTTTCTGGTGGGTATGGATGTATTCATAGAGTATCTTCAAATGTGGTGCAATCAGATCATAAAATGTTTTATAAAATTCCGAACCAATACCATCTGGTCCCGGTGTTTTACCATTTTTTAATGATCTGATAGATTCTTCGATTTCTTTTACTGATATTTCAGCATTTGGTTCAGTTCGACAGACCCGACCTTACACCCGAACTCCGAATAGACGAATTTTAAGACCCTTGAATGTCTCTCCTTTGATCCAATTTGTAACTCCATTCAAACTGAAAATAATAATGATACGTTATAATAGAAGAAAAAAGGATAGATTAAGAAATTAATAATGCGCACAAAGAAGGAAAAAACTACATCTAGTATTTGTGTAGTTAGTGCTAGCCATACTAGCATGGCTAACCATCTACCGACTTCCGTAGTTGATGTTACCAACTTAACCAGCTCCCTGGTTTCTTGAAATTTTTATTCCATAGCAGTATTTTACCGGGGATATTGGATTTTAAAATATTCGGGTTCCAATAATCAGGAATGTGAGGATACATATATTTAAAACATTTAAGAATATAATAAAAAAACGGAAGAAAAGAAAGAAAAATAAGAATAAAAATTAATAAAAAAACAAAAAAAGGGTTTCCAAGGAGGGCAAATGAAATCAAACTCTATATTTGACTCTAAACATTCAATTATAGGTATGTATTAGTCATTAGTGATAATTATTAGCTCTGATTAGTAAAAATACCACGCTAATGCTTTAGTATTTATTAGTTATTTGTATTAGTAGTGCAGTTATACTAATTATTAGTTTCCACGGGAGAGTTTCTGATCCACATCTTTCTCCAGCTTCCTTAAACACGACTTTAGTTCCATCCACTCCTGCAAAGTCAGTTTATTCAGTGATGAAGTTCAGTTTTAAAATTCAAGCTTCCTCTCGAGCCTTAATCTTCTGGGCAAAGTCCAGTGCCTCCACAGGGTTGGTGAAAAAGTGTTCATTCTGATTGTAGGTGACTCTTAGGGTAGCTGGATACCTCAGACCATATTTCAAGTTCTTCACTTCCCTCAAGATTCTTTTGGTCTCATTAAAGGTTTTTCTTTTCCTGGAGACCTCTGCTGGGTAGTCTCGATAGATACTGATCCCGTTTCCTTCAAATGTACGATTTCTGTTTCTTGTAATTTTTTGCATTATCTCCTCCAGGACAGAGTCGTACTGAATTTTTATTATCATTTGTCTTGGGGGAGCACCTTGTCTTGTCTGGTGTCTCATCACTCTGTGTGCCTGAGCAAGTACAGGTTTTTGATCCAGTGATAAAACTTTTTGCAGTAAATTTGCAGTAAATTCTCAGGGATCTTGATCCGCCTCTTTCCCTTCTGGAATACCTGAAATTCTTAGGTTCTGTCTTCTTTGGCGACCTTCCAATTCAGTACATTTCTCAGTTATTTTGCCCAGTAGTTCAGTTAGGCGTTGGTTTTCTGTGATAAGTTTTGCCGTAGTATGAGCACTTGTTTCGGCTAGTTCTTCAAGGCCCTCTATGGCTGACGTCTGTTGGTTCAGTGCTACCTCCACAGGATTCAGCCTTTCTTCAAGATCAGTTGTCACTTTTCTGATTTTAACATTTGTCTCGTTTGTCACACTTGCAACTTGTTCAGTCAGTATTTCTGCAATTTCTTTCTTCAGTTTATCCGATGTATTCGTAGCCGTGATATTAATTTCAAACTTTAAGTTCATCATTTCCTCCTTGATTTTTTTTATTTCTTCCCCAAAATTCATCTTCAATTCTTCGTTCGTTTTTGCAAGTTCACTCTTTAGTTCCTCCTTTAAGCCAACAATTTCACTTGCAATAAAAGTTTTAAGATCTTCACCTTCCGATTTTTTAATCGTTTTTTTCGACGCATCTTCTTGGGATAGCGTCCTACCTGAGCCCGAGGCTTCAATTGGGCCTTTTTCTTGTTCACCCGGTTTCTGCCTAGTAACACGACTTTTCGGTTTATCCGTGGGGGGGCTGCGCTGTGTATACATAGTAAGTCGCGCGCCTGATGACGTCACTCACGGCAATCGGTACAGAAGCAGCAGGCAGCAGGTAGGTCGCTTTCTCCCCGATTTTTCAATGTTTTTTCCATGGAGCTGGCTGGCGTTGCTCTCTAGCCCTCCATAGCGCCACCGGAAGTCCGATTGTTACCGATGTTGGGGAAGTCCAGAACAAGGGATCACAGTTTAAGGATAAGGGTGAAGTCTTTTAGGACCGAGATGAGAACAACATTTTTCACACAGAGAGTGGTGAATCTCTGGAATTCTCTGCCACAGAAGGTAGTTGAGGCCAGTTCATTGGCTATATTTAAGATGTGGCCCTTATGGCTAAGGGGATCAGGGGGTAAGGAGAGAAGACAGGTACAGGATACTGAGTTGGATGATCAGCCATGATCATATTGAATGGCAGTGCAGGATCGAAGGGCCGACTACTCCTGCACCTATTTTCTATGTCTATGTTTCTATGTTTTAGTCAATAGATGGTCGACTCCAAAGATAAATATTGCACTTTAAATGTGGCATGACCACTCCAATTCAAATAACTCTCTCAACTAGATGTAGTGTTATCTTTAGAGATACAGCACAGAAACAGGCCCTTCGCCCCACCGAGTCTGCACTGACTAGCAATCCCCACACACTAACATTATCCTGCACACTAGGGTCAATTAACCATATAACAATAACCATATAACAATTACAGCACGGAAACAGGCCCTCTCGGCCCTTCCAGTCCGTGCCGACCATTTGTTTTCCCCTAGTCCCATCTACCTGCACTCAGACCCCTCCATTCCCTTCACGTCCATATACCTATCCACTTTACTCTTAAATGTTAAAATCGATCCTGCCTCCACCACTTCTGCTGGAAGCTCATTCCACACAGCCACCACCCTCTGAGTAAAGAAGTTCCCCCTCACGTTACCCCGAAACCTCTGTCCCTTAATTCTCATGTCATGCCCTCTTGTTTGAATCTTCCCTACCCTCAATGGGAAAAACGTATCCACGTTAACTCTGTCTATGCGTTTCATCATTTTAAAGACCTCAATCAAGTCCCCCTTAACCTTCTGCGCTCTAACTTGTTCAACCTTTCTCTGTAACATAGTTGCTGGAACCCTGGCAACATTCTAGTAAATCTCCTCTGTACTCTCTCTATTTTGTTGACATCCTTCCTATAACTAGGCGACCAAGATTGTACACCATACTCCAGAATTGGTCTTACCAATGCCTTGTACAATTTTAACATTACTTCCCTACTCCTATATTCAATGCTCTGATTTATAAAGGCCAGCACACCAAAGGCTTTCTTTACCACCCTATCTACATGCGATTCCACCTTCAGGGAACTATGCACAGTTATTCCTAGATCCCTCTGTTCCACAGCATTCCTCAATTCCCTACCATTTACCATGTACGTCCTATTTTGATTTGTCCTGCCAAGATGTAGCACTTCACACTTAACAGCATTAAACTCCATCTGCCATCTTTCAGCCCACTTTTCCAAATGGCCCAAATCTCTCTGTAGACTTTGAAAATCTACTTCATTATCCACAACACCACCTATCTTAGTATCATCTGCCTACTTACTTATCCAATTTTCCACCCCATCATCCAGATCATTGATGTACATGACAAACAATAGTGGACCCAACACAGATCCCTGAGGCACCCCACTGGTCACCGGCTTCCAACCTGACAAACAGCCATCCACCATTACTCTCTGACATCTCCCATTCAGCCACTGTTGAATCCATCTTGCTACTCCGCCATTAACACCCAAAGATTGAATCTTCTTAACCAACCTTCCATGGGGAACCTTGTCAAAGGCCTTACTGAAATCCATATAGACAACAATGTTACCATTTACAATGTTACAATGTACCGTCAATTAACCTACTAACCTGTGCATCTTTGGTGTGTGGGAGGGAACAGAGCACCTGGAGAAAACCCACACAGGTCATGGGGAGACTCCATACAGGCAGCACCCATAGCCAGGATCAAATCCGTGTCTCTGGTGCTGTAAGGCAGCAACTCTACTGCTGCGCCACTGTGCCACCCCAGTGTGGCAAATTCTGTGGCAGCTGTTCCAGACAGGCAGGGAATGGGTAAACAAACTCTAGTATCTTTGCTCGCCAAAGGGTTAATTAGTGTGCATAATTTTCAAAACGGCCAATTTCTGCACAGAGTATCATCTAATAACCATAATGAATTCTAAAGCATGTACACATATTTTAAATCAGAATAGCGATTATATGGATTGATCTGAAGAACACTATAAAAAACATGGTTTCTCATTTATTAGTGCTTAATTAGACGATTGCTAAGGTGAATGTCAAATAAAAGATCAATGGAACACAGACAACACCAACAGAATTTGATGCAAAATGCATAAAAAGGTAGTAATGGGAATAAATTAATCTCGGCAATGATTGTCATTGCATCCTTTGCTTGTTCTGTGAAGTTTAAAGAACACCTCAACTCCTGAAAGATCATGATAATTTAAAAAAAACACTAATACTACTGATATTGTATGGTTGACAAATTAAGTTCTAAAGCATTTAATGAGTCAGGCCTCTTACCACAGGCATGGAGCTAAACATGATTATTAATTATATGCTTAAACAACCCAATGGAATATCAAGGTCATAATTTGAAGTATTCCTTCATATCTACCCACGCTTTTCACTAAGCACATGCATATTAAAACTTAGAATTTATGGAGAAGAATAATGAGTCCATTAGGGTCTTGACCCAAACCGTCGCCGATTCCTTCTTTCCAGAGATGCTGCCTGTCCCGCTGAGTTACTCCAGCATTTTGTGTCTACCATAGATATTTATCCAAGTGAGACAGGAGAATGCTATGTAATGCTTAAGGGCTAATAAAACTATGTCTCCACATTTAGAATATTCATAAGACTTCTCATAAGAAATGGAAATTGGTGTGAAACAAGGTCCGCGTTGAAACTTATCAAATATATATATTTAAAATAATACGGCGTGGAAACAGGCCCTTCGACCAACGATCACCCGTACACTAGTTCTGTCCTTGCAAGTCTTTGGAATGTGGGAGGAAACCGGAGCACCTGGAGTAAAGCCAGACGGTCACAGGGAGAATGTGCAAAGTCCAAACAGACAACACCCGCAGTTAGGATTTAACTCGGGTCTCCAGCACTGTAAGGCAACGACTCCATTGCTGCATCACTGGTCCTCATTAAAGGACCTTAAAGTGCAACCCATAAGACAATAAGATATAGGAGCAGAATTAGACCATTCAGCCCATCAAGTCAACTCGTCCATTCAATCATGGTTGATCATTTGTTCCTTCACAACCCCATTCTCCTGTAAACCAGCATCTGTAGTTCCTTACATCTCTCTCTATCTATCACATTGCTGCAAAGACTCTCATAAGTTACACACAAGGGGGAGAGAGTGAGAGGGAGGGAGGGAGGGAGGGAGAGGGGGAGGGAGGGAGGGAGGAGAGAGAGAGAGAGAGAGAGAGAGAGAGAGAGAGAGAGAGAGAGAGAGAGAGAGAAGAGAGAGAGAGAGAGAGAGAGAGAGAGAGAGAGAGAGAGAGAGAGAGAGAGAGAGAGAGAGAGAGAGAGAGAGAAAGAGAGAGAGAGAGAGAGAGAGAGAGAGAGAGAGAGAGAGAGAGAGAGAGAGAGAGAGAGAGAGAGAGAGAGAGAGAGAGAGAGAGAGAGAGAGAGAGAGAGAGATAATGTGTGTCACATGAGAGTCTTTGCAGCAGTTTGACAAAGGTATCTTCAGCAACAACTCCTACACCAGTGACCTCCATTATGATTCAGACTAACAGACAGACTGAACGCTAACACCTTCAGATTTCCCATCCAAGCACATAATGTTCATAACTCAAAAATACTTTTATCAATGCTGGGTGCAAATCACAGAAACTGAGAAATAACACCATTGCCAACACCTTTGCCAGAGAGAATGTAGCACTGTGAGAATGAAAGTTAGTACACTTGTGCTGCATTGCATTTAGAAGCGCACACATGGATCAGTAAACGAAAAACAAAATGTGTACCCTTACCAATTTGAAGCTTGTCAATAATAGGCGTCATCAATCCATTGGGATAAATTTTGACCATTAAATAGATATTTGTGCATGTCTGATCCTCATCCACTGATTCTGGACACAAGGATGGCAACACCGGGGTATATGGCCTGACTACTTCTACATCTGGAAGAAAAAGGGAATATGATGGTAGTAAAATGAAAATGCATCGTGGCTGAGAAAATTATGACTGAGTGGTAGTAACAGAACCATTTAGATTTGCTTCTGCTTTATGACTGTTCATAAGCAGTGTTTCAAGTGAGCATCGGCTGAGCCCTCCAAGTAAGGCCCGGTAAGCCCACCGTGGACGTCGACAGGATCTGAGGAATAAGTGTGTCCCAGGATGGCGCGTCTGACATATGATGAAAGAATGGATCAACTGGGCTTATATTCACTGGAATTTAGAAGGATGAGAGGGGATCGTATAGAAAAATTCTTAAGGGATTGGACAGGCTAGATTCAGGAAAAATGTTCCCGAAATTTGGGGAGTCCAAAGGGTCACAGTTTAAGAATAAGGGGTAGGCCATTTAGGACTGAGATGAGAAAAAAACTTTTTCACCCAGATAGTTGTGAATATGCGGAATTCTCTGCCACAGAAGGCAGTGGAGGCCGATGCATTGGGTGTTTTCAAGAGAGATTTAGATATAGCTCTTTAGAGCAAACGGAATCAAGGAATATGGGGAGAAAGCAGGAATGGGGTACTGATTTTGGATGATTAGCCATGATCATATTGAATGGCTCGAAGGACCAAATGGCCTACTCCTGCACCTATTTTCTATGTTTCTATGGGTTAGCATATGATGAGCGTTTGACAGCACTGGGCCTCTACTCGCTGGAGTTCAGAAGGTAGAGGGGGGACCTTTTTGAAACTTACAGAATAATGAAAGGCATAGTGTGCATGTGGAAGGATGTTTGCACTAGTGGGAGAGTCTAGGACCAGAGGTCATAGCCTCAGAATTAAAAGGCGCTGTTTTAGAAAGGAGGTGAGGAAAAACTTTGACAGTCAGATGGTAGTTAATCTGTGGAACTCATTGCCGCAGAAGGCTTTGGAGGCCAAATCAATGGATATTTTTAAGGCAGAGATAGACAAATTCTCGATTAGAACGGGTGCCAAGTGTTATGGGGAGAAGGCAGGAAAATAGGATTAGGAGGCAGAGATCAGTCATGATTGAATGGCAAAGTAGACTTGATGGGCCGAATGGCCTGATTCTACTCCTATAATGTGAACTTGTGACCTGCGCCTCGAGAGCAAGGAGGGACCCGCGAGAAACCACAGAGAGCGAGGGGGGCCATTGGAGAACGAGGGGGGTCGTCGGAGAGCGAGGGGGGCTGTCGGAGAGTGATGAGGGACCAGGTGGGTTGGGTGGTCGGTACGAGTGGGGGGTGGGGAGGGAGGGGGGCTGCTGCCATGTGTGGCGGGAGGCAGTAGATAGGGCTGTTCGGTGAACGTTTGTAAATTTGTGGGCGCCAAAACGTGGTAACACTTGTGTACTGCCCAGGTGAGGTCTGCCGTACGATTTTACCGGGTTGCATGAAAAACAAAGCATTTCTCTGTACCTAGTTACCTGTGACAATAAAGTATCATTGAATTGAATCAAATACCCCTTGTATTCTAGTGCTAAGTCACAGGGAATTCTAGATGCTTCATTGTGCTTGGGCAGTAATTCTCTAATCACTCTCTCTGTGGTGCTAGACAAGGGAAAAGTCTCGTTCAATTCTTGGTTGTGACAGCTAACCCGGACCTAATCAATGAGGTGGGATGGCATGGTGGCGCAGCAGTAGAGAAGCTGCCTTACAGCGCTGCATGGAGTTTGTACCTTCTCCCTGTGACCTGCGTGGGTGTTCTCCGGGATCTCCGGATTCCTCCCACACTCCAAAGTCGTACAGGTTTGGAGGTTTATTGGCTTGGTAAAATTGTAAATTGTCCCTAGTGTGTGTAGGATAGTGTTAGTGTGCGGAGATCGCTGGTCGGCGCAGACTCGTTGGGCCGAAGGGTCTGTTTCCGCGCTGTACCTCTCAACAAAACTTCCCAAATTACATCACTTTGCACTCGTCTGACTTAAATGCCATCTGCCATTCCTTTTCCCACCTTTCCATGTTGATCTAGATCCTATTATAACCTCAGCCATACACATAATTATTTGTATTGTGCTTATAAATTAAGTACTCTGGGGAAGTGTGTAAAGCGAAACATAGAAAATAGGTACAGGAGTAGGCCATTCGGCCATTCAAACCAGCACCGCCATTCAATATGATCATTGCTGATCATCCAAAATCAGTGCCCCGTTCCGGCTTTTTCCCCATATCACTTGATTCCCCTAGCGCTAAGAGCTAGATCTAACTCTCTCTTCAATATTTGTTGTACCTTGAATATGACTTTTGAGATAGATGTGATGCCCAACAGGTATAGTCAAATGACATCCAGGAGGTAGCTGGAAGCAGAACAGTCTGGTGTTGTGCGAGACATCCTTCTTTGAAATCAGCTTGCATTTTCGGTAGAAAAGATCTGTGTTGGTGGCAAAACAGGGGGAGGGTGGGGGAAGAGAGTTTGTTAAATTATGTGAAATTTACAAATACAATTTAAATTTTATGAGCTCTAGTTTGATAAATAAAAGGGCGGCACTGTGATGCAGCATAGGAGTTGCTGCTTTACAGTGCCAGAGAGCCAGGTTCGGTCCTGACTACAGGTGCCGCCTGTACAGAGTTTGTATGTTCTTCCTGTAACCGTCTAGGTATACCCCGGTTGCTCCGGTTTCCTCCCACACTCCAAATATGTTTGGAGGTTAATTTGCTTTGGTAAAATTGTAAATTGTCCCGAGTGTGCGTAGGATAGTGTTAGTGTACGGGGTGATCACTGGTCGGCGCAGACTCGTCGCCAAAGGTCCAGTTTCTGCTCTGTATCTCTAAACTAAACAAAAAAAATCTAAATTTGAAAAATAAAAAACCCTAATTTGTTACTCAAATTTCTGGCACAATAACCCATAGGTTGAGTGGCTGTTTCTTCGTAGACCTTATTTTCCTTCAAACATTTTGCCACAAATTACTATCTGGTCCAGGGGTGGGGAACCTTTTCATGTTGGAATGCCGCATTAAGTTAGCTGTAATCTAACAAGGCCGCATCCAAGACACTTTAATTAGATATACTTCAAAATGTACATTATTTTGTTAAAATAGCCCTCATGACTTACTAATGTTTTAATTGTGGCCGTCAGTTGGGGAGGGTTATTTCGTTGAATCTTCTTTTAAACTTTGGTATTTTAAATACGTTCATTTTAAGATTAAAATAACAATAATGACGAACAAACATATATGAATAAAAATAAAAGGATTTGTTCTACAAAATTTGGATTAATTCAAAAGGCCGCACTTAGTGGCCGAGAAGGCTACATGCAGGTTCCCCACCCCTGATCTGGTCCTTTCCTTATTGTGGAAAGGTTTATTCAGTATCACATCTGTCAAGCTAAGAA
Organism: Okamejei kenojei; assembly: GCA_035221665.1. Taxonomy (NCBI): domain Eukaryota; kingdom Metazoa; phylum Chordata; class Chondrichthyes; order Rajiformes; family Rajidae; genus Okamejei; species Okamejei kenojei. The sequence continues at coordinate 15,191,941 of CM069135.1, read as the reverse complement.
CACTGGTGTTCCAAAGGTGTATATAATTACTTGCCACCAACTAACGAAAATAGCTTAGTTCAGTTTACTTCAGAGACACAGCGTGGAAACAGGCCATTCGGCCCAACAAGTCCGCACCGACCAACGATCCCCGCACATTAACACTATCCCATGCACACTAGGGATAATTTACAATTATATCAAGCCAAGTAGCCTACAAACTTGCATGTCTTTCGATTGTGGGAGATAACTGGTGCTTCTGGAGAAAACCTACACAGGTCACGGGGGGAACGTACAAACTCTGTACAGACAGCACCCATTGTCAGGATCGAACCCGGGTCTCTGGTGCAGTAAGGCAGCAACTCTACCGCTGCGCCACCGTGCCGCCCTTAAGTGAGGGCCTTATGTGAGGAGCTTTTGCAGACGCAGTACTTATTCTGATATTGAACACACATCAGCTACTAAATGAAAACCTGGCGCATGCTTACACCTCCTAGTAATTTACCTCTCATAACTGCCTCATACCTTAATATTTGACCCCTTTTGTTGCAGCCTCGATAGGTCAAAAATCAACATCACATTCAAACATTTGATGTTGAATATAAAGTAATTGGCTTGAATCAATGAAGAGGAAAGGTTATATTTAAGCAATACAATTCCCACCATTGAGACGCAAAAGTCTACAGATGTGGAAATCTTGAGCAAAATAAAACACAACTGCAGTAGTTTGTTGTTTGCTAATTCTCCTCCATGTTATGAATGAATTGTAAAACAGGAAGTTGTAGTGCGTGACAAGCCCGAAATGAAAGTGAGGAGCCAGGTATTTTGGGAGGATTTTTATTAGGTGCTGTTCTCTTGTCCAGTCGGGTCCGCAAGAGAAAGATCGCACCTAAACCCCTGCCCTTTATCCCTGTAGCTAAGGGCCACCCCCGGACTAATTCATTCCCGTGCCGAGGGGTTCGATAGAGGAATAGCCCGACCTTGGGAGCCGCCACAGGACACCCTGCAGAACAGGAGGCACAAAACACACCGGCGGGCGTACAACCCGACCGGACTGCGTACGGAAGTCGGCCGACAGAGGGGCCGGCGGAGGCACAGGTGGAGGGACAGGAGGAGGGAGCCGCGAAGGGGGGCGACCTCGCGGCCTAAGCTGGGCAACCAGCACCGGCTGGCCAATGTCCAAATGTGCCGGCTTTAACCGGTCAATCGACACGGCCTCCAACACTTCATAGGCCTCTGGAGCGGTGTCCGGTGGGCGTCATGGCGCAGGAAAACATAGGGGCAGTCCTGGAGGGCTGATGGCACGTGCGGGCGGAATGTCCCATGGCGGGACGTCGGCAAGGGCGCGAGCCTGCCAACTCGCTCGCGAAGGCGCTGTAGGGTGGATGAGGGTGGTCCTGTAAGTTAATTGGCTTGGTATAAATGTAAAATTGTCCCTAGTTTGTATAGGATAGTGTTAATGTGCGGGATCGCTAGTCGGTGTGGACTCGGTGGACCAGAGGGCGTGTTTCCGCACTGTACACCAAACTAAACTAAATTAATCAAGAATCTGTCAATCTCCGCTTTACAAATACCCATTAACCTGGCCTCCACAGCCATCCGTGGCAATGAATTTCGCAGATTCACTGAACTCAGGCTGACGAAATTCCTCCTTATTTCCTTTCTAAAGTTATGTCCTTTTATTCTGAGGTTGTGCCCTTTGGTCCTCGAGTCTCCCACTAGTGGAAACATCCTCTCTACAGCCAACCTCTCCAGGCCTTTCACTATTTGTCAGTTTCAATGAGGTCCCCCCTCATCCTTCCAGACTCCAGCTAGTACAGGCCCAGTGCCATCAAACGCTCCTTATACATTAACCCAATCATCCCCGAGATTATTCTTGAAAACCTCCTCTGGACCCTCTCCAACGCCAGCACATCCCTCCTCAGGTATGGAGCCCTAAACTGCTCACAATACTCCAAATGTGGTCAGACCAGTGCCTCGTAAAGCCTCAGGATTACATCCCTGTTTTTATATTCTAGTCCTCTCGTAATAAATCTTGGTCGACACAGGCAAGTTGGGCCGAAGGGCCTCTTTCCAAGCTGTATGACCCAACGACTCTAAGGACTGAAGACTTTGTCCCAGATTAAAACCAAAAGAAGGAAGCAAAGACCGATAAATTAGGATTAAATTAACTAGGTAATAGGGCTGTGAGGCCTTAAAAAACACTTAAAAGATTAGATTAGATTATCCTTTATTGTCATTCAGACCTTTCGGTCTGAACGAAATTTCGTTACCTTGCAGTCATAACATATAATAAAAAAACAAAACACATGATACACACATATTTAACATCCACCACAGTGAGTTCACCAGGCACCTCCTCACTGTGGTGGAAGGCAAAAGTCTTAGAGTCTCTGTCTTCTTTCCTCCTTGTTCTCCCTCTGTGCTGAGGAGATCCAGGCCTCCGATGTTGCCGTCCACCAGGCCCGCGGCCGAGCCTCCAAAGCCGGGCTGCCGCCACATCCGTCACCGGAATGCCGGAACACCGCCACAGGGCCTGCCGCTGGAACGCTGGAGCACCGCAGCCCCGAAAGCCAGGTCGCCGCTGGAGCACCGCAGCTCCGAAGCCAGGTCGCCGCTGGAACGTCGCTGGAGCACCGCAGCCCCGAAAGCCAGGTCGCCGCTGGAGCACCGCAGCCCCGAAAGCCAGGTCGCCGCTGGAGCACCGCAGCCCCGAAAGCCAGGTCGCCGCTGGAGCACTGCAGCTCCGAAAGCCAGGTCGCCACTGGAGCACTGCAGCTCCGAAAGCCAGGTCGCCACTGGAGCACTGCAGCCCCGAAGCCAGGTTGCCGCCGGAACGCCGCTGGAGCACCGCAGCTCCAAAGCCAGGTCGCCGCTGGAGCACCGCAGCCCCAAAGCCAGGTCACCACTGGAGCACCGCAGCCCCGAAGCCAGGTCGCCGCTGGAGCACCGCAGCCCCAAAGCCAGGTCGCCGCTGGAGCACCGCAGCCCCAAAGCCAGGTCACCACTGGAGCACCGCAGCCCCGAAGCCAGGTCGCCACCGGAACGCCGCTGGAGCACCGCAGCTCCAAAGCCAGGTCGCCGCTGGAGCACCGCAGCCCCGAAGCCAGGTTGCCGCTGGAGCTCCGAAGCCGTGCCGCCGCTGCTGGAAGCTGGAAGGCTGCCATAGCTCCGAGGCCGCCAGCTCCGCCATTAGGGCCTCAGCACAGACGGAGACTGTGACAGGGGATACGACAAGAAAGGAAAGACTAAAACCCTGTTTCTCCCACCCCCACCCCACACACATACACAGCCTAATAAACCAAAATTATCACTAAAACAGACACAAAAAGACAAAAATAAAATAAAAAACTTTTCTCTCTTTCTCCGTCTCTCTGTCACACTCTCTCTTTCTCTCTTTCTGTCTCTCTGTCTTTCTGTCTTTCTGTCTCCCTCTCTAGCTATCTCTGTCTCTCAGTCTATCCCTGTGTGTGTCTCTCTTTCTGGTTTATAAACGTATACAGATATACAACATCTCTTTAAGTCACTATGTTGTGGTTGTGTAGAGATTACAGGACACAGAACCTAAACATTATACTTTTCATTCATCTCACAAAGTTTAAAATAATTTAAATTGAACAACTCATAATTCATATAACAGCTAATACATACCCCCGTTTGTATTCTTTTTGTAGGAGTCATGATCTTCTCGAGGTTGTCCAAGATCACTCCATACTGTATTATTAAGTTTTTTCAAGTGCAGTTCAATTTTTCCCACTTTGCAGCTACAAAGTACTAAATGGATGAATTAGAATTTACATCTATTTAGCAAGCCACACTGGAAATGATACAAAAGCATTCAGAATAGCATACAAATTGAAAGTAAATTCATCATGTGGTTTTAACTTATGACTAGACTTTTCGAATATAGAACAGTACAGCAAAAGAACAGGCCCTTCGGCCCACAACGCCTGTGCTGAACATGATGCCGTCCATCACTTATCCACTTGCACATAACCCATACCCCTCCATTCCCTGTATATCCATATGCCCGTCAAAAAGACTTTTAAATGTGACCAATGTATCTGCTTCAACCACCACCCCTGACAGTGCATTCCGGGCACTCATCACCCTCTGTGTATAAAACCTTCCCCACACATCCCATTTAAACTTTGCCCCTCTCACCTTAAACCTATGCCCCCTAGCATTTGATTTTTCCATCTTGGGATAAGAACTCTGACCGTCAACCCTATCTATGCCTCTGATCATTTTATATACTTCTATCAGGTCTCCCTGCAGCCTCCGGCATTCCAGAGAAAAAAATCCAAGTCTGTACAACCTCGACCTGCATCTAATACCCCTAATTCAGGCATCATTCTGGTAAACCTCCCCAGCATCTTTTCCAAAGCTTCTACGTTCTAAGGCGTGTGCAGTTTTGATCTCCTAATTTGGGGAAGGACATACTTGCTATTGAGGGAGTGCAGCTTAGGTTCACCAGGTTAATTCCCGGAATGGCGGGACTGACATATGATGAAAGAATGGATCAACTGGGCTTGTATTCACTGGAATTTAGATGAGAGGGGATCTTATAGAAACATATACAATACTTAAGGGATAGACAGGCCAGATGCAGGAAAAATGTTCCCGATGTTGGGGGAAGTCCAGAACCAGGGGTCATAGTGTCAGAATAAGGGGTAGGCCATTTCGGGCTGAGATGAGGAAACACTTTTTCACCCAGAGTGTTGTGAATCTGTGGAATTCTCTGCCACAGAGGCAGTGGAGGTCAACTCACTGGATATACTCAAGAGAGAGTTAGACATAGCTCTTAGGGCTAACGGAATCAAGGGATATGGGGAGAAAACTGGAACGGGGTACTGATTTTGGGGTGATCAGCCATGATCATATTGAATGGCGGTGCAGGTTCGAGGGACCAAATGGCCTACTCCTGCACCTATTTGGTATGTTTCTATGTTCTTCCTGTAGTGGGGTGACCAGAACTGCGCACAATACTCAAATGTAGCAAGCTAATGTCCTGAATGTTATACTCAATGCCCTGACGTACGGAAGCAAAGATAACATATGCCTTCTATTAATAATCATTAAGATGACAGTGATTTTTTACTCAATTATTTGATTCATGCTATGGACAGGAGATTGCTAGCCAAATCTATAAGATAAGATGAATAATAGAAAACTTTTTCCCCCATATCTTAGTGCAACCATTTTCCAGGTTATTAAATGGAAATGAGCTAAGAAATTAACGCGCTATTTTTTTGTCTTTGGGAACAAATGCAAAAGAAAAACTATGAATAGAAATTGATTTGAAAGTATGAATAACGTGCATAACCAATAATTTCTTAAAAACAAACAATGCTATTGAATTTCTACATACCAGATACTAGTTCTTGTACTTCATGACTCAGTTCTATAAGAAAATTATAACATATTGTTAGTCAAAACAAAAATCAATAAAAGAGTATACACAACTAAAGTCAAGGTGAATCTTTAAGCCTGACAAATTTACAGTGAGAAGCTTCCCCTTTCACACTAATAATAGTTGGTTATTATCTAGTTTGCAGAATTGCTGTGAAAAACGGTGGGCTTGATAAGGGTCCTGACCCAAGACATCACCTGTCCATGGGTCAGAGGTAGGGTCCCAACCTGAAACATCACCTATCCATGTTCTCCAGCCAACAATGGGCCATTGTGGGCTCGACCCTTCCTTGGTCATCTGTCGCCGGCCCTTCTTTGTTCTGGCCTTTTCCTCTACCTCCAGTTCCCTCCCCATTACTTTCAGTCTGAAGAAGGGTCCCGGCCCAAAACATCACCCTTCCTTTATCTCCAGAGATGCGGCCTGACCCGCTGAGTTACTCCAACACCTTGTGTCTTTCTCCAGATATGCTGCCTGACCCTCTGAGGTACTTCAGCACTTGGTGGCTCTCAGAAAGTTCCTCCTCACACCAAGAGTGTACAGTTCAGTTATGGCCCATTAACCTGTTCGATGCCACCCCCGAGAATACTCGGGTCATGGCCAGTAGTGAAAAGAACAGCTTGGCAGTGAACAGGTTAATGCAAGCCAAGAGGTAAATGGAGAACTCATCTGTAGGTAGGAACCGATGAAAGGCTCATTTGGGCAGGTGTTTTTATTAGGTAATGATGGAACAGTGCTCATGTGCACAGTGAAATTCTGCTAATGGAACCACATTCACAACCATGTATGTGCCAATGAATAAGACACCAAAATACCATTTGAGTCTTTAAATGCCTGAATGACTTTATATTAACATGGACTAAACATGCAGACCAGGTCAGATCGGGGGGAGTTCCCCCCGCCATGGGTACCATATAATCCCGTGCTACCTGCTCCATGGTCGGATAGTCGGCGACTAAACCGTCTTCCCCACCTGGTTTGCCAGGTGAGCAGGGGGCTGCGGACCCCCCAGCAGGACCAAAAACAAGACCTGTCAAAGGGCAGATGAGCTTCTACTGAAGTGCGAATGGCTTGCTAGAAGTGGTGATCACTGTCGCACAGCATTGTAAGGAATTATGATAAAGCACACACACCAAAATCCTATACTTCCAGCGGCGGAGGTCCGCAGGAACTGGAGGACAGATGTGTGGTGCGTCCGTCACCGTTCCCATCGGAAACCAGCACCACTGCGCCGCTAATGATTTCAACGATGATGAATGAATTAAATATGTAGAAAACTCTCAAACAATCGCACCAGATGTAACCACTTGTTTTTGTTAAAATTAATTGCGCAAACCTCAAAAACATTAAGTCTAAATATTTCTAGGCCACCTATTTACTGTGCACTTCCCTATTTAACTGAAACCATTGTGGCCTTGTATTACAGAAGGCTAATATTCAGTAATATACAATGTTTTCAAGAGCAAATCTCAACAATGATTTACATTCAGAATGAAAATGTATATTTTGAATTGTTTCATTCAACAATGCTACTCACACTCCTACATACCCAATTGAAGGATATAAGAATATTCTTGTTGACGAACTTCTGTTCTTAGAACACCACCTTCCAAGTCTACAATCACGGAATCCGAGTTGATGTCCTGCAAAAGAATTTTGCACGAATCAAGAATTGTCTTTGACCATAAGATATTGAAGCACAACTAGGCCACTTGGCTCATTGAGTTTGCTCCCCCATTCGATCATGGCTGATCTATTTTGCCCTCTCAACCCAATTCTCCTACCATCTCCCCATAAACTTTGACACCATTACTAATCCTGAACCTATCAAACTCCACTTTAAAAATATCCAAAGACTTGGTCTCCACAGCTGCCTATGGCAATGAATTCCAGAGATTCACCACCGTCTGGCTGAAAAAATTCTTCCTCATCTTCATTCCAACAGTATATCCTTTTATTCTGAGGCCTTGACCTCTGGTCATAGATTCTCCTACTACTGGAAACATCCTCTCCACATCCACTCTTAGAGATACAGCGTGGAAACAGGCCCTTCGGCCCATCAGGTCTACACCGACCGGTGATCCCTGCACATTGTCCTATACACCAAGGACAATTTACAATTCAACCAAGCCAATTAGCCTACAAACCTGTACGTCTCAGGAGCGTGGGAGGAAACCGGAGCACCCGGAGAAAACCCACGCAGGGGAACGTACAAACTCCTCACGGGGAGAACGCACAAACTCCTAACAAACGTACACAATTTGGGTCTTTCATTAAAAAGGTTCAGACCAAAAATTTTAATAATTGGTTTATAGACCAAGAATAATTAATCTATTTTCATTCTGATATCATTTTTCAATTTTTAAGTACCAATTCTGTCCTAGGAGTAGTCACTCTAAATCCGTCCGTTTCTTTTGAAGAATGATATTTATTTAAAAATCTAGTAAATGAATTACACATTACACATTTTTTTTAAGCAGCGCATGGTAACATTTCAACTTATGAGGGAATAGATGTCACCGGAGATTGTATAATTTCACGCTGAACCAATTTGTAAATTGGATAGTGTACATCCAGCTGTGACACACATTAACACATCACACCTATTCCTGCATTAGGGGCACATCAAATTCCACCATTAATAGTGTTACATCCACACAATGTAAAGTGAAGAGAAATGTTGACAAATGATCATTACTGAACAGTTTCATTAGAACTAGGAGCAGTCCCTTATAGTCTATTGACCGGAGACCCAGAACAATTTTGGAGCTGCACAGTGGCGCAGCGGTAGGGTTTATGCCACACAGCGCCTTAGACCCGGGTTCAATCCTAACATCGGGTACTGTCTGTATAGAGTTTGTACGTGCTACCTAGTGACTGCATGGGTTTCCTTCGACATCCCAAGGACGAGTGGGCTTGTAGGTTAATTGGCGTCTGTAAAATTACCCCAAGCGTGTCCGGAGTGAATGTGAAAGAGGGATAACGTAGAATTGGTGTGAAGAGTGATCGATGGTCAGCATGAACTCAGTGGGCTTGTTTCCATGCTCCATCTCAAACTCTAAACACACATCATGTTGGAATTTCCCCAAAATATTTATTGGATTGACACCAAATGGCAAGTGGTGTGCATCAAGAGTCTAGATTTTAAGCCAATTAAGTCCACAATCATTTAGCCATCAACATTTCCTCATGCAGTTCATCTGAAGCCATCAAAACTGACCATATTAGGCATACAACTTAGGCAATAACATCACTTTTTTCACATCGCACAACAATTGGACCTAAAGATAGACAGTTTTGTTTTTACCTATCCAAGTCATCTCTTCCCTAATCATAAGATAATAAGACATAGGAGCATAATTTGGCCTTTTAGCCCATTGAATCTGCTCTGTTATTCAATCATGGCTAATCTAATGTTCCCTCTCACAACCATTCACCTGCCTTTTCCCTGTAATCTTTGACACCCTTATTAATCAAGAATCCATCAATCTCTGCTTTAAAAATACCCAATGACTTGGCCTCCATAGCCGTCTGTTGCAATGAATTACACAGATTCATCACCCTCTGGCTAAAGAAATTCCTCCTCATCTCCATTCTAAAGGTACATTCTTTTATTCTGAGGCTACGGCCTCTGCTCAGACTCCCACGACTGGAAACATCTTCTCCACATCCACTGTATCTAGGCCTTTCATTGTTCGCTAAGTTTCAATGAACCACTCATTCTTTTAAACTCGAGCGAGTACAGTCCCAGAGCCATCAAACACTCATCATACATTAACTCAATCATCTCCAGGATCATTCTCATAAACCTCCTCTGGATCCTCTCCAATGCCAGCATATCCTTCCGCAGATATGGGGCCCTACACCCTCAGAATATTCCAAATGTGGTCTGACCAGTGCCTTATAAAGTTCCGCATTACATCTTTTCTTTTTTATATTCCAGTCCTTTCACAATGAATGTTAATATTCCATTTGCCTTCCTTATTACAGATTCAACCTGCAAATTAATCTGTTGGAAACTCTGCACCAGCACTTCCCTCTGGAAGGTCGACTCTGGACTGTCAAAGCAGCCACAGCCAGACATAAAAACAGCTTTTTTCCATGAGTAGTAGCTCTACACAATAACCAAAAATCTGTATCCTCCTTTTGCTCTGGTATTTTATTTCTCCTTTTGCTCTGGTATTTTATTTCATTCACATGTTTAATCAATAGTATTTTATTATTAATGTTTAATGTTTTATGTGTCATTCTTAATTGTCACTGTATGTCATGTTGTCACTTGCGAGCGGAGCACCAAGGCAAATTCCTTGTATGTGAACATACTTGGCCAATAAACTTATTCATTCATTCATTCCCTCCCTTTGCAACTCCGATTTCTGAATCCTCTCCCCATTTAGTAAACAGTCTACGCCTTAATTCCTTCTATCAAAGTGCACGACATGCTCATTCTTTACATTAAGTGAGTGGGGGAGGAGGGCATGGGGACTCTCAAGGAAAAGGCAATGAAGATCGGCTGTTTTATCTTGATATTCTTCCTCATTATTTAAAAAAAGGTTATGGGGGCCTGGAACACATTGCCGGGGGTGGTGGTGGAGGCAGAGACAATAGTGGCCTTGAAGAGGCTTTTAGAGGCACATGGAAGCGCAGGGAACAGAGGGACATGAATCATGTACTGACAAATGAGATCAGTTTAACTTGGCATCATGCTCAGCACAAACATTGTGGGCTGAAGAGCCCATTCCTGTGCTGTACTGTTCTATGTTCTATGGTCCTGTGATTCAATGGTCCCAAGGACTTGCGGAGCAGAGATCGTCAAAGACCTATTTAATGCAGGAGTAGTCAACTGAATCATCCTACCTCATCTCAAGAGCAGTCCTGAACTACTATCTACCTCATTGGTGACCCTCGGACTATCTTTGATTGGACATTACTGGCTTTACCTTGCATTAAACATTATTCCCTTATCATGTATCAGGAGGCAGACAAGTGGGTCACGGTTAGGAAGGGCAAGGGGCAGAGGCAGGGGCTAGAGAGTACCCCTGTGACCGTACAACTGGAAAATAGGTACTCGGGTTTGAGTACGATTGGAGGGGACAGCCTAGCAGGGGGCAACAACAGCGGCCGGGCCTCCGGCACAGAGACCGACCCTGATGCTCAGAAGGGTAGCAAAAAGAGGAGGGCAATTGTAATAGGGGACTCTATAGTTAGGGGGTCGGATAGGCGATTCTGTGGACGCAGTCGGGAGACCCAGATGGTAGTTTGCCTCCCTGGTGCCAGGGTCTCGCATGTGTCAGAACGTGTCCAAAAGATTCTGATAAGGGAGGGAGAGGAGCCTGATGTTGTGGTACACATAGGTACCAATGACATAGGCAGAAAAAGTGACGAGGTCCTGAAGGGAGAATTTAGGGAAGGGAGTTGGGGGGGAAAGTTAAAGAGAAGGACCAAAAGGGTAACGATTTCAGGATTACTGCCTGTGCCGCGTGACAGTGAGAGTAGGAATGAAATGAGGTGGAGGCTAAATGCGTGGCTGAGGGACTGGTTGCAGTGGGCAGCGATTCAAGTTTCTTGATCACTGGGACCTCTTTTGGGGAAGGCATGATCTGTACGCAGAGGACGGGTTGCACTTGATCCCGAAGGGGACCAATATCCTGGCAGGGAGATTTGCAAAGGCTACTGGGGAGACTTTAAACTAGAAAGGCTGCGGGGGAGGGACTCGGGTAGAGGGGGCTAGGGGACAGGGTTGTGGGGCAAAGAGGCAGAGAAGGGAAGCACTCGGACCCAAAATGTAGGCGAGAAAGATGAAAAAGATAATAGACAGAGAGAATAAAGGATGGTGGGTTTATAAAATGTGCATATTTTAATGCTAGGAGCATTGTAAGTAAGGTGGATGAACTTAGAGCCTGGATTGACACCTGGAAATATGATGTTGTGGCAATCAGTGAAACATGGTTGCAGGAGGGCTGTGATTGGAAACTAAATATTCCAGGATTTCGTTGCTTCCGGGGTGATAGAATTGGAGGGACAGAGGTGGAGGTGTTGCATTGCTTGTCAGAGAGGATATTACAGCAGTGCTTTGGCAGGATAGATTAGAGGGTTCGTCTAGGGAGGCTATTTGGGTGGAAACTGAGAAGTGGGAACGGTGTAGCAACACTTTTAGGGGTGTACTATAGACCGCCAAATGGGGAGCGAGAAATTGGAAGAGCAAATATGTAAGGAGATAGCAGATATTAGTAGTAAGCACAAGGTAGTGATTGTGGGAGATTTCAATTTCCCAAAAATAGACTGAGGGAAACACATTCTGTAAATGGGTGGATGGTTTGGAGTTTGTAAAATGTGTGCAGGGATAGTTTTTTTTTGCAGCAGTACATAGAGGTACCGGACCAGAGAAGGGCAGTGCTGGACCTCCTGTTAGGAAATGAGGCAGGACAGGTGGACGGAGGTATGCGTTGGTGAGCACTTCGGGACCAGTGATCACAATACCATTAGTTTCAATATAATTATGGAGCGAGGGTCAGAACAGGACCTAGAGTGGAGATTTTTGATTGGAGAAAGGCTAACTTTGAGGGAATGCGTTGAGGATTTTAAAGGAGTGAATTGGGACACTTTGTTTCATGGGAAGGATGTAGAGAGAAATGGAGGACATTTAAAGGGGGGAAATTTGTAAGAGTAACAGAATCTTTGATGTCCTGTTAGGTTGAAAGGAAATAGTAAAAATTGGAAGAGCCATGGTTTTCAAGGGAAATTAGACACTTGTTTCGAAAAAAGAGAGATATCTACAATAATTATAGGAGGCATGGAGTAAATGAGGTGCTAGAGGAGTATAAAGAATGTAAAAAGAATCTTAAGAAAGAAAATTAGGAAGGCTAAAAGAAGATATGAGGTTGCTTTGGCAAGAAAGGTGAAAGTAAATCCAAAGGGTTTCTACAGCTATATTAATAGCAAAAGGATAACGAGGGATAAAATTGGACCATTAGAGAACCAGAATGGACAGCTATCTGCAGAGCCAAAAGAGATGGGGGAGATATTGAACAATTTCTTTTCTTCGGTATTCACCAAGGAGAAGGATATTGAACTCTGTGAGGTAAGGGAAAAAAAAAAAGTAGAGTACCTATGGAAACTATGAGATTCAAAGAGGAGGAAGTACGGACACTTTTGAAAAATATAAGGTGGATAAGTCTCCAGGTCCTGACAGGATTATTCCCTAGGACATTGAGGGAAGTTAGTGTAGAAATAGCAGAGATATTACAGAAATATTTCAAATGTCATTAGAAACGGGAATATTGCCGGAGGATTGGCGTACTGCGCATGTTGTTCCATTGTTTTAAAAAGGGTTCAAAGAATAAACCTAGCAATTATAGACCTATTAGTTTGACGTCAGTGGTGGGCAAATTAATGGAAAGGATACTTAGAGATAATATAATCAGACCTCCCAATATTTGATTGTCAAAATTCATAATATTTCCCCTCAAAATTCATATTTTTAAATGAAAATTCATAATATGTCGCGGCGCCCCTATTCGGGGTCCATGTCACAAATTCTAAATTGTGAAGAAGTATTTTAAATGCCAAAATGTGAAAAAGGTACATGTATGCTGAAACATTTATAATTCTTTGTTAAACTTTGATAAACTTGGCACTAGACTCACCTTAATTTCTCTCACTTGGGGTTGTTGCCGGCGGCTATGCGCCTGCGCACTGGTGCAGATCAGCGGGCTGCCGGCGGGCGGGTGCGGCACATGCGCACTTGGCCAGGTTGCCGGCGGGTCTGCGCCTGCGCACTGGGTGGGGGTGGGGGGGAGGCCGGTGATGGGGCTGCCGCGAGCGGCCGGCTGCCGGCAAGAAAGTGCCGCTGATCGCGCGGGCCGGCGCCGCCCGGGCTTCTGGGCCGGGCGTGGCGTGGCTCGAAAATGGCGCCAGGCCCGGCAACCCTCCCCACTGCGCACGCGCGGCCACTGGGGACGGCAACCCTCCCCCACTGCGCACGCGCGTCCACTGGGGCCCGGCAACCCTCCCCCCACTGCGCACGCGCGGCCACTGGGGCCCGGCAACCCTCCCCCACTGCGCACGCGCGGCCACTAGGGCCCGGCAACCCTCCCCCACTGCGCACGCTCGGCCACTAGGGCCCGGCAAAGTGCCGCTGATCGCGCGGGCCGGCACGCAAACCGGGGGACACATGGCGCCGGCGTTCACCCACGGGAGGAAGAATTTAGCGGGATAATTAGGGTACAAATCGGGATGGCGGGAAGGGAACCTAAAAAGCGGGAATATCCCGCCAAAAGCGGGATAGTTTGGGAGGTCTGATATATATATGCATCTGGATAAACAGGGTCTGATCAGGAACAGTCAACGTGGATTTGTGCCTGGAAGGTCATGTTTGACAAACCTTTCTTGAATTTTTTGAAGCGGTAATAGGGAAATTGATGAGGGTAAAGCAGTGGATGTTGTCTATATGGATTTTCAGTAAGGCCTTTGAAAAGGTTCCCCATGGAAGGTTGGTTCAGAAGGTTCAATCTTTGGGTGTTAATGGCGAGTAGTAGAAAGATGGATTCAACAGTGGCTGAATGGGAGATGTCAGAGAGTAATGGTGGATGGCTGTTTGTCAGGTTGGAAGCCGGTGACCAGTGGGGTGCCTCAGGGATCTGTGTTGGGTCCACTGTTGTTTGTCATGTACATCAATGATCTGGATGATGGGGTGGAAAATTGGATAAGTAAGTATGCAGATGATACTAAGATAGGTGGTATTGTGGATAATGAAGTAGATTCTCAAAGTCTACAGAGAGATTTGGGCCATTTGGAAAAGTGGGCTGAAAGATGGCAGATGGAGTTTTAATGCTGATAAGTGTGAAGTGCTACATCTTGGCAGGACAAATCAAAATAGGACGTACATGGTAAATGGTAGGGAATTGAGGAATGCTGTGGAACAGAGGGATCTAGGAATAACTGTGCATAGTTCCCTGAAGGTGGAATCGCATGTAAGATAGGGTGGTAAAGAAAGCCTTTGGTGTGCTGGCCTTTATAAATCAGAGCATTGAATATAGGAAGGAGTAGGGAAGTAATGTTAAAATTGTACAAGGGCATTGGTAAGACCAATTCTGGAGTATGGTGTACAATTTTGGTCGCCTAGTTATAGGAAGGATGTCAACAAAATAGAGAGAGTACAGAGGAGATTTACTAGAATGATTAGCCAGGGTTCCAGCAACTATGTTACAGAGAAAGGTTGAACAAGTTAGGTCTTTATACTTTGGAGCGCAGAAGGTTAAGGGGGGACTTGATTGAGGTCTTTAAAATGATGAAAGGGATAGACAGAGTTGACGTGGATAAGCTTTTCCCATTGAGGGTAGGGAAGATTCAAACAAGAAGGCATGACATGAGAATTAAGGGACAGAAGTTTAGGGGGTAACGTGAGGGGGGACTTCTTTACTCAGAGGGTGGTGGCTGTGTGGAATGAGCTTCCAGCAGAGGTGGTGGAGGCAGGATCGATTTTAACATTTAAAAGTAAAGTGGATAGGTATATGGACGTGAAGAGAATGGAGGGGTATGGTCTGAGTGCAGGTAGATGGGACTAGGGGAAAACAAATGGTCGGCACGGACTGGAAGGGCCGAGAGGGCCTGTCTCCGTGCTGTAATTGTTATATGGTTATATGGTTATATGGTTATGTATCCATACACTGTAAATGGCTAGATTGTAATCGCAACAAAAGCTTTTCACTGTACCTCGGTACACGTGACAATAAAATAAATAGAAACTAAAGTGAACCGAGTCAGCAAATCGTGGTGTGTGGTACATATATCGTTGCACATTGGGAGCCGCGATGGGAGGAAATACTGGTGGTCAGTTTGTCTGCGATTGTGATCTGATGGAGAATAAACCGAGGTCTGGTCAATAAGACTTTAGTTCGGCTGCATTTAGAATAATGTGTGTAGTTCTGGTCACCCCATTACAGGAAGGATGTGGAGGCTTTAGAGAATGTACAGAGGAGGTTTACGAGGATGCTCCCTAGATTGGAGGGTTTCAGCTACAAGGAGACTTGGAAGGTTGATACCAAAACCAAGAAGTTCTGTTTGGCCTTTTGTCACATGTTCTGAGATACAGTCAGCAGAAAGACATTACACAATTACAATCAATCCATTTCGAGTGTATAGATACATGATAAGGGAACAACGTTTAGTGCATGGTAAAGCCAGCAAAGCCCAGTCACGGATAGTCCGAGGGACAGAGGTAGGTAGAGGTTCAGCACTGCTCTCTGGTTGTGGTAGGGTGATTCATTGCCTGATAACAGCTGAGAGCTCCCAACAGTTGAGAGTGAACGTGATGACTTTTCTTGTGGGAGCAGTCTGCATGTTTATCAGCTACCACTCCAGGTATTAGGAAAGAACTAATGCGAGTGAAGTACCATACGTATTGCTTCTGTGAAAACCGATGATAAGAACGCCATTCCTGTAAATGTACACGAGACATTTATTGCGGAACTCCTATACTCCTAGATCAGCCATGATCACATTAAATGGCAGTGCTGGCTCGAAGGGCCGAATGGCCTACTCCTGCCCCTATTGTCCTCCTGAGGTTTGGTGCTCATGCATACCTACGATGTTTTCGTAACATAGCGTGATCATTCACACACTCACATTGTTGGTTAGGACTTGGTAAATAGGCACTTAAAGTCAGTTTAAATGGCAGGAAAGGGGGACAAGGAAGGGTGGAAGGAACAGTCAGAATGAGAGGATAAAGCCGAGAGGCTGCAGAGTGGCGTATAACAACCTCCCAACAAGCTCTTGAGTGAATGGTATTTTAAATAATGTTTGTTCTAAGCATTCAGAATTAGAAAAAAGTTTTAGTTTAGTTGACAGATACAGCATGGGAACAGACTCTTCGGCCCACCGAGTCCACGGAGGCCAGTGATCACCCATACACTAGTTCCATTCTACACACGAGGGACAATTTACAGAAGCCAATTAACCTACAAACCTGCACGTCTTTGGAATGTGGGAGAAAACCGTTGCACCCGGATGAAATCCACACGGTCTCCGAGAGAACATGCAAACTCCGTACAGAGAGCACCCGTAGTCCGTATCAAACCCTGGTTTCTGGCGTTGCAAGGCAGCAACCCTACCGATGCACCACTGTGCCGTCAAAAAAAGATAGTTTTTTTTGTGACTGAACCGCAATAGAAATTCAAATCTTGGTGATAACAAATTTTGACCACTACAATGTGTTCAACATCATTTGGTCAAGTTTGACGCAGGAAAATTGCGCAAGCAAATGCGAGAATTTTTGCCAAAAGATAAATAAGATAAATAATGCCAAATAATAACATGGACTGGCATAATATACCAAAAACCATGATGAAAACTGTTCAAATAATGTTCAAGGCTTACTTCATTAAATATTTAAAAAGCTTTTCAAATCTTATGTTAAACAGCTGGTTTAAAAGAATTGATTTTCTGAATTATTCATCAAAGTTATAGCTGCTTCATGTCTTTCATCCTACAGATTAGTCAAGTCTGTAGCATGGTATCGTTGCAAAGGAAATTCTCTAACTGGCTTTATTCTGGAGCACTTACCTTTTGTTTGGTGTATATAACAACTGTGATTGTATCCTCTGTCTGAAACCATTCATATCTGGTAAAACAGTAAAAAAAAACAATGAGTTGGATGACAATAATCTTTGAATTCCAGTTAAAAAAAAACATATTAAAAGGTCAAACCAACGTTAATGTATAATGCCAAACAGGCTCAAAGAATAAATAATCATGGAAAATCAGTAACTATGAAATTTTAACAAGAGCAAAAAATAGGAGTAATCTGTAGGTTACTAAACGTTAAAACGTAGCGTTGCAAAGAAATGGAAAGGTTGTTGATGTTAAGGTTAAAATTGTCTCATCCAAGACCCAGGTCCCTTCTTTTTGATTGTGAGTGTGTGATGGAGGAAAGATGGGTGTACACCACCAGACTCGGGAGCAGATATCTCCCCTTTATTATCAAGCTTCTGAAGCATGGCAAGATTAATGAATGTGGCAGAAGTTAAGCTTAATGAAGGAAACACAATGTTTTGAACAAAACCTCTTCAACGTCAACATCAAGGAGAGGAAAGAAGATTAAAGACAGCAGTGGAGTGTCTTAGTTTAGAGATCAAAGATCTCCTGTAGGCTTTCCACTTCAACATACCACTTTCCCTCTTAATTACAGCACCTATGTTTAGAAAGTAATCCTTTGTTGCAAACAATCTCCTGGAAAGTACTTGTGCATTAACAGGTACAAGATGAATGGTATATGGAAACTTCAAATCAGAGCCAGAGAAGAAATGGAACAGGCAACTGATTTTAAGGAAGGATTCCAAACATTAGCTGGTAGATTTTCTAGTTTTTAGTTTAGTTTAGAGATACAGCGTGGAAACTGGCCCTTCGGCCCATCGACTGCGCCGACCAGCAATCCCCGTACATTTGCATTATCCTACACACTAAGCCAATTAGCCTCTAAACCTGTTGGCTTTGGGGCACGGAAGGAAACCGGAGCACCCGGGGAAAACCCACACAGGTCAAGGGGAAAACGTACAAATTGGTGTATATAACAACTGTGATCATATCCTCATAACCAGCACCTTGTAGAGCCTCAGTATTACACCCCCGTATTCTAGCCCTCTAAATAAATATGGTGCTGGTAAAGCTCCAGGGAAAAAAGACAAGATTACTCTTTTAGGTGCAAAAAATTATCTCAATGCATGATGGAAAAAAACAATGCAAAGTGCAAAATTATTTATCAGTGGTTGAAAACTCAAACACGTATGTCTGAATTTATCTGCAAATCACCAAAATTATATTTCAACTGAGAACTTTCCATTAAAACTGTGAAATCACGGAGACAACAGTTGCTGAAATATTCAGCAGCATTTTGATGCAATCACTGAGAAAATACTTATGATCTTTACCGTGGGGAAATATCTTGAGGTTGTTTTTGAGATCCACCTGGAACAGCTAATCCTGTTAAAAAATAAAGAACGTTACCACAATGTCATCTATACAAATAATTAAGGAGAAAAAAACATCTACAGGGCACATTGTGCTCTAGATTCTACAAAGTCTCACATTTTCTCAGTGGATCAAGTTTCTATACAATTCTCGTGCCCCATTTTCCTATACAAGACAATCACATCACGAGCTGAGAGTTGCATTACCTGCTACACTATTATAGAACAGTACAGCAAAGGAACAGGCCCTTTGGCCCACCATATCCATGCCTAACACGATGCTGTTAAACTAATTGTTGCCTGCACATGATCCATATCCCTCCATTCCTGACATAGCCTTGTGTCTATCTAAAAGACTCTTAAATGCACCTACTGCATCCATCTCCCTGCCACAACCTCCACTTATAGCTAAAATGCTTTAATCCAGGCAGCAACCTGGCAAAACTCCTCTGCACTTAATCTACGGACTTCCGTGAAAACAAAAAGATGTTAATAATTCCAGCTCCGTTTTTGCCTTAAGGGCTATATATGTCGGGGTGGGGTATTAAATTTATATACTTAATAATACTACTAATGTCAAATATCGTTAGTGTCATAGCACTATATTAGGAGAGCTAACGTACATTTTTAAGGGATAGGTAATACAAAACTATATTTATTAATAATCCATCCATCCCTCCTTAACCCCAAGATAGAGTCCATGTCCATTATCCCTCCTCCTTCCCTGCGGGTCCGCCTTCAGTGTGAATCCTCCTCCTTTTCTGTGGATGGGCAGTATCATCAGGTAAGTGATCAATAATATTCAGTATTGTTCATCTTCATCTACTTCTTCCTCTTCCAGTTTCTTCTGAATGTTTCGAGCGAATTCAAGAGCTTCTGTATGTTTGGTGAAGTGGTGCTCCTTGTTATCATAAGTTACTCTTAATGTTGCCGTGTACATCAGGCCATATCTCAGCTTCTTTATGTTCCTCAGGATACCTCTTGTTTCTGTAAATAAAGATCTTCTCTTGGCCACTTCCGCAGGGTAATCTCTGACGATACTGATGTTGTTTCCCTCATATTTGAGATTTTTTTAACGTATTATTATCTTCATCATATCTTCAAAAACATGATCGTAAGCCACCTTCACAATCATCTGTCTTGGGGGAGCATCCCTCCTAGGGGTATGTCTCAATGCCCTGTGTGCTCGACCCAGCAGAGGTTCTTGGTCCAAGTTCAGAATATCTTTTAGGAGTTTTGCAGCAAATTTTTGAGGGTCTTGATCTCCCTCTCGACCTTCACTCAATCCAACAATACGCAAATTCTGACGCCTTTGACGTGAACCTCTGTCGGACCTGGAAGGACTGCTTGGGTCCCTGAAAGGAGTGGATGGGGGAGGTGAAGGGACAAGTGTTGGATTTCTTGCGGTTGCAAGGGAAAGTGCCCGGGGAAGGAGTAGAGCGGGAGGGGAGGGAAGAATTGACCAGGGAGTCGCGGAGGGAGCGGTCTTTGCGGAAGGCAGACAGGGGGGGAGATGGGAAGATGTGGCGGGTGGAGGGGTCACGTTGGAGGTGACGAAAAGTCCTCCGCCAGTTCGACGTACCCAACAAAGAGGCAAGCGTAGCTGGGGCCCACTGCACCTCCTCCAACCTCATCTACTACATCCGCTGCTCCAGATGCCAGATGATCTATATCGGTGAGACCAAGCGGAGGCTTGGCGATCGTTTCGCCGAACACCTCCGCTCGGTCCGCAAAAACCAACCCGACCTCCCGGTCGCTCAGCACTTCAACTCCCCCTCCCATTCCGTATCCGACCTCTCGGTCCTGGGCCTCCTCCATGGCCAGAGTGAGCAACACCGCAAGTTGGAGGAACAGCACCTCATATTCCGCTTGGGGAGTTTGCATCCTTTGGGCTTGAACATTGAATTTTTCTCAATTCTGTTACCCCTGCTGTCTCCTCCCCTCCCACCTCTCCCTCAGACCTCGGGCCCTGGCATTCCCTCTATCTCTATCTCCCTCCCCCACCCTAGTCGCACTAGCTTCTCATTTTCACACCACAAACAGCTTATAATGGCTTGTTCCCTTTATCATCGATACTTTTTTGCATATCTTTCATTCATTGTTCTTTATCTCTCCACATCACCGTCTATATCTCTCGTTTCCCTGATCCCTGACCAGTCTGAAGAAGGGTCTCGACCCGAAACGTCGCCTATCTCCTTCGCTCCTTAGATGCTGCTGCACCCGCTGAGTTTCTCCAGCTTTTTGTGTAACCCTCGATTCTCCAGCATCTGCAGTTTCTTCGTTAACACCTTCATTGATGTTACCTTTGAATCTTGTTGCATTCGGAACCGAAAAATCACAATCTAGTATCAGTTGTTAACATTAAATATCTTATCTTTGCACTCTGTTGCGTATGGAGTCAAGAAGTCTGCAACTGTATAGTGCAAGAATAAAGTATAGATCTTGGAATTAGCATATCAATCTACCTCACCCTTGTACTTCCTTAGTAATTATCTTTTTGGTGTATAAATGCTCTGCTGTACCGACTTAATTTTAGAATTGTGATCACAGCCTTTGACTGTGACACTCTCCCCTTGCGCAAGTAAAATAAACTCAGTGCTGATGGTTAATCAACTCATCCACGAGTCTTATTGAAGAGTTTAACTTCAATATCTCCCAAAGATGTAGAGAGATTCCAATTTACATTAGGCAGAGTAGGCAGTCCCAGAGGCTAGCCATAGTCAAATAACTAATCGGGGAACTGCTCCAGTACTCCGAGCGCACGGTCAAACGGTCTTTGGACAATGGCGGCGCCTGCATGTGTATTTTTTGCGAAATAATTTCACTGTGCATGTGACAAATCAAGCACTTTTAGACTTTTGAAAAAAAGCTATCTGGAGATGAATTTGTGCTTGGCTGGCACCACAGATACTGACTTGAAGAACAATCTCAGTTTTGAACTGGCTCAATATCATTAGATCACTTTTGAGGTGTACAGATGTTAAGGGGTGCTTGCTGATTAGCTTGTCTGAATAATTAAATTCCAGCACAACACAAATACTAGAGGAACTCAGAGGGTCATGCAGCATGGAATGTACAGGCAAGTTTCCCAAAACATCATTTGTCCATTCTCTCCACAGATGCTGCCTGACCTGCTGAATTCCTACAATACTTTGTGTCTCTCTTATTAAATAAGCTAGTTCGTTAATTTAACTTAGTCAACTTAATCAAACTTAATTAACTTAATCAAATTTAATTTCTTAATTTGATTTTGCTGGTTTAAAAAAAGTGGTGCAGCTAGTAGACCCGCTGCCTCCACAGCACCAGAGATCTGAGTTTGATCCTGACCTTGTGTGCCGACTGTGTGGAGTTTTCATGTTCTCCGTGACCACGTGGATTTCCTCCGGGTGCTCTCATTTCCTTTCACATCCCAAAGACGTGCATGTTTGTAGGTTAATTGACCTCTGCAAACAGCCCCTAGTATGTAGGGTGTGGATGAGAAAGAGGGGATAACATGGAACTAGTGGGCACAGATGACCGATGAGCAGTGTGGACTTGGTGGGTCAAAGGGCCCGTTTCCATGCTGTATCTCTAAATTAAACTAGACAATTTGGGGCACCTGCACATTGTCTTAAAAACCAATACTCTTTTCCCTGTGGTTAATGAAGCTGCACATGTATAATTGTCTGTGAACATGACGTAGAAAAAACCCCATTAATTATAATTTGGTTATTTCACTGGTGTAACCTGGTGGAAAGAATGAACAGCTATTGAACGCTTCATCTAACCTGGGATGGGAAGAGTGACGAGCCCACTGCTACTCAGAAGGACACAATGTTTTGAAGAAACTCAGCAGGTCAAGCAGCATCTCTGGAGAACATGGATAATGGAACATGATTTCTGGTTGACCCTTCTTTAGAGTGGAGCTTCAGACTGACCCTTCCTCAGCAATCTGAAGAAGGATCTCGACTGGAAATGTCACCTATCCATGTTCTTCAGAGATGCTGCCTGACCTTCTGAGTTACTCTAGCACTTTGTGCCCTTTTGTGTATTGACCAGAAAGTGGAGTTCCTTGTTTCCCCATTACTACCTAGGCAGTAACAGCCAATATAGATTCAAAGAATAGGGGCATTTTGCAGCAGATTTGTACAAGGGGTAGAGGGCAGAATTTGCCGGTCACTGCTGATAGTACACTTTGTCATGACACAGGAGTAACCGGAGCAGCTTCATCTTGATTTTAGTCTTTAGAGATGCAGCGCGGAAACAAGCCCTTCGGCCCACCATGTCTGCCCCAACCAGCGATCACTCCATACACTAGCACTATCCTACACACTAGGGACAATTTACAATTTTACCAATGAACCTACAAATCTGTACGTCTTTGGAGTGCGGGAGGAAACCAGAGCACCCGCAGAAAACCCACCCGGTCACGGGAGAACGTACAGACTCCATACAGACAGCACCTGAAGTCAGGATCTAACCCGGGCGTCTGGAGCAGTAATGCAGCAACTCTACCGCTGCGTACTGAGCTGCCTCATATGGCATTCGCCCCATATCTGCCTCTACCACCACCCCAGGCAGCGTGTCCCAGGCACCCATCACCCTCCGTTAAAAAATACTCGCTGGGGACTGATCACACAGAAATAGCCAGTGATAACAATATGTTCCTGTGGGTTAATTGTTTCTGCTTCGCGTTTTGGTTTTTGACTACATACCATTTGGTATAATCTCCTTTGGCACCGTTAAATCTGGTTGAGTCACAGGAACTAGAAGGAAGAAAGATGAAATAAATGAAGCCATGGAACACCAAAGCAAAATAAAAAGTCACATCATTACACCAATGTATTCGAAAACATGCAAGTTGCTTCATGGAAAGTTCATTCTATGCAATCACAGTATGGTCACTAGAACTTAAGGCTTACATCACACTTAAAATTTCCCCCTCTAATCTTAAAGTTATGGTCATTAGGAGTTAATGACCATAATATGTTCAAGTTTAATCTACAATTGGAGAGGGAGAAGGGTAAATTGGAGGCGTCAGTGTTAGAGTTGAATAAAGGGGACTATGGAGCCATGAGGGAGGAGCTGGCAAAAGTTGACTGGAAAGATACCCTAGCAGGGATGACTGTGGAACAACAATGACAGGTATTTCTGGGAATAATACAGAAGGTGCAGGATCAATTCATTCCAAAGCGGAAGAAAGATTCCAAGGTAAGGGGTGACCGTGGCTGACAAGGGACATCAGGGACAGTATAAAAATAAAAGAGAAGTACAACGTAGCAAACATGAGCGGGAAGCAAGAGGATTGGGTAATGTTTAAAGAGCAACAGAAGATAACTAAAAAGGCAATACGGGGAGAAAAGATGAGGTACGAAGGTAAGCTAGCCAAGAATATAAATGAGGATAGTAAAAGCTTCTTTAGGTATGTGAAGAGGAAAAAATTACTTAAAACCAAAGTTGGACCTTTGAAGACTGAAAAAGGTGAAATTATTATGGGGAACAAGGAAATGGCAGATGAGTTGAACGGGTACTTTGGATCCGTCTTTACTAAGGAGGACACAAACAATATTCCTGATATAGTAGTAGCCAGAGGATCTGGGTGACGGAGGAACTGAAGGAAATCCACATTAGGCAGGAAATGGTGTTGGGTAGTCTGTTCGGACTGAAGGCTGATAAATCCCCAGGGCGTGATGGTCTGCATCCCAGGGTACTGAAGGAAGTGGCTCTAGAAATCGTGGACGCATAGGTGATAATTTTCCAATGTTCTGTAGATTCAGGATCAGTTCCTGTGGATTGGAGGGTAGCTAATGTTATCCCACTTTTTAAGAAAGGCGGGAGAGAGAAAACAGGGAATTATAGACCAGTTAGCCTGACATCGGTGGTGGGGAAGATGCGGGAGTCAATTATAAAAGATCAAATAAAGGCGCATTTGGATAACAGTAACAGGATCGGTTCGAGTTAGCATGGATTTACGAAGGGGAAATCATGCTTGACTAATCTTCTGGAATTTTTTGAGGATGTTACTAGGAAAATGGACAAGGGAGAGCCTGTGGATGTAGTGTACCTGGACTTTCAAAAACATTTGATAAGGTCCCACATAGGTTAGTGGGCAAAATTAGGGCACATGGTATTGGGGGTAGAGTGCTGACATGGATAGAAAATTGGTTGGCAGACAGGAAACAGAGTAGGGATTAACGGGTACCTTTCAGAATGGCAGGCAGTGACTAGTGGGGTACCGCAAGGCTCGGTGCTGGGACTGCAACTATTTACAATATACATCAATGATTTAGATGAAGGGATTCAAAGTAACATTTGCAAATTTGCAGATGACACAAAGCTGGGTGGCAGTGTGAACTGTGAGGAGGATGCTATGTGAGGAGGATGCAGGGTGACTTGGACAGGTTGGGTGAGTGGGCAGATACATGGCAGATGCAGTATAATGTGGATAAATGTGAGGTTATCCACTTTGGTAGCAAAAACAGGAAGGCAGATTACTATCTAAATTGTGTCAGGTTGGGAAAATGGGAAGTACAACAGGATCTGGGGGTCCTCGTTCATCAGAAAATGAAAGTAAGCATGCAGGTATAGCAGGCAGTGAAGAAAGCGAATGGCATGTTGGCCTTTAAAAAAGGAGTATAGGAGCAAAGAGTCTGCCTTGCTTTTCTGCTTCTTTCTGTTTCTCTTCTGCTGGTCCTTCTGCGGTTTGTATAGGGCTCTAGTGAGACCACACCTGGAGTATTGTGTGCAGTTTTGGTCCCCTAATTTGAGGAAGGACATTCTTGCTTTTGAGGGAGTGTAGCGTAGGTTTACAAGGTTAATTCCCGGATGGAAGGACTGTCATATGCTGAGAAAATGGAGCGGTTGGGCTTGAGTTTAGAAGGATGAGAGGGGATCTTATTGAAACATATAAGATTATTAAGGGTTTGGACACGCTAGAGGCATGAAACATGTTCCTGATGTTAGAACGGAGACGAGGAAACACTTTTTCTCACAGAGTGGTGAGTCTGTGGAATTCTCTGTCTCAGAGGGCGGTGGAGGCTGCTTCTCTGGATACTTTCAAGAAAGAGCTAGATAGGGCTCTTAAAGATAGTGGAGTCAGGGGATATGGAGAGAAGGCAGGAATGGTGTACTGATTGGGGATGATCAGCCATGATTTCATTGAATAGCGGTGCTGGCTTGAAGGGCGGTGTGGCTTACTCCTGCACCTATTGTCTTTGTATCCATCAGGATACTGGTAAACCTAATCTCCAAAGCCTCCCCATTCTCCCTGTAATGTGGGGGTCTGGAACTGCACAGAATGCTCCAAATGCACCCCAACCAGACTCTTGTAGAGCTGCATCACGAGTCCATGCCACCTAATCTGCTGTTTAATCAGTCGGATTCTGTTTGTATATATCTGGAATGCAGAAGTCTTCAATGAAGCTTAAAAGATGCCGAACGTCTATCGCACCAAACCGCAGTAATTGCCATTTCAGTATGACTACACCAATGTCAAAAGATGTAGTTGGGTTAGATGGCAGCACCTGTCTCCCACAGTTACTGGGAAACTTTGTCATTGATCACACATAAATAGCCAGTGATAACAATATGTTCCTTTGAGTTAATTGTTTCTTCTTCACATTGTCGTTTTTCACTACATACCATTTGGTAACGTCCACTTTGGCACCGTTAAAGCTGGTCGAGTGACAGAAGCTAGAAGGAAGAAAGATGAAATAAATGAAGCCGCAGAACACCAAAGCCAAAAAGACACATCATTTTACCAATTTATTCGAAAACATGCAAGTTGCTTCATAGAATGTTCATTCTATGCAATCACAGTATGGTGACTAGAACTTTCACCTTACATCCGTGTGTGTGTGTGTGTGTGTGTGTGTGTGTGTGTGTGTGTGTGTGTGTGTGTGTGTGTGTGTGTGTGTGTGTGTGTGTGTGTGTGTGGTCACATCTTCTCGAGAAAACGACGCTCTTACAGTAATATTCGGGTACACATTTACCCCCTGGAGTCCGAAATTACCTTAACTGAAAATGTTGTCCTTTATTTTTTGAGTTGTTTATGAAGATGTTCACAAATCCGATAAAACGTAGAAAATAAACCGGCGCTTTCGCTGATGATGCCACAATGGATCTGCCTGCCTGCCGTATCCTCGCGCTGCGATTTTGCCTGCAGCTGTACCCAGAGCTGGAGCCCGGATCTCGGAGCTGGAGTGAGGGAGTATTGCATCGAGAACCAGCCCTCCCCTGTGACGCAGCATCCCCCCCCTCCCCCACCACCTTCAAACTCTACCCCCCTCCTTCTCTGCCCCTCCCGCCCCCCTTGCCCGCCCCCTCTGCCCTCTCTCTGAGACCCTGACCCTGCTGCAACCCTCTCTCTGATCCTGCCCCTGCTCTCCCTCCCTCTCCCTCTCTAGCCACGCCCGCGAGTTGGGAGCTATGCGTGAGTGGATAGGGCGGGGAAGGGGTAAAAGGAGCGAATGAATAATATTAATATAATATCAAGGGGGGGGGGGGTGGTTAGTGTGTGTGAGAGTGAGTGAGTGAGTGTGTGTGAGTGTGAGCGCGCAGACCAGGGGGGACCTATTGGGTCCCCACCCCCCCCCACTGCGAGTTGAGCGGACAGGACCCAATAGGTTCCCCCCTGGTCTAGTCACCCAAATTTCCCCCTCTAACCTTAAAGGTATGCTCACTGGTCTTTGACATTTCCAACCTGGGAAAAAGGTTTTGGCAAATTATGCATCTCATAAAAAATGGAAGGACAGCACCTCATATTTCGCTTGGGTAGTTTACACCCCAGCGGTATAAACAATGACTTCTCTAACTTCAGATAGCCCTTGCTTTCCCTCTCCATCGTTTTCCGCTTCCCACTAGTCTTACTGTCTCCGCCTACATTCTTTGTCCCGCCCCCTCCCCTAACATCAGTCTGAAGAAGGGTCTCGACCTGAAACCTCGCCCATACCTTCTCTCCAAGATGCTGTCTGTCCCGCTGAGTTACTCCAACATTTTGTGTCTTCCTTTGATTTAAACCAGCATCTGCAGTTCTTTCTTACACACTACTTGTGCCCTCTTTCATTGATCAAACCAGTTGATGGCACAATAATTTAAATGTGAAGATAATTAAATCCTCCTAATTGCCTGACAGTAAACGTTTTATTAATTTAGCATCACAGCAGTTAATGGAAACAGCCATTTGCAGTTACACAAGAATTTTAATGTAATTGGCAATCAAAATTACAGTGGAAAGGAGGCATAAATGCTAGTGAAGGAGAGGAATAATTGTCAAATGATAGGGGCAAATAGATATTATTTTCAGAATGCTTGGAGGCCTGAAAATCCTTAGTGCTAATCTAATGAGAAAAATATAACATACTCAATGAACTCAAAGTGTTTATATTTTTTAGGCAAAAAATACAAACACTCTGTCCAGTAATAAACTGCTGTGCTGAATACTAATTAAGTCAAATTCAAAGTCAAAACATAAAGCTTTTAATTAATCACTTCACAGCTTTCACAGAACATCCGATCTACAGAAAGTGCAACCTCTCATTACAACGATGGAGCATTTTCATTAAAGGCATCATGCATTTTCATTATGTTTGCCACATTTATGTAAATATTAATTAAGGCATCTTAAAATAAGGAGGGAAAAAAAGCAAAATGCTGTTATTAATTCTTCATAGCAATGACACAGCTCTATAGATTGTACTTATCTTCAGGTTAAAATATTTTTAAATTTTGAAGTCCCACACTGGGCCTTAAGAATATAATCCTGTGAGCAAGTGCAGCAGTGTTGAAACTGGTTATATTTGTTGAGTAGTCGATTCAATGATCCAGCATTAAGGGGTTGGCCCACTCATTTAAGACTGAGGTGAAAAAAAACTTTTTCACCCAGAGTTGTGAATTTATGGAATTCCCTGCCACAGAGGCCAGTGGAGGCCAAGTCACTGGATGGATTTAAGAGAGAGTTAGATGGAGCTCTGGGGGCTAGTGGAGTCAAGGGATATGGGGAGAAGGCAGGCAAGGGTTATTGATAGGGGACGATCAGCCATGATCACAATGAATGGCGGTGCTGGCTCGAAGGGCCGAATGGCCTCCTCCTGCACCTATTTTCCACGTTACGCAATTTTTTCGGCAACTTGCCGGCACCCGTCATAGTTGTAGCAGGTTGCGGAAAAATGTTCAACATGTTGAAAATTGTCGGCAACCTGCTGCGACTAAGACGGGTGCCGGCAAGTCGCCGAAAAAATTGCGTAAGTGGGACAGGCCCTTTAGACTTCTAACAATAGGCAGAAGTACTTTCCAAAAGTACATCTGCTTAGAATCATAGAGCATGGAAGTAGGCCCTTCAGCACAACTTGCCTATGCCAACTAAGATGCCCCATCTATGCTAGTCCCGCCATCTGGCATCTGACCGATATCCCTCCAGACATTCCCCATTCATGCACCTGTCTATATGTATTTTAAATGTTACTATAGCACCGGCCTCAACTCCCTTCTCTGGCAGCTCTCTTCATATACCTACCACAATCTGTGTGAAAAGGTTATCCGTTATAGTTAAGTCCTGGCAACATCCTCATAAATCTTCTCTGAATTCTTTCCAGAACTGTATCCTTCCTATAACAGGCTGTCCAAAACTGGACATAATACTTCAAATGAGGCCTCACCAAACATCTTGTACAACTGTAACATAAGATGAAAACTTCTATAATCAATTCCTTGAGTGATGAAGACCAATGTATCGCCATGACCACCCTATCTACCTGTGATGCCACTTTCAGAGAAACTACGAAGCTGTACTAAATCCCTCTGCTCGACAACATTCCCTTGTCCCTGCCATTCACTGTGAAAACAATGCCTGGGATTGACTTCACCAAATGCAACACCTCACTTACAGATTATTATTTTCTGAATATATGTAAAGGAACTAATATCATTAACGTCACACATCACAGCCTTCGGGAATCACTGAACTCAATCATTTCTGTTAATCAGTCACCCCAGTGTTATATCCAGCATTCAACATTTCACTCATCTCATCTGATATTTTAGATTTCACTTGCTTCCTCTTATTTACATCCAATGCAAACATCCTATTTGTTATTCAACAGGGCGACACGGTGACGCAGCGGTAGAGTTACCGCCTTTCAGCGCTTGCAGCTGGGACCTGGGTTCAATCCCGACTATGGGTACTTGTCTGCACACAGTTTGTGCATCCTCCCCGTGACTGTGTGGGTTTTCTCTGAGATCTTCGGTTTCTTCCCACACTCCAAAGACGTACAGTTTTGTAGGTTAATTGTCTTGGTATTGCAGCAGGTGGCGCTGCACAGGACTACGGGAGATGTTTTTGTATGGGGGGGGGGGGGGTGTGTGTACGTGTGCGTGTGCGTGTGTGCGTGTGTGTCCATTTTCAGTTGTCTTGCTGCCAGCATTGAGTAACACATTAACGACTTCTGTTGTAAATTAAAGACTCTCAAGTTTTGTGAGAAACGAACACGAAAGTGGGATACTTCGGACTGTGTCCAAAGACCCAGATAAGAGCCTATTTTCCATTAAGTCTGTAGTGTGTGTGTGCAGCCATTTTGAGTAGTCTTGCTGCCAGCATTGAGTAAAGCGTTAAAGACTTCTGTTGTAAATTGGACTCTCAAATTTGTGCAGACCGTAGAAAATGAACCCGAAAGGTATAAGTGTCAAAATTATCCCTGATGAATGTGCAGGAGTTTTAGTGTGCGGGGTTCGCTGGTCGGTGCGGACTCGGTGCTTCTCAAAACCCCCTAAGCAGCACTTGTCTTAACTCCTTTGTCTCCTTCCTGTCATCAGCATCCCGTCTTGCACTCAGCACTTTAAACCTTGTTTAAATGACTGAATAGGTTAAATGTTTCAGTTTCAGTTCAGTTTATTGTCACATGCACAGAGGTACAGTTAAAAACTTTTTTTAAAGTTTAGTTTAGAGATACAGGGCAGAAACAGGCCCTTCGGCCCACCGGGTCCGTGCCGACCACCGATCCCCGCACATTGACACCACCCTACACCCACAGGACAATTTTTACATTTACCAAGCCAATTAACCTACAAACCTGTACTGTACGTCTTTGGAGTGCGGGAGGAAACCGAAGATCTCGGAGAAACCCCACCCAGGTCACGCGGAGAATGTACAAACGGCGTACAGACAGCACCCGTAGTCGGGCTTGAACCTGGGTCTCCGGAGCTGCTTTCGCTATCAGGCAGCAAAGCGAACGCTGCGCCACCGTGCTAACTAGTTAATGGAAAGACAATCCATGATTACAATTGAACCATTTGCATTGTTCAGATACATCATAAGGGAATAGGAGTAGAGATTTTAAAGCATGGAGCAATTGTAATATGCGATTGTAGATCTGCTTCTGTGGCTTTGATGAGAGCCTGAGGGGGCTGCAGTGAGGGAGGGGGAGAACAATGGACAACAGGGACCTGGCATGGGGGGCACCGTTGTGAGGGTGGGGGGGGGGGGGGGGGGGTTGTTGAACAAAGGAGAAGCCGGCGTATTTTGTAACTTTGTCTGTGCGATTTATATACATTGGGTATGCAAACAAAGAATTTCACTGTGCTGACAATAAAGTATTCCATTCCATCCATTAGCATGCAAATAGTCGCCTGGGTTGGACGCCATCTCCAACGCCAATGACAGGTCATTGACCTATGACATTAACTCTGTTTCTCTGGCAACGAAGACTGTGTGACCAGCTGCATATTTCCAGTGTGCCTTTACTGTTGCAAACATCATCAATGCCTTATGTGCTATATTTTGACTGAACCAACTGGAGAGTGGTATCTGACCTACCAAGTAACTAATGGCCCTGACCCACGGTACAAATTCATTCCAAGAGCTCTCGACCGCGTTTGCCCTGATTCACCAACTCGGGAGATTTACGGTAATGGCCGCTCGTCGGTACTCGGGGCGCTCGTGGACATTTTTCAACATGTTGAAAAATCTTCCCGAGCTTACCTGCCGTTAGCGAGTCTTCCCCGTAGTACCTGCCGTTAGCGTTACGAGCCTCTAAGAGACATCCTCGAGCTCTGACGTACCGCTACGCTCATTCTCCGTGCTTACACGAGTTTGATTTTTTTTTAAACGTGGGAGAGCTCTTGGAATGAACTTGTACCGTGGGACAGGGCCATCCATTGGAGACCGTCAGACTATCTATAATCGGACTTTACTAGACTTTATCTTGCACTAAATCTTATTCCCTTTAAACTGTATCTGTACTCTGTGGACTGCTTGATTGTATTCATGTCTACAGTCTTTTCGCTGACTGGATAGCACGCAACAATAAAAAGATTTTCACAGTGCCTCAATACACGTGATAATAATAAACTAAATTAATACTGCTCGGAAAAACAACCTTTTTGACAATCAATATTTGTTATTGATCATTACTAAAGATCCTACTGCAGAAAGCACAACATTGTTTATGGCGTAAAGACCAAGTAGTGAATGTCGCTCTTTTCTTGCCTTTCTGTTGACGTCAGTGGAAAATGAACTCAATGCCACCATTGTTTCTTAGGAAACAGATCTGCTAACAAGGTGCGACACTCAGCCTGACCATCTTGGGATCACACGGAGGCACATATTTATTAGATTTAATGAGCAACGTGGGGTTAGCGTTTGGGTAGTGCATGATTATTCGTAAATCACGCATTATTTTGTGACATTTTGTTAAATATTGTTAAATAGTAATGATAAAAATAATGTTAACACTGAAATAGTGCACGAAAAGACCCTTTGGCTCACAATGCCCAAGCCGAACATGATGTGCAGGAAAGAACTACAGATGCTCGTTTAAATCGAAGGTAGGGCACAAGATGCTGGAGTAACGCAGTGGGTGAGGCAGCATCTCTGGAGAGAAGTTTCTCTGGGTGACGTTTCGGGTCGAGACCCTTCTTCAGACTGATGTCAGGGGAGGGGGCGGGACAAAGATAGAATGTAGTCGGAGACATGATGCAAGGTTAAATTTAATCTCCTCGGTCTGAACGTGATCTATATCCCTCTGTTCCCTTAATATCCATGTGTCTATATAAAAGCTTCTTCAATGCTATCGAATCGGCTTCTACCTCCACCACTGGTAGCGTGTTCTCACTGTGTAAAAATCTTGCCTTTTACATCTCTTTTCAGTTTTGTCCCTCTCATTTTAAAGCTTGGCATTCCAGTTGTTAATATTCTCACCCTAGAGAAAAAGGTTCTGACTCTCTACCCTATCTTTTGTATTCTGTCAGATCTCTCCTCAACCTCCAACGTGTCAGAGAAAACAATCTAAGTTTGTCCAACCTCTCCTTATAGTCAATCCCCTCTAATCCAGGTAGCATTCTGTTGAAGGGACCTGCCCTGGAATGTCACCTGTCCACGTTCTCCCGAGATGCTGCCTGATCGCAGAGTTGCTCCAGCACTTTGTTTCTCCCCCCCCCCCCCCCCCCCCCCCAATAAACTAGCTGCTGCATCTCTATCTCCCTTTCAGCATCTGATGAATCTGTTCTGCACCCTGTCCCAAAGCTTCCACATTGTTCCTATAATGGTTCAAACCAGAATTACAATTATACTCCAAATGTAGTCATGCCAAAGTCTATAAAACTACCACATAACTTCCTGACTCTTATACTCAATGCCCCCACCAATGAAGGCAGCCATACCATACTCCTCCTTTACCACTCTATCTAATTGTATCACCACTGTCAGGGAGGAGACTCATCAATTCATGCCATAGGCCATTTGGCCCATCAAGTCTGCTCCACCATTCAATCATGACTGATCTATCTTTCCCTCTCAACCCCATTCTCCTCCCTTCTCCCCTTAACCCTTGACATCCTTATTAATTTATCAATCTCCTGCTTAAAAATACCAAATGACGTCGCCTCCACAGCCGTCCTCCTTAAACCACTTGTATTATTTTCTTGTTTTAAGTAAAGAAAATTTGCTCAAACTCCTTGATCTTGTCTAAACTCTGAATTGTGAGACAAGACAGTGGGTGAGAGGAATAGAGGAGTCAAGCTTCAACATGACTATGGAAGGCCTTAATGACCTAAAGAAAGATGTACTGGAATTACACTAAGTGATTGAGCCCCATTCCCAGCATTATCAGATTAGTTTAGTGACATAGAATGGAAAGGGCCCTTCGGCCTACCGAGTTCACGCTGACCACTGATCACCCGTTCACGCTAGTTTGCGTGCCATCCCACCTTCTCGTCTACTCCTTACTCACTGGAGGGGCAGTTTACAGAGGCCAAATAACCTACACGCCTGCACGCCTTTGGGTTGTGGCAAGAAACCGGAGCACCTGAAGGGAAAACCTATGCAGTCACAGGGAGGGAGAACGTGCAAATTCCACACAGACAGCATCAATAGTGTGCTCAAGGAGGTTTTTGGCACATTTGCCTTCTTCAGTATAGTATTGAGTCAAGAAGTTGATATATTATGCTACAGTTATGCAAGACTGGTGAGGCCACAATTTGGAGGGTTATAAGGTTATAAGGTCTTAAGTGATAGGAGGCAGAATTAGGCCATTCGGTCCATCAGGTCTACTCCGCCATTCAATCATGCTGATCTATCTTTCCCTCCTAACCCCATTCTCCTGCCTTCTCCCCATAAACCCCTGGCACCTATATGTGTATCGGTTTGGTCCCCCACCCTGCTATAGGAAAAAATGGTTGTTTTTACATTGTTAAGGGTTGCAGAGAAGATTTACAAGGATGTTGCCAGGACTCAAAGGCTTGAGGTATAGGGAGACGTTGAGCCACTAGGACTTTATTCTTGGAATGCAGGATGATGAAGGGTTATCTGCTGCCACAAAAACATTTCTGCTTTAGAGGCAAGGGCTGCTTTTATATCTGAAAATTACCTATTACCTAAATGAACCCCACAGGTTAGTTCGAAGACCAGATGAGTGAGGTTGCAGTAAAATGTTGAGTAACAGCCCATTTAAGGTCAAAAGGCAGATATTTATCACACATGTAATTCTCCACATCCTTTCTCCAAATTAAACTCTTATATATCAAACGACCAGCACACCAAACTGCATAATGACATGAGAAACAGTTAGACAGGTACATGAATAATGCAGGTTTTGGAGGGACATGGGCCAAACGCAAGCAGTTGGACTAGTATAGCTGGGCCTTGTGGTCGGTATGGGCTTTAGGCCAAAGGGCCTGTTTCCACGCAGTAATCACTCTATGCTTTCAAGGAGAGAGTTAGCTAGAGCTCTTAGGGATAGCGGAGCTAAGGGATATGGAGAGAAGGCCGGAACAGGGTACTGATTGTGGATGATCAGCCATGATCACATTGAATGGCGGTGCTGGCTCGAAGGGCCAGAATGGCCTACTCCTGTACCTATTGTCTATTGTCTATGACAACCAAATCAGTACTCATTTGATAATTGTATTTTCTTTGACGCCAGTGGTTTACCTTTAAAAATGGTTCAATCTTGGTGCAGAATGAAAACTAGGTAAATGAACTTCTACCTTTGAGAGAGCAACAGTGGAAAAGGCTTTGACGTCATTCTTCCTACAAGGATTCCTTCAATATGAGAATCGTAATTGACCAGTTGTGAATCTGAAAATTTGAAAGAGAA
Organism: Okamejei kenojei; assembly: GCA_035221665.1. NCBI lineage: Eukaryota > Metazoa > Chordata > Chondrichthyes > Rajiformes > Rajidae > Okamejei > Okamejei kenojei. The sequence goes on along the minus strand of CM069135.1, from coordinate 15,157,022 downwards.
TTTGTCATAGGTGCAGAATTAGCCCATTCGGCTCAATCAAGTCTATTCCGCATTCAATCATGCCTGATCTATATCTTTCCCTCTCAAACCCATTCTCCGGCCTCTCTCCCATAACTCCTGGACACGCTACGAATCAATGTTCACCATCAAAGTTTCAATTGATTAAGATGCCAACATGTTTTTCTACAATCATATTTTCGCAAAAAAACACAAGAGTTGGAAATACCAGATACGAAACAAAAAAAAAGGAGGCCCAGCCATTTTTTCAAACTGGAAGACACAGCTCATAACAAATGAAAGGACAAAATAAGTGGAAATTGCCATTCATAACAAAGGAAAAGAAACAAACAATGGTGTTCATTAAAACTAAGCATTTATATAAAAGTAAATACAGGCATTGGAAAGATATGCAAAACATTCACTAAAACGGGTTAGATATTACAACTGAGAAACGTTATTTATCACAGTTAATGTGGATAGATGAATGAAGAACAGTTAAAAAACCACTTTTCTTTGAAATATGGAAGGCTTAAAGGAATCAAATAAGTCTGTTTCCAGACAAAACAACACTTTGAAAATAATTATTCTCAATTAACAGTTTTGCAAAAAATAAACCATCAGCAACCTGCACAATAATGCTACGAACCTATTTGTACACTGCATTTTCTTTCTCCCTTCACTCTTTGTACTTGAGTTTGGGTTGAATGTATTTATAATGAAGAATGAATGAATAATAAATACATTTCATAGCAAGTATGTATACATACAAGGAATTTACTTTGGTGCTTTGCTCGCAAGGATAAAAATGATATACAGTAGAAATTAAAAATAAAGCATTATAATTTAAATATATGAATAAAATAAAATACCAGAACAAAAGGAGGCTACTGACTTTTGGCTGTTGAGATAGTGCTACTACTGTGGAAAAAACTGTTTTTTATTCTGCTCGGCAGCTTTGACAGTCGGACTCCGTTTCCAGAGGGAGGTGCTTCAAAGAGTTCGTGGCCAGGGTATGAGGGGTCAGAGTGATCTTACCCGCTCGCTTCCTGGCCTTGCAGTGTATTGTTCGTTGATGGTGGCTGAGCCAGGGCGGGAAATCCCGGGTGGGGGGGGATTGGTCACGTCCCCCTCCCATGTTTTGAGAGGTGGGAGTCAATTTCCCCCCATGTTTTGTTTCCAGATTTTGAAATGTGGTGAAAAAAAATTATTAAAATCTCCGCTTTCCGTGAGACAGTGGGGGGGTCACTGCTTTTATGCACTTGTTTAATGTCAATTTACATGTATTAAACACGATGTGTCAGCAATTGCGTTTTGGCCTTCAGATATTACTGAAGGTATCACGGGAATTTGTTAAGCTGTTGAGCGGGTACAATATCCATTTGAAACTAATTGGATGGGATTGGTGAATGGGAAAGATTTACACGGGTAATCGGATTATTTACATGGTCAGGCATTAAGGGCTCGGGCGAACGGGTTCCTGGCTGGCTTGCAGGGTTAAAGTATCCTCATTCACGGTCACTCTCGGTTAATTTAGTAGTCTCTCTCCTCTCTCTCTCCCTCTTCCCCCCCCCCCCCCCCAGGTTGGTTCTTCTATTTGCTTTATTGCTTCAGTTTATTTGTTTTAAGTGTTATTTATCACATTGCAGCTTTTGAAAGATTCAAGCGGGTATCAGACGCTTTCTAAGGGCTGAATCGGCCCGTTCGCAGGGGGCTTTCTCACGGCGTGGCTTAAAATCGAACACTGCTGCATTGAGGCGGATCGGGGCTTCCATGGTTGAGCCGATGTTACCGTCTACAGGGGCCCATGGCTGAAGCTTCGAACCTCTGCGTGGTTGTGTGTGCGCGAGACGCACGGCCAAGAAACTGTGGCCACCAAATAGTGTCCCAATGCCTTTTATAGCGATTTCCGCCCCTGGCTGAGCCAAACCAGACCATGATGGGAAGGTGAGGACAGGATCTATGATGTCAGTATTATAACTGGACCATCATTCCTGTGGGGACAGAATTTGTTGTTTTCTCAGCTGCCGGGACGTTCATCCTCTGGTGGGCCTTTTTGACCGTGGAGTCGTGGTGGCCTCCCATTTAAGACCCTGGAGATGATGGTTCCAAGGAACTTAAAATGTATAGTATTATTCGATTTGATAGCATACGAACACACATCTATTCACTGTACTCAGTACACGTGTCAAATGATAAACCTAAATTGTACAACCTGAATATTCAATTGACCTTGGTTAATTCAATTCATGTCCTTGAGAGGAATTAATTTCTCCCCACCAATATACCTATACATTAGTTTCTAAATCCAGAAAAAGGTCCTCGACTTCATAAGGTCCACGCTTCCATCGATGTCGTCCCACTTTCTCACTCCCCACACACTCGGCAACATACAAACAAACATAGAACCCTATTATTCCCCAGTGGTTTGTGAGAATTAGTAGCAAAATGCACATTTGTGGGGAAATTTTGATCAACACACAATGAAAGGTGAAGGCAGGAAGAAGGAATCGGATGTTTCATGTGTATAAAAACAGCACCACAGACCATACTGAGAGTCAAGAGTCCACTAAGAGGGTTTAATTATCATACTGAACTGGCATTGGAACAATGAAGTTTCTTACTATGCAGCCAGCTCAGGTATAGATGGGGTCTAAGATAGGGGATCACAGAGGACATTTGGAGAAGTGTTTCTTTTTGGGGGGTTTTTTTTAGGAAGCGCTGATTGGGGAGTGGCTTAGGTTAAGCAGCTGATTGGCAATCAGAATTCCAGCAGTTTGGTTGTGTTCTTTGTATTGTGTTGCTTTGTATCCTGTTGTAAGGGGTGGGGGGGGGGGGGGGGAGTATGACGGCCCGGGCAGTGTACTTTTGTGGAGACGGATGTGGGAGGTCAGGAATTCTGATAGCCCTCCAGACAGTCCACCATCTGCGCCAGGCCATGTGGGAGATGGGGCTCCTAAAGGGACTGTGTTAGCGAAAACCTGGAGAGCCGCTCGGATGACCTCCATATAGTCAGGGAGGGAGAGCAGAGGAGTCATGAAGAGGAGCTAACAGGGAGGTAGTTCACTCCCAGACCACAGGAGGCAGGACAAGGGGTCCAGTTAGGAAGGGCAAGTGGTCAGAGGCAGGGGTTAGAGAGTATCCCTGAGACTGTACACCTGGAAAATAGGTCTCGGGGTTTGAGTAACGATTGGAGGGGGACAGCCTACCAGAGGCAGCAACAGCAGGGCCTGGGCCTCCGGGCACAGAGCACCCGGCCCTTGATGCTCAGAAGGGTAGCAAAAAGAGGACGGCACTTGATAATAGGGGGGAGACCTCTATAGTAGGGGGTTCGGATGGGCCATTCTGTGGACGCAGTCGGGAGGACCTGGATGGTGTTTGCTCCTGGTTGCCCGGGTCTTGGATGTTCGGACCCGTGAGCAACAGCTTCTGAAAAGGGAGGGAGTGAGCCTGATGTTGTGGTACGCCATAGGTACCAATGACATGGCAGAAAAGAGACGGGTCCTGAAGGGTGAACGAGAAATTTAGGGAGTTGGGGGGGGAAAAAGGTTAAGGCGCAGGACCAAACGGGTAACACTTTTCAGGATACTGCCTGTGCGCGTGCAAGTGAGACAGTGACCGGAGAAAGCATGAGGTGGAGGATAAATGCGTTGCTGAGGGACTGGTGAATGGGCAGGGATTCAGTTTCTTGATCATGGGACCTTTTTGGAGAAGGCTATGATTGTACAAAAAGACGGGATTGCACTTGAACCCGAGGATATGAAAGCAACTGGGGGGACTTTAAACTGAGGCTGGGGGGAGGGACTCGGGTAGCGGGGGTTAGGGTGACAGGGTGTGGGGCAAGAGGCCAGAGAAGGGAAAACACTCGGACATGAAACTGGGAGGGCGGGTAGAAAGGGAAACAGCTAATTTTAGACAGAGAATAAGGGATGGTAGGGTTTCTAAAATGTATCTTTTAATGCTAGAGCATTGTTAAGAAAGGTGGAAGAACTTAGGAGCCTGGATTGACATCTGGAAAATATGCTGTTGTGGTAATCAGTTGAACATGGATGCAGGAGGGGCTGTGATTGCAAACTAAATATTCCAGGATTTGTTTGCTTCAAGTGTGCTAGAATTGAGAGGGACAGAGGTGGAGGTGTTTGCATTGCTGGTCCGAGAAGATTCAGTACAGGCTGTGCTTTGGCCAGGATAGTTTAGGAACGCTCGTCTAGGGAGGCTATTTTGCGGTGGAACTGAGAAGTCCGGGAAACAGTGCCGCAACTTTTAGGGGTGTATTAAGACGCCAACTGGGGAGCGAGTCTTGGACAAAAGAACAAAAATTTAAGGAGATAGCAGATATTCGTAGTAAGCACAAGTTAGTGATTGGTGGGGATTTCCCATTTCCCCAAAAAATAGACTGGGCAACATTCTGAAACTGGGCTGGAGTTTGGAGTTTGTAAAATGATGTGCAGATAGTATTTTGCAGCAATCATTTAGAGGTATGACCAGAGAAGGGGCATTGTGGCCCTCCTGTTAGGAAATGAGGCAGATCGGTACGGAGGAATGCGATGTGAGCACTTCGGGACCAGTGATCACTAAACCATTAGTTTCAATATAATATGGAGAGAGTCCAAACTGGACCTAGGGTTGAGGTTTTTGCTTGGATGACAGGCTAGCGTTGAGGGGAATAGACGTAAGCGATTTAAAAGGAGTGAATTGGGACCTTTTGTTTTCTGGGGCAGGATGTTAGAAGAGAACATGGAGGACATTTTTAAAGGGGAAATTGTAAGAGTACCGACTCCGTATGTTCCCTGTTCGGTTGAACGGAACTAGTAAAAAATTGGAAAAGAGCCAATGGTTTTCCCGGCACTTGGCCACTAGTTTCGCAACAAGCGAGATATCTCCAATAATAAAGGAGGCACATGGAGTAAATGATGTGCTCGAGGAGAAATAAAGACAGTAAAAGACTCTTCAGACAAGAAATTAGAAAGATTGCGAGAACTTTATTGTCATTCGGACCTTGCGGTCAGAACGCAAATATCTTGCTAAAGTCATTCTATAGTAAATACAAAAACCACACAAAAAATTAAACACATATTACAATCACCACAGTGAGTTCACCAGACACCTCTCACTGTGGTGACGGCAAAAAATCTTGTCTTGTCTCTTCCCCTTCTTGTTTTCTTCTCCATCCTCGCGCTTGAGGGCGACCGGGCCTCCGATGTTGTGACCGCACGGGTGATGTAAATAGGCCACGGCGTGAACCTACGCTCCGTGAGTGGGCCGGTCCGACTCCGCGGCGGGGCGGTTCCCTCGAAGCTGCTGAAGCCTGCCGCCCTCAGTCCATCGGACGCAGCGGTTGCCGCGGGACTCTGGAGAAAAAACGGTGTCACCAATTGGACTGCGAAGCTCCCGACGATATCGTCATTGGGCCTGCAGCCGGGGGCCTCCGAAAGTCGCTGCCGCCGCCACGGGAAGCCACCACAGCTCCGTGATAGTTGGCTGCCGGAACACGCGCAGCCCGAAGTCGGCCAGCCCGCGCTCATGTTTGACACACTTCTTGAAATTGTGTTTGACAGGTTACTAGAATTGATGAGGGAGTAAAGCAGTGATGTTGTCTATATGGCTTTCAGTACGGCCCTTTGCCAAGGTCCCCATGGACGGTTGGTTAAGAAGGTTCAATCTTTGGGTGTAATGGCGGATAGTAGCAGATGGATTCACAGTGGCTCTGAATGAGAGTTGTCAGCTGCAGAGAGTAATGGTGGCTGGCTGATGTCAGAGTTGGAAGCCGGTGACCAGTGGGGTGCCTAGGGATTCTGTGGTTGGGTCCAATGTTGTTAGTCCTGTACAACATGATCGGGATGTTGGGTTGAAAAACAGAGGATAACGTAAGCAGATGATTATTAAGTTAATGGGTGGTGTTTCATTCAGATTCCGATTCAGATTCTTTATTGTCTTCAGACCTTTCGGTTTGAACGAAATTTCTTACCTTGCAGTCATAACATGTTAATAAAATTAAAACACACCCCACAATTAAAACACATAATTTACATTCCACCCCGGTGAGTGCACCACGCACCTCCTCACGTGGTGGGAAGCAAAAGTCTTAAGGTCTTTGTCATTTTCCCTACTTGTTCCCCCTCAGTACTGAGGGCGAACCCAGGCCTTCTATGTCATCGTCACCGTAGGCGCGGGCCGGGCCTCCGAAAGCAGGGGCCGCCCACCGCCGCCGCCGACAGAACGCCGGAAACACCACCACAGCTCCCGTCAGGATCGACCCCGGGTGGAACGCTGGAGCCGCCGGAGGAGCTCCTGATGAAGCCGGGCCGCGCTGGAGCACCAGTGGAGAGCCGCCGGGAAGAGCCGCCGGCAGCGCCGAAGCGTGGCCCGCTGCTGCTGGAGCACGCTGGAGAGCCGCCGGAAGAGCCGCCGGAGCGCCGAAAGGGGCCGCGCCGGACACCGCTGGAGAGCCGCCGGAGCCGCCGCGGCAGCGACGAAGCCGGGCCGCTGCCGGAGCACCCGCTGGAGAGCGCGGAGCGCCAATGCCGGGCCGTGCTGGAAACACCCGCCGGAGCCGCCGGGAACAGAACAGCGCCCGACGGCCGGGCCCGCTGCTGGAAACACCCGCCGGAGCCCGCTAGAGCGCCATTGCCGGGCCGCTGCTGCTGGAACCAACACCCGCTGGAGAGCCGCTACGGGGTAGCGCCAATGCCGGGGCCGCCTGCTTGGAAACACCCGCAGGGAAAGCAACTGCAGGAGCGCGAAGCCGGGCGGGCCCCGCCCGCCCCGCCCGCCGCTGGCCGCTGGGTGGATGGAATTGAAAACCGGAGCTCGGACGCATCCGCCACAGCTCCGAAGGCCCCCTGCTCCGCCCATTAGGCCTCCGCACCCTTCAGCACAGACGGAGCTGTTTGACGGGGGACACGCCAAGGACACAGTCTCTTCGCTTCTCGCACCCCCTACCCCCTCCGAAGGGCGAGAGAAAAACCTTGTTTCTCCCACCCTCCCCCCCCCCCCCCCACACAACCACAGCCTAATCAAACCAAATTCCAATAAAAACAGACACAAAGGACAAAAAAAAAGAAAAAACAGACGGACTGCTGGTGAGCCGCAGCTGCCACGCAGCGCCGCCACTTCCGGAGCCAGGATAATGGAAGTAGCTTTTCAAAGTTACAGAGAGATTTGGGCCATTTGGAAAAGTGGGCTGCAAGATGACAGATGTGAGTTTATGCTGTAAGTAGTGAAGTGCTACATCTTGGCAGGACAATCAAAATCGGCCGTACATGGTAACTGGTATGGAAATAGAGGACATGCTGTGGAACAGAGGATCTAGGATAAACTGTGCATAGTTCCCTGAAGGTGGAAATCCCACGTAGATGGGTGGTAAAGAAATACCTTTGGTGTGCTGGCTTTATAACTCAGAGCATTGAATTAGGAGTAGGAAGTATGTTTTAAAATTGTACAAGGCATTGGAAAGACCAACTTCTGGGTATGGTGTACAATTTTGGTGGCCTAATTATAGGAAGGATGTCACAAAATTAGAGAAGAGTACAGGAGCCGAGAGAGAAGGAGATTAGGAGAGAAGATAGAGAAGAGAGGAGAGAGAGAAAAGAGGAGAGAGATTAAGAGAGCGATAGAGAAGAGGCGAGGACGATAAGAAGATAAAAGGAGAGAGAGGAAGAGATAGAAGAGTGAGATAAGAGATAGACGGAGAAGATAGAAGAGATAGATAAGAGAGACGAGAGGAGCGGATTTACAAGAATGTTGCCTGGGTTTCCAGCGACTAAGTTCCAGAGAAAGGTTTTGAACAAGTAAGGTTCTTTATTCCTTTGGAAGTCAGAAGGTTGGGGGAACTTGATTGGGTCTTAACTGATGAAAGGGATAGACAGAGTAGACGTGGATAGTTTTCCCATTGAGGGTAGGGACGATCAACACGAGGGGCCATGACATGAGATTAAGGGGACAGAAGTTTAGGGGTAACTTCTTTACTCCGAGAGTGGTGGCTGTGTGGAGGAGCTCCAGCAGAAGTGGTGGAGGGCAGGATCGATTTTAACATTTAAAAGTAAAAGTGGATAGGTATATGGACGGGAATGGAATGGCGGGGTATGATCTGAGTGTAGGTCGAGGACTAGGGGTAAAGTAAATGGTCGGCACGGACTGGAAGCCGCCAAGAGGGCCTGTTTCCATGCGGCTAATTGTTATATGTTTACATGGCTCAGGGTGACCAAGGCGGGGGAGCTGAAAATCCGGGATATACACATATACAGGAGGAGGTATAGGCAGCAAGGAAAGGAGGTGGGGCAGTGTTCTGGTGAGAGGGAGAATAATGCAATAGAAAGGAAGGGACATTAGCATGGAGGATGTGGAATCGATCTGGGTTAGAGCTGTGAAACTTAAGGGCGCAAACGCCACTGTGGGAGTTGTGCTACAGGCCCCCTCCCAGCTGTAGTAGTGCGAGTTGAGGGAATGGCATCAAACAGGGGAATTAGAAGTGCGAGTGCATGCAACCAAGGGTGTAAACAGTTATAACGGGTGACTTCACTCTGCATTGATAGATTTGGGTTGAATCAAATTGGCAGGGGAGCTGAGGAAGACGATTTATTGGAATGTATGCGGGATAGTGTTTCTAAACAGCATGTGAGGAACCAACGAAGTGAGAGCAGGCCTTTTCTAGGACTGGGTATTGAGTACTGGGAAGGTTTTAGTAGCAGCTTGTTGTGTGTGGCCCTTGGGCAAGAGTGGACAATAATAGATTGATTTATTAGTAGGATGGAGAGTGAATAATTAAGTCAGAAACTGAACATAGAAACTAAGAAATTAGGTGCAGGAGTAGGCCATTCTGCCTTGAGCCCTGCACAGCCATTCAATATGATCATGGCTGATTCATCCAACTCCAGTTATCCCGTACCTGCCTTCTCCCATACCCTCTGATCCCTTAGCACATTCGGTACCCCCCCCCGCTATTAATAATATTATTAATTTTTTTTTTTTTTGTTTTTTATTATTTTATTTTATTCTTCTATTTTGTTGTTTTTTTTTTTTTTTTTTTTTTTTTTTTTTTTTTTTTTTTTTTTTTTTTTTTATTGTGTTTTTTATTTTTATTCTTTATTGTATTTTTTTTATTATTTTATATTTTTTTTTTTATTATTATTGTTTTTTTTTTTTTTTTATTTTTATTTTTTTTTTTTGATTTTTTCTTTTTATAAAATAAATTTGTAATTTTTTAATTTTATATTTTTGCAATTTTTTTTATTTATTTTTTATTTTTAATTTTTTATAATATTTTATTTTTTATATTTTTTTTTTTTTTTTATGAAATTATATTTTTTATTTAATTTTTTTTTTAGTTTTTTTTTTTATTTATTTTTCTTTTTGTTTTTTTCTATGTTATTTTTTTATTGTATAGTTTTTTTTTTTTTCTTTGTATTATTTTTTTTTTTTTCGTGTTTTTTTATTTTATTTTTTCTTTTTTTTATATATTTTTTATTTTTTTATTTTATTATTTTGTTTATTTATTATTTTATTTATTATTTTATTTTTTTTTTTATTATTATTTTTTTTTTTGATTATTTTTTTATTTTTATTTAATTTTTTTTATTTTAAATATTACTTTTTTTTTATTATATTTTTATTTATTTTTTGAAAATGTTTTTTTTTTTTTTTTTTGTATTTTTTATTTTTTTTTTTATTTGATTTTTTTTTTTTATGTTTTTTTATTTTTTTTTCTGTGTTTTTGTTTTTTTAATTTATTTTTTTTATTGAATTATTTTATATTTTTTTTTTTATTTTTTTTTATTATATTATTTTTTTTTTGTTTTATTTTTTTTTTTTTTTATTTATTTTTGTTTTATTCTTTTTTTCTTTTTTTTTTTTTATTTTTATTTTTTAATTTTTAATTTTTTATTTTTTTTATTAATTGTTGATTTTTTTATTTATTTATTTTTTTAGTTTTTTGAAATTTTTATATTTATTGTTTGGTTATATAGTTTTTTTTTTTTTTTTTTTTTTTTTTTAGTAATATTTTATTTTTATTAAGTTTTTTTTTTTTATTGATTTTTTTTTTTATATTTTTTTATTTTTTTGTTTTTTTTTTTATTTATATTTTTTTTTTTTATTATTTATTTTTTTTTTTTTTTTTTATTTTGTTTTTTTTTTTTTTGTTTTAAGTTTTTTATTTTTGTTTTATTTTTTTTTTTTTAAATTTTTATTTTTATTTTTATTCTTTACTTGTGTTGTTTGTTTAATTTTAATGTTTTTTTTTTTTTTTTTTTATTTATTTTATTGCTTAAAGTCACAAGGTGCTCACATTCCAACTCACTCTTGAAATATATGCCAATGAACTGGCTTAATCTACCCTCTGTGGCAGAGAGTTCCAGAGGGGACTCACATCTTCTCTGTGTGACGAAAAGTCTTCTTCATCTCGGTCTTTAGGAATTTCTCCCTTATATCCTTCAAGCTTGGGACCCCTTGTCCTGGACTTCCCCAACCTCGGGGACAATCTTCCTGCATTTAGCTGTCCAACCCCGTAAGACTTATGTAAGTTTCTATAAGATCCCCTCTAAATCTCCTCAAATTCAGATGTGTATAGTAACCGAGTCTATCCCGTCTTTTTCATAAGACAGTCCTGAACATCCCAGTGAATCTTTAGGTGAACCTTCTCTGCATCTTCTCCTCTCTGGCAATAATGTCCTTCTCATGATTTGTGAGGACGAAAACTGCTATCGCCATTAATCAGGTGTGGTCTCTCACATGGGGACCCTGTACAACTGAAGTAGAACCTCTCTGCACCTGTACTCAAATCCTTTTGTCTCAGAAAGCGCTAACTACAATCGCTTTTTTCACTGTCCTGAACAAGGGTTCGTGAACTAAAACTCAAGTGGTAACTTTGAGGTATGAGCTTGTGAATTGGCCAAGTATAGATGGAGGTGAGTCTTAATAGGGTTGGACATGGTATTTAGTGCGTCAATGGAATGGTATTTAAAGATGCATGGGTGAAGGTACGAAAATTGTTCTACCATTGTTGGCAAAGGGAATACATCAGGGTTAAGGTGGTGCATCCGTGCGCGTTAACGAGGGAAATCTAGGTGATAGTATACAAAACTATAGATGAGGCTCCATAATGGCCCCAAAATGCAGAGTCCTACAGTAGGGAGTGTGATATTCGAATCAGCTAGAGGAGGGCCATAAGGTGTCTCTTACTTAGGAAAGGTGAGAAAATAGTTTATTCCAATAGAGAGAGAACAGGCAGTGGCACATACTAAAAACTGACTTGCAATCTAGTTATTATCGCGATGTGTAAGCACAAACGATTATGTTAAATCCAATTGTAGTGCCCCTTGCAGTCAGAAGTCAGGTGAATAGATCCTGTGGGAACAAGGCATGGCTGACCAATTTGAATTTAACTACTTTTTGTTCTGTCTTCACTAAGGATGACTCATACATAATTGTGTAAAATAGCAGTGGATGCCGTGGGTCAAATAAGATGGCGTGATGTGTGACTAATCCAGGTTCGCCGGGAAGTGGTGTTGGGTAAATATTTGAACGGCTTATCAAGTGTCGATAATCCCGGGCCAGATGTTCTGCATCCCGTGCGTGCTCAAGGATTATGGTTAGCAGGCAATTAGTTGGATTGCATGGTGATATTTTTCAAAATTCCTTGATTCTGGAGTAGTTCCTGAGGATTGGAGTGATAGTCTAATGAACCCCTACTTTAGAAAAAAAGTGTTGAGGTTTGAATCTGAGAGAAAGCGGTGAGGTGGGTGTTGTGGAGAATTACTAGACCAGTTAGTCTAATTCATTGGTAGTTCTTTATTTAGTGGGGGGCAGTAATGCTAGAGTCCGTTATTCAAAGATGATAGATCGCATCGTCATTTGGTAAAGTGGTGAAATTGAAAGTTGGACAATTAGTCAGCATGGAATTGTGACAACCAGGTACACTCATGTCTGATGAATCTTATAGATTTTTCTTGTATGGCTGTAACTAGATTAGAAGTGGATTAAGTGGAGAACAGGTGGATGTGTTATAATTGTGCCTTTCAGAAGGCTTGGACAGGTCCCACATAAGAGTTTACTTCGTTATATAAATACTTAAAGTGGGCACACGGTATTGGTTGGTGTCACTATTGACTGTTGGATAGAGAATTCTGGCTGGAGACAGGTACTCATAAGTGTGATTTAGGATTTAAATACGGTGTCCTTTAGTCAGAATGGCATGTCAGATGAGTTAGAGGGATACCGATCAAGGTCAATGTGGTGACCCCAGCGAATTGTACAATATACATTAATGATTTGGACGATGGGAGTGGGATTGAATGAGAATCATCTCCAGATTTGCAGATGACACCACGCTGGGGTTAATTAGGTGTGACGGAGGATTGTTAAGGATGCAGGCTGCAGGAGCGATTTGGATAGGCTGAGTGAATGGGCAGATGCTCATGGCAGTATGCAGTTATAACGTGTGAGAATGTAAGGTTATCCCTTTTGGTGGTGGCCGATTATGGGAGAAAGGGGCGATTGCATACTATGTCATGGTACATCTATGTCATGTGAACGTAGAGGCATGCAGGTTGTCAGCAGTGCATAGTGAAGAAAGTCGATATGGTAAGTTAGCGCTTTCGTTAGCAAAATGAATTGCGTATAGGGCAGGGATGTGTTCTCTACTGCCGTTGTACAGCGTTTTGGTTGTAGACTACACCTGTGAGATATTGCGTAGAGTTTTGGTCTGAGGAAAATTGATGGAATAGACATTTTGTGCCATAGAAGGGGTTCAGAAGAAGGTTCCACCAGGATGATTCCTTGGATGTCGGGACTTTCATGATGAAGTAAAGAAGACTGGTTGGACACTCAGTCTTGTACTCCCGGGAGATTTAGAGAATAATTGAGGGTGGTGATCTTCTGGAAAACTTTACCAACTTCTTAAGTGGTTGTGACAAGCTAGATGCAGGAAGATTGTTCCGTATGTTGGGTGCGGTCATGACCTAAGAGGGTCATAGTCTAAGGAAAGGGGGTAATTCCTTTCGGACCGGAGATGAGAAAACCTTCTTTACAAGAGAGTGGTGTAGTTCTGGTAAAATTCTCTGCTACGAAGGTCGTTGAGGCCAGTTCATTGGCTATATTCAGAAGAGGAGTGGATGTGCATCTTGCGGCTTTAGAAGGGATCGGTGGTGTTGTTGTTTGTGTACTGGATGAGCAGGTAGGGATACTGAGTTAGGTTGATCGCTCTATGATCATCTTGGACTGGCTGTTGCGGTGAAAAGGGTTTACGAATGGCTCTACCCTGCACCTACTTTTTCTATGTTCTATAGATTCAGAATTTTTTTCTCAGGGGGGTAATGTCCAGTACGTTACATAGGACATAACTATAAGAGATGGGGAAGGAACTTATATGAGAGATGTGCAGGGCAATTTTTTTTTATGTACATCAAGAGCTGGTGGAGCAGTGGTGAATTTACTAGTCTCTACGAGGTGGATGGCATTTTTATTTTTAGGGGGTTGGTTAGTGAGCAGCTCAGATAATGAGGATGAGCATACACAATAGTCTGGTCAGAAGAAAAATGCCGCTGCTGGATTAAACTCTGTAAGGTCGACCACTATGGCTGGAGAAATCAATGCGGGCGATAGTTAGGAATTTGGCTGGTTCGTTTTGGATCGTAGACCCTTCTTCCGGTGAATACGATGCATAGAGTGGCTTTGACTGGGCGGCCAGGTTGAACTAAGTCCAGCGATGCTAGAAAGACCAATAGATGTGAAATAAGGAATGAAGTGGATGAAATTGTGAAGTCAGAGCCAGGAATACCAGTTGCAGTAGCCATAACTCAGTGTGGGAACAAGGGTACCATACGATCCCACTTGCACAGACGCACTGTACAATCTGCTCCCTCTACACTCTTAATCCTACTCTGACCTGCAATTTTGCCTCCATATCCTTCAAATACTTTCATGGTCGAGTACTCTTCTTCAGACGGGGATTTATCTTTTTCAAAACTTATGACTGTTCTAGATGTCTTCTTTAAATGTTGCGATACTACGGACTCAATTCCCTCCTTTGGCAGCTCATTCCTCAAACACCTAACCACCCTTTGTGTGCAAAGGTATCCCCAGTTCTATTAACTCTTTTCCCCTTCACTTAAACTATGCCCTTGGTTTCACGCTTCCCACTTTGGGTAAGAGATACTCCGTACATCTACCCAATATATTTCTCTCTCATGACTTTGTAATCCTTTATAAGATCATCCTCACCTCCTGCAGCCTAATAAATAGTCTTACTGCTATAACCTCTCCTCCGCAGCTCAGAGTGCCCTCGCAGTGCTTTGGCTAAATCATCCTCATAAGTCTTCTCGGACCTTCGAGTGCTAGACAACATCTTTCCCCTAAATGGTGCATAAAACGGAAACACAAATTCTGCAACTATGATTCTCATCCAACGGTCCTAAGAATAGGGGTAGGCCATTTAGGATTCAGAGAGACGCACTGAATCTTGCAGAGAGTTGTGAATGCTGTGGAATTCTCTGCTGCAGAAGGCAGTAGTGGGGCTCATATTCACTGGATGTTTTCAAAAATGAAGTTAGATTATGCTTCAGGGCTCACACAGACTCAGGGATATGGTGGAAAAAAGCGTGCAATGGGATACTGAATTGGTGATCACCATGAACATATTTTTGAAAATTGCTTTGGTCCTGTGCTGGCTCAAGGGAAGAATGGGCCTACTCTGCACCTATTTTCTATGTTTCTATAACTGTATACATGGAACCTCCCAACTTATATTCTTCAACACTTGATCTGTATGACCGCCAATGGAGAATCCACGGTGGACGGGGAAAATAGATGCTATCGTGCAGGCGGTTATTTGAGGTTAACGGGGTGTAGATCCATGTTTAAACCAGGTTGTTTGGTAATGAGAGTTACCTAAAAGTGTGAGATTCCATGTTCACCCCTTCTGAGGGTTGTTAAGCCTACTCCATAGCCTCACAACTCATCGTTTTGAATGTCACTCGACAAGACTATCAAAATACAAACCTCGCTCTTCTGCCAATTTATGGCTTTGTAGATCTGGGTAGATTATATTTTTTTTTTTTTTTTTCAGTTTGCTCTGTGCGACAAGGGGATTAGAACTGACTCTTTGCCTCCGGAGATTCCCCGCAAAAATATCACTGCAAATCACATCTATCCTCATTTGCCTAGACTCTAACATTTATTGGCCCGTTTTTCGATTACATTAGCTTTAGACCACCCACTACGGAGCCAATTTACCATCTCCAAAACATACAGCTATTGTTAATCGTAGGTTATCCTTTTAAATTCAATTATTCTCAGTGCAATGTGCAAACGTTTTCTTGAAAAAGATAGAGTGGAAATTTTATAGTTTGCTCTAAGATAGGAGAACCGCGGGGTACACTATTCCTCCACATAGGGGTGGTGGATATAAGAACGAGCTGCCAAAGGAGGTAGTTGAGTGCAGTACTATAAGAATATTTGAAGGGGCATTTGCACAGGTTATGATAAAATAGTGGGATGTGGTGCCAATTGTGGGCATGTGGAATAGGGTAGGTCTATGTCAATCATGTTTGGCAAGTTTGAGGGACCAAGAGTTCTGTTTTCCATGCTAGTAAGCTCATATATATGATCACGTGAAGAAATGAAATCTTGCTTGCCAGAGACATTCATTGTTCAGTTTTAGTCATATCATTTGAGATTTTATCTATCTATTGATTTTCTCAATGAATTAAATTTCCTCTGATCCAATAATTCATGTCGCATAGCTCCTAGTGCCCTCATAGCTCTTCCACCCCCCCCGTTGGTGTATTCTCAACCTAATGTGGTCACTGTTAATACCCTCTACCTCCACTCAGCAACATATGTCACATTGTACCTTGCACATATTACTCCACTTGGTGAAAGCAAAAACTTTGTTAGCCCCATTGGATATAGGGACGATTTAGCTGCTAAACAGGCGCAAGACATTCTTGGGCATTGATAATTACATCATCGGGAATAACTTCTGCAAACCCCTTTACTCCCTTTTTATTTCACCTCCACCAAAGGTCCGTTTAACAGTGGGGGTCACGCTATCTTTATGTCCAATAATCGGTTATCAGGGAAAACTCCTTGCCTGATGGTCAAATCTGCATGCCAGCCCCTTTTAGGCCTGGTTTTCTGCTCGCTACCAATTTAACCCGCTGGACTACCACTCAGTCTGAAAAGAAGGGTCCCAACCCATAAAATGTCAGTCCTGTATGTTCTCTAGAGATGCTGCCTGACCTCGTGGTTTACTTCCGCCTGTGTCCATGTTTATAAACTCCGCATCTGCCGTTCCTTTTTATTCTCACAATTACAGGTCAGTAGTTTAACATTTTGAATTGTGGTCTAAGGAAACATTTTAGGAATGAGTTCCATAGTTAACATTATAGACACTAATTCTATGGGCCAGGCCACTCGTTTATCTTGGTAACAGCTAGAAAGGCATTTGTACCGATAGGGATTTGTATTATGGTGTGGCAGATCCAATTAGGTAGAGGTTTAGAGCTTTAGATTGTTTCATCATGGATATGCCAGGGAATGAAGTGTATGGATCATATGCAGCAGATGGAAGAATTAGTGTAACTTGGCCTCCTGTCCGCATGGTGAATGAAGAGCCTGTTCTAGTACTGATACTGATTCGATTATACTATGATTCTATGTTAACAATTATCCATTCTTTTGGTTAGCTCGGACTTGTCAGCTGAGTATCTTTCTTTTCGTAATGTAATGATACATGATTGGCATAGCGTTTTATTAATGACTGTGCACCAATATAATTTTGTTTTGTTGGTCTAATCCAGTCACTGTCATACTCTATGTAAGTACAATCAGTTCTTCGCACAAATGCTGATAATGATTAAATTATTATTTTCCGTGTGACAAAAGGATTCAAATCAGTTCTATGCATTTTGGACTGGCACAGTGTGCACAGCTGCCATTCTCACCGTGGCGTCAGATGCCGTTTTCGAACGCCCTGGCCTCTGGTGCTGTCTGTGTGGCGTTTGCTCGTTCTACCTTTATGACCTGCTGGTTCTCCAGATACTCCAGTTTCTTCCCACCTCCCAGATGACATGCCGTCCTACTGGTAGGAATAATTGGCCTTTGTAAACTCCCACCTGTGTGTGTAGAGAGTGATGTGCAAATGTGATAACATAGAAGGTGTGATCGATGGTTGCTTGGATCAGTGGGCCAAAGGGCCTACTGACCATGCGTATTCCAATGTACAACTCAATCTTTCTGCTTACTTAAAACGTAGCACTCCACTCTTGTCCTGCCCTCTATTTAGGATTTAAGAATTATCCAAACCATAATAAAACATGATCCTATCATCCTATACCGTTGTATATGAGACAATACCTCACACAGTTGTATACTGTTTGTTGTGATCAATTAAACTTTAAAGGTGAATGGAAGTACTACATTTCTGGCTTAACTATGCTATCTCTCTTTCTGCTATGAGAACGTAACTCAATAAGGGCAGCATTATTAATATCTAACATGCTGAGGGATTGATTATGATGTGGAAATTCCATTGCCTCATACGCGCTGTGGAGTAAAAAATTGGGTGGGTATTTTAATGTTGAGATTGACAGTATTCTTTGATTAGCAAGGATGTCAGGGGTTATGGGAGAAGTAAGTAGAGCACGGGGATGATTAGTGGGGAAAGTTCTAGCCATGAATGTACGGCGATAGTAGCCCGAGTTACGAATGTGCGTCCTTGACTATACTCAGTCAACGACCAGCCCCTTATTGCTCCTATGGCTTAAGAACTCAAGGTATTTTTTCTGTTTGTTTGTCCAGAAGCGATTAGGACCGGTTA